>CM077349.1:38957183-39557183 GCA_039655645.1 Ammopiptanthus mongolicus
ATATTCCGACCATTCCTAGACAAGTTTGTTGTCGTGTGTTTATCGATGACATCCTTATTTACTCTCCGAGTAAAGAGGAACATCAAGAGCATCTTCGAGTGCTGAAGGATAGGCAGTTATATGTAAAACTATCAAAGTGTGAATTCTTGCTAGACGAAGTATAGTTTCTAGGACACTTGATCAATAAGGATAGGATCAAGGCGGATCCTGCTAAGGTTGAGGCAGTGGTTAGGTTGGATAGTCCAAAGTCTGTAAAGCGAGGTTCACAGTTTTCTTGGCTTGGCGGGCTACTACAAGCGGTTTATCGAAGGATTCTCTAAGATTGCGTTGTCTATGACACAATTGATGAGAAAAGGAAAAGCGTTGGAGTGGACGGAAGCTTATGAGCAGAGTTTCTTGGAGCTGAAGCGTCGGTTGACCATGTCACCGGTGTTGATTTCGCAAGATCCGTTAGGTCGTTTTGACGTGTACTATGATGCGTCATATCAAGGATTGGGTTGTGTCCTCATGCGAGAAGGAAGAGTGGTGGCGTATGCCTATAGGCAGCTGAGAGTGCATGAACGGAACTACCCGACTCATGATCAGGAGCTAGCCGCGATAGGATTTGCATTGAAGATATGAAGAAACTATCTGTATGGTGCTAAATTCAGCATATTTAGCGATCATAAGCCTGAAGTACTTGTTCGACCAGAAGGAGTTGAACATGAGGTGGAGGAGGTGGATGGAATTCATAAAGGACTATGAATTCGATCTGCAATACCATCCAGGCAAGGCGAATGCCGCAGCGGATGCGCTCAGTAGGAAGTCCCTACGTGTATCTGCGATGATGGTACGACAGCTTGAGTTGTTAGAGCAGTTTAGGGATCTGAATCTGGATGTGCAACTCGTCGAGGACAAGATGAATCTTGGAATGATCGAGGTTACTAGCGATTTCTTGAGTCTGCTTTGGAAAAGGCAAGTTGAGGATGAGTAAACCAGTTGATCGAGGAAGGTGAGACATTTGAGTTTAAGAGGGGTTTGGATGGCCTCATCAGGTTTGGCGACAGAGTTTGTGTGCCTGAGGATAGTGAAGTTAAGAATATGATTTTGGAGGAAGCGCACGAGAGCAAGTTAAGTTTTCACCCAGGAGCGACAAAGATGTATCAGGATCTAAAGAAGTTATTTTGGTGGCTAGGGATGAAGAAGGAAGTTGCAGCTTATGTCCTATCATGTTTGGTGTGTCAAAAGGCGAAGGTTTAACACCAAAAGCCAGCAGGATTGTTGCAATCATTGGATGTTCCGGAATGGAAATGGGATAATATTGCAATGGACTTTGTTTTTGGGTTACTAAAGACTTAGAAGAGGTGTGATGCAATTTGGGTCATCATAGATAGGTTGACGAAATGTGCTCATTTCTTACTTATCAGCCAGAACTATTCTCTGGAATGGCTGACTGAGATTAATATCAGGGAGGTGGTGCGTTTGCATGGTGTGCCTTCGAGTATTATCTCAGACCGAGACCCGAGGTTTACTTCGAGGTTCTGGAAAAGCTTGAACGGGGCGTTGGGAACTAAGTTAAGGTTAAGTTCTGCTTATCATCCCCAAACGGATGGTCAGTCAGAACGAACGATTCAATCATTGGAAGATTTGTTAAGAGCGTGTATGTTGGAACACACGGGAAGTTGGGACGAGTTTCTTCCTTTGATTGAGTCTACCTACAACAACAGTTATCATTCAAGTATTAGGATGACTCCGTATGAAGCTTTGTATGGGAAAAAGTGTAGGACTCTGTTGTATTGGTTTGAGACTGTAAAGAATCAGTTGTTAGGCCCTGAGTTGGTACAGTAGACGACGGAACAAGTTAAGTTGATCCGGGAAAAGATGAAGGCCGCAAGGGATAGGCAGAAGAGCTATGCTGATAAGCGGAGGAGACATGTAGAATTCCAGGAGAACGATCATGTATTTATAAGGGTTACCCCAAGGGCGAGTATTGGTAGGGCAATTCAATCCAGAAAGCTTACACCTAGATTCATAGGACCATTTTAAATTCTTCACCGAATTGGTCCAACAGCTTACCAGATAGCCTTACCACCTAACTTGTCAAGACTTCATGATGTTTTTCACGTATCCCAGCTTAGAAAGTACTAACCTGATCCATCACATGTGTTAGAGCCCGAATCAATCTATTTAAGAGAGAACCTTGAATACGAGGCTTTACTTGCTCGGATAGTGGATAGAAGGATCAAGGAGCTTTGCCGTAAATAGATTCCCTTGGTAAGAGTGGAATGGGACCCGGTAACCAGAGACTCAACATAGGAAAGAGAGGCTCAGATACACCAACAGTATCCATCGTTGTTTGCAGGTATGAATGAGGAATTTCGGGGACAAAATTCTCTTTAAGGGGGTGGTAATGTAACATCCCTGTTTTTTGAAACTTTGATTAAGATAGATGGCCTAGATTGAGTGTTTAATTGTTTGGTGATAATTATTATCATGGCTTGGAAGATTGTTTAGAGAATAGGACTAAGAGTAAGAATGTATTAGATAAGAAAAGGATGAAGGGCAAGGGATCAGGAGCGGAACGTTCAAGCGTGGACTAGTGGAACGCTCAAGCGTGATAACGCTCCAGCGTGGAGAGTTTTGGATGCTCAAGCGTGGACCCTCTGACCAGTTGACTGGCAGTGATTTGATGTAAAGTGACACGTGTCGGTTATGCATCACGGTTGACACGTGATGGGCGGTGCCTTGGCGATGAGGAAACATTAACGCTGAAGCGTTGAGGAAGCCAACGCTCAAGCGTTTGAATGCTAAAGCGTGGAGATCCAAAGAGTGAGAGAGAGATCAGAGACAGGTTTGAGAGCTTCAATTCAAGTTCGTGATCCGTTCATCAGTACTTGCTCATTTACCTCTATAAGTACTTGCTCATTTTCACCATGGACGAAGTTTTGGTAACTTCATACGTCCAGAGAGTGAGAGAGATCAGAGACAGGTTTGAGAGCTTCAATTCAAGTTCGTGATCCGTTCATCAGCCCGATTCCAATTCCAGTCGTGTTTTCGTGATCAGCGCAACTCCTACTCCAATTCTATCAGTTTGCTTTTGTGATTCGACGAGGGTAAGCCGAGGTTCCTTATCTACCTACTTTGTACTTATACAATGTTCTCTTTTGGTTTAAGCTTCTTTTCACAATTTTAACTTCATATTAGGGTTAAAGCTATAGTCTACGTGTTATTTCCATGATTAGGGCAAGCTTGGAAGTTGCGTACGGAACCCTTTTGGAGAAAGTGACCACGGCTATGATGGCAAGGAGTGCTCGTTGTGTTCATGTTATCACCACTTTCACTATTAGGTGGGGAGAAAGAGTTACACACTTCGAGGAGGCAAGAGTAGTCCATATAGTTGTATTGTATGTTTTGTGTGTGTAGGGGAACCCTAAACCCTACGTGAGGTTGAGCCCTGACAAAGTATCTAAACCCTAGGTTTAGTCTACTTTGGGCTATCACCGTTATATTTGATACGCTAGGTTAGCAGATTTGTGATGCATGATAATATGTGCTATAAGTTGATATATGCATACCTGCTATTTATGATATTTGATAATTATAAGAGATGCATGATGTGCTGATGACAATGGGATGTGAGTATGTATGCTATTTACTGCCTTTTGAGCATGTTGATAATTGATGAACCATTGCATTATATTTGGAAATGCATGTATGTATGAGACATGGAGGTTTAGCATGATTAGGGCTTTGACCCCGTTGTGGACATTGAGCTGATGGTTAAGATTTAAGGTTACAATGGAGCTTGGAGCTCGTAAGGTTATGATGGTAGCTTGGAGCTCATATGATTACAGTGGAGCTTGGAGCCCGTGTGTTTACCTTTGGAGCTTGGAGCTCATGTTGCTAATAGCAAGTTTGCATGTGTTGCGATATCAGCTCAAGAGAGATCAATGAAATGCATAACATATGCATTTGGTGCCAAGTGGCGAGCAGTATGTCGAGAGGCATACGAGGATGGTGCACCGAGTGCGGGTGCGGAAAACGGAAGGGAAGGTCTGAGAGACCTTGGGGATATACTGGACGCAGGTGTACCCACATCAGACCGGTATGGTAGCTCCTATCGTGTCGTGGCGTTCCTGGCTAAGTATGGTTATCCCGACTAGAGCCCTGAGTCTTTCCAGTTGTCGGTGGATCTTCCGAGGAGGCCTAGTTAATCCTCTTTGTCTAGGACAGTTGATCGGTGATGTACTCTTATGGGTCACGGCGAGCGGAACGGATTACCAGAGCGAACCAACTTGTTTTCCGATATGCGGACGTGATGTTGCCCTTAGTAGGGTGCTTAGTACCGACCGACATGCATAGAAAGAGTATGTGTACATCTAGGTAGGGAACGACCGTAGTGCCATGATATTGAGAAATGATTGTGTTTGCTATATGTTCTGCATTGCATTATCCCTATCATGCATGTGCTATATATCTTATACTCTCGTTTGTATGTGTACGTTCGGTTTTGCGGACAGATGACAAGTTAACGGAGGACTAGGATGGACCTGATACTTCACTCGTTTATCACGAGGGCACCGCGGATGCCGGTGCTAGGGGACATTGAGATAGTCCACCATGATGAGAGGGGATGGCAGGTGGATCCCTTGACCTTTTTGGCTATCTACAGTGGACTTGTCAGCTTGATCTTCCGGAGCGGCACACCACCACCATATGTGGACATCATGGGACCTTATCTCATGTACCAGTTTCTTCCCTTCCCTCGGATGTGGCACCCTCCCAGGCAGAAAGAGCGAGACTACTTGTGGGTGGCACCCCAGTCCTCTGTAGTATCGAGCAGGAGAGGCTTCGTCCATAGAGGTCAGCACAAGCTTACAGAGCGGTAATTAAGGGCAGCTCAGAGGCGTAGGATTGTAGTGTCGAGTTCCTCATCCGATTATGAGCCTATGCGGGTTTATAGGCGCACTCATGGAGAGGGACAGGGTAGCTCCGGGCATCCTTACCACTGAAGGTGAGAGCCAGCCAGTGCGTCTCTTGGATTGTGTGGAAAGATTTTGATGTACTTTGAGAGTGGGCTGGGGAGAGTGTTGGTGAGCCTTAAGGGTTTCTTTTTGAGGTCCTTGGATGTACCTTATTTATGTTTCCAGTTTCCTTATGTACTTGGTCTATATAGCCCTACTGATAGGGCCACCATGTATACCGTAGTACTGTTTGGATATACACATGTTTTGGTTTATCCTGCTACGTTTACTCTGATGTCGTGCGCTTCCATTTTATGATGCATGTTATCATCGCTTTAATAAGCGCGTGATAATATTGTTAAGTCATAGCTAATAGTATAAGTGAGTTCTAAAATATTGGGATTTCCTCGAGTGGAACTTGGGGACGTCACAATCACTGCATCTACTTTACTTGAATCAAATGTCACTCTACTCAAATGATCTAACGTCATTTATCCTAGGAAAAAATACTTATCTTTAACAGTTATGTTGTTCAATATCCTATTGTCCACACATAGCCTCATAATCCCATCAATTTTTTTTTTATACTAAAAGCACTCAAAACTTATCACAAAATCAACCATATTTCTTAATAGTAATAAAAGTGGGATTTGATTTGATGTCCACTATAATCAAATAATAATAAATTAGATTCCAAATAATAACAATAGCAACTCTAAATAGATGATGAAACAATGCATCAAGGTAAGAAAGTTTTAATTGCCAATTAATTTGGTTTGACTTAAAAAAAAACATTGACGCAAAAAGATATTTCCATTTATGAATTGAAAACTCATTGAAGCAAAAGAAAGTTAAAAAAAAATGTGAATTCAAATCAAGCGAGACTTTCTTTGGCAATTTTGTTATCAAGGAAGAATATGCATATAAATGATAAATGAAAAGTAAAAATGTTTCTTTACAAATATAAGGAATATACATCTACCATACCAATTCATCAAACGACATAAAAAGTATTTTAAGAATATAATATTAAGAATTAACAACCTTAAAATTCCAATTTTCCATAATAGTCAAATTCACGTGTGAAAAGTCATTTTCTAAAAACTCATCTAATTATTTCTTAGGCTCACTGAACTCTAAAGTGTTAGTCTATAAGGTGCTACTGACTCTGGTCCACTTCTAGCTAGGCACTAAATCTATATTAAACTCAACTACCATATTTGATGTAAGGTAAATACCTCTTTAGGAGACACATCTAGAAACTAATAGACCATAGGTAATGCCGCTACATCACTTTCAACCTTTATCATAACGGAAAACAATAGTATGTATCATTGAGCTCCCTCAACTAAGAACTTATGACAAGGAAACATGTACAATATGGTTCAACATAAAAGAATCATCAAACATTGGTTTTGAAGTACATAAATATTTCTATTTGGACAACACAATCAGATGATAGCGAGACCATACTAAGAAAGACATCTAAACCCGACATGGACAAGCATTGGTATACTAGGGAACAATTCAAACAAGCACAGGAGGTAACAACTTTATATCCCGCAGGAGTAGAAACACGTAATTCAAAAGGCAACTTAGAATAGACAAGGACAAATTTTTCACACAAGCATGTGGTATGAAGGAATGATTTCTCCTGAATAACAACATAACTAGTTTCTTGCGACCAGCATAATTCCTCTTTGGCTTCTCCAGCTTCTGCAGGATCTGAACTGTTCTGGGAAGATGATAGATCGTCCTTCGAAAAAGCGGTAACCCCACACACTGAGGTTCTTGGGATGCTACCACCCCATATCACCTCATATAATAGAGAGTCTCTGTCAGCTCTTGCACATCTATGGTTACACGATCCATAGCTGCTACAAGCGCATCATTCATCCCTCTCCTATTAGTCGTCATAAATGTGCACACTACCAATGAAACACTGAGTTGACCAGGCTCAATATCCCAAAGCATAGCATGCAGCATCTATAACTCTAATAAGCATTCCTATGCGCCCAAGTTTTAATTATTGAAAAACCCAATAACCACAGTCCAATTTAGGATCGAACTGATCTGATACAAAAAATGTAACGCCCTTCGTTACATTAGTAAACCCAAACTAAATTGTACATTTCAAATATGGCTAAATAAAATTTTCATAAATATAAGAGTCTGAAAATATCTCAATAATTATTGAAAAGAAAATAATATTAATAAATCCTTATATAAATAACATGAATTGTCTCAAAATCCGGGCGCCTACTAAAAATATCCCAACAATAAAATAAAAGAGTATGATTCTAGCCACAAGCGGCTCCTTATTGAACATAATACTAACCAAATATAATAATTAGCTAAACAAAGCACTGAGTCTTCAAGGCTCTTCCGTCTCAATGGTGATGTCCTCGTGCTCTGAAAACAACACTTTTAATGAGATTTATAATCCCAGTGAATAAAAACATTTAACAAAAGGTTTCGCAAATAGTGTTGTTCTCACCCGGTGGGCAACCAGAAAAATCGATCATGGTACCCACAGAAAATACACATAATAAATCTTTTAGATCGAACATACATTATTCAACATCACAAATAATAAAATAAATATTCCAGTAGACAAAACATTCACTCCTCAAAGCATTTAATCATGTCAACCATGCATACTCTATGCAATGCAACTCCATGAACATCACTCAGTGATTCCTAGAATCACTTGACTTGACTCTTTGGTTCCCAAAACTGGTGTGAATCCCAGATCCACTAAGGTCTTTGAGCTCATATCCATCCAATGACATCCCACTGCCTTCCCCATCCCAGATGGAGGTATCTAATATCTCATACCAGATGTGAATATTTTTAAAAGTCTGATATCTCATCCCAGATGTGATATCTCTCATCCTATTCCTGGAATAGAATGTATACCGTCATCCCTTCCCGGAAGGTGATGACAAACTCATGCATAATGCAACCTGTCATCCCAGATGACTACCAAAATGCTCTAATGCTCCAAGCATCAATAACAATGATATGTATCTCATGTCAATACAACATATAGGAACTCCCAATCATATATAATAAGCGCATATTACTTTAAAATCATCACACATGTCTTAAAACATCTAATCATAGTAAACTGTCAACTCATCACATGTTAATTCATGATTTATTGTAAAACCCCCAAATCAATTTAGCTTTATTGGACCCTAACATAGAAAACCCAATTTTCCCCCAAATAAAATACCCAAAAGCGTTATAGGTTTTAATACCCAAAATCCCAAATGTTTGTTCCATGAAAGGGTGAGAAAAGGTGTTTTTACTCACTTCTTGAAGACCTTCAAGAATCTCCAAGCGTAACCCAAGGCGAATCCTATATGTCACCTATGACACCCTTTACCCCACGTACGATAATACATAAGAAAATCATACATGCTTTTTAAAATAATATTAATATAATATAAATCTCAAAGGTAAAGTGTATCACATCATCCAAAAACATAACATGAGAATTTGAATAAATTGAAATCCTTTAACATATAACAAACTGCGAAAAAACATAAAACATAACCCAAATCCCGATGTCACATGATCAGAGCTGGTATCCCTAAACATACCTCGGAATAAAATCGAATAACGTAAAACATAAATCCTAACTACTGAGAGAAATCTCCTTAGGATCACTCCTCGTCAGCATGCTCACCCTCCTCTGCATATACCACAACATATGCACAAGAATAACAAAGAGAGGGGTAAGAAACACAATCATGAATATATGTAAAAGGAATGGAATAGTAATTAAGATGGCACGTAACATACATCAATCAACACAGATATAATCAATATATATCAAAGATGCATGTCAATGCGAATGCAACATCACTACTCCATATGCATGTGGCCAACAACTCTAACTCTGGAAAGACGATTAGGAGTACATGTCTGATTATCAACGTGGATGATATACCAGACCTTGGGCCATCCTCGAACACTCTCACTAATCCTGATAATGTACAGTGGCTAGTCAGGGTACTCAAGCTTATTCATTAGGTCATTCCGACAATAGGTAGCTAGCCCTTGTCACCTGGAACTTCCATACCCAATATACCCGCAAGGCCGGGATAACACCCATCGTGGCCTCCACCATCGCGATTCATCGTTTTCTTTCCACCCAACATATCAACGTCAACGTATGATGCATGCTATTCTTAGCAACATGCAAACATATGTCCAACTATCCACCATCATAATCAATCACATTGATTATTAACAATGACCATCAATGATGATCATCAAACAACTAGGCGCTAACCATCGTTATGCCTTTATCAACATTGCTATTAACATCACATCATCATTATTAGTATTAACGTTCTTCTCTAGATTATCAACTTTAATTGTGATCTCACAGTCCTTTTCTCATTACCTTATTCAGTTACTTCTTCACAACAGAATTTGGGTGAGAAACCCAGATTCGCTAGGCAAATTATGGCTCGCGAGGCGAGGCAGAGAGCCCCAATATCTGGTTCTCTCATTCGCCTCGCGGATTACAATCCGCTAGGCGAATCACATCAGACCGCGAATGGTCTCTCTATCTCGCCTCGCAAGCGAATCGTGACGGATGTGGGAATCTTAAGAATTTCTCTAAGTTGTCCCTATGCTGATTATCCCATCTCTCAAGAATCATTCCTATGGGTTTCCAAAACTAATCCAATATTATCAATCTTACCTCTCATAAAAACTCATTCATTATGGGGTGCCAAACGTCCTAAAGCTATGTTCTTTCACTAATCCTATTTTTGTCATCATAACTCACATCATCATCAAGTCATCATTATCAATTCACATCATACAATCTCACCAATGCATAACGTATGTATGTACATACCATTCATCACACCTCATAATATTTCAATCATATCATCAAGCCAAACACCAACAATCAAGGTCGTAGTACCATAGGCATATATATATATATACACATAATATTCACATAGGCATATTCTTAGCATATACATACCATATACATAACATACACATAGATACACACATAGCATATACGTAGGCATTTACAATGCATATAGACAAACATATAGGGGTCATGGATTAACCCCTTCATCTTAACCTATCCCAAAACCCACATACTCATGATCTATTTCTTCCCCCCATACCTGGTATGACGATCACAATGAACAAAGGAAAGGAAAAGGTTCAGAAAAGGTTGCGTCTCACGAATGCTCGATCTCATGACGCTTCATTTCATGATCACAGCCCCAAAAGGTTCAAGAGCAGCAACGAGGACTAGGGCTTGTGATGGCAGTGATGCTCTTCAAGCGAAGACGACGAAGAACGATGAACAACGGTGCAATCTCCTTCAAGAATCCTTGGAAAAAGGGTTTAGGAATCCTTGTTTGGAGAGAAAGAAGCAGTTTCTAACAGTATTTCGAGTTAGAAAATAGGTTTAGGTCGAGTGTTATGGTATAAATATGAGTTACAGTCATTATGGGATGATTAGAAGCGCAAAAACACGTTTCTGCTGCGCACCGATTCGTGAGGCGAACCGGAGAGATGCAAGAATCTGTCTGCCAGATTTGCGAGGCGACGTTGCCTTCGCATTATGAAACTATAGAAGCAGGATTTGGACCTGACACCTGAAATAAGACTTGTAGATAATTCTCTAGGCTTTCCAACGCATCCAAGATCGTCTCAATCGGAAGTCTATAACTCAAGATATGGACAAAACCTTAAAATAGGTTTCTTGGACTCGAATGCATTAACCATTCCTTAAGGCTGAGCTACCCCAACTATGAACTTCGACATCAAGAACAATCATAAAAAACATATATACAACATATATAAGCAAGGATTAACACATATAAACGTAGGGGTAAAAAGCAAGGTGTTAGAATTCCACCCCTTATAAAAATTTGATCCTCGAAATTTCTACTCACCTTGACCAAACAAATGCGGATATGACACCTTCATCTTGCTGTCCAATTCCCACACGTAGCTTTTCCTTCTATAGCTCCACTCCAAACGACCTTGACCAAGGGAATTTCCTTCCCTCTTAGCTGCTTGACCCTTCTATCTTTATAACATCCCTGTTTTTCGTAACCCTAATTAAGGTGGATGACCTTGAACGGGTATTCGTATGGTTGTGTGATTGCTTGTGTGTTAGTTTGGTACCTAGTTGGAAGTTTAGGAATAGGCTTGAACAAGGTTGGAAGTGCCTAAGGTGTAACACGAGAAACTGGGGAGGTCAGAAGGCTGGAAGTTCTTCTCTCGCTGAGCTTGACGCTTAAGCGTGGGAGTACTACACGCTCAAGTATTGAGACGCTTAGGTGTGGGAATAGACGGACGCTTCAGCGTACTGAGTGCGCTATGCCGCTGCTCTAAGTTTGGACGAGTGTGAGACACGTGTCAGGCCAGGGATCAGGAGAAGTGGACGAGGCTCCATGCTCGAGCGTGGAAAGATCCTACACTAGAGCGTGGCAATGCTCAAGAGTGCAAAGTGATGAACACTTAAGCGTGAACAGCAAAAATCATAAGTGGAGCTTCCACTTTTATCTTCTCACTTGCACGAATTTGGGGGAAAGTTCTCCAACTAGAGAGAGAAGCTCTGAGGTTTTAGAGAGAGAAAGCTTAAGGTTAGAGGTGATCGAGCAGCTGGAACTCAATTCCGACTACACCGTTGTTATCGCGACGAAGTTATCTCCAAGTCCAGCGGATTAGTTTCTCTATTCGCCACAGGTAAACTCGGATCCCTAACACGTGTTCTTCGTGTTCTTGGTGTTCTTCGAGTCTTTACCTTTTCTTTGATCTTCTGGGCTTGCCCCAGGGCTAACACTATTGTGTATGTGTTGCGCTCATGATTAGGGCAAAGTCCGCGCCAGTGATTGCTCGTGATTCTGAGCTTGAGGTCGCGGTTGAGGGGCTGTTTGGAGCTGCCATTGGAGAGTGGCTGCGAACTTGAGGAAAGAGGAGCAGACGGTGATTGCCTAGATTTGCGTGCCGATTGTTCAGGTGGGGAGAAAGAGTTACACACGTCGGGGAGGCAAGCGTAGACTATATAGTTTTGTTATATGTTACGTATATGTAGGGAAACCCTAAACCCTACATGAGGTTGAGCCCTGACGAAGTACCTAGACCCCAGGTTTAGTTTACTTCAGGCTAGCACCGCTATGTTGATACCCTAGGTTAGCAGATTTATGTTGACTGGCATGATGTATGTATGGCAGCTTTGTGAGTATCTGTTTATCTGCTAACTGTGGTATGTAGTATATCTGCATGATATGATGGCATGTTGTTGTATGAGATATTTACTTCAACATTGAACATGCTGATATTGATGAATTGCTGTATGTATCTCGAAATGCGTGTGTGCATGAGAATCGGAGGTTTAGTCTGATTAGGGCTTTGACCTCGTGGTGGACGTTTGAGCTGATAGTTAAGATTGAGGTTATAGTTGGAGCTGGATGCGATTAAGTTCTGATGGGAGCTTGGAGCTCATATGGTACAGTGGGAGCTTGGAGTTCATATGGTACAGTGGGATCTTGCAGCTCATATGGTACAGTTGGAGCTTGGAACTCGTGTTGCTGAGAACAAAGTTTCATGTGTCGTTATATCAGCTCAAGGAAGATGGATGACATGCATAGCATATGCATATGATGCCAAGTGGCGAGCCATATGTTGTGAGGTACACGAGGTTGGTGCACCGAGTGCTGGTGCAGAAAACGGAAAGGAAGGTCTGTGTGACCTCGGGGATATACTGGACATAGGTGTACTCACAAGAGACCGATGAGGTAGCTCCTATCGTGTCGTGGTGGTCCTGGACACGTCCTACTATGCCGACTGGACCCTTAGTCTTTCCAGTTGCCGGTGAATCTTCCGAGGAGGCCCAGGTAGCCCTCTTTGTCAGGGACAGTTGAGCAGTGATGCACTCCTATGGGCCATGGCGAGCGGAACTGAACACCGGAAAAAACCAACTTATGGTCCGTTGAGCGGACGAGATGTTGCCCTTAGTAGGGTGCTAGTACCGGCTGGCATGCATAGAAAGAGTATGTGTCACATCTAGATAGGGAACGACTGTGGTGTCGAGACACTGAGAGATGGTTGTATTTGCTATATAGGCTGCATTGCATCATCCCTATATTTGATGTGCTGTATATCTTATCTCCCTGTCTTTTCTTTGTATATGTATGCTCTTTTTAAGAGCATACAAGGAGCCAGCAGTACCAGAGGATGGACCAGAGGAGACATCTGTTTATCACCGGAGCACTGAGGATGCCGGTGCTAGGGGATATTGAGATCGTGTACCACGACGAGAGGGGATGGCGAGTGGACCGCTCTACCTTTTTGGTTGTATATACAGGACTAGTTAGCTTGATCTTCTGAGAGGTACTCCTTCGTATGCAGACATCCTTGGACCCTATCGTGTTTACTAGTTCCTTCCCTTTCCACGAATGTGGCGACCACCGAGCCAGAGAGAGCAGGACTATGGATGGGTGGCACCACAGACTTCAGCTGTATCCAGCAGGAGGGGCTTCATGCATAGAGGCTAGAGGAGACATCCAAACCGGTACATGAGGGCAGCCCTAAGGCGCCGCATAGTAGTGTCGAGTTCCTCCTCCGAGTACGAGCCTGTGCGGGTTTATAAGTGTACACACGGAGAGGGACAGGGTAGCTCAGGTCATCCCTACCACTGATGGTGAGGGTTAGCCAATGCGTCTTCTTCTAGGACTGAGTGGAAAGGCTGATGTATTTTGAGTGTAGGGCTGGGGAGCGCTGGTCAGTGTTTTTGAGAGCTTTTCTTCTCTTTTTGGAGTCCTGTTGGATATGTTTTATCTTTCAGTTTCAGTTGTACAGTGATGTATGTATTACAGTAGCCCTACTGAGGGTGCAACCACGTAAATACTTATATAATGCATGTATATGTTTTATCTTTCTTGTTGTGCTTTACTCTGATGCATGCTTTTATATACGTGCTTATCGTGTATGCTTTACCATTTTGCCGTTCGTTTAATAAGCACGTAATAATAATATCACCAGGTTATAGTTAATAATAACTTAGTAGGCGGGTTCTCAACTTAATGGGATTATCCTATGTAAGTGGGGCCGTCTTATTATTATGGTATCAGAGCAGTTTGATTCTCAATCGGACTGCTGGTGTTAGGAAGTTGAACTGGCTAAGTTGGTCGTCTCTGCAAGGGGAGTACGACTGTGCCTAGAAGGGTAGAAGGAGTGTGATCGATTGTAATGCTGTATGAATGATAAGTGGATACATGTATTTTTGTTGTTTATCATGTTTGAACACTGAGCTACGGTTACTTGAATCAGGAACCAATGGCTCGAGGAAGAGGCAGAGGTAGAGGCAGAGGTAGAACCGGCCCGAATAGAGATCCGGAAGCTGCTGCTTCACATATGGACAACAGAGCTGAATCCTTGGAAACCCTCAGGACT
The DNA here is from genome assembly GCA_039655645.1 of Ammopiptanthus mongolicus. Classification (NCBI taxonomy): domain Eukaryota; kingdom Viridiplantae; phylum Streptophyta; class Magnoliopsida; order Fabales; family Fabaceae; genus Ammopiptanthus; species Ammopiptanthus mongolicus. Next base: position 38,971,577 of record CM077349.1, read on the forward strand.
ATGAGGGACATGGCTGCTACGATGTTACAGCAAACCCATCAGAATGCTCAACTTATTCAGTTGACTCGGGAGAATCAACAGCAACAACAGCGGAATGCTCGGAATGATGACGCTGGTTTGGATGCCTTCATGAGGTGACAACAACCTCACTTCAATGGGGATTACAATCCCGAGGGGGCAGAACTATGGGTTCAGGAGCTGGAAAAGATCTTTGTGGCAACACACTGTGACGAAGTTCAGAAGGTTTCCTATGCTTCTTTCATGCTAGTAGGAGGGACAGAGATGTGGTGGAAGGGAAAGCAAAGATTGTTTGAGACAGAAGGAAGAGTAGTAACCTGGGAGCTGTTTAGGGAATGTTTCCTCGAGAAATATTTTCCTAGGATGACTAGAAGAGAGAAAGATAAGGAATTCCAGAGCCTGAAGCAAGGCAATATGTTAGTGGGGGAATATGCATCAAGGTTCGGGGCACTGCTCAAGTTTTCTGAGTTTTATCAGCGGTATCCAGATGAGGAGTAGATGTGCCATAGGTTTGAGGACGGGCTGAAGTATGAGATCCAGAAGGCTATTGTACCATTGGGGATTTCCAGATTCCCTGATATGTTGGATCGGTGTTCTACGATCGAGAACATCGAAAGGAGGAGAGAGCTGACCTCGCGAAGCGGAGGACCCATCCACAGTAATCAGAGAGGTAGGGGCGGAATGTTTCAGTCAGGTCGAGGACCGTATCAGAGGCCCAACGAGAGGTCAGGAGAAGCTAGAGGACAAAGGCCGAGTGCGACTCAAGGGTTGCAAGGATGTTTTAAGTGTGGAGGACCACACATGGCTCGAGATTGCAGGAGCCAAGCGCCAGGGGGAATGATGACCTGTTATGTGTGTGGAAAGTCAGGACATATGGCAAGGGATTGCAGGCATGGGAGTGCCAGGCCAACCGGAGTGACGGGGCAGACTGCGAGACCACAAGCTACAGGGAGAGTGTTTGCCGTAAAGGGAGCTGAATCCTCTCGATGCCCGAATCTGATTCAAGGTAAGTGTTTAGTTACAGGAAAGCTCTTATCTGTTTTATTTGATTCGGAGGCTACCCACTTGTTTATTTCTATGGAATGCATGGATCACTTAGGATTACCAGTTTCGTCTTTACCATATGATCTTACCGTATCCACACCTATGGGAGATTGTTTGACTACCCTGTCTGTGTGCCTAAAATGCCCTATAACCATAGAAAAAAGACATTTCTTTGTGGACCTGGTCTGTTTTCCTATGCAGCAGATTGATGTTATCCTTGGCATGGATTGACTTTCGGCCAACCATGTGGTGCTTGATTGCTCCAAGAAAACCCTTTGTTTTTCTGAGCTATCTGGATTGATGCCTGCAAACGAAGGTATTCCGAAGGGTGTACGATCTGAAGAGTATGTGGTGCTGTTCTCTTTGGAAGAAGGGAAACTCCGAGTGCGGGAACGTTGCCTATTGTGCGGGATTTTTCGGAGGTGTTTCCAGATGACGTTCCAGGGTTGCCACTGGAGAGGGAGATCGAGTTCGCTATACATCTTGTACCAGGAACAGGGCCTATATCCGTAGCGCCGTATCGGATGTCTCCAGTTGAGCTGACGGAGCTAAAGAAACAGTTGGATGAGATGCTAAGCAAGGAGTTCATCAGACCCAGTGCATCTCCGTGGGGAGCACCAGTACTGTTTGTGAAGAAGAAGGACGGAAGCTCGAGGTTATGTGTGGACTATCGTTAGCTGAATAAAGTGACGATAAAGAACAAGTATCCGTTACCCAGGATCGATGATTGATGGATCAGCTGAGGGGAGCGGCTGTGTTTTCTAAGATAGTTCTGCGATCTGGTTATCATCAAATCAGGGTGAAGAAGGAGGATATACCGAAGACTGCTTTTCGGAGTCGGTATTGGCGTTACGAGTATTTGGTTATGTCGTTCGGTGTGACTAATGCTCCAGCCGTGTTCATGGATTACATGAACAGGATATTCCGACCGTTCCTAGATAGGTGTGTTGTCGTGTTTATCGATGACATCCTTATTTACTCTTCGAGTAAGGAGAAACACCAAGAGCATCTTTGAGTGGTGCTACAAGTGCTAAAGGATAGGCAGTTGTATGCGAAGCTGTCCAAGTGTGAGTTTTGGTTGGAAGAGGTTCAGTTTCTAGGCCATATGATCGGCAAGGATGGAATCGCAGTGGATCCTGCGAAAGTTGAAGCCGTAGTGAGTTGGGAGAGCCCTAAGTCTGTAAGCGAGGTGAGAAGTTTTCTGGGTTTAGCAGGCTACTACAGGCGGTTTATCGAGGGATTCTCGAAGATTGCGTTACCTATGACGCAGTTAACGAGGAAGGGGTAGGCGTTTGAGTGGTCGGAAGCTTGTGAGCGAAGTTTCTCAGAGTTGAACGGAGGTTAACCACGTCGCCGGTGTTGGTTTTACCAGATCCATTATGACATTTTGACATATACTGTGATGCGTCATACCAAGGATTGAGTTGTGTCCTCATGCAAGAAGGGAGAGTGATGGCGTATGTCTCTAGGCAGTTGAGAGTGCATGAACGGAGCTACCCGACTCATGATCTGGAGTTGGATGCAATAATGTTTGCATTGAAGATATGGAGACACTATCCCTATGGTGCTAAATGCAGTGTATTTAGCGACCATAAGAGCTTGAAGTATCTGTTCGACCAGAAGGAGTTGAACATGAGGCAGAGGAGGTGGATGGAATTCATAAAGGACTATGAATTCGACCTGCAATACCATCCAGGTAAGGCGAATGTAGTAGCAGATGCGCTCAGTAGGAAGTGCCTACACGTATCTGCCATGATGGTATGAGAGCTCGAGTTGTTGGAGCAGTTTAGAGATTTGAATCTAGATGTGGAAATCGTCAAGGATAAGATGAATCTAGGGATGATAGAGGTAACTAGCGATTTCCTGGATTTGCTTTGGAGAAGGCAAGCTGAGGATGAGTACCTTAAGGAAGTTAACCGGTGGATCGAGGAGGGAGAAACGTCAGAGTTTAGGAGAGGTACGGATGGCCTCATCAGGTTTGGTGAGCGAGTTTGTGTGCTAGCGGATAGCGAAAGTTAAGAAAATGATTTTGGAAGAAGCACACAAGAGCAAGTTGAGCTTTCATCTAGGGGCTACTAAGATGTACCAAGATTTGAAGAAGCTGTTTTGGTGGCCGGGGATGAAGAAAGATGTAGCGGCTTATGTCCTATCCTGCTTGGTGTGTCAGAAGGCGAAGGTTGAACACCAGAAGCCAGCAGGGTTGTTGCAATCGCTAGATGTTCCGGAGTGGAAGTGGGATAGTATTACAATGGACTTTGTTTCTGGATTACCAAGAACTCAGAAGAGGCGTGATGTGATTTGGGTCATCATATATAGATTGACGAAATGTGCTCATTTCCTACCTATCAACCAGAATTACTCTCTGGAAAGATTGACTCAGATCTACATCAGGGAGGTGGTGAAGCTACATGGCGTACCTTCAAGTATTATCTCAAATCGAGATCCGAGGTTTACTTCTAGGTTTTGGAGAAGCTTGAACGGGGTGTTGGGAACTAAGTTAAGGTTGAGTTCTGCGTATCATCCACAAACGGATGGTCAATCAGAACAGACGATTCAATTGCTGGAAGATCTGTTAAGAGCATGTGTGTTGGAACACACGGGGAGTTGGGACGATTTTCTTCCTTTGATTGAGTTTACCTACAACAATAGTTACCACTCAAGCATTGGGATGGTGCCGTATGAAGGTTTGTATGGGAGGAAGTGCAGGACTCCGTGGTGCTGGTTCGAGTTGGGAGAGAATCAGTTGCTAGGTCCGGAGTTGGCTCAATGAACGACGAAATAGGTTAAGTTAATCCGGGAAAAGATGAAGGCCGCAAGGGATAGCTAGAAGAGCTATGCTGACAAACGGAGAAGACCCCTAGAGTTCTCGGAGGGCGATCATGTATTTCTGAGAGTTACTCCAAGGACGGGAGTTAGCAGGGCAATTCGATCCAGTAGCTTACCAGATAGCCTTACCGCCAAACTTGTCAAACCTTCATGACGTCTTTCACGTCTCTCAGCTTAAAAAGTATTACCCCGATCCATCACATGTGTTAGAGCCCGAATCAATCCAGTTAAGAGAGAACCTTGAATAAGAGGCTTTACATGCTCGGATAGTGGATAGAAGGATCAAGGAACTTTGCGATAAATAGATTCCTCTAGTAAGGGTTGAATGGGACCTAGCAACCGGAGATTCAACATGGGAACGAGAAGCACAAATGCGCTAGCAGTATACGTCTTTGTTTACAGGCATGTGCTAGTAATTTCGGAGATGAAATTCTCTTTAACGGGGGTGGTAATGTAACATCCCTGTTTTTCATAACCCTAATTAAGGTGAATGACCTTGATCGGGTATTCGTATAGTTGTGTGATTGCTTGTGTGTTAGTTTGGTACCTAGTTAAAACTTTAGGAATAGGCTTGAACAAGGTTGGAAGTGCCTAAGGTGTAACACGAGAAACTTTGAGAGGTTAGAAGGCTGGAAGTTCTTCTCTCGCTGAGCTTGACGCTCAAGCGTGAGAGAACTCCACGCTCAAGCATTGAGACGCTTAGGCATGGGAATAGATGGACGCTTCAGCGTGCTGAGTGCGTTGTGCAGTTGCTCTGAGTTTGGACGTGTGTGAGACACGTGTCAGGCTAAGGAGCAGGCAGAGTGGACGAGGTTCCACGCTCGAGCGTGGAGAGATCCCATGCTAGAGCGTGGCAACGCTCAAGCGTGCAAAGTGATGAACGCTTAAGCGTGGACAGCAGAAACCATAAGTGGAGCTTCCACTTTCATCTTCTCACTTGCACGAATTTGGGGGAGAGTTTTGCAACTAGAGAGAGAAGCTTTGAGGTTTTAGAGAGAGAAAGCTTAAGGTTAGAGGTGATCGGGCCGCCGGAACTCGAATCCGAGTACACCGTTGTTATCGCGACAAAGTTATCTCCAACTCCAGCGGATTAGTTTCTCGATTCACCACAGGTAAACTCGGATCCCTAACACGTGTTCTTCGTGTTCTTAGCGGTCTTCGAGTCTTTACCTTTTCTTTGATCTTTCGGGCTTGCCCCAGGGCTAACACTATTGTGTATGTGTTGCGCTCGTGATTAGGGCAAAGTCCATGCTCGTGATTGCTCGTGATTCTGAGCTTGAGGCCGCGGTTGAGGGGCTGTTTGGAGCTACCATTGGAGAGTGGCTGCGAGCTTAAGGAAGGAGGAGCAAACGGTGATTGCCCAGATTTGCGTGCCGATTGTTCAGGTGGGGAGAAAGAGTTACACACGTCGGGGAGGCAAGCGTAGACTATATAGTTTTGTTGTATGTTACATATATGTAGGGGAACCATAAACCCTACGTGAGGTTGAGCCCTGACGAAGTACCTAGACCTTAGGTTTAGTTTACTTTAGGCTAGCGCCGCTATGTTGATACCCTAGGTTAGCAGATTTATGTTGACCGGCGTGATGTATGTATGTCTGCTTTGTGAGTATCTGTTTATCTGCTGACTGTGGTATGTAGAATATATGCATGATATGATGACATGTTGTTGTATGAGATATTTAATGCTGCATTGAACATGCTGATATTGATGAATTGTTGTATGTATCTCGAAATGCGTGTATGCATGAGAATCAGAGGTTTAGTCTGATTAGGGCTTTGACCCCATGGTGGACGTTTGAGCTGATAGTTGAGATTGAGATTATAGTTGGAGCTGGAAGCTCGTAAGTTATGATAGGAGCTTGGAGCTCACATGGTACAGTGGGAGCTTGGAGCTCATATGATATAGTTGGAGCTTGGAGCTCGTGTTGCTGAGAGCAAAGTTGCATGTGTCGTTATATCAGCTCAAGAAAGATGGATGACTTGCATAGCATATGGATATGATGCCATGAGGTATACGAGGTTGGTGCACAGAGTGCGGGTGCGGAAAACGGAAGGGAAGGTCTGTGTGACCTCGCGGATATACTGGACATAGGTGTACTCACAAGAGACCGATAAGGTAGCTCCTATCGTGTCGTGGCTGTCCTGGACACGTCCTACTATCCTGACTGGACCCTGAGTCTTTCCATTTGCTGGTGGATCTTCCAAGGAGGCCCAGGTAGCCCTCTTTGTCTGGGACAGTTGAGCGGCGATGCACTCTTATGGGTTACGGCGAGCGGAACTGATTACCGGAACAAACCAACTTATGCTCCGTTGAGCGGACGAGATGTTGCCCTTAGTAGGGTGCTAGTATCGGCCACCATGCATAGAAAGTGTATGTGTCACATCTAGCTAAGGAACGACCGTGGTGTCGATACACTGAGAGATGGTTTTGTATGCTATATAGGCTGCATTGCATCATCCCTATATTTAATGTGCTGTATATCTTATTTCCCTGTCTTTTCTTTGTATATGTATGCTCGTTCTACGAGCAAACGAGGAGCCAGAAGTACCAGAGGATGGACCGGAGGAGACACCGGTTTATCACTGGAGCACCGAGGAAGCCGGTGCTAGGGGATATTGAGATCGTGCACCACGACGAGAGGGGATGGCGGGTGGACCCCTCGACCTTTTTGGTTGTATATACAAGACCAGTTAGCTTGATCTTCCGGAGAGGTACTCCGCCGTATGTAGACATCATTGGACCCTATCATGTTTACCAGTTCCTTCCTTTTCCACGGATGTGGCGACCACCGAGCCAGAGAGAGCAGGACTACCGATGGTTGGCACCACATACTTCAGCTGTATCCAGCAGGAGGGGCTTTGTGCATAGAGGCTAGAGGAGACGTCCAAACCGGTACATGAGGGCAGCCCTGAGGTGCCGCATAGTAGTGTCAAGGTCCTCCTCCAAGTATGAGCCTGTGCGGGTTTATAGGCGTACACACGGAGAGGAACAGGGTAGCTCAAGTCATTTCTACCATTGATGGGGAGGGTTAGCCAGTGCGTCTTCTTCTAGGACTGAGTGGAGAGGCTGATGTATTTTGAGTGTAGGGCTGGGGAGCGATGGTGAGTGTTTCTGAGAGCTTTTCTTCTCTTTTTGGAGTCCTGTTGTATATGTTTTATCTTTCAGTTTCAGTTATACAGTGATGTATGTATTACAGTAGCCCTACTGAGGGGGCAACCACGTAAATACTTATATAATGCATGTATATGTTTTATCTTTCCTGTTGTGCTTTACTCTGATGCATGCTTTTATATACGTGTTTATTGTGTATGCTTTACCGTTTTGCCGTTCGTTTAATAAGCGCATAATAATAATATCACCAAGTTATAGTTAATAATTACTTAGTAGGCGGGTTCTCAACTTAATGGGATTATCCTACGTAAGTGGGGTCGTCTCAATCTTCAACCCGAAGCGATAACACCTCAAAAGTCAAGTTATCCTTTAGTGGAATGATATCGAGTACTATCACAAGGCTTGGGTCATGAACATACTTTTGAAGTTGAGACACGTGAAACACATTATGAAGGTTTGATGAGAACGATGGTAAGGCTATTTGGGAAGCAACTTCACCGACTCTTTTTAGAATTTGGTAAGGGCCAATGAATCTAGGAGTAAGTTTCCTCGCTTTCATTACTCTGCCAACCCCAGTTGTTGGAGTAACTCGCAAGAACACATGATCCTTCGAGAGCTTTTCTTCTTTTATCATGGTAACTCTTTTGCCTACTCTGTGCCACTCTCATCTTTTCTTGTATCATTCTCACTTTTTCTTCTTTCTCTTGCACTACCTCAGGTCCTAACACAACATTCTCTCCAGGCTCATTCCAACACAAGGGTGTCCTACATCTCCTCCCATACAAAGCCTCATAAGGTGCCATCCTAATACTGGAATGGAAACTATTGTTGTAGGTGAACTCTATAAGGGGTAAAAACTTATCCCAACTTCCTGACTGCTCTAAAACACACGCCCTCAACAAGTCCTCTAAGGATAGGATGGTTCTCTCAGACTGACCATCGGTCTGTGGGTGATAAGATGAACTCAATCTAAGCTTGGTTCCTAAAGCCTCATGCAAACTATTCCAAAATCTAAATGTAAATCTAGGATCTCTATCTGAAACTATGCTAGAGGGTACACCATGCAATCTCACTATCTCTCTGATATACAAACTAATCAACTTTTCTAATGGATATTCCATGTTCATAGGAATGAAATGGGTAGATTTGGTTAACCTATCCACAACAACCCATATGGCATCACAACCAGCTGGAGTCTTAGGGAGTCCAGACACAAAATCCATAGAGATACTATCCCACTCCACTTAGGAATACTCAAAGGTTGCATCTTACCTGAAGGTTTTTGGTGCTCTACCTTAGCCTTCTGACACATTAAGCAAGTATAAACAAACTCAGCCACATCCTTTTTCATCCTAGGCCACCATAACATACATTTAAGATCCTAATACATTTTCGTGGCTCTGGGGTGAACACTCAAACCACTCTTATGTCCTTCTTCAAGGATCAACTTTCTAAGCTTTGGAACATCAAGTATACAAACTCTATCCCGGAACCTCAAAACGCCATCAACTCCTTCCTTAAAACTAAGGTTTCTACCCTGAGCAATCAGCTCCCTCTGATATAAAAGGTATGCATCTATCTTTTGGCCTTCTCTAATCTGATCCAACAAACTGTTAGTGATTTTTAACATTCCTAGCCTAATGCTCTTAGGGGTAACTTCCCAAGCTAAACTTAAGCCACTAAACTCCTCGATCAAAACCATCTCTCTAACCATCAAAGCTAAAACATGTAAGGTTTTTCTACTCAAAGCATCGGCCACTACATTGGCTTTACCTGGGTGGTAACTCAACTCAAACTCATAATCCTTAAGAAATTCCATCCACCTACGCTGTCTCATATTCAGCTCCTTTTGGTCAAACAGGTATTTCAAGCTCTTATGATCACTAAAGACCTCAAATCTAGCTCCATAAAGAAAATGCCTCCAAATCTCCAAGGCAAACACTACGGCTCCTAGCTCCAAGTCATGGGTAGGGTATTTCTTCTTATGGGTCTTAAGCTGCCTAGAAGTGTAAGCTACTGCCTGACCATTCTGCATCAACACAGCACCTAAACCTTGCTTTGAAGCATCATAGTACACCACAAAAGGTTCACTAGGATTGGGCAACACTAGCACAGGTGCAGAGGTCAACCTATTCTTCAACTCCTGAAAACTTTCCTCACACTTAGAGTCCCACACAAAGATCCGACCTTTCTTAGTAAGGTGGGTCATAGGCAAAGCTATCTTAGAGAACCTTTTTATAAACCTCCTATAATACCCGGCTAAACCCAAGAAACTTTTAACCTCGCTCACTGACTTAGGTGATTCCCAATGCAGCACGGTTTCTACCTTAGCTGGGTCGATGGCTATCCCTCCTCTAGAGATGATATGTCCTAAGAAAGTCACCTCTCCTAGCCAAAACTCACACTTAGACAACTTAGCATACAATTGTTTTTCCTTAAGGGTCTGCAAGACTATGCTCAAGTGTCCCTCATGTTCCTCCTTAGTCTTAGATTATACCAGGATATCATCTATGAGGACAACTATGAACCTATCCAAGTATGGATGAAAGATCTTGTTCATGTAGTCCATGAACACAGCAGGGGCATTAGTCACACCAAAAGGCATAACTAGGTACTCATAATGGCCATAACGTGTTCTGAATGCAGTCTTCAGAATGTCCTCGGACTTGACCCAAATCGGGTGGTAACCTGATCTCAAATCTATCTTAGAAAACACACAGGCTCCTATCAACTGGTCCATAAGGTCATCTATCCTAGGAAGAGGTTACCTATTCTTAACGGTCACCTTGTTGAGTTGACGATAATTGACACACAACCTCATGCTACCATCCTTCTTTTTCACCAACAACACCAGCGCTCCCCACGGAGACACACTAGGCCTAACAAACTGCTTCTGAAGCAACTCTTCTTACTGATTCTTCAACTCAGCTAGCTCTAGAGGGGACATCCTATGCAGTTCCTAAAAATCCTATATCATCATCTACACTAAGCGTAGATAATCATATGAGAGTACACAGAAGATAACACAACAGACATGTACCCCGGCCTGTAGGACAAACTTGGCTCTGATACTACTAAATGTGACACCCTTTACCCCGCGTACGATAATACATACGAAAATCATACATGCTTTTTAAAATAATATGAATATAATATAAATCTCAAAGGTAAAGTGTATCACATCATCCAAAAACATAACATGAGAATCTGAATAAATCGAAATCTTTAGCACCCCCTCGGGTGCTACGTACTCGAACTCAAATGCAAAAAAACATCAAGAAATAAAATGCTGGTTGCTTTCTGAAAATACTTTAATTAATTAACTACGTTCGACAACGTGGGTATAAAAATTTTCTTCATGCATCAAGTAATTCAAACTCAAGACAAGGAATACTCCTTATAGTACTCATCAATATTCAATATTTATAACAACATAATCATAACATAATTATGCCAAAGCATATAAGTTTCTTAGAAAATATAGTTCCATATCATAACATAAGTTCAGGTCTAATATATCATATTACAGATTCAAAACATTTGTTCAACATACATACAACAGATAATATAAGGTTGCTTCAAAAATAAAACTCCTAAGCTGGTCGACTAAAAGTAGCCATTGGGATACAACCCCAAAGTCAGCTCCGATTCCTAGAGGAATTCTGAGGGATCCTCTTTTTCTATTCCTTCAAAAGACTCCATCATTCGAGCCCTCCCTTGTCCGCGGGGACCTCTGATCATCATATGTACATGTATTCCAAAAACACAACAGGGTGTCCAACATGTACAGGCAAAGGTGAGATACTCATTTGATAAGTTTATCACGATAGCCGCATAGGTGGCAAACAACAGATACAACCACATATAATTACATTTATAATAATAGTTATTCACATAACATAATATTTCAAACACTATCATGAGTTATAATAATGCATGAGACTTCAATATCGTCTTTGTAATTCACGTACTCCGGAGATTCCTATTTCCCTTCATCGAGCAATAGGCCGCAAATACACCCGTAACACAATTGTTCTCATGAGCCGGCCTCTCAATTTAGGTCCGAACTCCAATTGTTCCGGGGTACCACGTCATAACCATATCCTGAATAGTCCAGTCTTTGATTGAGTTCATTCGTCTTGGGCAGCCGATTTACCACGGCACGGGGTCGCGATGCCTCCAGCCACTTGTGTAGTTTCGAACACAGAATGCCCCTATAGTCCTAGTGGTCTAAACTGGCTCATATTCTCAACTAATTGAGTTGTATCTCATTTTCAAATGGCACGTCTGCCGTTTCATGTATGTACACAGAAAGTTCTGCTTTCTTTTTTGTTCATTCTTTCTTGTCAAGGCATATAGCTCATGACTCGTTTGTAAAGGACATAAAGCACGTTCATTCAAAACACTGGACACAAAGTACGAGTGCTCAATCCATAAAACACTAGCCCAACGTCTTGGTCACTAGGTTTGCATGCATCTCAAAAGAATCATCATTTTTCTTTCGGTCTTATTTTCACAAAACAACTTTGGAAAACAAAACTCAGTTTCATTGTCTTGCACTAAGACATTTCTTTTTCAAAGAAAACATTTTATGGGAAAAACTCTTTTTCTTAAAGAAAACCGTTTTTTAAAGGTTCCACCTCTTTTTAAAATGTTTTTCAGAAACAAAACACACTTTGCAATAACTTTCCTCAAACAACTTTTTTCTTTTCAAAAGGGTCTAACTTTTCAAAATGGGAAGTTACTTTTCTTGATAAAGCAACACGTTTCCCAAGATTTCTTTTTGATTTCAAAATCCGGTTTTCAAAACTTTGATTTCAGTTTTCGAGTATTTTAATTTTCTTTCTCGAGTCATAGCCAGTCTTATGCTATATATATATATATATATATATATATATATACACAGCAATCTCAAATCAACATAATCAATATATCTCAGTCAAGGCATCCATGCCACAATTCATATTCAAATAATCAATCACGTTCAAAACACAGCTTTCAACCAATCCAGGAAATATATATATATCAATCTCAAATTAACAATAACACATCAATCAATCAAAATACCATGAGACTGTCAAACTCATTATTATGTAACTCCCTTTACCTCTCTAAGTTCGTAATCAATTCCCGAACGGTTCTCGGCTTCGGTTCCGGTTTCGTCCGCGTCGCTTAAAACAATCAAACACCATTGAATTTACTACAACAATCAATACAAAATACAACATCAAAACACAAATTTCTTCACCTCCCCCCAAAAGTGGTCTAAGGTTCGGCCAAAAATGGTAAAAAGGGCTAGGGGTTTCATTTGGTTCCAATCTTTTGGATGGTTGGTTCTTAAGCATGATTAACACTAAATCAAGTCCTATTACCCAAAAATTTAAAACCAAACTCAAGGTTCTACACACTCAAAAGTTTCGGCCATGAAGAGAAAAATGGGCTAGGAATTGATTTGGTTTTCCAATCACTTGGATTCTAGGACAAAAGGAAAGGTAACGATGGAATCAAGAGTTCAAGAACAAAAATTGAACAAAACCACTATTCCCCTAATTCTTAGGGTTTCAGCCCTCTCAAATAAATTAGGCTAGGATGAGAGTTTGATCATATACTCTTGGATAGAGGTAGAAGGTGATGAAGCTAGCTCAAAGAAAATGGTTTCCCATTAAAAGGATTATTCTACAATTTTCTATGAATTTTTGAAATTTGGATCATAAACTTCAAATCTATGAAATCAAGATTTCAAACTTGAGATAGGAAGAGATTCATGAAGCTTCGATATCATAGAAGTGATCTTACCTATTGAATGATGAAGATTGATCAAGAATTAAGCTTTTCTCTCAAAGATTCAAGCTTTTTCTCTTAAGAAAATTATGATTTGGTTCAAGGAAGAAGATGAAGTGTTGGAGGCTCTCTCTTGCTGGTCTTATGCGTTGGAAATGGGGGCTGACCAGCCCTTCAATCAATTCACTTTAGGGCATTTTGGTCATTTCCTTCAAGGACCAAAAATGTCATTTAAGAAAAGATTATGGATATTTTGGTCATTTCGCATCTAGATATTTTCAAACGTCATGATGACTCTAGCACGCTTTCCCAAGTGATTTGACTTGATGTGACATCAAGATTATCCATTAGCGGGTCCCGGTAAACCCATATTCAGCTCCGTTTGTCACCCGATTGAAGATTTCGCTCGAACGAAGGTCAGGAAGTGATTTATTTCAAATTTAACAAAAACATAGGAAATTAAATTCTAAGAATTACAGTCTCGTTCACGGGTTAAACTGAGGTCTCCTGAGCAGTAAAATCTTACTGTCAGTGAAAAAATGCAGACCGGGCTCCATTTGAGTTTTCAGCTCAAAATTTAATCGTAGCTTCGTACGATAGCGTTGAGCATGAATATGGTCGCGGTTTATTTTATTTCATTTTCTAAATCCACGAATAAAATATAAACTTAATTATTCTTTTATTGATATATAAAAGCAGTGAAAAAATCGAGGTGTTACATTACTACCCATCTAAAAAAAATTATTTCGTCCTCGAAATTACGTACCTTGAAAAAGATCGGGATACTGTAATCTCATCTTATCCTCGAGCTCCCACGTCGTGTCTCCAGTTGCTTCATTCCGAACAACCTTGACCAAGGGAACTTGTTTTCCCCTGAGTTGCTTGATCCTCTTATCATTGATTTGTACAGGCGATGTCTCATAAGACAAGTTTTCTCGTAAATGTACTATATCAGGTTCGATTACATGGGAAGAATTAGGAATATACTTTCTAAGTTGTGAGACATGGAATACATTATGAATGTTGGACAGAAAAGGTGGTAAGGCAATCTGATAAGCTACCGGACCAATACGACGAAGAATCTAGTAAGGTCCAATGAATTTGGGAGTGAGTTTTATGGACTTTATAGCTCTACCTACCCTAGTCGTGGGCATGACTCTCAAGAACACGTGTTCACCTTCTTGAAACTCGAGGGGTCATCTTCATTTATCGGAGTAGCTCTTTTGTCTGCTCTGTGCCGTTTTCATCTTTTCGCTAATTTGCTTAATCTTTTCAGTTGTTTGTTGCACAAGTTCTGGGCGTACAATCATACTTTCTCCATCTTGGTACCAACACAACGGTGTCTGGCACTTTCGTCCATACAAGGCTTCATAGGGTGCCATCCCTATGCTAGAATGACAGTTGTTGTTGTATGTGAATTCGATAAGAGGCAACAGATCATCCCAACTTCCACCATGGTCTAGAACCTAAGCTCTCAGTAAATCTTCCAAAGATTGTATCATTCTCTTTGTCTGTCCATCGGTTTGAGGGTGATAGGCTGAACTCAGCCTCAACCTTGTCCCTAACGCTTGGAGTAGACTTTGCCAAAAACATGAAGTAAACTTTGGGTCTCTATCAGAGACTATACTTGACGGCACTCAGTGTAGTCTGATTACTTCTCTGATATACAGCTTAGTTAACTTCTCCACTGAGTAGTTGATCTTGACAGGTAAGAAGTGTGCTGACTTCATTAACCTATCAACGATCACCCAGATCAAATCAAAACTCTTAGATGACCTCGGAAAACCTACCACAAAATCCATTGAGATGCTCTCCCATTTCCATTCCGGTACTTCCAAGGATTGAAGCATTCCTCCAGGTCGTTGATGTTCTACCTTTGCTTTCTGGAAAGTTAGACATGATGCTACGTACTCTGCCACTTGCTTCTTCATTCTTAGCCACCAAAATTTATGCTTCAGATCTTGATACATTTTGGTTGATCCAGGGTGAATGCTTAACTTGCTCTTATGTCCTTCTTCCAAAATCATTCTCCTCATCTCTGGGTTGCGAGGTACACAAACCCGTCCATTGCATCTCAAGATGCCATTGGTTCCTAAGCTGAACTCTGCAGCCTTTTCTTGTCCAAGTAACTCCTTTTTCTCTTGGAGGTACTCATCGGTTGCTTGTTGTTCGCAGATCGTCTCCATCAGTCCACGAGATACCTTGATCATTCCAAAACAAATCTTCTCATGGTCCACCTACATACCTAGATTGAGATTACGAAACTGCTCTATCAATTCTAACTCCTTAACCATCATTGCAGAGATATGCAGGGCCTTCTGACTCAGAGCGTCTGCAACGACATTTGCTTTTCCAGGGATGGTATAGCAAAGTGAAGTTGTAGTCCTTAAGAAACTCCATCCAATGTCTCTGCCTCATGTTAAGCTCCTTCTAGTCGAACAAGTATTTCAAACTTTTGTGGTCACTGAAGACATCGAACTTGGATCCATACAAGTAATGTCTCCAGATCTTTAGTGCAAAAACCACGGCAGTTAACTCTAGGTCGTGCGTCGGGTAATTCCTCTCATGAGTTTTCAACTGGCGCGAAGCATACGTTACAACCTTCCGGTGTTGCATAAGCACACATCGTAATAACTAATGCGAAGCATCACAGTATACTTCATAAGGTTCGTCTGGTTTGGGTAACACTAACACTGGTGAGGTTGTCAAACGTTCTTTCATCGTCTGGAAACTTTCCTCACATTTCTCATTCCAAGTGAACGGTTGGTCCTTCCTCGTAAGTTGAGTCAGCGGCGCAACAATCTTTGAAAATCCTTCGATGAATCTCCTGTAATAACCAGCTAGTCTAATGAAACTGTGGATTTCTGTCATGGTCTTGGGTCTTTCCCACAGAAGTACTACCTCCACTTTCGTAGGGTCAACGACAATTCCTTCCTTCGTAATCACATGCCCCAAGAATTTGACTTCATCTAGCCAAAATTCACACTTACACAGCTTCGCATACAACTTCTCCTTGTGAAGAATCTGTAAAACTTGTCGCAGGTTTTCATCATACTCCTCGGGACTCTTCGAGTAGATAAGTACATCGTCTATGAACATGACAACGAACTGATCCAGAAACAGATGGAAAATCCGGTTCAAGTAGTCCATAAAGCTAGCAGGCGCATTCGTCACTCCAAAAGGCATAACGAGGTACTCATAGTGACCAAACGAGTCCTGAATGCAGTCTTAGGTACGTCCTCGTTCTTTACTCTAATATGGTGATAACCAGATCTCAGGTCAATCTTTGAAAAGACAGCGGCTCCTTGAAGTTGATCCATCAAATCATCTATGTGGGGTAGAGGATACTTGTTCTTGATCGTTATCTTGTTGAGTTGACGGTAATATACACAGAGTCTCGAACTCCCGTCCTTCTTCTTCACTAATAAAACTGGTGCTCCCCACGGGGACACACATGGTCTCACGAACCGTTTTGACATGAGGTCCTCTAGTTGGGTCTTCAGCTCGGCTAACTCCATAGGTGACATCCTATAAGGAGCTATAGAGATCGAACCAGATCCAGGAACGAGATAAATTGAAAACTCGATGTCTCTCACAGGTGTCAAACCTGGAAAGTCCTCGGGAAAAACTTCCGGAAAATCTTTCACAACCGGCACATCGCTCAAGACAACGTCCCTCTCGATTTCTAAATAGGATAGAAGCATGTATCCCTGAGCTCCTTCTCTCAAAGAAGCTCTTACTTGGTTGGCAGTTAAAAATCCAGAAATCTCAGGGTAAGGAAAAACTAAGGTTCTATGTGCACAGTCTAGAAGGATATGGTTGGAAGATAACCAATCCATGCTTAGGACCACATCCAATTGTGTCAAAGGCAAACATATTAAGTCAACAAGAAAGTTCCTATCATGAACAAAAATAGGACAGTTCAAACATACTGTATTTACAGTAACAGGTTTAGCAGTTGGAGTAGTGACAATTAAATCAAAAGACAGCGAAGAAACAGACAAGTCTAATAGTCTCACACAATCCAAAGAGATTAACAAATACGTAGCACCCGAATCAAATAGTACAGTTAGGAGATTACCAGCTATGATGCAACTACCTTGTATGAGATCATCAGATTTGGAAGCATCAGCGCCACTCATGGTATACACTCTTCCCCTCGTTGTTGGTCTAGCAGTCCATACATTGTTGATAGTCGGCTCGAATTTTGCTGTGGGGCAATCCCTCGCGAAGTGTCTTATCTTCCCACATTAGAAACATAAACTCCCTTCAGTGCGCATTCCTTGGTTGGACATCCTTGTTTCCCACACTTGAAACACCTCTGTACTTGGCCTTGATTCTCATCATTTCCATTCCCTCCACCATAGGCAGAAGCGACAGGACGATAAGATTGTTGTTTCTGACTATTCCCTTAGGGTCGGGAATACGGCTTCTTCAAGGACTGCTTCTCTTTCTGGATCTGGTATTGGGTCGGGTTCCTGGACCTAGACGGTCCTCCCACGGTACTCTTGTTCTCCCTTCCTCTTCTCATCTTCTCAACTTTTCTGCATTTATCCACTATGGCTTGAAAGTTACAGATCTCCAACGGTAACACAAACTCCTTAATTTGGAAATGCAAACCTCCTTCAAACCTCTCGCATTTCCAGTCTTCATCCGGTTGGGCTTGGAAAAAGCAGAAATATTTAGCGAGTGATTCAAACTTCGCCGCAAATTCCCCAACAGTCATCTCCCTCTGCTGTAGCCTCAAAAATTCCTGCTCTTTCTCGGTTCTGGCACTTTGGGGAAAGTACTTGTCCAGAAACTTGGTGCAAAATACTCCCCAAGTGATCTATTGGTTGTTGGCTTCCAGCAGTTGTCTGGTTCCTCTCCACCAATATTTTGCATCACCCAGAAACAGGAATGTGGCATAGTCCACCTTCACTCCCTCGGGGCAGCGCAGAACAGCAAATATCTTTTCCACCTCTTGCAGCCATAAGTCAGCCTTTTCCAGGACACAGTCTCCATGAAACTGCGGAGGATCATGACGCTGAAAGTCGACTAAACCTCTGGCATCAGCAGCAAGATCGGCCCTTTGTTGATTCTGTTGGTTCTGTTGAGCCATAGTAGCCGCTTGTTGAGCAACAGCAGCCGCCATATCAGCCACGGCCTGGATAGCTCGATTAATGTCGTCATCAGCAGTGCCGTGACCACCACCATCATTGGCGTTGCCACAACCTCCACCACAACCGCCTCTTATATTCATGTTTCCCTACAAGGCAAACCAATCATACCTTAATAAGGAAACATAAGCTCGTGTGTCAAGTACTAGTGTGTCAACACAGATTGCTTCAACAGAGAAACAATTCAAGCAAAGTTCACACAGAGATCACACAACACAAACACAACAGACCTGTTCCCCAAGAATTCCCGAAAGACTCGACCAGTTCTGATACCACTAGTGTAGCACCCCCCTCGGGTGCTACGTACTCAAACTCAAAATGCTGAAAAACATCAAGAAATAAAACGCTGGTTGTTTTCGGAAGATACTTTAATTAATTAACTACGTTCGAAAACGTGGGTCTAAAAATTTTCTTCATGCATCAAGTAATTCAAACTCAAGACTAATTCAAACTCAAGACAAGGAATAATCCTTATAGTACTCATCAATATTCAACATTAATAACAACATAATCACAACATAATTATGCCGAAGCATATAAGTTTCTTAGAAAATATAGTTCCAACCCAAAACATAAGTTTAGGTCTAATATATCATATTATAGATTCAAAGCATTTGCTCAACATACATGCAGCATATAATATAAGACTGCTTCAAAAGTAAAACTCCTAAGCTGGTCGGCTAAAAGTAGCCATTGGGATACTACCCCAAGTTAGCTCCGATTCCCAGATGAATTTGGAGGGATCCTCTTTTTCTGCTCCTTCAAAAGACTCCACCATCCGAGTCCTCCCTTGTCCGTCGAGACCTCTGATCATCTTATGTACATGTATTCCAAAAACACAACAGGGTGTCCAACATTTACAGGCAAAGGTGAGATACTCATTTGATAAGTTTATCATGATAGCCACATAGGCGACAAACAACAGATACAACCACATATAATTACAGTTATAATAACAGTTATTCACATAACATAATATTTCAAACACTATCTTGAGTTATAATAATACATGAGACTTCAATATTGTCTTTCTAATTCATGTACTCTGGAGATTCCTACTTCCCATCATCAAGCGATAGGCTGCAAATAGACCCGTAACACAATTGTTCTCATGAGTCGGCCTCTCAATTTAGTTCCGAACTCCAATTGTTCTGGGGTACCACGTCATAACCATATCCTGAATAGTCCAGTCTCTGATTGAGTTCATTCATGTTGGGCAACCGATTTACCACAGCATGGGGTCGCGATGCCTCCGGCAACTTGTGGAGTTTCGAACACAGAATGCCCCTATAGACCTAGTGGTCATAACTGGCTCATATTCTCAACTACTTGAGTTGTAGCTCATTTTCAAATGGCACGTCTGTCGTTTCATGTATGTACACAGAAAGTTCTGTTTTCTTTTTCGTTCATTCATTCTTGTCGAGGCATATAGCTCACGACTCGTTTTTAAATGACATAAAGCCCGTTCATTCAAAACATAGGACACGAAGTCTGAGTGCTCAATCCACAAAACACTAGCCCAACGTCTTGGTCACTAGGTTTGCGTACATCTCGAAAGAATCATCGTTTTTCTTTCGGTCTTATTTTCACAAAACAACTTTGGAAAACAAAACTCAGTTTCATTGTCTTGCACTAAGATATTTCTTTTTCAAAGAAAACATTTTCCGGGAAAAACTCTTTTTCTTAAACAAAACGGTTTTCTAAAGGTTCCACCTCTTTTTAAAAACGTTTTTCTGAAACAAAACTCACTTTGTAGTAACTTTCCTCAAACAACTTTTTCCTTTTCAAAAGGGCCTAACTTTTCAGAAAGGAAAGTTACTTTTCTTGATAAAGCAACACGTTTCTCAAGATTTCTTTTTGATTTCAAAATCCGGTTTTCAAAACTTTGATTTCGGTTTTCAAGTATTTTGATTTTCTTTCTCGAGTCATAGCCAATCTTATGCTCTTAACCAGTCTATATATATATATATATATATATATATATATATATATATATATATATATATATATATATATACACACACACCAATCTCAAATAAACATAATCAATATATCTCATTCAAGGCATCCATGCCATAATTCATATTCAAATAATCAATCACGTTCATAACACAGCTTTCAACCAATCCAGGATATATATATATATATATATATATATATATATATATATATATATATATATATATATATATATATATATATATATATATATCAATCTCAAATTAACAATAACACATCAATCAATCAAAATACCATAAGACTATCAAACTCATTATGATATAACTCCTTTTACCTCTCTAAGTTCCTAATCAATTCCCGAACGGTTCTCGGCTCCGGTTCCTGCTTCGTCTGCGTCGCCTAAAACAATCAAACACCGTTCAATTTACAACAACAATCAATACAAAATACAACATCAAAACACAAATTTCTCCCCCCCCCCCAAAAGTGGTCTATCAATACAAAATACAACATCACTCAATAACTAGCTTTTAAATCGGGTTCAGCTAGAAACCTTCACAAATAAGAGCACTCTTCATAGACCAGGGATATAACCTCCCCCAGTGACAGAATCTCAAGAGAAAAACCTTCTCTTTCAAAAACTATGGGACTCACACCCAAATAAGAACAATATAAAGGTGAAATGTAGCACTCAAAAGTGCAGATAAGAAATTGCAACTTGAAGCACAATTACAATCTCACTTGTATGGAGTATAAAGCTCTCTCTCAATGTAAGTGTAATCAAAGTGTAATATTAGTGAGAGTGACAAAAAAATAATTTTGACAGAGTAATAGCGCAATAAGAAATAAGGAAGCAAGTTTTGTAATTGAAACACTTCCCAAGGCATCCTATTTATAGGAAAAGAATTAGGCCCATAGGAATTAGGTTAAGCCCGCTTTCAGAATTTGTGTTTTGCGCACAATAATCGATTATTTTAATTTAATAATCGATTATTCCCTTTTTAGCCAAATCGTGTTAAGAGACTGTTGCATCATAATCGATTATGATAATCGATTATGGGTTCTCTGTTTTAGAGGTCATTTTTACGCGTAGGAGCATAATCGATTAAGGAATCGATTATGTATATAATCGATTACATCTTATCTGTTTCGAGAAAAAACTTTTCAGATATATGCTAATCGATTATGATAATTATATAATTGATTATTTTCATTTAGAAACCATCTGAACTTTAAACTTAACGGTTGTTAATTGATTTTTCCAATTAAAGAGCTTACGACCAATTAATTTTTATTTTTACTCTTTATATTTTGTGAGTGTGTGATTGATTTTGAGAGGTTCATCTACCATGTACAATATGATCTAAAACACACAATACAGATACTAAAATTCCCTTCACCCCTTCTGAAAGACTGGATCATCTGAGATAACTTTTTTCGCTTTTTGCAATCTAGTCCTTCTGGGATGTTTTCTTTTTGTCGTCCATCAAAACTCTAACTTATCCTGTCAAGGCATATATTCACAATCACTCCTCTTCAGCATGCTTACCCTCCTCTGCATATACCACAACATATGCACAAGAATAATAAAGAGAGGGGTAAGAAACACAATCATGAATATATGTAAACGGAATGGAATAGTAATTAAGATGGCATGCAACATACATAAATCAACATAGATATAATCAATATATATCAAAGATGGATGGCAATGCGAATGCAACATCACTACTCCGTATGCATGTGGCCAACAACTCTAACTCTGGAAAGACGATTAGGAGTATATGTCTGATTATCAGCGTGGATGATATGCCAGACCTTGGGCCATCCTCGAACACTCTCACTAATCCTGATAACGTATAGTGGCAAGTCAGGGTACTCAAGCTTATTCATTAGGTCATTCCGACAATAGGTAGCCAGCCCATGTCAACTGGAACTTCCATACCCAATATACCCGCAAGGCCAAGATAACACCCGTCGTGGCCTCCACTATCGCGATTGATCGTTTGCTTTCCACCCAACATATCAACGTCAACGTATGATGCATGCTATGCTCAGCAACATGCCAACACATGTCCAACCATCCACCATCATAATCAATCACATTGATTATCAACAATGACCATCAATGATGATCATCAAACAACTAGGTGCTAACCATCGTTATGCCTTTATCAACATTGCTAATAACATCACGTCGTCATTATTAGTATTAACGTTCTTCTCTAGATTATCAACTTGAATTGTGATCTCACAGTCCTTTTCTCATTACCTTATTCAGTTACTTCTTCACAACAGAATCTGGGTGAGAAACCCAGATTCTCAAGACGAATCATGGCTCGCGAGGCGAGCCCGAGAGCTCTTAGATAGGTTCTCAGATTTGCTATGTGAATCTTGGCTCGTGAGACGAGGCAGAGAGCCCTAATATCTGGTTCTCTCATTCGCCTTGCGGATTACAATCCGCAAGGCGAATCCCGTCAGACCACAAATGGTCTCTCTATCTCGCCTCGCGAATTGCTATTCGCCAGGCGAATCGTGACGAATGTGGGAATCTTAAGAATTTCTCTAATCTAACCCTACGCCTATCATCCCACCTCTCAAGAATCATTCCTATGGGTTTCCAAAACTAATCCAATATTATCAATCTCACCTCTCATAACAACTCATTCATTATGGGGTGCCAAACATCCTAAATCTATGTTCTTTCACTAATCCTATTTTTGTCATCGTAACGCACATCATCATCAAGTCATCATTACCAATTCACATCATATAATCTCATCAATGCATAACGTATGTATGTACATATCATTCATCGCACCTCATAATATTTCAATCATATCATCAAGACGAACACCAACAATCATGGTCATAGCACCATAAGCATAAATGTATATATATGTATGTATACACACACATAATATTCACATAGGCATATTCTTAATTAGCATATACATATCATATACATAACATACACATAGATACACTCATAGCATATACATAGGCATTTACAATGCATATAGGCAAACATATAAGGGTAATGGGTTAGCCCCTTCATCTTAACATATCCCAAAACCCACATACTCATAATCTATTTCTTCCCCCCATACCTAGTATGATGATCACAATGAACAAAGGAAGGGAAAAGGTCCGGAAAAGGTTGCATCTCACGAATGCTTGATCTCACGATGCTTGATTTCACGATCACAGCCCCAAAAGGTTCAAGAGCAGCAACGAGGAAGAGGGCTTGTGATGGCAGCGATGCTCTTCTAGTGAAGGCGACGAAGAACGATGAACAAAGGTACAATCTCCTTCAAGAATCCTTGAAAAGGGTTTAGGAATCCTTGTTTGGAGAGAAAGAGGCAGTTTGCAAGAGTATTTCGAGTTAGAAAATAGGTTTAGGTCGAGTCTTATGGTATAAATATGAGTTAGGATCATTACAGGCTGATTAGAAGCTCAAAAATATGTTTCTGTTGCGCGCCGATTCATGAGGCGAGTCTCTTTTCGCGAGGCAAAACAAAGAGCTACAAGAATCTGTCTGCTAGATTCGCGAGGCGACGTTGCCTTCGCGAGGCCCTAACATTTGGCCCTTATACCTGAAATAAGACTTGTAGATAATTCTTTAAGCTTTCCAACGCATCCAAGAATGTAACGCCCCGATTTTCACGTTTTCTAAATCTTCAGTATCTTAACGTCTTTATTTTATTCGAGGTCTTAGGAGTGGAAATAAAATATTCCGAGACCATAGTCATGCTTGACGATATCGTAGGAAACTACGATTAAGTTTTGAGTCGAAAACTCAAACGGAGTCCGATCTGCGTTTTTATACTGACAGTATGATTTTACTGCTCAGAAGACCTCAGATGGACTTGTAAACGAGACAGTAAGTCTTAGAATTTGATTATCTACGTTTTGGATAAATTTCGTAAAAATTTCATAAAAATAACTTCCTAACCTCCGTTCAAGCGGAATCCTCAATCGGGTGACGAACGGAGCCACATATGGATTTACCGGGACTCGCCAACGGATAATCTTGATATCACATCATCCCAGGACACCTGGGAGAGTATGCCAGAGTTGTCATGATGATCGGGAAAATCTAGACGTGAAATGACCAAAATGCCCCTAACCTTAGTCTTTTGCGCTTTTACCATTTTACCCTTTTGGCAAATGACCTTTTTGCCCTTAAGTGACTTGTTTTAAGGCTGAACTCAGCCCTCACACGCTCTCATTCACGCAGCCCAGCCCTTCTTGAAGAGTCAAGAACACCATCTTCAACTATAGAGAGAAAACACCATTGTTGTCCTTGAGAAAAGCTTGGTTTCTTGTTGGAATCACTTGATTCCTTGAGCAATCTTCCTTCATTTTAAGGTAAGATCACTTCTATGATCTCTTAGCTTCTTGAATCTCTTTCTATTTCAAGATCAAGATCCATTTTCATGAAAATCATTTCTTAGATCCAAAATTTTGAAAATCCATAGGAAATTGTAGAAAAATCATTTTGAGGTAAGACCAATTTCTTTGAACTCACCTCATCATTCTCTACCTAAACCCAAGAGCTTATGATTCAACTCTCATCATAGATCAAAAATCACAAAATGGCCGAACCCTTTTGATGATGATGAATAGTGTTTTTCATCAATTTTTGATTTCTAACACTAGATTTCATCCTTAGCTTTCCTATGCCTTTGAATCCATGAAATGGAAAACCAAGATCAATTCCTAGCTTTATTCTCTTTAGGGTGGCCGAAACCCTCTTTGTGAGAATTGTTCAGTTTGGTTTGATTGTTGTTTAATGTTTGATTGTTCGGTTGTTTGTAGTTGGTGACAATTATCAGAAGGTTCACAAACCGATCAACCGACTTTGATCCGGGAATCTGCTCTTCAACAGGTATGGGGGGTGAACCTCATCACACCAAGATGGTGGTGGTGAAGATGGTTGTTTAAGCATATGTGTGGGTGAAACCCTTTAGTTTGGGTTCACTTTTAATTGTTAAGTTTCGTTAAGTACTTTTCAAGAACAAGGTCGTCTTGATGAGTGTATGCTTTAGTATACTGTAGTGTGCTTTAGCATGTGTTGATGATGAGATGAATGAATGAAAATCATTTCCACGTATGTTGAAAAACCTACTTTGATCACTAGATCAAGTATGGACTTTTATGCTTGATTATGAGACCATGATGTGTGATGGACTTGTATGTTTTTGTTATGATGTAATAAGGTGTAATTGTGGTTTGTCATAATTGGTGTGAGCTTTTGAGCTATATTTGCTTAGTTTGTGAAGCAAAGTCTCCATTTTTCATTGGAGTAGGCTTGTGGCCTTAGTAAGAGGAAAATATAAGAACATGTGTTGTTCTTAATCTAGCAAGGTTTTGAAGTAAGAGAAACATGATTTCATAACCTATGTTTTCAAGAGAAACAAAAGTGATTTTGATCCAAAGATCAAATGAAGTTTTAACCTTTAAAGTGTGTCACCAAAGTGGGAAAATGTTTTTTCTTTAGCCATAGGTCTTTTAATCAAACTAAGTATTTCAATAGGAGAATTAATGAAGGAGTTAGGGAAATGAAAAACAGGGCACTCGCCCAGTGAACCCCGTCTCGCGGGGAAAACAAGGCATTCGGCCGGCTAACCTTGCCTCGCCTCGCGAGACAGTGGGCTAGCCCGAGCAGCAAAGATGCAACTTCTCGGCCTCACGCAGCGAAGTAGTTCTCGCCCCGCGAACCGCCTAAGCAGTGAAGAATTACAGCTTTCTGCCTCGCGACGCGAGACAATTATCGCCTCGCGATACAGAAGGTCAGTTTGAAATACAGTTCTCTGCCTCGCGACGTGAGACAATATTCGCCTCGCGATACAGAGGATTTGTATAAGGGGCAAATACAGCTCTCAGCCTCACGACATGAAACTTTTGTTCGCAACGCGAGAAAGGAATTTCAAATGGGGTATCACTGCCTTATTTTAGCTAAGCGAATGTACTCTCGCTAAGCGGATTTCATGTTTCAGAAAATGCTAGAAATGAAGTAAGTAGTTCAAATGTTGTTTCAAATCAAATGAGGTTTCAACTGTAAAAGTTGTTTGGTTTACAAAAGGAGTGTTCTAACTCAATCGTAAAAGTTTTACACGTAAAAATCTAAGTTAAGTAATTAACTTAGAGTTGAAGACAAGGGTTAATTAAGTATGGTATGTGGTGGAACAAGACCATGTACTATACCATTGATGACTTAGTACATCAATGAGTTCATAAGACTTAAGTGAAATCAACACTTGTTTCCTTAATTGAAAGACAAGGGTTTAATATCTTAGAAAGGCTTAAAGACTCATCTAAGAGGATTCTCAATCCTTATTCATAATGCTTAGGACTTGAGACATAATTCTTAAGACGTAAACACAAACATAAAACGTTTTGGTTTTGAAACAGTAGTTCGATGACGGACCGGTGATTCGGATCCAGGTTAATCGTTCAATTGTTTCCGTCTTGTGATAACCGGAAAGAGAGGAATCCTGAGGCTGTGCAGGTATGGGACTATACAATGGAAGGAATCCTGAGGCTATGCAGGTATGGGACTGTATAGTTAAGGGAAGGCATATAAGAATTGATCGGTACTACCCATAACAACAAGATTTATCTTCTTTTCGGGAGCTTAGAACATAAGAACTTTATAGTTAAGTGTCCTTGACTTAGAGTAATTATGGGATGGGTGATCTTCTGGGAAGTTTCCTAGAAAGCGTGTGAGTGAGGACAATACACGCTGAAAGACTTGGGGTGGTTTGTGGGGACAATCGACGATTCTGAAAGCAGTCTAGATCATTCCAAAGGAATCACGAGATATTTATCCGTAATGTTTTATAAAACAAGGATGTGTGTAGTTTCTAAGGAAGAGAACCTTAGTGAACCTTGAGGTCTATCCAATATGTAGACAATGCTTTATCGTATCTACTTTGTGTAAGCATTGGCATTTCATGTGCATAGTTGTAAGGCCTTGAGCCTAGGAGTTGAGCTTACACCTTGATGCGGGTGCGAATCTTACGGTGACGATCTTCAATGCCCTTTTTGGAGGTATCAGGGTTGGAAGGGCTGACATGTGACCAGTTGGTGATTCTTCTATGTCGTGGCGAATCCGTGCAATACACTGATATTCTCTACTAGATGTCGTACTTTTCATGTTTGGTCGAGAGTGTTACCATAAAGCCAGATACGTGCACGTTACGAATGTTGTAGCATCTTGCTCATGGCTGGAAGAAACCGGAACATGTCCTCCCATTCACTCTCTCCGAATGTTTTGTTAGCTCCGTGGAGCAGGGGTCAGAGTACTACCCAGTGACATTGACATTGAGTCACATTGCATTGCATTGCATGGCTATTGATGTTTACATTTACTGTTATACATCGTTGTATTGTTTAAGAATGCCTTATTATGCTGTTAAATGTTTAGCATGATATTATGTTGTTGACTGCTTAACATGATTTATATTGAGAACCTTTGTAACCATGTTGGGTACGTTGTTACCCGGTGAGTCGTCCCATTTTTATTACTGCTGTTTTGTTGTGTTGATGAACGGGAATCTCACTCATATCTGTATGTTTTCTGCTAGTGCTTGCTGTTGCTGCTTGAACAGATGGACGCGACGATGGTTTGGTTCAGCAGTCCCTTTGAGTTCAGAGGTGGACTCTTTTGCTGTTTTAGCTTTGTTGTCGGCCAGACTATGTCAGTTTTTGTAGTACCTTTTGGGAGCTATGACTCCTAGTACTTATTGTATTTCTTATGTCAGTTAGACATTAGACTTATGTTTGTATATAGTAATGTTGATGTTCTGTTTTCCATTTTCTGTTTCTGTATTTATAATACAGTATGTCCTAGTAATGCATGGTGAACCTAAGTTCACTTATTAGTATTATTTATTTACCTTTACTAATCCCATTACATCTTTATGAAAAGAAAAGAAAGAGAAAAATCGTATTTTCTGCATTAATAAATATTTTTGACCTTATAAACGTTCGGGAATGTGACACCCGGGAAAAGGTGTTGCATTATTTGGTATCAGAGCTGGCCGAGTCTTTTTGGGGTTTGTAGGTTATGGTCTGTCTTGTTTGTGTTGAGTTTTCTCTGATTGTTTTCTATGTTACTGTTTCCGAGAAAACAATGTTGGAAGGGATGATGACTTCGGCCTATCCTTTTGTATTGTTTGTTCTCTGTGTTTTGTTTCTGTAAGGAAGACAACAATTGTTTGTTATTCTCTGCATTATTGTTTCTGAAGAGGAATGATATTGGGCAGGAGAGTAATGTTTTTGCTTTCTTGTAAGTTGTCACTCGCAGAGTTCTTCAAAACGAGTGTTTTCCGACGAGTGCCATACGAGTTGAAAGACATGGAGTTCCTGCAGCTACGTCAAGGACGAATGTCTGTCAAAGAATATGCAAATTGTTTTGAGTCCCTCCTGAAGTCTTCGAGGTATTTCCATCTTCATCCCGATGAGGAGTGGAAGTGTACGAAGTTCGAAGCAGGTTTAAGGGACGAGATTCGAGGAGAGGTGCTACCTCTTGAGGTCAAAGAGTTCTCGGTGTTGGTAGATGAATGCTTCGTAATCGAAGATCTGATGAAGACTCGTGGAGGAAGGCAACGTCACTCTCGACCGACTAGGTTCCATAAAGGCACCAATGATCATGATGATAGATCTTTATGGAAACCGTATTCAAAACAGCAAGGTCAACAACAGCGTTCTGTAGGAGGAAGCAGTGGGAGTATTAGTCAATCTGGAAGCGCCCCAAAGAAGTACATGAAATGTGGCAAGAACAATCATGTCACCAGAGAATGCTTAATTAAGGGAATCGTGTGCTTCAAGTGTGGAGAACCAGGGCATACTTCACGCGATTGTGTGCAATCAAAAGCTAGACATTCTATCAACGATGTGCAAGCAGCGAAGCCTAAGGCAATGAGTAGAGTTTATACTGGGGATGATGCTGAGACTTCTCAAAGGGAAGATTTGATTAACGGTCAGATCATCGTGGAAAGTAAAACCTTATTTGTATCTTTCCTTACCCTTAGATTTGGTAATTTTTGCACTTCCTGCAAAGCCTGTTATAACTGCGAAAGTCTGTTTGAACTGTTCTATTTTCTGTAATGGATAGAACGTTTTTGATTGATTTGATTTGTTTGCCTCTTTCACAAATGGATGTGATCATAGGGATGGATTGGTTATCTTGTAACTATATCCTATTAGACGGTGCAAACAAAACCTTAGTTTTCCCTGATTCGGATAATTCTGGATTTGGACTGCCAACCAAGGAAACGTTTCTTGGGAGCTCAACGAATACATGTTACTAACGAGTTTCCGGAAATCTTTCCTGAAGACGTACCAGTTTTACCACCAGTTCGGGACATCTTAGAAACCTTGAAGGAACAGTTGGTGGACTTATTGGGAAAACAGTTCGTTAGACCCAGTGTGTCGCCGTAGGGAACACCTATGCTGTTGGTGAAAAAGAAAGATCGAACATCTCGCTTGTATGTGGATTATCGTCAGTTGAACGACTTCACCATTAAGAACAAGTATCTTCTTCCGAGAATAAATGACTTGATGGATCAGTTGAGGAGAGCGGCAGCTTTCTCCGAGATTGATTTGCGATCGGGTTATCACCAGATTCATGTGAAGGTAAAGGATATACCGAAGACAGCGTTTCGAACACGCTATGGGCACTACGAGTATCTTGTAATGCCGTTTGGTGTGACGAATGCTCTAGCTATATTCATGGATTATATGAATAGGATCTTTCATCCATATCTAGATAAGTTTGTCGTTGTTTCATAGACAACATACTCATCTATTCGCGAAACCAGGAAGTACACGCTGAATATCTTAGTGTGGTTCTTCAGGTTCTGAAGGAGAAATAGTTGTATGAAAAACTGTCCAAGTGTGAGTTTTGGCTCGAAGAAGTAAAGTTTTTGGGTCACGTGATTTCAAAGGAAGGATAAAGCGTTTGAATGGACTGAAGCCTGTGAGGAAAGTTTGCAAGGATTAGAGAGAAGGTTGACTACTTCACCTGTGTTAGTGCTGCCTGATCTCAAGGGAACATTTGTGTTCACACTCCTACATATTCCTCAGTGTATTAGACAATTGAGTGAATTGGTAATATGGTGTCCATTGGTCTGGACATTTTCGTATTATTCCATTGAAAGTTTCGTTATGACTATTTCTTGAGTTATAACATAAACAACTTCTTGATATTGGAAGTTTCTTGATGAAACTTAGTCTAATCACTTTTACTTTTGGTGAAGGTGATCCAGTCTGATTTTTGCCAGACTGTATATCTTTTGATTCCCAAGTTTTGTGGAAGGTTCTTATGAAAGAAGGAACTTTATTAGAGTCATGGATGTAAACATGTATTAGCTCTGCATTTTTACACTCACGAACCTACTGAAGCATCTTTTTGCATACCGGATATTCCTGTATTCATTCCAGATTGGTAAAATTCTTTTGTATACTTTCTTCAGAGACCAAGACCAGGAAAAATTTTCATTTGTTGAAAATTTCTTTCCTTAATCTACAGCGACCGAGTAGGTTTAGTTTTAAGTCACGGAATTTCGAGGATGAAATTCTTTTAAGACGGGTAGGAATGTAACGCCCCAATTTTCACGTTTTCTAATTCTTCAGTATTTTAACGTCTTTATTTTATTCGAGGTCTTAGGAATGGAAATAAAATATTCCGAGACCATAGCCATGCTCGATGATATCGTAGGAAACTACGATTAAGTTTTGAGTCGAAAACTCAAACGGAGTCCGGTCTGTGTTTTTACACTGACAGTATGATTTTACTGCTCAGAAGACCTCAGATGGACTCGTGAACGAGACAGTAAGTCTTAGAATTCGATTATCTAGGTTTTGGTTAAATTTCGTAAAAATTTCAGAAAAATAACTTCCTGACCTCGGTTCGAGTGGAATCCTCAATCGGGTGATGAACGGAGCCACATATGGATTTATCGGGACTCGCCAACGGATAATCTTGATATCACAACATCCCAGGACACTTGGGAGAGTATGCCAGAATCGTCATGACGATCGGGAAAATCTAGACGTGAAATGACCAAAATGCCCCTAACCTTAGTCTTTTGCGCTTTTACCATTTTACCCTTTTGGCAAATGACCTTTTTGCCCTTAAGTGACTTGTTTTAAGGCTGAACTCAGCCCTCGCACGCTCTCATTCACGCAGCCCAGCCCTTCTTGAAGAGTCAAGAACCCCATCTTCAACTTTAGAGAGAAAACACCATTGTTGTCCTTGAGAAAAGCTTGGTTTCTTGTTGGAATCACTTGATTCCTTGGGCAATCTTCCTTCATTTTAAGGTAAGATCACTTCTATGATCTCTTACCTTCTTGAATCTCTTTCTATTTCAAGATCAAGTTCCATTTTCATGAAAATCATTTCTTAGATCCAAAACTTTGAAAATCCATAGGAAATTGTAGAAAAATCATTTTGAGGTAAGACCAATTTCTTTGAACTCACCTCATCATTCTCTACCTAAACCCAAGAGCTTATGATTCAACTCTCATCATAGCTCAAAAATCTCAAAATGGCCAAACCCTTTTGATGATGATGAATAGTGTTTTTCATCAATTTTTGATTTCTAAAACTTGATTTCATCCTTAGCTTTCCTATGCCTTTGAATCCATGAAATGGAAAACCAAGATCAATTCCTAGCTTTATTCTCTTTAGGGTGGCCGAAAACCTCTTTGTGAGAATTGTTGAGTTTGGTTTGATTGTTGTTTAATGTTTGATTGTTCGGTTGTTTGTAGTTGGTGACAATTATCAGAAGGTTCACAAACCGATCAACCGACTTTGATCCGGGAATCTGCTCTTCAACAGGTATGGGGGGTGAAACTCATCACACCAAGATGGTGGTGGTGAAGATGGTTGTTTAAGCATATGTGTGGGTGAAACCCTTTAGTTTGGGTTTACTTTTAATTGTTAAGTTTCGTTAAGTACTTTTCAAGAACAAGGTCATCTTGATGAGTGTATGCTTTAGTATATTGTAGTGTGCTTTAGCATGTGTTGATGATGAGATGATTAAATGAAAATCATTTCCACGTATGTTGAAAAACCTACTTTGATCACTAGATCAAGTATGGACTTTTATGCTTGATTATGAGACCATGATGTGTGATGGACTTGTATGTTTTGGTTATGATGTAATAAGGTGTAATTGTGGTTTGTCATAATTGGTGTGAGCTTTTGAGCTATATTTGCTTAGTTTGTGAAGCAAAGTCTCCATTTTTCATTGGAGTAGGCTTGTGGCCTTAGTAAGAGGAAAATATAAGAAAATGTGTTGTTCTTAATCTAGCAAGGTTTTGAAGTAAGAGAAACATGATTTCATAACCTATGTTTTCAAGAGAAACAAAAGTGATTTTTGATCCAAAGATTAAATGAAGTTTTAACCTTTAAAGGGTGTCACCAAAGTGGGAAAATGTTTTTTCTTTAGCCATAGGTTTTTTAATCAAACTAAGTATTTCAATAGGAGAATTAATGAAGGAGTTAGGGAAATGAAAGACAGGGCACTCGCCCAGCGAACCCCGTCTCGCCCCGCGAGACAGAGGGAAAACAAGGCATTCGGCCGGCTAACCTTGCCTCGCCTCGCAAGACAGTGGGCTAGCCCGAGCAGCAAAGATGCAGCTTCTCGGCCTCGCGCAGCGAAGTAGTTCTCGCCCCGCGAACCGCCTAAGCAGTGAAGAATTACAGCTTTCTGCCTCGCGACGCGAGACAATTATCGCCTCGCGATACAGATGGTCGGTTTGAAATATAGTTCTCTGCCTCGCGACGCGAGACAATATTCGCCTCGCGATACAGAGGATTTGTATAAGGAGCAAATACAGCTCTCAGCCTCACAACATGAAACTTTTGTTCGCCCCGCGAGAAAGGAATTTCAAATGGGGTATCACTGCCTTATTTTAGCTAAGCGAATGTACTCTCGCTAAGCGGATTTCATGTTTCGTAAAATGCTAGAAATGAAGTAAGTAGTTCAAATGTTGTTTCAAATCAAATGAGTTTTCAACTGTAAAAGTTGTTTGGTTTACAAAAGGAGTTTTCTAACTCAATCGTAAAAGTTTTACACGTAAAAACCTAAGTTAAGTAATTAACTTAGAGTTGAAGACAAGGGTTAATTAAGTATGGTATGTGGTGGAACAAGACCATGTACTATACCATTGATGACTTAGTATATCAATGAGTTCATAAGACTTAAGTGAAATCAACACTTGTTTCCTTAATTGAAAGACAAGGGATTAATATCTTAGAAAGGCTTAAAGACTCATCTAAGAGGATTCTCAATCCTTATTCATAATGCTTAGGACTTGAGACATAATTCTTAAGACGTAAACACAAACATGAAACGTTTTGGTTTTGAAACAGTAGTTCAATGACGGACCGGTGATTCGGATCCAGGTTAATCATTCAATTGTTTCCATCTTGTGATAATCGGAATGAGAGGGATCCTGAGGCTGTGCAGGTATGGGACTGTACAGTGGAAGGAATCCTGAGGCTATGCAAGTATGGGACTGTATAGTTAAGGGAAGGCATATAAGAATTGATCGCTACTACCTATACCAACAAGATTTATCTTCTTTTTGGGAGCTTAGAACATAAGAACTTTATAGTTAAGTGTACTTGACTTAGAGTAATTATGGGATGGGTGACCATCTGGGAAGTTTCCTAGAAAGCATGTGAGTGAGGACAATACACGCTGAAAGACTTGTGTTGGTTTGTGGGGACAGTCGACGATTCTGAAAGCAGTCTAGATCATTCCAAAGGAATCACGAGATATTTATCCGTAATGTTTTATAAAACAAAGATGTGTGTAGTTTCTAAGGAAGAGAACCTTAGTGAACCTTGAGGTCTATCCAATGGGTAGACAATGCTTTATCGCATCTGCTTTGTGTAAGCATTGGCATTTCATGTGCATAGTTGTAAGGCCTTGAGCCTAGGAGTTGAGCTTACACCTTGATGCGGGTGCGAATCTTACGGTGATGATCTTGAATGCTCTTTTTGGAGGTATCAGGGTTGGAAGGGCTGACATGTGACCAGTTGGTGTTTCTTCTGTGTCGTGGCGAATCCGTGCAATACACTGATATCCTCTACTAGATGCCGTACTTTTCATGTTTGGTCGAGAGTGTTACTGTAAAGCCAGATACGTGCACGTTACGAATATTGTAGCATCTTGCTCATGGCTGGCAGAAACCGGAACATGTCCTCCCATTCACTCCCTCCGAATGTTTTGTTAGCTCCATGGAGTAGGGGTCAGAGTAGTACCCAGTGACATTGACATTGAATCATATACATTGCATTGCATGGCTATTGATGTTTACATTTACTGTTATACATTGCTGTATTGTTTAAGAATGCTTTATATTATGCTGTTAAATGTTTAGCACGATAGTATGTTGTTGATT
Organism: Ammopiptanthus mongolicus; assembly: GCA_039655645.1. NCBI lineage: Eukaryota > Viridiplantae > Streptophyta > Magnoliopsida > Fabales > Fabaceae > Ammopiptanthus > Ammopiptanthus mongolicus. Next base: position 39,005,905 of record CM077349.1, read on the forward strand.
GCTTAACATGATTTATATTGAGAACCTTTGTAAGCATGTTGGGTACGTTGTTACCCGGTGAGTCGTCCCATTTTTATTACTGCTGTTTTGTTGTTTTGATGAACGGGAATCTCACCCATATCTGTATGTTTTCTGCTGGTACTTGCTGTTGCTGCTTGAACAGATGGACGCGACGATGGTTCGGCTCAGCAGTCCCTTTGAGTTCAGAGGTGGACTCTTTTGCTATTTTAGCTTTGTTTTCGGCTAGACTATGTCAGTTTTTGTAGTACCTTTTGGGAGCTATGACTCCTAATACTTATTGTATTTCTTATGTCAGTTAGACATTAGACTTATGTCTGTATATAGTAACGTTGATGTTCTGTTTTCCATTTTCTGTTTCTGTATTTAAAATACAGTATGTCCTAGTAATGCATGGTGAACCTAAGTTCACTTATTAGTATTATTTAGTTACCTTTACTAATCCCATTACATCTTTATGAAAAGAAAAGAAAGAGAAAAATCATATTTTCCGCATTAATAAATATTTTCGACCTTATAAACGTTCGGGAATGTGACACTCGGGAAAGGGTGTGGCAAAGATCGTCTCAATCGAACGTCTATAACTCAAGATATGAACAAAACTGTAAAATAGGTTTCTTGGACTTGAATGCATTGACCATTCCTTGAGGCTGAACTACCCCAACTATGAACTTTGACATCAAGAACAATCATAAACAATGTATATACAACATATATAAGCAAGGATTAACGCATATAAACATAGGGGTAAAACGCAGGGTGTTACATCACCTTCCTCAACCTTGAATCTCTTGCTCCTCCCCCTTCTTTTTCTACCTCTTCTTCTTCTTCTTCTTCATCATCTTCTTCTTCTACCTCCTCTCCTTGTTGTTGTTGTTGTTGTTGTTGTTGTTGTTGTTGTTGTTACTCTCCTTCCAAACTCATTGTTTGTTGCAATCCCCTTCTCCCAAGCATGAAGATGCTCCACAATCGTTACTAAGGTGTTTTAGGGTGCCAAGAGGGTTTGTAGCCGCATTAAGAGTATTAGGATTGGTTTATATAGGGTTACCTACGCTTTCGTTTTTTTAACACCAATTTTTAACGCGTCCTGACATATAGCACGGACTTGCTCTCAATTGGCACGACCGTGCTAATCAGCGTCAAAATTTGCATAATTTCCGACACGGGCGTGCTATTAGTTAGCACGGCGCGGCTCAAACCGCGTTCTTTCGACTCAGGCGTGCCGAACGTGAGCACGGGCGTGGTCATGCTACAAAGACTAATTTTTGAATTAAGTTTTATATAGTCTAGATAGAGTTTGTTATTGAATAAGTTTTAGATAAAGTCTAGATAAAGTTTATTATTGAATAAGTTTTAGATAGAGTCTAGAGAGAGTTCTGTTATTGTTGCAAATTTTAATTATCTTTTCTCTTTTCTAATTAATTCAAAGGTCCAAAACATGCATTCTAAGCCTCCCAAAAATTATCTAATTTCTCTAAAGTTATTATCTCCAATTATTTTTATTTTTAAGATGTTACAATGTCTATGTTTTAGCTATAAAATTTATTTTTACAACCAGTAACCGAGTTAGTACAGTTTCACGAAATAAGTCACTGTATTCAGAATCCAAGACAAATTTTTTTGCTTAGATTGAAACAGGTTTTGATGGGTCAAATCTTCGTGAAACCATGCGAAATTTGTGCTCAAAATGAATCCCAAGATATCTAGTTTTAGGATCAAGCACAAGTTTTGAAATTCAAGGTTTAGGTTGAGAGAAAAACCGAAATGACTCACCTAAGGTCAAAATCGAAAATCACATTTTCACCAACTCTTTTCAACAAAAAGATGGAGGAACCTTAGGTTAGGATTTTCCAACATATAAATGCCATTTCCAACCATTCAAACACATCAATGAGCACAAATCGAGAAATAAATAATTATTACAACATTGATCTCAAGAGAACCAAATAGACAAAGTGGCAAAACCCTTGCTTTAGGGTTTTCCCCAAACCAAACCCATAAACCATTTCCACCACCACCAATGTGGTTTGATGAGGTTCACTCCCCCATTACCTTAATGAAGATTTTTAGGATGAGCAAAAACTCCAACCATCAACAATAAGAAGTGGCCGAACCTTTGTTTGCCAAAAACACAAGGTCTTAAACTTTCATTTGAAGAATCATGAACTAGAAGGTGTTGTTTCATGACTTAATGAAAGGAAATGAAGAGAAAAATAAGATTATAGACTTACTTGGTGAAGAACACTTGATGAACAAGGTTGGTGTTCTTGAGGTTCAAGAACAAAGTTGCTCCAAATCAAAAACTTCCTTCACCAAAGAAGTAAAGGAGGCTAAGACAAGATGATCTATGGTTTTAGAAATTAAAAATGAATTTTGGATGGTGTTGGTAGAGAGAGAAACCGAATAGAGAGTTAGTGAAAGAAGAGAGCAAATGATGAATGTTCTTAAATGATGAAGAACAAAGTCTTTAAATCAAAGAACTTTGTGAAGAAGAAGTGTTTAGATGATAACAAGGATGTATGATTCAAAGTTAGAATCAAGAAACAAATTTTGGTAGGTGATTATCTAGCCAAAACCGTGAAGAGGGAAGGACGAGAGAGAAGAGAGAGTTTTAGTGTTCTTGAACAAAGTTAGAGTTTGATCCTGTAAGAATGAAATAATGAAGTGTTTTAGTTTTTAATAAGCCACAAAAAACCATGTAGCCTTCATGAATAGCTAGAAAAATTAATTCAAAAGGAAAATAATATGGTGCAAGAGATCTAAGGGCTTAGGATTAAAGTGATAGTTGTCCGTTGATCACACATCAACAGTAAGCAAGAATAACCATAAATGGTTAAATTGCTTTTCCATTTAAGGTAAGGATGACATAGTTGACAAGTTGTCATGATTTTGACGAAAAGTGACAATGCCTCGTAAAACATGAAAGTCATAAACTTCTGCTGAATCTAGGTCAGAGTAACTGCCCGGCCCCGGGCCAGATTTCTTCCCTGACCCTTGGCACGCATCCCAAGGTAAAGCAGTCCAGATTAAAATAATAATATTTTTACCTGTTTCGACTCAATGTAACACCCCTTGGGCATTACATAGTTAACACGTGCGGAATTAAATTTAGAAGGTAAATGCTTGTTGATTTCGGAAAAGGATAATTTACTTTAAGTCAGAAAACTCGGGTGTAAAAAGTTTTCGGCATAATACATCAGAAAGTGATACACACATCACAATAATAAAATCACATTATACTCGACAACACATAACTGGGTCTATTCACAAACCCTAAACCATCATATACAAGTTTTCTTGAAATTGTCTTTCATACAGAAGTTCCAAACTATACAGGGGTTTTCAAAACCACATACATCGACTTTCTCAACATTATAGATTAAAATCCTAAGAGCTGGTTTGATAAACGAACTCTATGGACAATAGAGCCTACTACCTAGTATACGTCATACCAATGAGACTGGGCCTCGTCGTCGACAGTCTAAACATCTTCGTCGTCGGCATCGAGAAACACAAGCTACAAGGTCCTTAAATGGCTCAATTGACCATTGAGAAGTATCTGTACACGTATCTAAAAAGACAACAGGGTATCCAACAAGTACAGGCAAGGGTTAGTAACCAATATATGGATTTAACACGATAACTACATGCATGATACCCAAAACAGCATATGAACATATGTAGTATCAACACAGCACAACAGCAGGAGTAACTTAGAACAACACACCAGGTAACAACCTGTCTAACATGCATGCCATAAATCGTAATATATCATATTAATCAATTAGCAGCATAAGACATCTTTGAAAGTAGAATAGTGATGTACAATAAGTAAATATAATCATCAACAGCCATACGATGCAGTGCAATGTACATAACTCAATGCCATATGCCATAGGGTAACACTCTGACCCCTACTCGATGGAGCTAACAAATAGTCGGAGAGAGTGAATGGGAGGACATGTTCCGGTTATTGCCAGCCCTGAGAAAGATGCTACAACATTCGTAACGTGCACGTATCTGGCTTTACGGAAACACTCTCAACCAAACATGAAACGTACGACATCTAGTAGAGGATATCAGTGTATTGCTCGGATTCACCAAGACACAGAAGTGCTACCAACTGGTCACATATCGGCCCTTCCAACCTCGATACCTCCGAAAGACCATTGAAGATCGTCATCATAAGATTCGCACCCGCATCAAGGTGTAAGCTCAACTCCTAGGCTCAAGGTCTTACAACTATTCAAATGAAATGTCAATGCTTACACAAAGCAGATGCGATAAAGCAATGTCTATCCATCGGATAAACCTCAAGATTCTCTAAGGTTCTGTTCCTTAGGAACTATACGCATCTTTGTATTATAAAACATTTATCCATCGGATAAATATCTCATTATTCCTTTAGAATGATCCGGACTGCTTTCAGAATTGCCGACTATCCCCACAATCTAACACGGGTCTTTTCAAAGTGTTTTGTCGTCACTCACACGGTTTCTAGGAGACTTCCCAAATGGTTACCGATCCTACAAGCGCTCCAAGTCAAGCACGGTTAACAATGGAGTTCTTATGTTTTGGGCTTCCAAAAAGAAGACGAGTCTTGTTGGTATAGGTATTACCAATCAATTCTTATAAGCCTTCCTTCAACCATACAGTCCCATACCAGCATAGCCTCGGGATTCTTTCAACTATACTGTCCCATACCTGCACAGCCTCAGGGTCTCTCTCTCCCTATCATTACAAGACTGCAACAATTGAACGATTTTTCTTGGATTCGGACCTCCGGTCCATTATCGAACTACTGTTCCAAAACCCAAAACGTTTCATGTTTGTGTTTATGTCTTATGAATCATATCTCAAATCCTAAATATTATGAAGAAGGATTGAGAATCCTTTTAGATAAGTCTTTGAGCCTTTCTAAGATATTACTCCTTGAGTTTCAATTAATGAAATAAGTGTTGATTCACTTAAGTCTTATGAAGTCATTGATGTACTAAGCCATCAATGGTATAGTACATGGTCTTGTTCCACCACATACCATACTTAACTATCCCTTGTCTTCAACTCTAAGTTAATTACTTAACTTAGGTTTTTCACGCGTAAAACTTTACAATTTAGAGTTGAAACTTTCTTTGCAACCAAAACCTTTTCTTATGTGGCAAATATCAGTTTCCCGACACGAGGCTGAGAGGCTATTTTTACTTCTTAGATAGTTCTTCTGGTTTCCGAGGCGATAATGGTCTCGCGTCGCGAGGCCGAGAAGCTGTATCCTTATTGCTCGGGCTAGCCCTCTGTCTTGCTTGGCGAGACTAGGTTAGCCAGGCAAATGCGTTGTTTTCCCTTTTCCTTAACGTCTTCATTATTTCTCTTCTTGAAGCACTTAGTTTAATTAAATAATCTTATGGGTAAAATAAAAGACATTTTTCACTTTGGTGACACACTTAAATGTTGAAACTTTATTTGATCTTTGGATCAAAAGCACTTTTTGTTTTCTTTTGAAACATAGGTTACTAAAACAGTTTTCTTACTTCAAATTGATAGATCAAGAACAACATATGTTCTTCCTTTTTCTTAGCCAAGGCCGCAAGCTCCCACACAAGGGATGTGAAGATTTTGCTTCACCAAATAGACAAATCATAACTCAAAATGCTCACAATGTTAGGATGAACAATAATCATATATCATTCAACCATAAACAAGCATAAAAATCCTTACTTGATCTAGAGATCAAAGTATGGTTGTCAACATACATGAAAACATTTTCCATCCAAGCATACATCATCATAACAAATGCTAAAGAATACTAAAACATACTAAAGCATGGTAAATTATTACAATCACAACGAAGCTCAAACAGAGCTACACAAATCAATCACGGATAACATATAGTTATCGGAAAACCCCTCAGGCGAACTCCCCTTATCCGTTGAAGTTAACCTCCGAGCAAAAGTCGTCCGATCGACTCGCGAATTCTCCCGATTCCTCTTCCGATTACTCAACCACAACTACATACACATAATCAATCCAAACATCAATATTACATAACACAAATTCTTCTAATCCTACCTATATAGGATTCGGCCATGGAGCTCTAAAAATAGCTAGGGATGTCCAAAAATTCCTATATCTTGGATTCCACCCTTACTAGGTGTGGTAAGGCTAGATCAAAGCCTATTACACCAAAACTTGAAACAAAATCCCATCCACCAACACATGAAGGTTTCGGCCAAGAAAACCCATATGAGCTAGGAAGCTCATTTGGTTTCCAACTCTTGGATCAATGATCCTCAAGTATACACAACACTAGATTAAGTCTTATTAGTCAAAACTTGAATAAAAAACTCAACCTTTTTCAAGCTAGGTGGTTCGGCCACTTTAAGAAGAAATGGCTAGAAAACTTATTTGATTTAATGCTCTGGATAATGAAGGAGAATGATGAAACTAGATCATAGAAATTGATTTCACATTAAAAGGATTTTTCTACACTTTTCTATGAATTTTCAAAGTTCATGAATCAAATTTGGATCTTCATGAATCAAGAGATTCAAGAGATGAAATAGAGTGATTAAGAAAGCTAGGATGGAGTCAATACCTCCTAGATTATGAAGCTTAAGAGAAACTAGCTTGAATCACCTAAAAATCACTAAGTTCTCAAGATCAAACTTGAAGAACACTTGAAGAAATGAAGAACAAGAGAGAAGAGAGAGAAAGAGAGAGGCCGTGTGGCCTAGAGAGAGAATGAGTGAGATATTTATTTTGTCTCAATGGCAAACTGGTAACTAAGCAAAAGGGTAATTTGGTAATTTTGCTAAAAGACCAGGGGCATAATTGTCATTTCTTCTATAAATGTCTAGATATTTCGATAATGCAATGATGACATTGGTGAGTCACAGGGTGAAAAGGGTTATTCCATAAATTCTCAGGAGCAAAACGGTCTTTTCATCCTAGGGCAAATGGTAATTATGAAAAAGGTCAGGGGCATTTTAGTCATTTCACGTCCAGATATTTTCTAAACGTAATCATTACACTGATGAGTCATGGCACACCTTCCTAGGTGATGTGACTTCAACCTTATCCGTAGCGGGTCCCGATAAACCCCGTATTCAGCTCCGTTGTTCACCCGATTTATGTTTTCGCCCAAGAAAGTCGTGAGAACTTATTTATTTTGAATTTTTTTCAAAATTGCTGATATCGTTCGCAATTTTTTTTAAAAACCTAACTGGTTTGTTCACAAGTCAAAACTAGGTCTTGATAGAAGTAAAAGACTACTGTCAATGAAAAACATATGCCGGGCTCCGTTTGAGCTTTCGCCCGAAACTTCACCATGGCTTCCTATGGTTGTGAAGGGCATGCCTATGTTCTCAGAATATTATATTTCACTCTCTAAACCCTCCAATAAAATACAAACGTTTAAATACCAAATAATTATAAAACTTGAAAATCCGGGCGTTACATTACTACCCCTCTTAAAAGAATTTCGTCCTCGAAATTTCGTGACTCAAAACTAAACAGGATTTCTTAATCCCTAGGTTCCACATTGTAGCCCGTACATAATCCTTCCCTAGGTAACATTGTAACCTAATGACAACTTCATACTTATCCTCCGTTTGATTTACCATTAAAAAAAATCAAACCGTTTATCCTCAATTCATACTTTAATATCTTACCTTAGTTTCTTTCTACACTAATCCACTTAGGATAATCTTCCTCTGACATTTTTAACTCTTACTGTTAACCCCATGATTTAAACTACGGTATACAACACATCCATCATGTTCCGATCCAAGATATCAAATCTTAGTCTTAGTTCGTTTTGAATGTAGTCCACCTTGAAGGAACCTGTTTGAAACACAAGAAGGGGGTTGAATTATGTTTCTGAAGATTTTAAATTCTTTTCGTAAGCAGATAATAGTTTTCGCAAGGTGGGACGCTAAAACGATTAAAAGCAAAGAGAGCTCTTCCAAACACCAAGTTGGACGCTAACTTAGTTTGACTAAGATAAGAAAGCAGCGTAAGAAAAGGCAATTCAATCCCAGTAAGTTAGTTAGATAATAAGCTAAATTAAGGGTAAGGGAGAGAAAAGAACACAAAGATATTATCCTGGTTCACTCTTCACCAAAGAGCTACGTTCAGTCCTATCTACTTGAGAGCTTTATCCACTATAACAAAAACCTTTTGTTACAAAGTATTCAGCACCTCTTCAGGCAGTATTCTCAACCTCTTCAGTTTCTCTAAGTATTCTTTTACAGACAAGCCTCTTCAGGCTCAACCAAACTAAGATGTTGGAAAGGTTTGTTCTACTAACTCACTAAATGTGAGAATTCGAAACTAAAGCTTAGACTCTTAAAAACAACTCTACACAGAGAGTAATATGAAAATGAGGATCAAAGTAGCTTTGCTAGCTTTGCAAGCTTGAGATTTTCTCTTTGATTTCTCGAGCTAATGTTTGCTTGTATCTCTTAAAAGATTTTGAATGCTAAGTGTTGCTTCACTTGTATTTTTGCTCAAGTTCTATCTCTTTTTCTCTTGCTAGTGCACTTTCAGGGGATGGAGGTATATATAGCCTCTTGTCTTTTGAGCAGACTTCACTCTTCAACGGATGGAAAAAGATCCGTTCTGATGGGCATTGAATGCATTTGATCCGTTGAGTCTGATAGCTTCTGAAGTTTCTGATCAACAGGATAGACTGCCAGGATGATAGCTAAAAGTGGTGCTGACATATCCTCTGAGTAGAACGAAAGTTGCCTTTTGTTTATCCAAAAAAAGAAGGTCAACTTCTTTAGGTGACATAGACATTCTAGCTTACGCTTTACATTTGTACGAATATTACAAAGAATGTTTTGTCCCAAGGATATAAGCCTTTTACAGGGAATAACAAATTCAAATACTTTTACAAGATATTCACGCTTGAAATATAAAAGCATTTATTGGACTAGCTATTACAAAAGGTAACCGAAAGAGTCTTTCGACTCAAGGTTCTATAAATTACCATCCAGTCGTAAACCAAGATTAAATGTTGGACGAGATAAAGTCTTTGGACTATGGATACTCTTTGGACTCAATTAAGTTTTATCCTGCACACTTAATATAAAACGTTAGTCCATAACAAATCTTTGTTCATCTTAAATTAGCTCTTTGTTAACATCAAAACTTAAGGGATTATTTGGACCATAACCACTTTGGTTCCAGCAATCTCCCCCTTTTTGATGATGACAAAACATACTAATTTGATTGAACAAAGAGTCCTAGAGAGATGAAGGGCTCCCCCTAAGACAAACATTCTAATCATTTAAAGCATCTAAACATTTAAAGCATATAAGACAGATATAAGCTTTTAAGCATGGAAAGCCAGACATGTTATAAAAGCAATCAAGATGTATATATTCAATCAACCCATTTTCTCCCCCTTTTTGTCATCAGACAAAAGCGTGAGAAACACATCATAGTCAGTATATTTGAAAACAATTAAAACAAATTTTAAGAAGAGGGAGTAGGTTTTGGAATAAAATCTTTGAACATAGCCACAATTTGCTGAAGGAGCACTGCATTGTTGGCTTCTATGGTCCGTTGGACGAACTCTTGAAACTCAGGAGGAATAACCGAGGCGGAACTCTCAGCTATGGCCCTAGTTGCATCCATATCTCTTTGATCAGGAACTACACTAAGAGCCTGAGAAGGAGATGGATCAACAGGATGGACCATTGAGAGAGGGATAGGTTGAGACTTAGACTGAGCTGAGTCTGCAACTTGTTCCACTTCCTTAGCATGAATTTCAGAGGAGGGGTCCGCATAGACGATTTCAGTGTCCCCAGTCTCTTCAGGAATAACTGGCTTAGGAGGAGGAGGAGGAGCATTAGGATCAATGACAGGTTTGGGTGGAGGTGGCAGCACTTCAAGTATGATCTCAGCATCATCATACTTGTGTTCTCTCCATCTGGGAGAAGGTGAAGGCAATACATCTCTAGGATAAAGAGGTATCCCAAGGACATCGTCTATGATCATGTAGTTAGCCTCATAGATTCGATATTGTCTTGGGTAGACGCGAATCTCTTCTTTCTCCTCAATTGATAGTCCAGATGATGATGCTTCTTGGGAGCATCTCCAGATGTGGTTTTCCCAGTAGACCTTAGCATCTGGGTCAAATCTGAATCGGGGATCTTTCTTCCAAATGCTTGCTAGAGCCCCAGAATCATCTCGAGGTCTCTTCCAAATCAAGTAATCAAAAGCATTTTTGTAAGGCAGCGTCCATGACTCAAGCCTTTTGTGAAGGTCCTTATTCTTGTTAGGATCTAGAATAGGGATCCTTGGGCAAGCTCGAGGAGGAACAACTCCTACTCTTGTGCGGGATGTCCTGACCAAAATTTCTTTGGAAGGTTGTGATGAATCTTAGCTTCCCGAGTCATGTCACACTCTTTCCGCATAGCATAATATGGAAGAAAGTCCCGAACATTAGAGTACTCCTTCCATGTTGTTGGGTAGCTTGGAATGAAAGATAGATCAGGATCAAGGATGAAGCTGGTTAAACCAAACGTCCTTGTTCTTCTTTCGTACTCCGTCTTGTAGCCTTTCTTGTCTTCATTACGAAGAACTACGTGCCTATTTACATTGTAGTGGCACCATTGGAATGCCTTATCCTTGATGAGGTTGGGATAGACTTTCCTTTGAGGAAACATCTTCTTCTCATGGCAGATAACCAAGGGTCCATAGGTTGTGTACATCTCAGTTGGCCAGACGTTCAGTTGATGTGTGTGGGATGGGGTAGTAGCCATGTTCAGGGGGTGGTCCAGAGGTGGGTGGTGTGGGTGGTTGTTCATATTCATATTCAGGTAATGGAAGAAGGCTTTTGGGGTGAGGTTCAGTAGTAGGGGGTGTGTGTTCAAGGAATAGAACAGGAAAGTCGCGTTTGACCTCAGCCCAAATTGAGCATTTGTTACTGTGGTTCATTCTTGGGATGCGTCTATATTTTCTTTTGGGAAAGATCCGTCTAGGGTAGGGAGCACTGTAAGGGTGGAAGGGGTGATCTCCCCAGGGTGTGAACCAGTCTTCGGGTTCATTTGGTGAGGTTAGACTTTGGGTTTGTGGTTGGTCAGTGGGTGAGGGTGGTAGAGAAGGTTCAAATGTCAAGTCCTCAATCTCAGACGATTGGACCACAGAAGAAGTAATAACTGAACTGGAGATAGGTTCAGTATTACCTTTTGTCTTTGCTCGAGTTGACCTTGCCCTTGTTGAAAAAGGTTTAGGCAGGGGTGCAATAGACGAGGTTTCCAATCTTGGACCTTTGACTACCCTGGAGATGGGTAGGTCGTCCTCTTTGTCCTCATCAATGGGAGCTAGAATCAGCTTCCTTTTTCTGGATGGTTGGACGGTGAGCTTTGGACGAGAAGGAGGAGTCCTAGCTATTGGACGAGCTAGTTCAGTGGAGCGTCCAGCAGTGACGCGTTGTTCAGACGCTTCTTCTGAGCCTTGCGTCTGAGCTCCTTTTTGTTTTCCTTCAAGTTTGGACTTTTTGAAGCAGTCCAACTGCATTATCACCAAACTTTGCCTGCTAAACTCAGGCTGATGCAATCGTTCAATGCCATGAACTCCGTAGAATCTGACTTTTCTTTCTAGAGCCTAGTTCTTTAGGTCATTGTAGACCATATGCTTCTCGAAGATTTTTGAGAGAAGAGCAGCATAGATGATTGAAGTATTCTTCCCAGAGCCTTCAATGGCATACTTGAAGAAGGAAAAGAGTAGGTGGGGAAGGTTTATTTGCCTTTCTAGTATCAAATGAACCAGGCAGAATTGATGAGCCTTTGATACATTGTCCTTCGACCCAGACTTGTGAAGGATAGACTTGTTCAAGATTTGGTGAAGAACCCTAGCCTTGTCAGTCATTTTTTAGGCTGAGTTTGTCACCCGAGTTCTTCAACAGACAGTCTCTGATGGTGGAACCATCACCAATCTCTTCCTCCCAGTTATCCTCAACAGTTATACCAGATTGGGCGAACCTAATCGCCTTAGAAATGGTTGCTTCAGATACTATTACTTCAGTATCAAGCACTTTGTTGCGAATCTCCCTTGCAGAGACAATAGGGTTTGTCCAGAACTCCCTAACTAGAGCAGGGTAGATTACCGGAGAACCTTCAAAGAAGATTGACCATCCAGCAGCATGGATATTAGAGAAAATGTCAATCCCGTTATCATCCAGGAATTGTAGATTAAACTTGAACTCGACCATGACATCAGCAGTCTGAGCGTTAAAGGTTTTTACTATACCCTTAGAGCCAGCAGCAGAAGAGGTTGCCATAGTTTCAGAGGGGAGGTTTAGAGAAAAAAGGTTTTTCAGAAAGGGTTTTCCTTTTCAAAGATGCAAGAAGAAAGATGAAAGCTTTTTGTAAAGGTTTGATTTTTAACAAAACTTAGGTTTAAAAGAAAAGAGAAGAGAGAACGAAAACCTTTCGTATTTTGAAAGAGAGAGAGAGCGAAACGACGTGCATTAAATGCCTGACACACGTTCAGACTTTGAAACCGTAAAAAGCATTTTTGATAAACAAAGAAAACAAAAACTGACTCAGTTAAGAGAATGAAAGATAATAGTTCATTCGACAAAGATTGAGTTCCATTAATGCATTAGATGAGCAATCAGAAAGTACAATGGACGAGCATATATTGGACGTAATGCAAATATTGGACGCATGCATTGGACTCTCAGTCAATCAATGAAATTCATGTTTAGATATTTTCTTATAAATGTGAAGCTATCTTCGGCTAATGGTTTAGTGAAGATATCTTCCCATTGATGGTCAGTAACAACAAATTGAATATCTATTGTTCTTTTTTGCACATAGTCTCTAATAAAATGGTGCTTTATTTCTATATGCTTTGCTCTAGAAGGAAGTATGGGGTTCTTTGACAAGTTAATAGCAGCAGTATTATCACACATGAAAGGGATGTTGCTCACAAACACATTGTAGTCTTCCAACTGATGTTTGATCCAAAGCAGTTGTGAGCAGCAACTGGCTACAGCAATGTACTCAACTTCAGCAGTTGATAGAGCAATTGTGCTTTGCCTTTTGCTTGACCATGAGACAAGATTAGCACCAATGAAGTGACACCCTCCACTTATGCTTTTTCTTTCTATTTTGTCTCCAGCATAGTCAGCATCACAGAATCCAACTAATCTGTATTCATCAAATTTCTTATACAAAAGACCCAGATTAGTAGAACCTTTTAGATATCTAAAGATTCTTTTTACTGCTGAGAGATGAGATTCTCTCGGATCGGATTGAAAACGAGCACATAAGCAAATACTAAACATGATATCAGGTCTGGAAGCAGTTAGATATAAGAGGGAACCAATCATACCTCTATATACCTTTTGGTCTACCTTTTTATCTTTATCATCTTTGTTTAGCACGGACGTTGGATGCATTGGTGTATTCATAGGTTTACAATCGTCTAACTTGAAGCGTTTCAGAAACTCCTTTGTGTACTTCGTCTGATGAATGTACACTCCGTCTAAAGTTTGCTTTACTTGAAGTCCGAGGAAGAATTTTAGTTCTCCCATCATGGTCATTTCAATTTCCCTTTGCATTTAGAAAAATCTTGGCAAAGAGATTCATCAGTTGCACCAAATATTATATCATCAATGTAAATTTTAGCAACAATAAATTCCTTTTTATTTACTTTTCTAAACAAAGTTGTATCCACTTTTCCTCTTGAGAAGCCATTCTCCATTAGGAAAGTGCTGAGTCTCTCATACCAAGCTCTAGGAGCTTGTTTGAGTCCATATAAAGCTTTCTTAAGCTTATATACATGCTGAGGACGGTTTTGATCTTCAAAACCGGGTGGTTGAAAAACATATACTTCTTCATTAATTACACCATTTAGGAATGCACTTTTTACATCCATTTGATAAAGCATAATGTTATGATGTGCAGCATATGAGAGTAAGATGCGTATAGCTTCTAATCTAGCTACTGGAGCAATTTCAGTATAATCAATACCTTCCTCTTGTGAGTAGCCTTGAGCAACTAGCCTTGCTTTATTCCTTATGACTTTGCCATCTTCGTCCAGCTTGTTGCGATAAACCCACTTGGTTCCAATGACAGACTTATCCTTAGGCAAGGAGACCAGCGTCCAAACGTCACTTCGTTGAAACTGGTTGAGCTCCTCTTGCATAGCGAGGATCCAGCACTCGTTCAGTAAGGCTTCGTCCACGGACTTTGGTTCCATCTCAGAGATGAAGGCTGAGTCAGCTTGCTCTCTGAAGGTTGACCTTGTCCGGACGCTATCATTAGGTTTGCCAATGATTTGATCCTTAGGATGATAAGTCCTGAATTGCCACGAACGAGGGGTGTTTACAGCTTGCTGAGACGATGATGCGTCCTGCATAGCGTCTGATGCCTCGTCTTTGTTGGTTGTTGGACGAGCATCTGAATCATTCAGATTCATGTCTGCAAAAGAATCATCTAGCTCTGATAATCTCTTATCAGGCTGTTTGTCATCAAATTTAACATGGATGGATTCTTCAACAATCAAAGTTCTAGAGTTATAGACTCTAAAAGCTTTGGATGTTTTAGAGTATCCTAACAATATTCCATTATCTACTTTGGCATCAAACTTTCCTAGTTGATCCTCAGTATTTAAAATAAAGCATTGACATCCGAAAGGGTGGAAATAAGAAATGTTGGGTTTACGTCCTTTCCACAATTCATAAGGAGTCTTATTCAAGATTGGTCTTATGTATATTCTGTTTTGAATGTAGCAGGCAGTATTTATAGCTTCAGCCCAGAAGTGCTTAGGGATAGAATTATCACTGAGCATCGCCCTAGCCACCTGTTGAAGAGATTGGTTCTTTCTCTCAACAACACCGTTTTGTTGTGGTGTTCTAGGGACAGAGAAATTGTGATGAATACCACTTTCATCACAGAACCTTTGAAAAAGCTCATTTTCAAATTCGCCTCCATGATCACTTCTGATCGAGCTGATGAATATGCCTTTTTCTTTCTGAACTCGCTTACAGAATACAGAAAAGACCTTGATAGACTCATCCTTGTGAGAAAGGAACTTAACCCATGTCCATCTAGTATAGTCATCTACTATGACAAGTCCATATTTCTTACCACTGACAGAAGCAGTCCTTGTTGGACCAAACAAATCAAGATGCAACAATTCCAGTGGTCTAGAAGTACTAACAATGTTCTTGGACTCAAACGAGTTCTTAACTTGTTTCCTTTTTGACATGCGTCACAGAGAGCGTCTGATCTAAACACAATCTTTGGTAAACCTCTTACAAGGTTATGCTTGTTTAGTCTAGAGATTAATCTCATACTAGCATGACCAAGTCTTTTGTGCCAGATCCATCGCTCATCTTCAACAGACACTAGACATGATACACTTTGAGTTGAAAGTTCCCCCAAGTTAATCTTATACAGATTATTTTGCCTTTTAGCAGTGAATAAGATGGACCCATAGGGTTCTTGACCATACATTCACCTTTATTGAAGGAAACAACAGACCCACTGTCACATAATTGACTTATGCTAAGCAAGTTGTGTTTTAATCATTCAACCAGAAGAACATTATCAATAGAGGGAAGAGGATGCTTACCAATCTTACCTATTCCTACTATCTTTCCCTTCTGGTTGCCTCCAAAGGTGACCCATCCACTAGTATTTTCACGGATTTCTTGGAACATACACCTTTCTCCCGTCATATGACGTGAGCAACCACTGTCCAAGTACCAGGACTGGGGTCCTTTTTCTGTTGCTAAGCAGATCTGCAACAGGTATTATCATACTCTTTGGTACCCAAATAGACTTGGGTCCTTTTGAGTTAGTTGGTGGTCTTCGTCCATGCATTTTGTTTTTGTTCTTGTAAATGCATTTTGTAGAGATGTGACCACTCTTTCCACAAATCTTACATTAAGTTCTGGATGCATGAAATTTATTTTCTTTTTGCTTTCAATAGGAATGAAAAGCCTTGTAATGTTTGTTGGACTCTGATATTTTCTGAGACGCACTTTGTTTCTCAGAGTCATAGCCTAGGCCAGACTTATCATGAGGTGATCTAGTGTACCTCAATATCAGGTCTAGCTTCTCTGATCCTCCAACAAGCTTAGATACGCTTTTGGTGAGATCAGATACCTCTTGTTTCAGTCTAGTTACCTCATGGGGTTCACTGGACTCGGAGTTGAGTTTGTCAGTTAGACTGACATTCTCAGCTTTAAGCTTATTATTCTCTTCAACAAGCTGCTTATTTAGTTTGTTGGACTCTTCAAACTCTTTATTCACTTTTGACAGTTTTCTCTTAAGCATGATATATTGATGATGCAATAGAGAAGAATCATTTAGCAGTTCATCATATACTTCTTGAAGAGAGTTAGAAACAGATACCTCGTCATCTTCTGATTCAGCGTCCGAAGAGCTTTTGACCATCAGGCAGAGATTTGAGGTAGACGGGCTCCTTGGTATGAACCGATGTTCCAGAGCGTCCAGCTTCTCCTTAGCTGTTTGGAATCGCGAGACCATGTCCAGTCTTGGATGATTTAGGTCGTTGACAAGACACCAGTTAGCATGAGCATTTTGAGAACACAGTCTGATATCATCACTCGTCCAGTCTGTTTCATGTTTGGACGATGTTGATCCGTCCTCAAGGGTAATCATTGGACGATAATCTCCGTTAGTGAAGATGTCCCACAACTCATAGTCTTGAGCTTGGACGTATTGTTGGAAAATTGATTTCCAATAAGGATAGTCTGTTCCCTTGAAGATGGGTGGAACATTCACATTCCATCCCCCTTCAGAGGTAGATGCCTGACTTCTTTCTCCGGGAACAACAAGTTGTTCATTTTCCGAAGAGTCTTCATCTTGTTTATTGGACCAAAGGCATAAGTTAGCCTCTTCATTTGTTTCTTCTTCTTCTTCTTCTTCTTCAGAATAGTTTAAGTCCTCCCAAGTTGCCATGAAGTTCTTTTTCTTCTTTTTGAAGAACTTCTTCTTGTCCTTTAGCGTAGGCAATCAGCTTTGAAGTGTCCTGGTTTGTTGCATTCAAAACAGACCAGCTGACTTTTATCTTTGGGTTCAGCATGATCCTTGAAGCTTTTCTTTTTGAATGGCCTTCTTTTCATTCCATTTTTCTTTCTCCACATATTCTGAATCTTTCTGGAGATAAAGGATGGCTCATTATCGTCTGATACATCATCATCAGACTGATCAGCTTCATCATTGGACTCATCAGCTTTTAAAGCTTTTGAGTTGTTGGACCTATGAGCTTTCAAGGCAATCCCTTTGTTCTTCTTTCTAGGATTTTCAAGATCAAGCTCCTGCTCATGAACTTGAAGCGTCCCGACAAGATCATCCAGAGTCAAAGTAGAGAGATCTTTGGCCTGGGTGATTGCAGTGACAAGAGGTCTCCACTTCTTAGGCAGGCTCCTAAGAATCTTGGTGACATTCTCCTTGGTAGTGTAGACCTTTCCAAGGGATTTCAGATTGTTGATGATCGTCTGAAAGCGACCTATCATGTCTAGGATGGACTCTCCTTCAGCCATTATGAACATTTCATACTGGCCAACCAGCATGATGATTTTAGAGTCCTTCACCTTGGTTGTCCCTTCATGGAGATTAGACAAGGTGTCCCATATTTGTTTGGCTGATTCACATGCGTGAATCTTCTAAAATTCGTCAGGGCTGAGGGCACACGTTAAAGCATATCTTGCTTTATGATTCTATTCCATTCTAGCCCATTCAACATCAATCCAGTCGTCCTCTGCTTTGTCTATCCCGTCAGAGTTGAGACAAACGTTAGGACCGTTTGTGATTCTGGCCCAGAGAGCTGAGTTTGTACTGAGGATGAAACCTTTGAATCTCTCCTTCCAGTACAAGTAGTGAGTACTGTTGAAGAACGGCGGTCTGGTCATGGAAGTACCTTCCATAACAGGTTGACTCCCACTTGGCATACCTGGTCCAGACATATCTGCAGTAGGATCTTTTCCTCTACACGGCAAAGTGCTCAACCCAGAGGCTGAGCTCTGATACCAATTGAAGGAACCTGTTTGAAACACAAGAAGGGGGGTTGAATTGTGTTTCTGAAGATTTTAAATTCTTTTCGTAAGCAGATAATAGTTTTCGCAAGGTTGGATGCTAAAACGATTAAAAGCAAAGAGAGCTCTTCCAAACACCAAGTGGGACGCTAACTTAGTTTGACTAAGATAAGAAAGCAGCGTAAGAAAAGGCAATTCAATCCCAGTTAGTTAGTTAGATAATAAGCTAAAGTAAGGGTAAGGGAGAGAAAAGAACACAGATATTATCCTGGTTCACTCTTCACCAAAGAGCTACGTCCAGTCCTCTCTACTTGAAAGCTTTATCCACTATAACAAAAACCTTTTGTTACAAAGTAGTCAACACCTCTTTAGGCAGTATTCTCAACCTCTTCAGGTTCTCTAAGTATTCTTTTACAGACAAGCCTCTTCAGGCTCAACCAAACTAAGGTTTTGAAAAGGATTGTTCTACTAACTCACTAAAGGTGAGAATTCAAAACTAAAGCTTAGACTCTTAAAAACAGCTCTACACAGAGAGTAATATGAAAATGAGGATCAGTGTAGCTTTGCTAGCTTTGCAAGCTTGAAATTTTCTCTTTGATTTCTCGAGCTAATGTTTGCTTGTATCTCTTGAAAGATTTTGAATGCTAAGTGTTGCTTCACTTATATTTTTGCTCAAGTTCTATCTCTTTTTCTCTTGCTAGTGCACTTTCATGGGATGGAGGTATATATAGCATCTTGTCTTTTGAGCAGACTTCACTCTTCAACGGATGGAAAAGGATCCGTTCTGATGAGCATTGAATGCATTTGATCCGTTGAGTCTGATAGCTTCTGAAGTTTCTGATCAGCAAGATAGACTGCCAGGATGATAGCTAAAAGTGGTGCTGACATATCCTCTGAGTAGAACGAAAGTTGCCTTTTGTTTATCCAAAAGAAGAAGGTCAACTTCTTTATGTGACAGAGACATTCTGGCTTACACTTTACATTTGTACAAATATTACAAAGAATGTTTTGTCCCAAGGATATAAGCCTTTTACAGGGAATAACAAATTCAAATACTTTTACAAGATATTCGCGCTTGAAATATAAAAGCATTTATTGGACTAGTTATTACAAAAGGTAACTGAAAGTGTCTTTGGACTCAAGGTTCTATAAATTACCGTCCAGTCGTAAACCAAAAAAATCGCATCGGGTAGATTTATCCAAATTCATAAGTCTTAAACCCTTCTAACAACTTATTTTTACTCAGTGACTCCTCTTTTCTGCTTATATTCAGCTTAGACAAAACTTCTAAGAACATTTTGCTATAAATCTTCAAACTAATACAATTAATCTTAAATACAGAGATTGGTCATTACCCTAGGTTCTCCAATTACTATTCTGCCTTGGTCAATACGTGACTCATAGTAATTGTCTCACTTTCTCAGATTGATCTTAAAGATTCACATCTATCAATCACAACTATATCTTCAACAAACTTCCATCACTTCTTGTCTATCCTGCTGAAAGGATGTTCGCAGTTAGCTACTATACTTACTCCTAACCATCGTTTCAAAGATCAAAACGTCCTTCTTGCTCATCCACTTGAGTTGAGGATGATCAGTTGAACTCGGTTTCTACTCGGTCGTTGAAGATTAAAGAAAGAAATTTTCAACAAAGGAAATTTTTCCTGGTCTTACTCTCATAAGAAAGTATACAGAAGAATTTTACCACTCTGAAAGGAATGCAGGAATGTCCAGTATGTAAAAAGATTCTTCAATAGGTTCGTGAGTGTGAAAATGCATAGCTAATACATGTTTACATCCATGACTCTAATAAAGTCCCTTCTTTCCCAAGAACCTTCCAATAGATTTGGGAATAAAAAGATAAACACTCTGGCCGAAAATCAGACTAAATCACATTTACCAAAAGTAAAAGTGATGAAACTAAGTTTCATCACGTAATTTCCAGTATCAAGAAGTCGTTTATGTTATAACTCAAGAAATAGTCATAACAAATCTTTCAGTGAAATAATATGAAAATGTCCAGACCAAAGGACACTATTTAACCAATTCACTCAAATGTCTAATACACTGAGGAATATGTAGAAGTGTGAACATGAATGTTCCCTTGAGACCAAGCAGCACTAACACAGGTGAATTTGTAACACCCCCTCGCAG
Organism: Ammopiptanthus mongolicus; assembly: GCA_039655645.1. Classification (NCBI taxonomy): domain Eukaryota; kingdom Viridiplantae; phylum Streptophyta; class Magnoliopsida; order Fabales; family Fabaceae; genus Ammopiptanthus; species Ammopiptanthus mongolicus. The sequence goes on from CM077349.1 coordinate 39,026,104, forward strand.
GTTCTACATACACGGACTGTAATGCGGAATAAAACAAGAAAATAAAACGCTGGTTGCTTTCGGAAAATACTTTAATTAAGTAGCTACGTTCGAAAACGCAGTTCTAAAAATTTTCTGCATGCATAGACAAAACAACTCAAGGCGAAGAAATAAATTTCATATCACTCATTGATATTCACTGTTCATAAAAACATAAACATAACGTAAAACCCGGTCTAATGTATAACATATTACAGACTTAGAAATAATTCAACATGTGTGCAGTAATATAATATAAGACTGTTCAAAAACAAAAGACTCCTAAGATGGTCGGCTAAAAGTAGCCATTGGGGTACAACCCAACGTCGGCTCCTTCAAAAGTTTCCATCGTCCGAGTCCTCACGTCTCCGCGGGGACCTATGATCAACATTTGTACATGTGTTCCAAAAACACAACAAGGTATCCAACATGTACAGGCAAAGGTGAGATACTCATATAAAGTTATCACGATAGCCGCACAAGCGACAAACAGCAATATAAACATCCACAGATAAATACGATTATATGAAAAGTTATTTATATAATACAGTACAACATCCCAAACACTATCATCAGTTATAATAATGCATGAGACTTCAATATCATCTTTCTAATTCATGTACTCCGGAGATTCTATCTTCCCAACATCGAGCTATAGGCCGTAGTAACACCCGTAACACAATTGTTCTCATGAGTCGGCCTCTCTATTTAGGTCCGAACTCCAGTTGTTCCAGGGTACCACGTCATAACCATATCCTGAATACGCCAGTCTCTGATCGAGTTCATTCGTGTTTGGCAACCTATTTACCACGGCACAGGGTTGCTACGCCACCGGCCACTTTTGGGATCTCGAACACAGAATGCCCCTATAGACCTAGTGGTCTTGACTGATTTTATTCTCAACTATTAGAGTTGTAGCTCGGTTTCAAATGGCACGTCTGCCGGTTCATGCATGTACACAGAAAGTTTTCTGTTTTCTTTGCCTTCATTCTTTCAAATGCCGAGACATAAAGTCCACAACTCGTTTTTCAAAAAGGCATTAAGTCCACTCAAATCAAAACACGGGACACGAAGTCCGAGTGCTCAATCCACAAAACACTAGCCCCGACGTCTCGGCCACTAGGTTTGGGTTCATCTCAAAGGTTCATCATTTTTCCTTTTCGGTCAAACTTTCTCAAAACAACATTGGAAAACAAAATACACTTTTGTTTTCTTGAAATAAAACATCTTTTTAATCAAGGGAACTTTTTCCGGGAAAAACACTTTTTCGGAAAGAAAACCATTTTTGTAAAGGTTCCACGTCTTTTTAAAACGTTTGACTGAAACGAAACACTTTTTGTACGACTTTCCACAAAACCACTTTTCCTTTTCAAAAGAACACAACTTTTTCAAAAAGGGAACTTAACTTTTCTTGAAAAGCAACACGTTTTCCAAAAAACCAGTTTTTGGTTTAAAAACACGATTTTCAAAACATAGATTTAGGATTTTGAGTCTTTTAATAAATTATCGAGATATAGCCAGTCCTATGCTCATCCAGGATATAAATATATGTATAGGTATATATCAACAGTTCAATATCACAATAATATCACTCAAGGCATCCATGCCACAAATCATCAACAAGTGTGCAAATATGTTTCATTAAGCAAAACAAATCCATACATCATTCAAACTCATCTCCAATTCAACAATCAAGTCATCATAATACATATACCAAACATGCACTATGAAGCTACTCAAACTTAAATGACTACCTCCCTTTACCTCACAAAGGAAGTTCAATGCAAACACGATCGGTTCTCGGCTCTGGCTCCGGTTCCGTTCGCGTCGCCTAAAACAATCAAACACAATTCAATTCAAACAACAAATTAACATCAATCTATAACATAAGAACACAAGTTTTACTTCCCCTAAAACGTATAGGGTTCTACCATGAAAGGTAAAAAGGGTTAGGGATCTCATTTGGTTCCAAACTTTTGGATGGTTGGTTCATGAACTTAGTTAACACCATTTCAAGTCCTATGACTCAAAAATGTGAAGCAAAACTCATGGATTTCCCCCATGAAGCTCTCGGACATATTGGGAAATTTAGGCTAGGAATTGATTTGGTTTTCCATCACTTGGATTCAAGGACACTAGGAAAGCTAAGGATGGAATCAAGAGTTACAAATCAAAAATTTGATGAAAAACACTATTCATCATCACTCTTAGGTTTCGGCCACTTTGGGGTTTTAGAGCTAGGATGAGACTTGGATAATGAGCTCTTGGGTTTAGATAGAGGGTGATGAGGTGAGTTCAAAGAACTTGGTTTCACCTCCACAGGATTTTGCTACAATTTCCTATGGATTTTCAAAGTTTTGGACCTAAGAATGAGTTTCATGAAAATGGAGGTTTGATCTTGATATTGAAAGATATTCAAGAAGATATGAGACCATAGAAGTGATCTTACCTTAAAATGGAGGAAGATTGGTCAAGAAATCAAGTGATTTCAACAAGATTTGAAGGTTTTTTCAAGGATTCAGTGGAGGTTTTCAAGGGGAAGAAGATGAAGCTCTTGGTTGCTCTTGGGGGGCTGGGTTGCGTGGAATGAAGGGCTGAGAGGGATGTTCCAGCCTTCTTAAAAGCTCATTAAGGGTAAAATGTAACGCCCCGATTTTCACGTTTTCTATTTCTTTGGTATTTTAATGTCTTTATTTTATTCGAGGTCTTAGGAATAGAAATAAAATATTCCGAGACCATAGTCATGCTCGACGATATCGTAGGAAGCTACGATTAAGTTTTGAGTCGAAAACTCAAACGGAGTCCGGTCTGCGTTTTTACACTGACAGTATGATTTTACTGCTCAGAAGACCTCAGATGGACCCGTGAACGAGACAGTAAGTCTTAGAATTCGATTATCTACGTTTTGGTTAAATTTCATAAAAATTTCATAAAAATCACTTCCTGACCTTTGTTCGGGCGGAATCCTCAATCGGGTGACGAACGGAGCCACATATGGATTTACCGGGACTCGCCAACAGATAATATTGATATCACATCATCCCAGGACGCTTGGGAGAGTATGGCAGAGTCGTCATGACGTTCGGAAATATCTGGACGCAAAATGACCAAAATGCCCCTAACCTTAGTCTTTTACACGTTTACCATTATACCCTTTTGGCAAATGACCTTTTTACCCTTAAGTGAACTTTTAAGAGGCTGAACTCAGCCCCTCACTTCATCATTTTTCGCACAGCCCCTCACACCATAGAGTTCCATAGTTGTTCTTGAGAGAAAACTCCATTTTCACCTAGAAAAGCTTGAGTTTTTGTTGGATTCACTTGATTCCTTGAGCAATCTTTCTTCATTTCAAGGTAAGATCACTTCTATGATCTCTTAGCTTCTTGAATCTTTCTTTATTTCAAGATCAATCTTCATTTTCATGAAAAAAATTTCTTAGATCCAAAACTTTGAAAATCCATAGGAAATTGTAGAAAAATCCTTTTGAGGTAAGACCAAGTTCTTTGAACTCACATCATCAATCTCTACCTAAACCTAAGAGCTTATGATTCAACTCTCATCATAGCACAAAAAGCACTTTTTGGCCGAACCCTTTTGGAAGATGATGAATAGTGTTTTCATCAAGTTTTGATTTTTAACACTTGATTTCATCCTTAGCTTTCCTAATGCTTTTGAATCCATGAAATGGAAACCAAAACCAATTCCTAACCTTTTTAACCTAGGGTGGCCGAAACCCTCTTTGTTGTAATAGTTGAGTTTGGCTTTGATTGTTGTTTAATGTTGAATTGTTGTGTTGTGTAGTTGTTGACGATTATCAGGAAGTTCAGAAACCGATCAATCGACTTTGATCCGGGAATCTGCTCATCAAGAGGTATGGGGAGAAGAACCTCATCACACCAAGATGGTGGTAGTGAAGATGGTTGTTTAAATTATGTGTGGGTGAAACCCTTTAGTTTGGGTTCACTTTTATGTGTTAAGTCTTGTTAAGTTCTCTTGGAGAACAAGATTGTTATGATGAGTTTATGCTTGAGTATGTTGTAGTGTGCTTTAGCATATGTTGATGATGATATGATTGAATGAAAATCATTTCCATGTATGTTGAAAAACCTACTTTGATCACTAGATCAAGTATGGACTTTTATTGTTGATTATGAGACCATAATTTGTGATGGACCTGGATGTTTGATTATGATGTAGTAATGTGTATTATGGTTATCATGATTGTGTAAGTATTGTGGGCCATATTTTGTTTCGTTGATGGAGTAAAACTTCACATTGATTCCTAGTTGGCTATTGGCCATGACCTTGAGGAAAGGAAGGATAGGAATAGTTCTTGAACAAATCAAGTTTTGATGTAAAGAAAGTGTTTTCAATAACTTGTGTTTTTCAAAGAAAACCCTAAGTGACTTTAAATGGAATTAAAGCTCAAAGTGCTTTCACCAAAGTGAAACATATTTTATACCTTATCCCTAGTCCATATAGTTAGTCAAGGGACTCAAAATGAAAAAAAAGTGGTTTCATGAAGAAAATCAAGATGGTTCCCTAAGGTTGATGTCTTGTTTATGGCAACCATTTCGCTAAGCGAATTTTCTCTCGCTACGCGAAACCAGGGGAAAGTCTAAGTTGGGCATCACTGCCTCACTTTCGCTAAGCGAATTCATATTCGCTAAGCTAACCAAACGAGTTTCGCTACGCGAATTACGTCTCGCTGGGCGATCCAGAGAAGTCTCCAAAGGAGGTATGACCGCCTCCATTTCGCTAAGCGAAATTATTCTCGCTAAGCGAATAAAGTGAAGTTTCGCTACGCGAATTCTGTCTCGCCGAGCGATCCAGAGGTGTTTCCAAAGAGGTGTAACCGTCTGAACTTGCGCTAAGCGAATTCATATTCGCTAAGCGAATCCAATGCATTTCGCTACGCGATTTGTGTCTCGCCGAGCGAACCAGAGGAGTTCCAAAAGAGGCATTCTTGTTTCAATTTCGCTAAGCGAATGTAATTTCGCTAAGCGAATTCCATGTTCAGAAAATGCTAAAAATAGAGGAAGTAAGTGTTTTAAAAAAATTTTCAAATCAAATGAGTTTTCAATTGAGAAGTTGTTCTGTTTTACAAACGTTTTGGGTTTTGAAACAGTAGTTCGATGACGGACCGGTGATTCGGGTCCCGATCAGTCGTTCAATTGTTTCAGTCTTGTGATGACTCGATCCCGGAGGAATCACGAGATTTATCCGGTGGATAAAGGTTTTGTTTTCAAAAGACGCGTATAGTTCCTAAGGAAGAGAACCTTAGTAGACTTCGAGGTTTATCCGGGGGATAGACATTGCTTGATCGCATCTGCTTTGTGTAAGCATTGACATTTCATTTGCATAGTCGTAAGGCCTTGAGCCTAGGAGTTGAGCTTACACCTTGATGCGGGTGCGAATCTTACGGTGACGATCTTCAATGGTCTTTTTGGAGGTATCAGGGTTGGAAGGGCTGACATGTGACCAGTTGGTAGCTCTTCTGTGTCGTGGCGAATCCGTGCAATACACTGATATCCTCTACTAGATGCCGTACTTTTCATGTTTGGTCGAGAGTGTTTCCGTAAAAGCCAGATACGTGCACGTTACGAATGTTGTAGCATCTTGCCCAAGGCTGGCGCGCACGGAACATGTCCTCCCATTCACTCTCTCCGAATGTTTTGTTAGCTCCATGGAGTAGGGGTCAGAGTAGTACGCAGTGACATTGACATTGAGTCATATACATTGCATTGCATTGCATGGCTATTGATGTTTACATTTACTGTTATACATCGTTGTACTGTTAAAGAATACCTTATTTTATGCTGTTAACTGCTTAACATGATATTATGCTGTCAACTGCTTAATATGTTTGACATTGAGAATTCCTGTAAGCATGTTGGGTACGCTGTTACCCGGTGAGTCGTCCCGTTTTTACTATTGCTGTTTTGCTGTGTTGATGAACGGGAATCTCACCCATATCTGTATGTTTTCTGTTGGTACTTGCTGTTGCTGTTTGAACAGATGGACGTGACGATGGTTCAGTCCAGTAGTTCCTTTGAGCCAGAGGAGGACCTTCTTTTTGTGGTCTAGTTTTGTTGTCGGCCAGACTATGTCGTTTTTGTAGTACTTTTGGGGAGCTACGACTCCTTATACTTATTGTATTTCTTGTATCAGTTATACATTAGACTTATGTCTGTATATAGTATTATTCCTTTTTCTGTTTATATCCCTGTAATTATTATGCATATTGTTCTAGAAATACATGGCGAACCTAAGTTCGTTTATTAGTATTATTTACCTTTACAAAATCCCATCGCATCTTGTGAAAAGAAAAAAAAAGAAAACCGTATTTTCCGCATTAAATAATATTTTCGGCCTTATAAACGTTCGGGAATGTGACACTCGGGAAAGGGTGTTGCATTGTTTGGTATCAGAGCTGGCCGAGTCTTTTTGGGGTTGTAGGTTATGGTCTGTCTTGTTTGTGTTGTGTTCTCTGTGTGTTTCTCTGTTGTTTGCTTTAGTTGTGGTTCTTGAGTTTGACAGTTCTGGTTTTGAAGGTAGCAATGGCTGCTCAAAACCTGACTGCTGCTGTGAATGCCATATGGGACATGGCTGCTGCTATGGCTCAACGTGATGAACGAGCTGCTGGAGGTAGAGGACTGGACGAATTTCTTCGTCGGAATCCACCTCAATTCAAAGGTGAATTCAATCCTGAGTTGGCTGAACGCTGGATCCAAACGCTGGAGAAGATCTTTGGAGCGATGAGATGTACTGAGAATGACAAGGTTGTCTATGCAACCTATATGCTGGTGGAGGATGCTGAATACTGGTGGGAAGGAGCCCGTCAGATGCTGGTGCATGACCAACAAGCTGTTGACTGGAATGCTTTTAAGGGAAAATTCCTGGAGAAGTATTTTCCTGCGAGTGCAAGGCACGAGAAAGAGATGGAGTTCCTCCAGCTGAGACAAGGGGGAATGACCGTAGCTGAATACGGGGCTAAGTTTGAAAGTCTAGCAAAGTTCTCAAATTACTTTCTGGATAACCCAAGAGAGGAGTGGAAGTGCAGAAAATTCGAAGGAGGTCTAAGGATCGACTTGAAGAGAGCTGTAGTTCCATTGGAAATTTCTGTTTTTCCGAGGCTAATGGAAAAGTGTCGTTTGATCGAGAGTTTGGAGCCCAAGGACAAGCGGGTACTGAGTTCTGGACCGAGCAAGTTTCCGAGAGGAAGCGGTGGTCGAGACAACAAATCTCGATGGAAGCCGTATGCAAAGCAACAAGATCGACAACAACGTTCTGTTGGAGGAAGCAGTGGGAGTTTCAATCAGTCTGGAAATGCCCCAAACAAGTGCATGAAGTGTGGGAAGAGCAATCACATCACCAGAGATTGTTCGATCAAAGGGATTATCTGCTTCAAGTGTGGGAAGCCGGGACACATCTCACGTGAATGCATGCAACCAAAGTTGGAACATTCTGTTAACAATGTCCAAGCTGCAAGGCCTAAGATGAAGGGCAGAGTCTACACTATGGGTGGTGCTGAAGCTTCTCAGAATGAAGACTTGATCCAAGGTCAGTGTGTCATGGGAGGTGAAACCTTAACTGTACTATTTGATTCAGGCGCAACGCATTCCTTTATTGCCTATGCCTGTGTGAATCTGTTGGGATTACCTGTGTCTTCTTTACCTTTTGATTTGGTAATTTCTACGCCTACTACAAAGCCTGTTGTAACTGCTAAAGTTTGTTTGAATTGTTCTATTTCTGTTAAAGATAGAATGTTTTTGATTGATTTGATCTGTTTGCCTCTCTCGCAAATGGATGTAATCTTAGGAATGGATTGGTTGTCTTCTAATCATATCCTGTTGGACTGTGCAAATAAAACCTTAGTTTTCCCTAGTTGTGAGAATTCTGGATTTTTGACTGCCAACCAAGTAAACGCTTCTTTGAGAGAAGGAGCTCAGGGATACATGTTACTATCTTCTTTGGAGGTCAAGAGCGAGCTAGTCTTAGAGCGCATACCTGTCGTGCATGAGTTTCCGGAAGTCTTTCCTGAAGACGTACCAGGTTTGTCGCCAGTTCGGGACATCGAGTTTGCAATCGATCTTGTGCCAGGAACAGGACCAGTGTCTATGGCACCGTATCGTATGGCACCTGCTGAGTTGGAAACGTTGAAGGAACAGTTGGTAGACTTATTGGGGAAGCAATTTGTTAGACCCAGTGTGTCACCGTGGGGAGCACCTGTGTTGTTGGTGAAAAAGAAAGATGGAACATCTTGGTTATGTGTGGATTATCGCCAGTTGAATAAAGTTACTATTAAGAACAAGTATCCACTTCCGAGGATAGATGACTTGATGGATCAGTTGAGGGGAGCGGCAGTTTTCTCCAAGATTGATTTGCGATCGGGTTATCACCAGATTCGTGTGAAGGCAGAAGATATACCGAAGACAGCGTTTCGAACACGCTATGGGCACTATGAGTATCTTGTGATGCCGTTTGGTGTGACGAATGCTCCAGCTATATTTATGGACTATATGAATAGGATCTTTCGTCCATACCTAGATCAGTTTGTCGTTGTCTTCATAGATGACATACTTATCTATTCACGAGACCAGGAAGAACATGCTGAACATCTTAGTGTGGTTCTTCAAGTTCTAAAAGAGAAACAACTGTATGCAAAACTGTCCAAGTGTGAGTTTTGGCTCGACGAAGTGCAGTTTTTGGGTCATGTAATTTCAAAGGAAGGAATTGCTGTAGATCCGTCAAAGGTTGAAGCAGTTCCTGAGTGGGAAAGACCAACCACAGTGACTGAAATACGCAGTTTTGTGGGTTTGGCTGGGTATTATCGGAGGTTTATTGAGGGATTTTCGAAGATTGTAGGACCTCTTACCCAATTGACAAGGAAGGACAAAGCGTTTGAATGGACTGAAGCCTGTGAGCAGAGTTTTCAAGAGTTGAAGAAGAGGCTAACTACATCACCAGTGTTGATATTGCCAGATCCAAACGAATCTTTTGAAGTTTACTGTGATGCTTCATACCAAGGATTAGGCTGTGTTCTGATGCAGAATCGGAAGGTAGTAGCGTATGCCTCGAGACAGTTGAAAGTGCACGAGAAGAACTACCCAACTCATGATCTGGAGTTAGCAGCGGTAGTCTTTGTATTGAAGATTTGGAGGCACTACTTGTATGGTTCGACGTTTAATGTCTTCAGTGACCATAAGAGCTTGAAGTATCTGTTTGATCAGAAAGAGCTCAACATGAGACAAAGACGGTGGCTGGAATTTTTGAAGGACTATGATTTCCAGTTGCAGTATCATCCGGGAAAAGCTAATGTGGTAGCGGATGCCCTGAGTAGAAGGGTGTTACATGTGTCTGCCATGATGGTTAAGGAACACGAGCTGTTGGAACAGTTCAGAGATATGCATCTGTCCGTGGTTAGTATGCCAGGAAGACTATGTGTAGGTATGGTTACGGTGTCTTGTGATCTGATGGATCAGATTCGGGAGAAACAAGTATACGACCAGTATCTGGAGAAAGAGCGAAGGAATTTAAAGAAAGGGATGACGTCGGAATACAAAGAAGGAGCAGATGGAATCCTAAGACGAGGAGAACGGGTTTGTGTGCCAAACAACCCAGAGATAAGGAGGTTAATTCTGGACGAAGCTCATAGAAGCAAGTTGAGTATGCATCCAGGGTCAACCAAGATGTACCAGGACCTGGAGCGATTGTTTTGGTGGCAAGGGATGAAAAGAGATGTAGCCGATTATGTGGCATCTTGCTTAGTGTGTCAGAAAGCAAAGGTTGAACATCAGAGGCCAGCTGGAATGTTACTTCCGTTGGATATCCCAGAGTGGAAATGGGAAGGCATAGCAATGGATTTCGTAACATGTTTGCCAAGGACACCTAAAGGATACGATTCCATTTAGGTTATAATTGATAGGCTTACGAAATCAGCTCATTTTCTACCGATTAATCTCAAGTATTCTATGGAAAAGCTTACTCAGATTTATATCAGTGAGATTGTGAGACTGCATGGAGTACCTTCAAGTATCATATCGGATAGAGACCCGCGTTTTACTTCGCGTTTTTGGCAAAGTTTGCATGAAGCTTTAGGAACAAAGTTACGATTAAGTTCGGCTTACCATCCTCAAACTGATGGACAATCGGAAAGGACGATTCAGTCTTTAGAGGATCTGTTAAGGGCGTGTGTGTTGGAACATGCCGGTAGTTGGGAGAATTTCCTACCGTTGATAGAGTTTACCTACAACAACAGTTATCATTCGAGTATAGGGATGGCACCCTACGAAGCTTTATATGGACGACGTTGCAGAACACCTTTGTGTTGGTACCAAGATGGAGAAAGTGCTTCATTAGGACCTGAACTAGTGCAACAAACAACCGAGAAGGTGAAACTGATTCAAGAAAAGATGAGGACGACTCAGAGCCGACAGAAGAGTTATGCGGATAAAAGACGTAGGCCACTTGAGTTCGAGGAAGGGGATCATGTGTTTTTGAGAGTCACTCCAATGACTGGGGTGGGCAGGGTCTTGAAGTCCAGAAAACTCACTCCAAAATTCATTGGACCTTATCAAATTCTTCGTCGGATAGGTCCAGTAGCTTACCAAATAGCTTTACCGCCTTTTCTATCCAACCTTCATAATGTTTTTCATGTTTCGCAATTGCGGAAGTATATTCCTGATCCCAGTCATGTCATAGAGTCTGATTCAGTACAGCTGAAGGATGACCTAACCTACGAGACATTACCGGTTACGATCGAGGACAGGAGGATAAAGAAACTGCGAGGGAAGGAGATAGCTTTGGTCAAAGTTATCTGGAACGAGACTACAGGTGATGCTACCTGGGAAAGAGAGGAGGACATGCAACAACAGTATCCGAGTTTGTTTTAAGAGGTACGTATAATTTCGAGGACGAAATTCTTTTAAGAGGGGTAGGAATGTAACGCCCCGATTTTCACGTTTTCTATTTCTTTGGTATTTTAATGTCTTTATTTTATTCGAGGTCTTAGGAATAGAAATAAAATATTCTGAGACCATAGTCATGCTCGACGGTATCGTAGGAAGCTACGATTAAGTTTTGAGTCGAAAACTCAAACGGAGTCCGGTCTGCGTTTTTACACTGACAGTATGATTTTACTCCTCAGAAGACCTCAGATGGACCCGTGAACGAGACAGTAAGTCTTAGAATTCGATTATCTACGTTTTGGTTAAATTTCGTAAAAATTTCAGAAAAATCACTTCCTGACCTTCGTTCGGGCGGAATCCTCAATCGGGTGACGAACGGAGCCACATATGGATTTACCGGGACTCGCCAACAGATAATCTTGATATCACATCATCCCAGGACGCTTGGGAGAGTATGCCAGAGTCGTCATGACGTACGGAAATATCTGGACGCAAAATGACCAAAATGCCCCTAACCTTAGTCTTTTACACGTTTACCATTATACCCTTTTGGCAAATGACCTTTTTACCCTTAAGTGAACTTTTAAGAGGCTGAACTCAGCCCCTCACTTCATCATTTTCGCACAACCCCTCACACCATAGAGTTCCATAGTTGTTCTTGAGAGAAAACTCCATTTTCACCTAGAAAAGCTTGAGTTTTTGTTGGATTCACTTGATTCCTTGAGCAATCTTTCTTCATTTCAAGGTAAGATCACTTCTATGATCTCTTAGCTTCTTGAATCTTTCTTTATTTCAAGATCAATCTTCATTTTCATGAAAAAAATTTCTTAGATCCAAAACTTTGAAAATCCATAGGAAATTGTAGAAAAATCCTTTTGAGGTAAAACCAAGTTCTTTGAACTCACATCATCAATCTCTACCTAAACCTAAGAGCTTATGATTCAACTCTCATCATAGCACAAAAAGCACTTTTTGGCCGAACCCTTTTGGAAGATGATGAATAGTGTTTTCATCAAGTTTTGATTTTTAACACTTGATTTCATCCTTAGCTTTCCTAATGCTTTTGAATCCATGAAATGGAAACCAAAACCAATTCCTAACCTTTTTAACCTAGGGTGGCCGAAACCCTCTTTGTTGTAATAGTTGAGTTTGGCTTTGATTGTTGTTTAATGTTGAATTGTTGTGTTGTGTAGTTGTTGACGATTATCAGGAAGTTCAGAAACCGATCAATCGACTTTGATCCGGGAATCTGCTCATCAAGAGGTATGGGGAGAAGAAACTCATCACACCAAGATGGTGGTAGTGAAGATGGTTGTTTAAATTATGTGTGGGTGAAACCCTTTAGTTTGGGTTCACTTTTATGTGTTAAGTCTTGTTAAGTTCTCTTGGAGAACAAGATTGTTATGATGAGTTTATGCTTGAGTATGTTGTAGTGTGCTTTAGCATATGTTGATGATGATATGATTGAATGAAAATCATTTCCATGTATGTTGAAAAACCAACTTTGATCACTAGATCAAGTATGGACTTTTATTGTTGATTATGAGACCATAATGTGTGATGGACTTGGATGTTTGATTATGATGTAGTAATGTGTATTATGGTTATCATGATTGTGTAAGTATTGTGGGCCATATTTTGTTTCGTTGATGGAGTAAAACTTCACATTGATTCCTAGTTGGCTATTGGCCATGACCTTGAGGAAAGGAAGGATAGGAATAGTTCTTGAACAAATCAAGTTTTGATGTAAAGAAAGTGTTTTCAATAACTTGTGTTTTTCAAAGAAAACCCTAAGTGACTTTAAATGGAATTAAAGCTCAAAGTGCTTTCACCAAAGTGAAACATATTTTATACCTTATCCCTAGTCCATATAGTTAGTCAAGGGACTCAAAATGAAAAAAAAGTGGTTTCATGAAGAAAATCAAGATGGTTCCCTAAGGTTGATGTCTTGTTTTTGGCAACCATTTCGCTAAGCGGATTTTCTCTCGCAACGCGAAACCAGGGGAAAGTCTAAGTTGGGCATCACTGCCTCACTTTCGCTAAGCGAATTCATATTCGCTAAGCTAACCAAACGAGTTTCGCTACGCGAATTACGTCTCGCTGGGCGATCCAGAGAAGTCTCCAAAGGAGGTATGCCCGCCTCCATTTCGCTAAGCGAAATTATTCTCGCTAAGCGAATAAAGTGAAGTTTCGCTACGCGAATTCTGTCTCGCCGAGCGATCCAGAGGTGTTTCCAAAGAGGTGTAACCGTCTGAACTTGCGCTAAGCGAATTCATATTCGCTAAGCGAATCCAATGCATTTCGCTACGCGATTTGTGTCTCGCCGAGCGAACCAGAGGAGTTCCAAAAGAGGCATTCTTGTTTCAATTTCGCTAAGCGAATGTAATTTCGCTAAGCGAATTCCATGTTCAGAAAATGCTAAAAATAGAGGAAGTAAGTGTTTTAAAAATTGTTTCAAATCAAATGAGTTTTCAATTGAGAAGTTGTCTGTTTTACAAACGTTTTGGGTTTTGAAACAGTAGTTCGATGACGGACCGGTGATTCGGGTCCCGATCAGTCGTTCAATTGTTTCAGTCTTGTGATGACTCGATCCCGGAGGAATCACGAGATTTATCCGGTGGATAAAGGTTTTGTTTTCAAAAGACGCGTATAGTTCCTAAGGAAGAGAACCTTAGTAGACTTCGAGGTTTATCCGGGGGATAGACATTGCTTGATCGCATCTGCTTTGTGTAAGCATTGACATTTCATTTGCATAGTCGTAAGGCCTTGAGCCTAGGAGTTGAGCTTACACCTTGATGCGGGTGCGAATCTTACGGTGACGATCTTCAATGGTCTATTTGGAGGTATCAGGGTTGGAAGGGCTGACATGTGACCAGTTGGTAGCTCTTCTGTGTCGTGGCGAATCCGTGCAATACACTGATATCCTCTACTAGATGCCGTACTTTTCATGTTTGGTCGAGAGTGTTTCCGTAAAAGCCAGATACGTGCACGTTACGAATGTTGTAGCATCTTGCCCAAGGCTGGCGCGCACGGAACATGTCCTCCCATTCACTCTCTCCGAATGTTTTGTTAGCTCCATGGAGTAGGGGTCAGAGTAGTACCCAGTGACATTGACATTGAGTCATATACATTGCATTGTATTGCATGGCTATTGATGTTTACATTTACTGTTATACATCGTTGTACTGTTAAAGAATACCTTATTTTATGCTGTTAACTGCTTAATATGATATTATGCTGTCAACTGCTTAATATGTTTGACATTGAGAATTCCTGTAAGCATGTTGGGTACGCTGTTACCCGGTGAGTCGTCCCGTTTTTACTATTGCTGTTTTGTTGTGTTGATGAACGGGAATCTCACCCATATCTGTATGTTTTCTGTTGGTACTTGCTGTTGCTGTTTGAACAGATGGACGTGACGATGGTTCAGTCCAGTAGTTCCTTTGAGCCAGAGGAGGACCTTCTTTTTGTGGTCTAGTTTTGTTGTCGGCCAGACTATGTCGTTTTTGTAGTACTTTTGGGGAGCTACGACTCCTTGTACTTATTGTATTTCTTGTATCAGTTATACATTAGACTTATGTCTGTATATAGTATTATTCCTTTTTCTGTTTATATCCCTGTAATTATTATGCATATTGTTCTAGAAATACATGGCGAACCTAAGTTCGTTTATTAGTATTATTTACCTTTACAAAATCCCATCGCATCTTGTGAAAAGAAAAAAAAAGAAAACCGTATTTTCCGCATTAAATAATATTTTCGGCCTTATAAACGTTCGGGAATGTGACACTCGGGAAAGGGTGTTGCATTGTTTGGTATCAGAGCTGGCCGAGTCTTTTTGGGGTTGTAGGTTATGGTCTGTCTTGTTTGTGTTGTGTTCTCTGTGTGTTTCTCTGTTGTTTGCTTTAGTTGTGGTTCTTGAGTTTGACAGTTCTGGTTTTGAAGGTAGCAATGGCTGCTCAAAACCTGACTTCTGCTGTGAATGCCATACGGGACATGGCTGCTGCTATGGCTCAACGTGATGAACGAGCTGCTGGAGGTAGAGGACTGGACGAATTTCTTCGTCGGAATCCACCTCAATTCAAAGGTGAATTCAATCCTGAGTTGGCTGAACGCTGGATCCAAACGCTGGAGAAGATCTTTGGAGCGATGAGATGTACTGAGAATGACAAGGTTGTCTATGCAACCTATATGCTG
Source organism: Ammopiptanthus mongolicus (assembly GCA_039655645.1). NCBI lineage: Eukaryota > Viridiplantae > Streptophyta > Magnoliopsida > Fabales > Fabaceae > Ammopiptanthus > Ammopiptanthus mongolicus. Next base: position 39,041,229 of record CM077349.1, read on the forward strand.
GTGGAGGATGCTGAATACTGGTGGGAAGGAGCCCGTCAGATGCTGGTGCATGACCAACAAGCTGTTGACTGGAATGCTTTTAAGGGAAAATTCCTGGAGAAGTATTTTCCTGCGAGTGCAAGGCACGAGAAAGAGATGGAGTTCCTCCAGCTGAGACAAGGGGGAATGACCGTAGCTGAATACGGGGCTAAGTTTGAAAGTCTAGCAAAGTTCTCAAATTACTTTCTGGATAACCCAAGAGAGGAGTGGAAGTGCAGAAAATTCGAAGGAGGTCTAAGGATCGACTTGAAGAGAGCTGTAGTTCCATTGGAAATTTCTGTTTTTCCGAGGCTAATGGAAAAGTGTCGTTTGATCGAGAGTTTGGAGCCCAAGGACAAGCGGGTACTGAGTTCTGGACCGAGCAAGTTTCCGAGAGGAAGCGGTGGTCGAGACAACAAATCTCGATGGAAGCCGTATGCAAAGCAACAAGATCGACAACAACGTTCTGTTGGAGGAAGCAGTGGGAGTTTCAATCAGTCTGGAAATGCCCCAAACAAGTGCATGAAGTGTGGGAAGAGCAATCACATCACCAGAGATTGTTCGATCAAAGGGATTATCTGCTTCAAGTGTGGGAAGCCGGGACACATCTCACGTGAATGCATGCAACCAAAGTTGGAACATTCTGTTAACAATGTCCAAGCTGCAAGGCCTAAGATGAAGGGCAGAGTCTACACTATGGGTGGTGCTAAAGCTTCTCAGAATGAAGACTTGATCCAAGGTCAGTGTGTCATGGGAGGTGAAACCTTAACTGTACTATTTGATTCAGGCGCAACGCATTCCTTTATTGCCTATGCCTGTGTGAATCTGTTGGGATTACCTGTGTCTTCTTTACCTTTTGATTTGGTAATTTCTACGCCTACTGCAAAGCCTGTTGTAACTGCTAAAGTTTGTTTGAATTGTTCTATTTCTGTTAAAGATAGAATGTTTTTGATTGATTTGATCTGTTTGCCTCTCTTGCAAATGGATGTAATCTTAGGAATGGATTGGTTGTCTTCTAATCATATCCTGTTGGACTGTGCAAATAAAACCTTAGTTTTCCCTAGTTGTGAGAATTCTGGATTTTTGACTGCCAACCAAGTAAACGCTTCTTTGAGAGAAGGAGCTCAGGGATACATGTTAATATCTTCTTTGGAGGTCAAGAGCGAGCTAGTCTTAGAGCGCATACCTGTCGTGCATGAGTTTTCGGAAGTCTTTCCTGAAGACGTACCAGGTTTGTCGCCAGTTCGGGACATCGAGTTTGCAATCGATCTTGTGCCAGGAACAGGACCAGTGTCTATGGCACCGTATCGTATGGCACCTGCTGAGTTAGAAACGTTGAAGGAACAGTTGGTAGACTTATTGGGGAAGCAATTTGTTAGACCCAGTGTGTCACCGTGGGGAGCACCTGTGTTGTTGGTGAAAAAGAAGGATGGAACATCTCGGTTATGTGTGGATTATCGCCAGTTGAATAAAGTTACTATTAAGAACAAGTATCCACTTCCGAGGATAGATGACTTGATGGATCAGTTGAGGGGAGCGCCAGTTTTCTCCAAGATTGATTTGCGATCGGGTTATCACCAGATTCGTGTGAAGGCAGAAGATATACCGAAGACAGCGTTTCGAACACGCTATGGGCACTATGAGTATCTTGTGATGCCGTTTGGTGTGACGAATGCTCCAGCTATATTTATGGACTATATGAATAGGATCTTTCGTCCATACCTAGATCAGTTTGTCGTTGTCTTCATAGATGACATACTTATCTATTCACGAGACCAGGAAGAACATGCTGAACATCTTAGTGTGGTTCTTCAAGTTCTAAAAGAGAAACAACTGTATGCAAAACTGTCCAAGTGTGAGTTTTGGCTCGACGAAGTGCAGTTTTTGGGTCATGTAATTTCAAAGGAAGGAATTGCTGTAGATCCGTCAAAGGTTGAAGCAGTTCTTGAGTGGGAAAGACCAACCACAGTGACTGAAATACGCAGTTTTGTGGGTTTGGCTGGGTATTATCGGAGGTTTATTGAGGGATTTTCGAAGATTGTAGGACCTCTTACCCAATTGACAAGGAAGGACAAAGCGTTTGAATGGACTGAAGCCTGTGAGCAGAGTTTTCAAGAGTTGAAGAAGAGGCTAACTACATCACCAGTGTTGATATTGCCAGATCCAAACGAATCTTTTGAAGTGTACTGTGATGCTTCATACCAAGGATTAGGCTGTGTTCTGATGCAGAATCGGAAGGTAGTAGCGTATGCCTCGAGACAGTTGAAAGTGCACGAGAAGAACTACCCAACTCATGATCTGGAGTTAGCAGCGGTAGTCTTTGCATTGAAGATTTGGAGGCACTACTTGTATGGTTCGACGTTTAATGTCTTCAGTGACCATAAGAGCTTGAAGTATCTGTTTGATCAGAAAGAGCTCAACATGAGACAAAGACGGTGGCTGGAATTTTTGAAGGACTATGATTTCCAGTTGCAGTCTCATCCGGGAAAAGCTAATGTGGTAGCGGATGCCCTGAGTAGAAGGGTGTTACATGTGTCTGCCATGATGGTTAAGGAACACGAGCTGTTGGAACAATTCAGAGATATGCATCTGTCCGTGGTTAGTATGCCAGGAAGACTATGTGTAGGTATGGTTACGGTGTCTTGTGATCTGATGGATCAGATTCGGGAGAAACAAGTATACGACCAGTATCTGGAGAAAGAGCGAAGGAATTTAAAGAAAGGGATGACGTCGGAATACAAAGAAGGAGCAGATGGAATCCTAAGACGAGGAGAACGGGTTTGTGTGCCAAACAACCCAGAGATAAGGAGGTTAATTCTGGACGAAGCTCATAGAAGCAAGTTGAGTATGCATCCAGGGTCAACCAAGATGTACCAGGACCTGAAGCGATTGTTTTGGTGGCAAGGGATGAAAAGAGATGTAGCCGATTATGTGGCATCTTGCTTAGTGTGTCAGAAAGCAAAGGTTGAACATCAGAGGCCAGCTGGAATGTTACTTCCGTTGGATATCCCAGAGTGGAAATGGGACGGCATAGCAATGGATTTCGTAACATGTTTGCCAAGGACACCTAAAGGATACGATTCCATTTGGGTTATAATTGATAGGCTTACGAAATCAGCTCATTTTCTACCGATTAATCTCAAGTATTCTATGGAAAAGCTTACTCAGATTTATATCAGTGAGATTGTGAGACTGCATGGAGTACCTTCAAGTATCATATCGGATAGAGACCCGCGTTTTACTTCGCGTTTTTGGCAAAGTTTGCATGAAGCTTTAGGAACAAAGTTACGATTAAGTTCGGCTTACCATCCTCAAACTGATGGACAATCGGAAAGGACGATTCAGTCTTTAGAGGATCTGTTAAGGGCGTGTGTGTTGGAACATGCCGGTAGTTGGGAGAATTTCCTACCGTTGATAGAGTTTACCTACAACAACAGTTATCATTCGAGTATAGGGATGGCACCCTACGAAGCTTTATATGGACGACGTTGCAGAACACCTTTGTGTTGGTACCAAGATGGAGAAAGTGCTTCATTAGGACCTGAACTAGTGCAACAAACAACCGAGAAGGTGAAACTGATTCAAGAAAAGATGAGGACGACTCAGAGCCGACAGAAGAGTTATGCGGATAAAAGACGTAGGCCACTTGAGTTCGAGGAGGGGGATCATGTGTTTTTGAGAGTCACTCCGATGACTGGGGTGGGCAGGGTCTTGAAGTCCAGAAAACTCACTCCAAAATTCATTGGACCTTATCAAATTCTTCGTCGGATAGGTCCAGTAGCTTACCAAATAGCTTTACCGCCTTTTCTATCCAACCTTCATAATGTTTTTCATATTTCGCAATTGCGGAAGTATATTCCTGATCCCAGTCATGTCATAGAGTCTGATTCAGTACAGCTGAAGGATGACCTAACCTACGAGACATTACCGGTTAAGATCGAGGACAGGAGGATAAAGAAACTGCGAGGGAAGGAGATAGCTTTGGTCAAAGTTATCTGGAACGAGACTACAGGTGATGCTACCTGGGAAAGAGAGGACATGCAACAACAGTATCCGAGTTTGTTTTAAGAGGTACGTATAATTTCGAGGACGAAATTCTTTTAAGAGGGGTAGGAATGTAACGCCCCGATTTTCACGTTTTCTATTTCTTTGGTATTTTAATGTCTTTATTTTATTCGAGGTCTTAGGAATAGAAATAAAATATTCCGAGACCATAGTCATGCTCGACGGTATCGTAGGAAGCTACGATTAAGTTTTGAGTCGAAAACTCAAACGGAGTCCGGTCTGCATTTTTACACTGACAGTATGATTTTACTCCTCAGAAGACCTCAGATGGACCCGTGAACGAGACAGTAAGTCTTAGAATTCGATTATCTACGTTTTGGTTAAATTTCGTAAAAATTTCAGAAAAATCACTTCCTGACCTTCGTTCGGGCGAAATCCTCAATCGGGTGACGAACGGAGCCACATATGGATTTACCGGGACTCGCCAACAGATAATCTTGATATCACATCATCCCAGGATGCTTGGGAGAGTATGCCAGAGTCGTCATGACGTTCGGAAATATCTGGACGCAAAATGACCAAAATGCCCCTAACCTTAGTCTTTTACACGTTTACCATTATACCCTTTTGGCAAATGACCTTTTTACCCTTAAGTGAACTTTTAAGAGGCTGAACTCAGCCCCTCACTTCATCATTTTCGCACAGCCCCTCACACCATAGAGTTCCATAGTTGTTCTTGAGAGAAAACTCCATTTTCACCTAGAAAAGCTTGAGTTTTTGTTGGATTCACTTGATTCCTTGAGCAATCTTTCTTCATTTCAAGGTAAGATCACTTCTATGATCTCTTAGCTTCTTGAATCTTTCTTTATTTCAAGATCAATCTTCATTTTCATGAAAAAAATTTCTTAGATCCAAAACTTTGAAAATCCATAGGAAATTGTAGAAAAATCCCTTTGAGGTAAGACCAAGTTCTTTGAACTCACATCATCAATCTCTACCTAAACCTAAGAGCTTATGATTCAACTCTCATCATAGCACAAAAAGCACTTTTTGGCCGAACCCTTTTGGAAGATGATGAATAGTGTTTTCATCAAGTTTTGATTTTTAACACTTGATTTCATCCTTAGCTTTCCTAATGCTTTTGAATCCATGAAATGGAAACCAAAACCAATTCCTAACCTTTTTAACCTAGGGTGGCCGAAACCCTCTTTGTTGTAATAGTTGAGTTTGGCTTTGATTGTTGTTTAATGTTGAATTGTTGTGTTGTGTAGTTGTTGACGATTATCAGGAAGTTCAGAAACCGATCAATCGACTTTGATCCGGGAATCTGCTCATCAAGAGGTATGGGGAGAAGAACCTCATCACACCAAGATGGTGGTAGTGAAGATGGTTGTTTAAATTATGTGTGGGTGAAACCCTTTAGTTTGGGTTCACTTTTATGTGTTAAGTCTTGTTAAGTTCTCTTGGAGAACAAGATTGTTATGATGAGTTTATGCTTGAGTATGTTGTAGTGTGCTTTAGCATATGTTGATGATGATATGATTGAATGAAAATCATTTCCATGTATGTTGAAAAACCTACTTTGATCACTAGATCAAGTATGGACTTTTATTGTTGATTATGAGACCATAATGTGTGATGGACTTGGATGTTTGATTATGATGTAGTAATGTGTATTATGGTTATCATGATTGTGTAAGTATTGTGGGCCATATTTTGTTTCGTTGATGGAGTAAAACTTCACATTGATTCCTAGTTGGCTATTGGCCATGACCTTGAGGAAAGGAAGGATAGGAATAGTTCTTGAACAAATCAAGTTTTGATGTAAAGAAAGTGTTTTCAATAACTTGTGTTTTTCAAAGAAAACCCTAAGTGACTTTAAATGGAATTAAAGCTCAAAGTGCTTTCACCAAAGTGAAACATATTTTATACCTTATCCCTAGTCCATATAGTTAGTCAAGGGACTCAAAATGAAAAAAAAGTGGTTTCATGAAGAAAATCAAGATGGTTCCCTAAGGTTGATGTCTTGTTTATGGCAACCATTTCGCTAAGCGAATTTTCTCTCGCTACGCGAAACCAGGGGAAAGTCTAAGTTGGGCATCACTACCTCACTTTCGCTAAGCGAATTCATATTCGCTAAGCTAACCAAACGAGTTTCGCTACGCGAATTACGTCTCGCTGGGCGATCCAGAGAAGTCTCCAAAGGAGGTATGACCGCCTCCATTTCGCTAAGCGAAATTATTCTCGCTAAGCGAATAAAGTGAAGTTTCGCTACGCGAATTCTGTCTCGCCGAGCGATCCAGAGGTGTTTCCAAAGAGGTGTAACCGTCTGAACTTGCGCTAAGCGAATTCATATTCGCTAAGCGAATCCAATGCATTTCGCTACGCGATTTGTGTCTCGCCGAGCGAACCAGAGGAGTTCCAAAAGAGGCATTCTTGTTTCAATTTCGCTAAGCGAATGTAATTTCGCTAAGCGAATTCCATGTTCAGAAAATGCTAAAAATAGAGGAAGTAAGTGTTTTAAAAATTGTTTCAAATCAAATGAGTTTTCAATTGAGAAGTTGTTCTGTTTTACAAACGTTTTGGGTTTTGAAACAGTAGTTCGATGACGGACCGGTGATTCGGGTCCCGATCAGTCGTTCAATTGTTTCAGTCTTGTGATGACTCGATCCCGGAGGAATCACGAGATTTATCCGGTGGATAAAGGTTTTGTTTTCAAAAGACGCGTATAGTTCCTAAGGAAGAGAACCTTAGTAGACTTCGAGGTTTATCCGGGGGATAGACATTGCTTGATCGCATCTGCTTTGTGTAAGCATTGACATTTCATTTGCATAGTCGTAAGGCCTTGAGCCTAGGAGTTGTGCTTACACCTTGATGCGGGTGCGAATCTTACGGTGACGATCTTCAATGGTCTTTTTGGAGGTATCAGGGTTGGAAGGGCTGACATGTGACCAGTTGGTAGCTCTTCTGTGTCGTGGCGAATCCGTGCAATACACTGATTTCCTCTACTAGATGCCGTACTTTTCATGTTTGGTCGAGAGTGTTTCTGTAAAAGCCAGATACGTGCACGTTACGAATGTTGTAGCATCTTGCCCAAGGCTGGCGCGCACGGAACATGTCCTCCCATTCACTCTCTCCGAATGTTTTGTTAGCTCCATGGAGTAGGGGTCAGAGTAGCACCCAGTGACATTGACATTGAGTCATATACATTGCATTGCATTGCATGGCTATTGATGTTTACATTTACTGTTATACATCGTTGTACTGTTAAAGAATACCTTATTTTATGCTGTTAACTGCTTAACATGATATTATGCTGTCAACTGCTTAATATGTTTGACATTGAGAATTCCTGTAAGCATGTTGGGTACGCTGTTACCCGGTGAGTCGTCCCGTTTTTACTATTGCTGTTTTGCTGTGTTGATGAACGGGAATCTCACCCATATCTGTATGTTTTCTGTTGGTACTTGCTGTTGCTGTTTGAACAGATGGACGTGACGATGGTTCAGTCCAGTAGTTCCTTTGAGCCAGAGGAGGACCTTCTTTTTGTGGTCTAGTTTTGTTGTCGGCCAGACTATGTCGTTTTTGTAGTACTTTTGGGGAGCTACGACTCCTTGTACTTATTGTATTTCTTGTATCAGTTATACATTAGACTTATGTCTGTATATAGTATTATTCCTTTTTCTGTTTATATCCCTGTAATTATTATGCATATTGTTCTAGAAATACATGGCGAACCTAAGTTCGTTTATTAGTATTATTTACCTTTACAAAATCCCATTGCATCTTGTGAAAAGAAAAAAAAAAGAAAACCGTATTTTCCGCATTAAATAATATTTTCGGCCTTATAAACGTTCGGGAATGTGACACTCGGGAAAGGGTGTTGCATAAAAAGGTCATTTGGTTCAAAGGGTAAAATGGTAAAAGGTGAAAAGGCTTAAGTTAGGGTTATTTTGGTAATTTCGCGTCCTGAAATTTTCGATTGTCATGACGACTCTGGCATGCTCTCCCAAGTGAGTTGACATGATGTGATATCAAGATTATCTGTTGTCGGGTCCTGGTAAGTCCATACGCGGCTCCGTTCTCCACCCGATTGAAGATTTCACTCAAACGGAGGTCAGGAAATGATTTTTTTGAAATTTTTATGAAGTTTAACCAAAACGTAGAGAATCGAATTCTAAGACTTACTGTCTCGTTCACGGGTCCATATGAGGTTTCCTGAGCAGTAAAATCATATTTTCAGTGTAAAAACGCAGACCGGACTCCATTTGAGTTTTCGACTCAAAACTTAATCGTAGCTTCCTACGATATCGCTGAGCATGATTATGGTCTCGGAATATTTTATATCCTTTTCTAAGACCTCGAATAAAATATATGTTCATAAATACTGATTAAAAGAAAAACTCGAAAATCGGGGTGTTACAGAATTAATCAACCTTGTCTTTAATCCTTGGAAACTTTCCTTGCAGGCTTCAGTCCAAGTCCTCGAAAGTTGAAAGTGTCGAAACAAAGAGTCAACAATATCTTCAGATAGTTGTTCTTGCAAGCGAGTCCAAACTTATCTGTCTTACTTATCTACACCGGCCACTGTCTTAAGTTCTCTTAATGGGATACTACTCCTATCTCTGTAGGATCCATTTTATTCGTTCCCCTATGGATACCAGTCCAAAGGACATCCATTCTATATCCAAAATTCATATTTCCATCCTTGTTCACTCAGTCTCTGATAATTCGTAATCTTCGAACAAGTTGTACTTAGGTATCATACATACTCTTCACCATCATCAACTTGTATTACAAGTCCACTCATATCTGTCCTAGTGGAACATATGCCTTATCCATCAAATCCACAAACATCAGAGATTCTAATCATTTCTTAAAAAAATACTTTCAGAAGAAACTTCACGTGATTACCACACTTCAAGAGAAATCATCGTTGAACTATCATCAGGCTCCTAAGTCCTATCCTTTCGAACAAAGATCCTCATCAGGTGTAACTAACTCTAGGAAGTCTAATCATATCGGCCAATTCAATTCATTACAGCTGCTTCTACTGTCAACAGGCTATCGGTAGTCAGTGTGACAACTTATCATCGAGTATTCGGAAAACTGTCACTATTGTATAGGCTAATTTAAATTATATGATGAAACCAATATCGAATCATCACAACACAGTTATGCAAATTCTCAATTTTCAAATCATCAAGTCTTCATTCTCCTATTCCATCCCCATGACTTAAGCGGTCGTCTAAAAATACGAGGGAATTAGTAATTTCTTAGTGGTTTTCCAATATATTTCTGCGTCTGAGAATGCTCAATTTCACAATCACCGTCATAACTATCCTCGAGGTCCACTAAGGTCTTACTACACTTCCAATGCTCTACCTGGATTCCAGTCTAGTCTTTCAACTATATTAACGAGTATGTCGTTATCTTGCCATTCCTTTAGTCGCTCACTAGCTACCTATGCCTCTACTTTAAAAACTTTTGGTATTCTTCTATCTGTCTAAGGCATACTTGTCCAAATGTCTGACACAATCCCAAAAGGATAAACAACGTGTCAACATGAATACAAGTGCCATTTAATAAACATGAGTTGTCACAAGGTCTAAACCCGATCTGAACCCATCAAAACACACATGCTTGTGTGTCACACACATTGTTTCAACAAGGAAACAATTCAATCCAGTTCAGCCAGAGATCACACAACAAAATCACAACATACCTATTCCCCAAGGTTCCCGAAAGACTCGACCAGCTCCGATAGCACTAATGTAACACCCCCCTAGGGCATTACATAGTTAACATGTGCGGAATTAAATTTAGAAGATAAATGCTGGTTGCTTTCGGAAAAGGATAATTTACTTTAAGTCAAAAAACTCGGGTGTAAAAAGTTTTCGGCATAATACTTCAGAACGTGATACGCACATCACAATAATAAAATGGCATTATACTCGACAACACATAACTGGGTCTATTCACAAACCCTAAACCATCATATACAAGTTTTCTTGAAATTGTCTTTCATATAGAAGTTCCAAACTATACAGGGGTTTTCAAAACCACATACACCGGCTTTCTCCACATTATACATTAAAATCCTAAGAGCTGGTTTCATAAAAGAACTCTACGGACAATAGAGCCTACTACATAGTATACGTCGTACCAATGAGACTGGGCCTCATCGTCGACAGTCTACACATCTTCGTCGTCGGCATCGAGAAACACAAGCTAAAGGGTCCTGAAGTGACTCAAATGACCATTGAGAAGTATTTGTACACGTATCCAAAAACACAACAGGGTGTCCAACATGTACAAGCAAGGGTGAGTAACCAATATATGGATTTAAACATGATAACTACATGCACCATACCCAAAACAACATATGAACATATGTAGTATCAACACAGCACAACAGCAGGAGTCACTTAGAACAACACACCAGGTAACAACATGTCTAACGTGCATGCCATAAATCGCAATATATCATATTATTCAATTAGCAACATAAGACATCTTTGAAATCATAATAGTGATGTAGAATAAGTAAATGTAATCATCAACAGCTATGCGATGCAGTTCAATGTACATGACTCAAAAACCATATGCCACAGGGTAACACTCTGACCCCTACTCCATGGAGCTAACAAATAGTCGGAGAGAGTGAATGGGAGGACATGTTCCAGTTATTGGCAGCCATGAGCAAGATGCTATAACATTGGTAACATGCACGTATCTTGCTTTACAGAAACATTCTAGACCAAACATGAAAAGTACGGCATCTAGTAAAGGATATCAGCGTATTGCTTGGATTCACCACAACACAGAAGAGCTACTAACTGGTCACATGTCAGCCTTCCAACTTGGATACCTCCAAAAGACCAGTGAAGATACGGCATCTAGTAGAGGATATCTGTGTATTGGTCGGATTCACCACGACACAGAAGAGCTACCAACTGGTCACATGTCGGCCCTTCCAACCCGGATACCTCCAAAAGACCATTGAAGATACGGCATCTAGTAGAGGATATCTATGTATTGCTCGGATTCATCACGACACAGAAGAGCTACCAACTGGTCACATGTCGGCCCTTCCAACCCGGATACCTGCAAAAGACCATTGAAGATAGTCACCGTAAGATTCGCACCCACATCAAGGTGTAAGCTCAACTCCTAGGCTCAAGGCCTTACAACTATGCAAATGAAATGTCAATGCTTACACAAAACAGATGTGATAAAGCAATGTCTATCCATCGGATAAACCTCAAGATTCTCTAAGGTTCTGTTCCTTAGGAACTATAAGTGTCTTTGTATTATAAAACATTTATCCATCGGATAAATATCTCATGATTCCTTTGGAATGATCCGGACTACTTTCAGAATTGCCAACTGTCCCCACAAACCAACACAGGTCTTTTCAGCGTGTTTTGTCCTCACTCACACGCTTTCTAGGAGACTTCCCAGAAGGTCACCCATCCTACAAGCTCTCCAAGTTAAGCACGGTTAACTGTGGTGGTCTTATGTTTTGGGCTTCCGAAAAGAAGACGAGTCTTGATGGTATAGGTAGTACCAATCAATTCTTATAAGCCTTCCTTCAACCATACAGTCCCATACCTGCACAGCCTCAGGATTCCTTCAACTATACAATCCCATACCTGCACAGCCTCAGGGTCTCTCGCCCCCCATCATTACAACACTGAAACAAATGAACGTTTTTTCTTGTATCCAGAACTCCGATCCATTATCGAACTACTATTTAAAAACAAAAACGTTTCATGTTTGTGTTTATGTCTTATGAATCACATCTCAAATCCTAAATATTATGAAGAAGGATTGAGAATCCTTTTAGATAAGTCTTTGAGCCTTTCTAAGATATTACTCCTAGAGTTTCAATTTAAGAAATAAGTATTGATTCACTTAATTCTTATGAAGTCATTGATGTACTAAGTCATCAATGGTATAGTACATGGTCTTGTGCCACCACATACCATACTTATTTATCCCTTGTCTTTAACTCTAAGTTAATTACTTCACTTTGGTTTTATAGGCATAAAACTTTACAACCTAGAGTTGAAACTTTCTTTCCAACCAAAACCTTTTGTCGCGGGGCGAATATCAATTTTACGACGCGAGGCTGAGAGGCTATTAAGATATTCAATGTCCAAGCTTGACCAGAAAATGAGGTACCATTTTCTATAAAGTCCTGAAGCATCACATACTGTAATAGAAGAACACAAAAGCTTCAGCAATGGTAATAGAAGAAAGTGAAGACAAGCGTGAATAAAAACAAATGTACAAATGCTGTGAGAGAAAAAACACTGAAAATTGAAGTCAAGTGCCTGCTGCCGATAATCAAGCCTCCGAAACGTATTTTGAGGTACGCTCGTCGAAATGAAGTGATGCTGGTTTTATTAGAAAGATAAGATAAATACCTACATGTTTCCTGCAGAAGTCGAGATCTGAACCAATCCCGATCTGAGTGAAATTCCTTCTTCAAGCTTGAGATATGGTACTGTTCGTGACAATCAGAACATGCAAGCATCTGCTGACAATTTCTGGAGCTGTAGGTGTTCAAAATCATCGATCTTGGTATCGTTGGAAGGCTTAGAGAAATATCCGCAACTCTCATGAAGAGGTCAAGGGCGAAATCGATCCCAATCTTTGTCAAATTGCATCCGTAAGTTGGTGACGTGATGTTGTTCCTGACAGTCATACCTTTGTAGCATATGATTATCATATATTGAGATGTAGGTCTCATTAAAGCTAATATCCATATCTGCACGTTTCATGAAGACATCGAATCCTAATTCGTGCATTAAGAGGGTCAAAGAAGCATAATACGCTAACTGCTAAGAATGCTACGAGTTAAATAACCTTGTGAATGTGCCCAGTGGACAACCAAGCGCCTTAGCTCATTTAAGAATCCTCCGGTGAAGCTAATCAAGCGTCTACTCTGAATACAGAACATTATGATGGCTGAAGAAGTAATTTCGAAAGAAGTATTAAGATATTCAAAGTCCAAGCTTGACAACAAAACGAGGTACCCTTTTCCATAATGTTCAGAAACATCATGTATTGTAATAGTAGAAGACAAAGTCTTCAGCAACTCTAATAGATTAAAAAGAAGAGAAGCACGAATAAAGACAAAAGTACAAAAGCTGCAAAAGCAAAAACAATGAAGATTGAAGTCAAGCACCTGCTGCCAATAATCAAGCATCCGAAACGTCGTATTTTGAGGTACGCTCGCCTAAATGAACTGATATTGGTTTTGTTAGAAAGATAAGATAAATAAATACATGTTTCCTAGAGAAGTCATGATCTGAACCAATCTCGATTTGATTGAAATTCCTTCTTCAAGCTTGAGATGTGATACTGTTCGTGACAATCAGAATATGCAAGCGTCTGCTTACAATTTCTGGAGCTTTAGGTGTTCAAAAGCATCAATCTTGGAATCGTTGGAAGGCATATAGAAATATCCGCAAGTCTCATGAAGAGGTCTAAAGCGAAATCGATCTCTATCTTTGTCAAATTGCATCCGTAAGTTGGTGACGTGATGTTGTTCCTAACAGTCAAACCTTTGTATCGTCTAATGGCCATATATTGAGCTATAGGTGTCCGAATTGGATGAAACTGGTGTCTTTTTAAGGCCAATATCCATATCTACAAGTTTCATTCTGACATCGAATCCTAATTTGGCCATTAAGAGGATCAAAGAAGCATAACACTCTAACTGGTCAGAATGCTACTAGGTTGACAGCCTTGAATGTTCCCAGCGGATAACCACGCACCTTAGCTAATTTAAGAGGCGTCCAACGAAGCTAATCAAGCGTCTGTTCAGAATACAAAACATTATGGAGGTTGGAAAAGTAATTTTGAATGAAATATGAAGATATTCAAAGTCCAAGCTTGACCAGAAAATAAGGTACCGTTTTCTATAAAGTCCTGAGGCATCGAGTACTATAATAGAAGAACACAAAAGCTTCAGCAATTCTAATAAAAAAAAGAGAAAACAAGCGTGAATAAAAATAATAGTACAGATGCTGCAAAAGCAAAAATACTGAAGATTGAAGTCAAGCGCCTGCTGCCGATAATCAAGCCTCGGAAACGTCGTATTTTGAGGTACGCTTGTCGAAATCAAGTGATCTTGGTTTTTTTTTGAAAGATAAGATAAATACCTACAAGTTTCCTGTAGAAGTCGAGATCTGAACCAATCCCGATATAAGTGAAATTCCTTCTTCAAGCTTGAGATGTGGTACTGTTCGTGACAATCAGAACATGTAAGCATCTGCTGACAATTTCTGGAGCTTTAGGTGTTCAAAAGCATTGATCTTGGTATCGTTGGAAGGCTTAGAGAAATATTTGCAACTGTCATGAATAGGTCAAGGGCGAAATCGATCTCTATCTTTGTCAAATTGGATCCGTAAGTTGGTGACGTGATGTTGTTCCTGACAGTCATACCTTTGTAGCGTCTGACGGCCATATATTGAGCTATATGTGTTCAAATTAGATGAAACTGATTTATTTTTAAAGCTAATATTCATATCTACAAGTTTCATTCTGACATCGAATCCTAATTTGGCCATTAAGAGGATCAAAGAAGCATAACACTCTAACTGGTCAGAATGCTACTAGGTTGACAGCCTTGAATGTTCCCAGCGGATAACCACGCACCTTAGCTAATTTAAGAGGCGTCCAACGAAGCTAATCAAGCGTCTGTTCAGAATACAAAACATTATGGAGGTTGGAAAAGTAATTTTGAATGAAATATGAAGATATTCAAAGTCCAAGCTTGACCAGAAAATAAGGTACCGTTTTCTATAAAGTCCTGAGGCATCGAGTACTATAATAGAAGAACACAAAAGCTTCAGCAATTCTAATAAAAAAAAGAGAAAACAAGCGTGAATAAAAATAATAGTACAGATGCTGCAAAAGCAAAAATACTGAAGATTGAAGTCAAGCGCCTGCTGCCGATAATCAAGCCTCGGAAACGTCGTATTTTGAGGTACGCTTGTCGAAATCAAGTGATCTTGGTTTTTTTTGAAAGATAAGATAAATATCTACAAGTTTCCTGTAGAAGTCGAGATCTGAACCAATCCCGATATAAGTGAAATTCCTTCTTCAAGCTTGAGATGTGGTACTGTTCGTGACAATCAGTACATGTAAGCATCTGCTGACAATTTCTGGAGCTTTAGGTGTTCAAAAGCATTGATCTTGGTATCGTTGGAAGGCTTAGAGAAATATTTGCAACTGTCATGAATAGGTCAAGGGCGAAATCGATCTCTATCTTTGTCAAATTGGATCCGTAAGTTGGTGACGTGATGTTGTTCCTGACAGTCATACCTTTGTAGCGTCTGACGGCCATATATTGAGCTATATGTGTTCAAATTAGATGAAACTGATTTATTTTTAAAGCTAATATTCATATCTACAAGTTTCATTAAGACATCGAATCCTAATTAGGCCATTAAGAGGACCAAAGAAGCATAATACGCCAATTGGTCAGAATGCTACTAGTTTGACAGCCGTGTGAATGTGCCAGTGGATAACCACAACTCCTTAGCTAATTTAAGAGGTGCCCAGTGAAGCTAATCAAGCGTCTGTTCAGAATACAGAAGATTATAAAGGTTGGAGATGTAACTTTGAATGAAGTATTAAGATATTCAAAGTCCAGGCTTGACCAGAAAATAAGGTACCATTTTCTATAATGTCCTGAAGCATCAAGTACTGTAATAGAAGAACACAAAAGCTACAACAATTGTACTAGAAGGAGAAGACAAGCGTGAATAAAAACAAAAATACAGATGCGGCAAAAGCAAAAACACTGAAGATTGAAGTCAAGTGCCTGCTGCCGATAATCAAGGGTCCGAAACGTCGTATTTTGAAGTACTCTCGTCGAAATGAAGTGATCTTGGCTTTATTAGAAAGATAAGATAAATGCCTACAGATTTCCTGGAGAAGTCGATATCTGAACCAATCCTGATTTGAGTGAAATTCCTTCTTCAAGCTTAAGATGTGGTACTGTTCGTGACAATCAGAACATGCAAGCGTCTGCTGACAATTTCTGGAGCTTTAGGTGTTCAAAAGCATCGATCTTGGTACCATTGGAAGGCTTAGAGAAATATCCGCAACTCTCATGAAGAGGTCAAGATCGAAATCGATCTCTATCTTTGTCAAATAGCATCCGTAAGTTGGTGACGTCATGTTGTTCCTGATAGTCATACCTTTTTAGCGTCTGATGACCATATGTTGAGCTGTTGGTGTTCGAATTGGATGAAACCGGTGTCTCATTAAAGCTAATATCCATATCTACACGTTTCATGAAGACATCGAATCCTAATTCGTGCATTAAGAGGGTCAAATAAGCATAATACGCTAACTGCTAAGAATGCTACGAGTGAAATAGCATTGTGAATGTGGCCAGTGGATAACCAAGCGCCTTAGCTAATTTAAGAAGCGTCCGGCGAAGCTAATCAAGCGTCTGTTCAGAATACAAACATTATGATGGCTGGAGAAGTAATTTTGAATGAAGTATTAAGATATTCAAAGTCCAAGCTTGACCAGAAAACGGGGTACCATTTTCTATAAAGTCCTGAAGAATCAAGTACTGTAATAGAAGAACACCAAAGCTTCAGCAATTATAATAGAAGAAAGAGAAGACAAGCGTGAAAAATAACAAAAGTACAAATGCTGCAAAAGCAAAAACACTGAAGATTGAAGTCAAGCGCCTGCTGCCGTTAATCAAACCTCCAAAACGTCGTATTTTGAGGTACGCTGGTCGAAATGAAATGATCTTGGTTTTGTTAGAAAGATAAAATAAATACCCACCGGTTTCCCAGAGAAGTCGAGATCTGAACCAATCCCGATATGAGTGAAATTCCTTCTTCAAGCTTGAGATGTGGTACTGTTCGTGACAATCAGAACATGCAAGCGTCTGCTGATAATTTTTGGAGCTTTAGGTGTTCTAAAGCATCAATCATGGTATCTTTGGAAGGCTTAGAGAAATATCCGCAACTCTTATTAAAAGGTCAAGAGCGAAATCGATCTCTATCTTTGTCAAATTGCATCCATAAGTTGGTGACGTCATGTTGTTCCTGACTGTCATACCTTTGTAGTGTCTGATGACCATATATTGAGCTGTATGTGTCCGAATTGGATGAAACTGGCGTCTCATTAAAGCTAATATCCATATCTACATGTTTCATGAAGACATCGAATCCAAATTAGTGCATTAAGAGGTTCAAATACGCATAATACGCTAAATGCTAAGAATGCTACGATTTAAACAGCATTGTGAATGTGCCCAGCGGATAACCAAGCGCCTTAGCTCATTTAAGAATCCTCCGGTGAAGTTAATCAAGCGTCTACTCTGAATACAGAATATTATGACGACTGGAGAAGTAATTTCGAATGAAGTATTAAGATATTCATAGTCCAAGCTTGACCAGAAAACGAGGTACCCTTTTCCATACAGTTCGGAAACATCCAGTACTGTAATAGTAGAAGACCAAAGCTTCAGCAACTCTAACAGAAGAAAGAGAAGAGAAACAGGGCAAAAGAAAAAATTACAAAAGTGCAAAAGCAAAAACACTGAAGATTGAAGTCAAGCGCCTGCTGCCAATAATCAAGCGTCCGAAAGGTCGTATTTTGAGGTACGCTCGTCGAAATGAATTGATCTTGGTTTTATAAGAAAGATAAGATATATAAAAACATGTTTCTTGCAGAAGTCAAAATCTGAACCAATCTCGATCTGAGAGAAATTCCTTCTTCAAGCTTGAAATGTGATACTGTTCGTGACAATCAGAACAAGCAAGCGTCTGCTGACAATTTCTGGAGCTTTAGGTGTTCAAAAGCATCGATCTTGGTACCATTGGAAGGCTTAGAGAAATATCCGCAACTCTCATGAAGAGGTCAAGATCGAAATCGATCTCTATCTTTGTCAAATAGCATCCGTAAGTTGGTGACGTCATGTTGTTCCTGATAGTCATACCTTTTTAGCGTCTGATGACCATATGTTGAGCTGTTGGTGTTCGAATTGGATGAAACCGGTGTCTCATTAAAGCTAATATCCATATCTACACGTTTCATGAAGACATCGAATCCTAATTCGTGCATTAAGAGGGTCAAATAAGCATAATACGCTAACTGCTAAGAATGCTACGAGTGAAATAGCATTGTGAATGTGGCCAGTGGATAACCAAGCGCCTTAGCTAATTTAAGAAGCGTCCGGAAGCTAATCAAGCGTCTGTTCAGAATACAAACATTATGATGGCTGGAGAAGTAATTTTGAATGAAGTATTAAGATATTCAAAGTCCAAGCTTGACCAGAAAACAGGGTACCATTTTCTATAAAGTCCTGAAGAATCAAGTACTGTAATAGAAGAACACCAAAGCTTCAGCAATTGTAATAGAAGAAAGAGAAGACAAGCGTGAAAAATAACAAAAGTACAAATGCTGCAAAAGCAAAAACACTGAAGATTGAAGTCAAGCGCCTGCTGCCGTTAATCAAACCTCCAAAACGTCGTATTTTGAGGTACGCTGGTCGAAATGAAATGATCTTGGTTTTGTTAGAAAGATAAAATAAATACCCACCGGTTTCCCAGAGAAGTCGAGATCTGAACCAATCCCGATATGAGTGAAATTCCTTCTTCAAGCTTGAGATGTGGTACTGTTCGTGACAATCAGAACATGCAAGCGTCTGCTGACAATTTTTGGAGCTTTAGGTGTTCTAAAGCATCAATCATGGTATCTTTGGAAGGCTTAGAGAAATATCCGCAACTCTTATTAAAAGGTCAAGAGCGAAATCGATCTCTATCTTTGTCAAATTGCATCCATAAGTTGGTGACGTCATGTTGTTCCTGACTGTCATACCTTTGTAGTGTCTGATGACCATATATTGAGCTGTATGTGTCCGAATTGGATGAAACTGGCGTCTCATTAAAGCTAATATCCATATCTACATGTTTCATGAAGACATCGAATCCAAATTAGTGCATTAAGAGGTTCAAATACGCATAATACGCTAAATGCTAAGAATGCTACGATTTAAACAGCATTGTGAATGTGCCCAGCGGATAACCAAGCGCCTTAGCTCATTTAAGAATCCTCCGGTGAAGTTAATCAAGCGTCTACTCTGAATACAGAATATTATGACGACTGGAGAAGTAATTTCGAATGAAGTATTAAGATATTCATAGTCCAAGCTTGACCAGAAAACGAGGTACCCTTTTCCATACAGTTCGGAAACATCCAGTACTGTAATAGTAGAAGACAAAAGCTTCAGCAACTCTAACAGAAGAAAGAGAAGAGAAACAGGGCAAAAGAAAAAATTACAAAAGTGCAAAAGCAAAAACACTGAAGATTGAAGTCAAGCGCCTGCTGCCAATAATCAAGCGTCCGAAAGGTCGTATTTTGAGGTACGCTCGTCGAAATGAATTGATCTTGGTTTTATAAGAAAGATAAGATATATAAATACATGTTTCTTGCAGAAGTCAAAATCTGAACCAATCTCGATCTGAGAGAAATTCCTTCTTCAAGCTTGAAATGTGATACTGTTCGTGACAATCAGAACATGCAAGCGTCTGCTGACAATTTCTGGAGTTAGGTGTTCAAAAGCATCGATCTTGGTATCGTTGGAAAGCTTATAGAAATATCCGCAACTCTCAAGAGTTCAAAAGCGAAATCGATCTCTATCTTTGTCAAATAGCATCCGTAAGTTGGTGACGTGATGTTGTTCCTGATAGTCATACCTTTGTAGCGTCTGATGACCCTGTATTGAGCTGTAGGTGTTCGAATTGGATGAAACCGGTGTCTTTTAAATGCTAATATCCATATCTACAAGTTTCATGAAACATCGAATCCTAATTCGTGCATTAAGAGGGTCAAATAAGCATAATATGCTAACTATCCAGAATGCTACGAGTTGAAAAGCCTTGTGAATGTGCCCAGTGGATAACCAAGCGCCTTAGCTAATTTAAGAGCGTCCGTGAAGCTAATCAAGCGTCTGTTCAGAATACAAAACATTATGAAGTCCGGAGAAGTAATTTTGATTGAAGTATTAAGATATTCAAAGTCCAAGCTTGTCTAGAAAATAAGGTACCACTTTCTCTAAAGTCCTGAAGAATCAAGTACTGTAATAGAAGAACACCAAAGCTTCAGCAATTGTAATAGAAGAAAGAGAAGACAAGCGTGAATAAAAACAAAAGTACAAATGCTGCAAAAGCAAAAACACTGAAGATTGAAGTCAAGCGTCTGCTGTCGATTATCAGCGTCCGAAACGTCGTATTTTGAGGGATAAACATCGAAATGAGTGATCTTGGTCTTCTTCAAGCTTGAGATGTGGTACTGTTCGTGACAATCAGAACAAGCAAGCGTCTGCTGACAATTTCTGGATCTTTAGGGTTTCAAAAGCATCAATCATGGTATCTTTGGAAGGCTTAGAAATAACCGCAACTCTTATTAAACGCCAAGAGCGAAATCGATCTCTATCTTTGTCAAATTGCATCCATAAGTTTGTGACGTGATGTTGTTCCTGACAGTCATACCTTTGTAGTGTCTGATGACCATATATAATGAGATGTAGGTGTCTGAAGGAGTCTCATTAAAGCTAATATCCATATCTACATGTTCATGAAAACATCGAATCCAAATTATCCATTAAGAGGGTCTAAGAATCATAATACGCTAAACTGCAAAATGCAACAATTTAAACAGCATTGTGAATGTGCCCAGCGGATAACCAAGCGCCTTAGCTCATTTAAGAATCCTCCGGTGAAGTTAATCAAGCGTCCACTTGAATACAGAACATTGTGATGGCTGGAAAGTAATTTCGAATGAGGTATTAAGATATTCAAAGTCCAAGCTTGACCAGAAAACGAGGTACCATTTTCCATAAAGTCCGAAGCATCAACTACTGTAATAGAACAACACAAAAGCTTCAGAAATTGTAATAAAATAAAGAGAAGATAAGTGTGAATAAAAACAAAAGTACAAATGTGCAAAAGCAAAAACACTGAAGATTGAAGTCAAGTGCCTACTGCCGATAATCAAGCGTCCGAAACGTTGTATTTTGAGTTACGCTCGTCAAAATGAAGTGATCTTGGTTTTTTTAGAAAGATAAGATAAATACCTACAGGTTTCAAGCGTCCGAAACGTCGTATTTTGAGGTACGCACATCGAAATGGAGTGATCTTGGTCTTCTTCAAGCTTGAGATGTGGTACTGTTCATGACAATCAGGACAAGCAAGCATCTGCTGACAATTTCTGGATCTTTAGGGTTTCAAAAGCATCGATCTTGGTATCGTTGGAAGGCTTAGAAATAACTGCAACTCTCATGAAGACGCCAAGAGTGAAATCGATCTCTATCTTTGTCAAATTGCATCCGTAAGTTTTTGACGTGATATTGTTCATGGCAGTCATACCTTTGTAGCGTCTGATACCCATATAATGAGATGTAGGTGTCTGAAGGAGTCTCATTAAAGCTAATATCCATATCTACAAGTTTCTTGAAAACATCGAATCATAATTCATCCATTAAGAGGGTCTAAGAATCATAATACGCTCACTGGTCAAAATGCAACAAGTTAAACAGCCTTGTGAATGTGCCCAGTGGATAACCAAGTGCCTTAGCTCATTTAAGAATCCTCCGGTGAATTTAATCAAGCGTCCACTTAGAATATAGAACATTATGATGGCTGGAAAAGTAATTTCGAATTAGGTATTAAGATATTTAAAGTCCAAGCTTGACCAGAAAATGAGGTACCATTTTCTATAAAGTCCTGAAGCATCAACTACTGTAATAGAACAACACAAAAGCTTCAGAAATTGTAATAAAATAAAGAGAAGATAAGTGTGAATAAAAACAAAAGTACAAATGCTGCAAAAGCAAAAACACTGAAGATTGAAGTCAAGTGCCTACTGCCGATAATCAAGCGTCCGAAACGTTGTATTTTGAGTTACGCTCGTCAAAATGAAGTGATCTTGGTTTTTTTAGAAAGATAAGATAAATACCTACAGGTTTCATGGAGAAGTCGAGATCAGAACCTATCCCGATCTAAGTTAAATTCCTTCTTCAAGCTTGAGATGCGATACTGTTCATGACAATCAGAACATGCAAGCGTCTGCTGACAATTTCTGGAGCTTTAGCTGTTCAAAAGCATCAATCTTGGTATTGTTGGAAGGCTTAGAGAAATATCTGCAACTCTCATGAAGAGGTCAAGAGCGAAATCGATCTCTATCTTTGTCAAATTGCATCCGTAACTTAGTAACGTCATGTGGTTCCTGACAGTCATACCTTTGTAGCGTCTGATGACCATATATTGAGCTATTGGTGTCCGAATTGGATGAAACCGGTGTCTCATTAAAGCTAATACCCATATCTACACGTTTCATGAAGACATCGAATCCTAATTCGTGCTTGAGAGGGTCAAATAAGCAGAATACGCTAACTGCTAAGAATGCTACGAGTTAAACAGCATTGTGAATGTGCCCAGTGGATAACCAAGCGCCTTAGCTAATTTAAGAAGCGTCAGGTGAAGCTAATCAAGCGTCTGTTCAGAATACAAACATTATGAAGGCTGGAGAAGCAATTTGGAATGAAGAATTAAGATATTAAAAGTTCAAGCTTGACCAGAAAACGAGGTACCATTTTCTATAAAGTCCTGAAGCATCAAGTACTGTAATAGAAGAACATAAAAGCTTCAGCAATTGTTATAGAAGAAACAGAAGACAAGCGTGAATAAAAACAAAAGTACAAATGCTACAAAAGCAAAAACACTGAAGATTGAAGTCAAGCGCCTGCTGCCGATAATCAAGCCTCGGAAACGTCGTATTTTGATTTACGCTCATCGAAATGAAGTGATCTTGGCTTTATTAGAAAGATAAGATAAATACCTAAAGGTTTCCTGGAGAAGTCGAGATCTGAACCAATCCCGATCTGAGTGAAATTCCTTCTTCAAGCTTGAGATGCGATACTGTTCATGACAATCAGAACATGCAAGCGTCTGCTGACAATTTCTGGAGCTTTAGGTGTTGAAAAGCATCGATCTTGGTATTGTTGGAAGGCTTAGAGAAATATCTGCAACTCTCATGAAGAGGTCAAGAGCGAAATCGATCTGTATCTTTGTCAAATTGCATCCGTAAGTTACTAACGTCATGTGGTTCCTGACAGTCATACCTTTGTAGCGTCTGATGACCATATATTGAGCTATTGGTGTGCGAATTGGATGAAACCGGTGTCTCATTAAAGCTAATATCCATATCTACACGTTTCATGAAGACATTGAATCCTAATTCGTGCTTAAGAGGGTCAAATAAGCATAATACGCTAACTGCTAAGAATGCTACGAGTTAAACAGCATTGTGAATGTGCCCAGTGGACAACCAAGTGCCTTAGCTAATTTAAGACGCATCCGGTGAAGCTAATCAAGCGTCTGTTCAGAATTCAAACATTATGAAGGCTGGAGAAGTAATTTTGAATGAAGTATTAAGATATTAAAAGTCCAAGCTTGACCAGAAAACATGGTACCATTTTCATCAGGTACTGTAATAGAAGAACGCAAAAGCTTCAGCAATTGTAATAGAAGAAAAAGAAGACAAGCGTGAATAAAAACAAAAGTACAAATGCTGCAAAAGCAAAAACACTGAAGATTGAAGTCCAGCGCCTGCTGCCGATAATCAAGCCTCGGAAACGTCGTATTTTGATTTAAGCTCATCGAAATGAAGTGATCTTGGCTTTATTAGAAAGATAAGATAAACACCTATAGGTTTCATGTAGAAGTCGAGGTCTAAACCACTCTCGATCTTAGCGAAATTCCTTCTTCAAGCTTGATATGTGGTACTGTTCATGACAATCCGAACATGCAAGCGTTTGATGACAATTTCTGGAGGTTTAGGTGTTCAAAAGCATCGATATTGGTATTGTTAGAAGGCTTGGAGAAATATCCGCAACTCTCATGAAGAGGTCAAGAGCGAAATCGATCTCTATCTTTGAAAAATTGCATCCGTAAGTTAGTGACGTCATGTGGTTCCCGACAGTCATACCTTTGCAGCGTCTGATGACCATATATTGAGCTATTGGTGTCCGAATTGGATGAAACCGGTGTCTCATTTAACTAATTTCCATATCTACACGTTTCATGAAGACATCGAATCCTAATTCGTGCTGAAGAGGGTCAAATAAGCATAATACGCTAACTGCTAAGAATGCTACGAGTTAAACAACATTGTGAATGTGCCCAGTGGACAACCAAGTGCCTTAGCTAATTTAAGAAGCATCCGGTGAAGCCAATCAAGCGTCTGTTCAGAATTCAAACATTATGAAGGCTGGAAAAGTAATTTTGAATGAAGTATTAAGATATTAAAAGTCCAAGCTTGACCAGAAAACATGGTACCATTTTCATCAGGTACTGTAATAGAAGAACACAAAAGCTTCAGCAATTGTAATAGAAGAAAAAGAAGACAAGCGTGAATAAAAACAAAAGTACAAATGCTGCAAAAGCAAAAACACTGAAGATTGAAGTCAAGCGCCTGCTGCCGATAATCAAGCCTCGGAAACGTTGTATTTTGATTTACGCTCATCGAAATGAAGTGATCTTGGCTTTATGAGAAAGATAAGATAAACACCTATAGGTTTCACGGAGAAGTCGAGATTTAAACCACTCTCGATCTTAGTGAAATTCCTTCTTCAAGCTTGATATGTGGTACTGTTCATGACAATCCGAACATGCAAGCGTTTGATGACAATTTCTGGAGCTTTAGGTGTTCAAAAGCATCGATCTTGGTATTGTTAGAAGGCTTAGAGATATATCCGCAACTCTCATGAAGAGGTCAAGGGCGAAATTGATCTCTATCTTTGAAAAATTGCATCCGTAAGTTAGTGACGTCATGTGGTTCCTGACAGTCATACCTTTGTAGCGTCTGATGACCATATATTGAGCTATTGGTGTTCTAATTGGATGAAACCGGTGTCTCATATAACTAATTTCCATAACTACACGTTTCATGAAGGCATCGAATCCTAATTCGTGCTGAAGAGGGTCAAATAAGCATAATACGCTAACTGCTAAGAATGCTACGAGTTAAACAGCATTGTGAATGTGCCCAGTGGATAACCAAGCGCCGTAGCTAATTTAAGAAGCGTCCGGTGAAGCTAATCAAGCGTCTGTTCAGAATACAAACATTATGAAAGCTGGAGAAGCAATTTGGAATGAAGAATTAAGATATTAAAAGTTCAAGCTTGACCATAAAACGAGGTACCATTTTCTATAAAGTCCTAAAGCATCAAGTACAGTAATAGAAGAACATAAAAGCTTCAGCAATTGTTATAGAAGAAACAGAAGACAAGCGTGAATAAAAACAAAAGTACAAATGCTGCAAAAGCAAAAACACTGAAGATTGAAGTCAAGGGCCTGCTGCCGTTAATCAAGCCTCGGAAACGTCGTATTTTGATTTACGCTCATCGAATTGAAGTGATCTTGGCTTTATTAGAAAGATAAGATAAATACCTAAAGGTTTCCTGGAGAAGTCGAGATCTGACCCAATCCCGATCTGAGTGAAATTCCTTCTTCAAGCTTGAGATGCGATACTGTTCTTGACAATCAGAACATGCAAGCGTCTGCTAACAATTTCTGGAGCTTTAGGTGTTCAAAAGCATCGATCTTGGTATTGTTGGAAGGCTTAGAGAAATATCTGCAACTCTTATGAAGAGGTCAAGAGCGAAATCGATCTGTATCTTTGTCAAATTGCATCCATAAGTTACTAACGTCATGTGGTTCCTGACAGTCACACCTTTGTAGCGTCTGATGACCATATATTGAGCTATTGGTGTCCGAATTGGATGAAACCGGTGTCTCATTAAAGCTAATATCCATATCTACACGTTTCATGAAGACATTGAATCCTAATTCGTGCTTAAGAGGGTCAAATAAGCATAATACGCTAACTGCTAAGAATGCTACGATTTAAACAGCATTGTGAATGTGCCCAGTGGACAACCAAGTGCCTTAGCTAATTTAAGAAGCATCCGGTGAAGCTAATCAAGCGTCTGTTCAGAATTCAAACATTATGAAGGCTGGAGAAGTAATTTTGAATGAAGTATTAAGATATTAAAAGTCCAAGCTTGACCAGAAAACATGGTACCATTTTCATCAGGTACTGTAATAGAAGAACGCAAAAGCTTCAGCAATTGTAATAGAAGAAAAAGAAGACAAGCGTGAATAAAAACAAAAGTACAAATGCTGCAAAAGAAAAAACACTGAAGATTGAAGTCAAGCGCCTGCTGCCGATAATCAAGCCTCGAAAACGTCGTATTTTGATTTACGCTCATCGAAATGAAGTGATCTTGGCTTTATTAGAAAGATAAGATAAACACCTATAGGTTTCACGGAGAAGTCGAGATCTGAACCACTCTCGATCTTAGTGAAATTCCTTCTTCAAGCTCGATATGTGGTACTGTTCGTGACAATCCGAACATGCAAGCGTTTGATGACAATTTCTGGAGCTTTAGGTGTTCAAAAGCATCGATCTTGGTATTGTTAGAAGGCTTAGTGAAATATCCGCAACTCTCTCTCATGAAGAGGTCAAGAGCGAAATCGATCTCTATCTTTGAAAAATTGCATCCGTAACTTAGTGACGTCATGTGGTTCCTGACAGTCATACCTTTGTAGCGTCTGATGACCATATATTGAGCTATTGGTGTCCGAATTGGATGAAACCGGTGTCTCATTAAACTAATTTCCATATCTACACGTTTCATGAAGACATCGAATCCTAATTCGTGCTGAAGAGGGTCAAATAAGCATAATACGCTAACTGCTAAGAATGCTACGAGTGAAACAGCATTGTGAATGTGCCCAGTGGATAACCAAGCGCCTTAGCTAATTTCAGAAGCGTCCGGCGAACCTAATCAAGCGTCTGTTCAGAATACAAACATTATGAAGGCTGGAGAAGTAATTTTGAATGAAGTATTAAGATATTCAAAGTCCAAGCTTGACCAGAAAACAGGGTACCATTTTCTATAAAGTCCTGAACAATCAAGTACTGTAATAGAGGAACACCAAAGCTTCATCAATTGTAATATAAGAAAGAGAAGGCAAGCATGAATAATAACAAAAGTACAAATGTTGCAATAGCAAAAACACTGAAGATTGAAGTCAAGAGCCTGCTGCCGATAATCAAGCCTCCAAAACGTCGTACTTTGAGGTACGCTGGTCGAAATGAAGTGATCTTGGTTTCGTTAGAAAGATAAGATATATAAATACGTGTTTCCTGGAGAAGTCAAGATCTGAACCAATCTCGATCTGAGTGAAATTCCTTCTTCAAGCTTGAGATGTGATACAGTTCGTGACAATCCGAACATGCAAGCGTCTGCAGACAAATTCTGGAGCTTTAGGTGTTCAAAAGCATCTATCTTGGTATCGTTGGAAGGCTTATATAAATATCCGTAACTCTCATGAAGAGGTCAGGAGCAAAATCGATCTCTATCTTTGTCAAATTGCATCCGTAAGTTGGTGACGTGATGTTGTTCCTGACAGTCATACCTTTGTAGCGTCTGATGACCATATATGGAGCTTTAGGTGTACGAATTGGATGAAACTAGTGTTTCATTAAAGCTAATATCCATATCTACACGTTTCATGCAGACATCGAATCCTAATTCGTGCATTAAGAGGGTCAAATAAGCATAAAAACTGCTACGATTGCTAGGAGTTAAACAGCATTGTGAATGTGCCCAGTGGATACCAAATGCCTTAGCTAATTTCAGAAGCGTCCGGCGAAGCTAATTAAGCGCCTTTTCAGAATACAAACATTATGAAGGCTGGAGAAGTAATTTTGAATGACATATTAAGATATTCAAAGTCCAAGCTTGACCAGAAAATGGGGTACCATTTTCTATAAAGTCCTGAAGAATCAAGTACTGTAATAGAAGAACACAAAAGCTTCAGTAATTGTAATAGAAGAAAGAGAAGACAAGCGTGAATAAAAACAAATGTACAATTGCTACAAAAGCAAAAACACTGAAGATTGAAGTCATGCGCCTCCACCCTATAATTAATCCTCCGAAACGTCGTATTTTGAGGTACGCTCGT
Organism: Ammopiptanthus mongolicus; assembly: GCA_039655645.1. NCBI lineage: Eukaryota > Viridiplantae > Streptophyta > Magnoliopsida > Fabales > Fabaceae > Ammopiptanthus > Ammopiptanthus mongolicus. The sequence continues at coordinate 39,069,335 of CM077349.1, forward strand.
CGAAATGAGGTGATCTTGGTTTTATTATAAATATAAGATAAATACCTAAAGGTTTCCTGCAGAAGTCGAGATCTGAACAAATCCTGATCTGAGTGAAATTCTTTCTTCAAGCTTGAGATGCGATACTGTTCATGACAATCAGAACAGGCAAGCGTCTGCTGATAATTTTTGGAGCTTTAGGTGTTCAAAAGCATCGATCTTGGTATTGTTGGAAGGCTTAGAGAAATATCTGCAACTCTCATGAAGAGGTCAACAGCGAAATCGATCTCTATCTTTGTCAAATTGCATCCGTAAGTTGGTGAGGTGATATTGTTCCTGACAGTCATACCTTTGTTGTGTCTGGTAGCCATATATTGAGCTACAGGTGTTCGAATTGGATGAAACTAATGTCTTTTTAAAGCTAATATCCATATCTACAAGTTTCATTTAGACATCGAATCCTAATTCGGCCATTAAGAGGATCAAAGAAGCATAATATGCTAACTGGTCAGAATGCTACTAGTTTGACAGCCTTGTGAATGCGCCAGCGGATAACCACACACCTTAGCTAATTTAAGAGGCGTCCGGTGAAGCTAATCAAGCGTCTATTTAGAATAAAAAACATTATGAAGGTTGGAGAAGTAAGTTTGAATGAAGTATTAAGATATTCAATGTCCAAGCTTGACCAGAAAATAAGGTACCATTTTCTATAAAGTCCTGAAGCATCAAGTACTGTAATAGATGAACACAAAAGCTTCAGCAACTCTACTAGAAGAAGGAGAAGACAAGCGTGAATAAAAACAAAACTACAGATGCGGCAAAAGCAAAAACACTGAAGATTGAAGTCAAGCGCCTGCTGCCGATAATCAAGGGTCCGAAACGTCATATTTTGAGTTACGCTCGTCGAAATGAAGTGATCTTCGTTTTATTAGAAAGATAAGATAAATACCTACAGGTCTCCTGGAGAAGTCGAGATCTGAACCAATCCCGATCTGAGTGAAATTCCTTCTTCAAGCTTGAGATGCGATACTGTTCATGACAATCAGAACACGCAAGCGTCTGCTGACAATTTCTATAGCTTTAGGTGTTCAAAAGCATTGATATTGGTATCGTTGGAAGGCTTAGAGATATTTCCGCAACTCTTATGAAGAGGTCAAGAGCGAAATCGATCTCTATCTTTGTTAAATTGCATCCGTAAGTTGGTGACGTGATGTTGTTCAGGACGGTCATACCTTTGTAGCGTCTGATGACCATATATTGAGCTTTAGGTGTGCGAATTGGATGAAACCTATGTCTCATTAAAGCTAATATCCATATCTACACGTTTCACGAAGACATCGAATCCTAATTTGGCCTTTAAGAGGGCCTAAGAAGCATAATACGCTCACTGGTCAGAATGCAACAAGTTAAACAGCCTTGTGAATGTGCCCAGTGGATAACCAAGCGCCTTAGCTCATTTAAGAATCCTCCGGTGAAACTAATCAAGCGTCTGCTCAGAATACAGAACATTATGATGGCTGGATAAGTAATTTCGAATGAAGTATTAAGGTATTCAAAGTCCAAGCTTGACCAGAAAATGAGGTACCCTTTTCCATAATGTTCAGAAACATCGTGTATTGTAATAGTAGAAGACAAAGGCTTCAGAAACTCTAATAGATTAAGGAGAAGAGAAGCACGAATAAAGTCAAGTGCCTACTGTCGATAATCAAGCGTCCAAAACGTCGTATTTTGAGTTACGCTCGTCGAAATGAAGTGATCTTGGTTTTGTTAGAAAGATAAGATAAATACCTACAGGTTTCCTGGAGAAGTTGAGATCAGAACCAATCCCGATCTAAGTTAAATTCCTTCTTCAAGCTTGAGATGTGGTACTTTTCGTGACAATCAAAACATGCAAGCATCTGCAGACAATTTCTGGAGCTTTAGGTCTGCAACATCATCGATCTTGGTATCGTTGGAAGGCTTAGAGAAATATTCGCAACTCTCATGAAGATGTCAGGAGCGAAATCGATCTCTATCTTTGTCAAATTACATCCGTAAGTTGGTGATGTCATGTTGTTCCTGACAGTCATACTTTTATAGCGTCTGATGACCATATATTGAGCTGTAGGTGTCCGAATTGGATGAAACTGGTGTCTCATTAAAGCTAATATCCATATCTACACGTTCCATGAAGACTTTGAATCCTAATTCGTGCATTAAGAGGGTTAAATAAGCATAAAACAGCATTGTGAATGTGCCCAGGGGATAACCAAACGCCTTAGCTAATTTAAGAAGCGTTCGGTGAAGCTAATCAACTGTCTGTTCAGAATACAAACATTATGAATGCTGGAGAGTAATTTTGAATGAAGTAATAAGATATTAAAAGTCCAAGCTTGACCAGAAAACGAGGTACCATTTTCTATAAAGTCCTGAAGCATCAAGTATTGTAATAGAAGAACACAAAATCTTCAGCAATTGTAATAGAAGAAACAGAAGACAAGCGTGAATAAAAACAAAAGTACAAATGCTGCAAAAGCAAAAACACTGAATATTGAAGTCAAGCACCTGCTGCGGATAATCAAGCCTCGGAAACATCGTAGCTCGATTTACGCTCATCGAAATGAAGTGATCTTGGCTTTATTAGAAAGATAAGATAAATACCTACAGGTTTCAAGGAGAAGTCGAGATCTGAACCACTCCCGATATGAGTGAAATTCCTTCTTTAAGCTTGATATGTGGTACTGTTCGTGACAATCAGAACATATAAGCGTTTGATGACAATTTCTGGAGCTTTAGGTGTTCAAAAGCATTGATCTTGGAATTGTTACAAGGCTTAGAGAAATATCCGCAACTCTCATGAAGCGGTCAAGAGCGAAATCGATCTCTATCTTTGTCAAATTGCATCCGTAAGTTAGTAACGTCATGTGGTTCCTGACAGTCATGCCTTTGTAGCGTCTGATGACCATATATTGAGCTATTGGTGTTCGAATTGGATGAAACCGGTGTCTCATTAAAGCTAATTTCCATATTTACACGTTTCATGAAGACATCGAATCCTAATTCGTGCATAAGAAGGTCAAATAAGCATAATACGCTAACTGCTAAGAATGCTACGAGTGAAACAGCATTGTCAATGTGCATAGTGGATAACCAAGCGCCTTAGCTAATTTCAGAAGCGTCCGGCAAAGCTAATCAAGCGTCTGTTCAGAATTCAAACATTATGAAGGCTGGAGAAGTAATTTTGAATGAAGTATTAAGATATTCAAAGTCCAAGCTTGACCAGAAAACGGGGTACCATTTTCTATAAAGTCCTAAAGAATCAAGTACTGTAATAGAAGAACACCAAAGCTTCAGCAATTGTAATATAAGAAAGAGAAGGCAAGCGTGAATAATAACAAAAGTACCAATGCTGCAAAAGCAAAAACACTAAAGATTGAAGTCAAGCGCCTGCTGCCGGTAATCAAGCATCCAAAACGTCGTATTTTTGAGGTACGCAGGTCGAAATGAAGTGATCTTGGTTTCGTTAGAAAGATAAGATATATAAATACGTGTTTCCTGGAGAAGTCAAGATCTGAACCGATCTCGATCAGAGTGAAATTCCTTCTTCAAGCTTGAGATGTGATACTGTTCGTGACAATCAGAACATGCAAGCGTCTGCGGACAATTTCTGGAGCTTTAGGTGTTCAAAAGCATCTATCTTGGTATTGTTGGAAGGCTTATATAAATATCCGCAACTCTCATGAAGAGGTCAGGAGCGAAATCGAATTCTATCTTTGTCAAATTGCATCCGTAAGTTGGTGACGTGAAGTTGTTCCTGCAGTCATGCTTTTGTAGCGTCTGATGACCATATATTGAGCTTTAGGTGTACGAATTGGACGAAACTAGCGTCTCATTAAAGCTAATATCCATATTTACACGTTTCATGCAGACATCGAATCCTAATTCGTGCTTATGAGGGTCAAATAAGCATAATACGCTAACTGCTAAGAATGCTACGAGTGAAACAGCATTGTGAATGTGCCCAGTGGATAACCAGCGCCTTAGCTAATTTCAGAAGCGTCCAGTGAAGCTAATGAAGCGTCTGTTCAGAATACAAACATTATGAAGGCTGGAGAACTAATTTTGAATGAATTATTAAGATATTCAAAGTCCAAGCTTGACCAGAAAACGGGGTACCGTTTTCTATAAAGTCCTGAAGAATCAATTACTGTAATAGAAGAACACCAAAGCTTCAGCAATTGTAATATAAGAAAGAGAAGGCAAGCGTGAATAATAACAAAAGTACCAATGCTGCAAAAGCAAAAACACTGAAGATTGAAGTCAAAAGCCTGCTGCCGGTAATCAAGCCTCCAAAACGTCGTATTTTCGTGGTACGCAGGTCGAAATGAAGTGATCTTGGTTTCGTTAGAAAGATAAGATATATAAATACGTGTTTCCTGGAGAAGTCAAGATCTGAACCGATCTCGATCAGAGTGAAATTCCTTCTTCAAGCTTGAGATGTGATACTGTTCGTGACAATCAGAACATGCAAGCGTCTGCGGACAATTTCTGGAGCTTTAGGTGTTCAAAAGCATCTATCTTGGTATTGTTGGAAGGCTTATATAAATATCCGCAACTCTCATGAAGAGGTCAGGAGCGAAATCGAACCCTATCTTTGTCAAATTGCATCCGTAAGTTGGTGACGTGAAGTTGTTCCTGACAGTCATACCTTTGTATCGTCTGATGACCATATATTGAGCTTTAGGTGTACGAATTGGATGAAACTAGCGTCTCATTAAAGCTAATATCCATATCTACACGTTTCATGCAGACATCGAATCCTAATTCGTGCATTAAGAGGGTCAAATAAGCATAATACGCTAACTGCTAAGAATGCTACGAGTTAAACAGCATTGTGAATGTGCCCAGTGGATAACCAGCGCCTTAGCTAATTTCAGAAGCGTCCGGCGAAGCTAATGAAGCGTCTGTTCAGAATACAAACATTATGAAGGCTGGAGAAGTAATTTTGAATGAATTATTAAGATATTCAAAGTCCAAGCTTGACCAGAAAACGGGGTACAATTTTCTATAAAATCCTGAAGAATCAAGTACTGTAATAGAAGAACACCAAAGCTTCAGCAATTGTAATATAAGAAAGAGAAGGCAAGCGTGAATAATAACAAAAGTACCAATGCTGCAAAAGCAAAAACACTGAAGATTGAAGTCAAGCGCCTGCTGCCGGTAATCAAGCCTCCAAAACGTCGTATTTTCGAGGTACGCAGGCCGAAATGAAGTGATCTTGGTTTCGTTAGAAAGATAAGACATATAACTACGTGTTTCCTGGAGAAGTCAAGATCTGAACCAATCTCGATCTGAGTGAAATTCCTTCTTCAAGCTTGAGATGTGATACTGTTCATGACAATCAGAACATGCAAGCGTCTGCGGACAATTTCTGGAGCTTTAGGTGTTCAAAAGCATCTATCTTGGTATTGTTGGAAGGCTTATATAAATATCCGCAACTCTCATGAAGAGGTCAGGAGCGAAATCGAACCTATCTTTGTCAAATTGCATCCGTAAGTTGGTGACGTGAAGTTGTTCCTGCAGTAATACCTTTATCGTCTGATGACCATATATTGAGCTTTTGGTTTACGAATTGGACGAAACTAGCGTCTCATTACAGCTAATATCCATTTTTACACGTTTCATGCAGACATCGAATCCTAATTCGTGCTTAAGAGGGTCAAATAAGCATAATACGCTAACTGCTAAGAATGCTACGAGTGAAACAGCATTGTGAATGTGCCCAGTGGATAACCAGCGCCTTAGCTAATTTCAGAAGCGTCCGGCGAAGCTAATGAAGCGTCTGTTCAGAATACAAACATTATGAACGCTGGAGAAGTAATTTTGAATGAATTATTAAGATATTCAAAGTCCAAGCTTGACCAGAAAACGGGGTACAATTTTTCTACAAAATCCTGAAGAATCAAGTACTGTAATAGAAGAACATCAAAGCTTCAGCAATTGTAATATAAGAAAGAGAAGGCAAGCGCGAATAATAACAAAAGTACCAATGCTGCAAAAGCAAAAACACTGAAGATTGAGGTCAAGCGCCTGCTGCCGGTAATCAAGCCTCCAAAACGTCGTATTTTCGAGGTACGCAGGTCGAAATGAAGTGATCTTGGTTTCGTTAGAAAGATAAGACATATAACTACGTGTTTCCTGGAGAAGTCAAGATCTGAACCAATCTCGATCTGAGTGAAATTCCTTCTTCAAGCTTGAGATGTGATACTGTTCGTGACAATCAGAACATACAAGCGTCTGCGGACAATTTTCTGGAGCTTTAGGTGTTCAAAAGCATCTATCTTGGTATTGTTGGAAGGCTTATATAAATATCCGTAACTCCTCATGAAGAGGTCAGGAGCGAAATCGAACTCTATCTTTGTCAAATTGCATCCGTAAGTTGGTGACGTGAAGTTGTTCCTGCAGTCATACCTTTGTAGCGTCTGATGACCATATATTGAGCTTTAGGTGTACGAATTGGACGAAACTAGCGTCTCATTAAAGCTAATATCCATATTTACAAGTTTCATGCAGACATCGAATCCTAATTCGTGCTTAAGAGGGTCAAATAAGCATAATACGCTAACTACTAAGAATGCTACGAGTGAAACAGCATTGTGAATGTGCCCAGTGGATAACCAGCGCCTTAGCTAATTTCAGAAGCGTCCGGCGAAGCTAATGAAGCGTCTATTCAGAATACAAACATTATGAAGGCAGAAGTAATTTTGAATGAATTATTAAGATATTCAAAGTCCAAGCTTGACCAGAAAACGGGGTACCATTTTCTATAAAGTCCTGAAGAATCAAGTACTGTAATAGAAGAACACCAAAGCTTCAGCAATTGTAATATAAGAAAGAGAAGGCAAGCGTGAATAATAACAAAAGTACCAATGCTGCAAAAGCAAAAACACTGAAGATTGAAGTCAAGCGCCTGCTGCCGGTAATCAAGCCTCCAAAACGTCGTATTTTCGAGGTACGCAGATCGAAATGAATTGATCTTGGTTTCGTTAGAAAGATAAGACATATAACTACGTGTTTCCTGGAGAAGTCAAGATCTGAACCAATCTCGATCTGAGTGAAATTCCTTCTTCAAGCTTGAGATGTGATACTGTTCGTGACAATCAGAACATTCAAGCGTCTGCGGACAATTTCTGGAGCTTTAGGTGTTCAAAAGCATCTATCTTGGTATTGTTGGAAGGCTTATATAAATATCCGCAACTCTCATGAAGAGGTCAGGAGCGAAATCGAACTCTATCTTTGTCAAATTGCATCCGTAAGTTGGTGACGTGATGTTGTTCCTGACAGTCATACCTTTGTAGCGTCTGATGACCATATATTGAGCTTTAGGTGTACGAATTGGATGAAACTAGTGTCTCATTAAAGCTAATATCCATATCTACACGTTTCATGCAGACATCGAATCCTAATTCGTGCATTAAGAGGGTCAAATAAGCATAATATGCTAACTGCTAAGAATGATACGAGTTAAACAGCATTGTGAATGTGCCCAGTGGATAACCAAGCGCCTTAGCTAATTTAAGAAGCGTCGGGGAAGCTAATCAAGCGTCTGTTCAGAATACAAACATTATGAAGGCTGGAGAAGTAATTTTGAATGAAGTATTAAGATATTAAAAGTCCAAGCTTGACCAGAAAACGGGGTACCATTTTCATCAGTTATTGTAATAGGAGAACACAAAAGCTTCAGCAATTGTAATAGATGAAAAAAAAGACAAGCGTGAATAAAAGCAAAAGTACAAATGCTGCAAAAGCAAAAACACTGAAGATTGAAGTCAAGCGCCTGCTGCCGATAATCAAGCCTCGGAAACGTCGTATTTTGATTTACGCTCATCGAAATGAAGTGATCTTGGCTTTTTTAGAAAGATAAGTTAAATACCTATAGGTTTCATGGAGAAGTCGAGATCTGAACCACTCCCGATCTAAGTGAAATTCCTTCTTCAAGCTTGATATGTGGTACTGTTCGTGACAATCAGAACATGCAAGCGTTTGGTGACAATTTCTGGAGCTTTAGGTGTTCAAAAGCATCGATCTTGTTATTGTTAGAAGGCTTAGAGAAATATCCGCAACTCTCATGAAGAGGTCAAGAGCGAAATCGATCTCTATCTTTGTCAAATTGCATCCGTAAGTTAGTGACGTCATGTGGTTCCTGATAGTCATACCTTTGTAGCATCTGATGACCATATATTGAGCTATTAGTGTCCGAATTGGATGAAACCGATGTCTCATTAAAGCTAATATCCATATCTACAAGTTTCATGAAGACATTGAATCCTAATTCGTGCTTAAGAGGGTCAAATAAGTTTAATACGCTAACTGCTAAGAATGCTACGAGTGAAACAGCGTTGTGAATGTGCCAAGTGGATAACCAAGCGCCTTAGCTAATTTCAGAAGCGTCCAGCTAAGCTAATCAAGCGTCTGTTCAGAATACAAACATTATGAAGGCTGGAGAAGTAATTTTGAATGAAGGATTAAGATATTCAAAGTCCAAGCTTGACCAGAAAACGGGGTACCATTTTCTATAAAGTCCTGAAGAATCAAGTACTGTAATAGAAGAACACCAAAGCTTCAGCAATTGTAATATAAGAAAGAGAAGGCAAGCGTGAATAATAACAAAAGTACCAATGCTGCAAAAGCAAAAACATTGAAGATTGAAGTCAAGCGCCTGCTGCAGGTAATCAAGCCTCCAAAACGTCGAATTTTTGAGGTACGTAGGTCGAAATGAAGAGATCTTGGTTTTGTTAGAAATATAAGATATATAAATAGGTGTTTCCTGGAGAAGTCAAGATCTGTTCCAATCTCGATCTGAGTGAAATTCTTTCTTCAAGCTTGAGATGTGATACTGTTCGTGACAATCAGAACATGCAAGTGTCTGCAGACAATTTCTGGAGCTTTAGGTGTTCAAAAGCATCTATCTTGGTATCGTTGGAAGGCTTATATAAATATCCGCAACACTCATGTAGAGGTCAGGAGCGAAATCGATCTCTATCTTTGTCAAATTGCATCCGTAAGTTGGTGACGTGATGTTGTTCCTGACAGTCATACCTTTGTAGCGTCTGATGATCATATATTGAGCTTTAGGTGTACGAATTGGATGAAACTAGTGTCTCATTAAATCTAATATCCATATCTACACGTTTCATGCAGACAACGAATCCTAATTCGTGCATTAAGAGGGTCAAATAAGCATAATACGCTAACTGCTAAGATTGCTTGGAGTTAAACAGCATTGTGAATGTGCCCAGTGGATAACAAAGCGCCTTAGCTAATTTCAGAAGCGTCCGGCGAAGCTAATCAAGCGTCTGTTCAGAATACAAACATTATGAAGGCTGGAGAAGTAATTTTGAATGAAATATTAAGATATTCAAAGTCCAAGCTTGACCAGAAAACGGGGTACCATTTTCTATAAAGTCCTGAAGAATCAAGTACTGTAATAGAAGAACACAAAAGCTTCAGTAATTGTAATAGAAGAAAGTGAAGACAAGCGTGAATAAAAACAAATGTACAAATGCTGCAAAAGCAAAAACACTAAAGATTGAAGTCAAGCGCCTCCACCCTATAATCAATCCTCCGAAACGTCGTATTTTGAGGTACGCTCCTCGAAATGAAGTGATCTTGGTTTTATTAGAATGATAAGATAAATACCTAAAGGTTTCCTGGGGAAGTCGAGATCTGAACCGTTCCCGATCTAAGTGAAATTCCTTCTTCAAGCTGAAGATGCGATACTGTTCATGACAATCAGAACATGCAAGCGTCTGCTGATAATTTCTGGAGCTTTCGGTGTTCAAAAGCATCGATCTTGAGATTGTTGGAAGGCTTAGAGAAATATCTGCAACTCTCATGAAGAGGTCAACAGCGAAATCGATCTCTATCTTTGTCAAATTGCATCCGTAAGTTGGTGACGTGATGTTGTTCCTGACAGTCATACCTTTGTAGCGTCTGATGACCATATATTGAGCTATAGGTGTTGGAGATGGAAGAAACCAGTGTCTCATTAAAGCTAATATCCATATCTACACGTTTCATGAAGACATCGAATCCTAATTAGGCCTTTAAGAGGGTCTAAGAGGCATAATACGCTCACTGGTCAGAATGCAACGAGTTAAACAGCCTTGTGAATGTGCCTAGTGGATAACCAAGCGCCTTAGCTCACTTAACAATCCTCTGGTGAAGCTAATCAAGCGTCTACTCAGAATACGGAACATTATGACGGCTGGAGAAGTAACTTCGAATGAAGTATTAAGATTTTCAAAGTCCAAGCTTGAACAGAAAGTAAGGTACCATTTTCTATAAAGTCCTGAAGCATCAAGTGCTGTAATAGAAGAACACAAAAGCTTCAACAATTGTAATAGAAGAAAGAGAAGACAAGTGTGAATAAAAACAAATGTACAAATGCTGTAAGAGAAAAAACATTGAAGATTGAAGTCAAGTGCCTGCTGCCGATAATCAAGCCTCCGAAATGTATTTTGAGGTACGCTCGTCGAAATGAAGTGATCCTGGTTTTATTAGAAAGATAAGATAAATACCTACATGTTTCCTGGAGAAGTCGAGATCTGAACCAATCCCGATCTGAGTGAAATTCCTTCTTCAAGCTTGAGATGTGGTACTGTTCGTGACAATAAGAACATGCAAGCGTCTGCTGACAATTTCTGGAGCTTTAGGTGTTCAAAAGCATCGATCTTGGTATCGTTGGAAGGCTTAGAGAAATATCCGCAACTCTCATGAAGAGGTCAAGGGCGAAATCCATCTCTATCTTTGTCAAATTGCATCTGTAAGTTGGTGACGTGATGTTGTTCCTGACTGTCATACCTTTGTAGCATCTGCTGATCATATATTGAGCTGTAGGTGTCCGAATTGGATGAAACCAGTTTCTCATTAAAACTAATATCCATATCTGAACGTTTCATGAAGACATCGAATCTTAATTCGGCCTTTAAGAGGATCTAAGAAGCATAATACGCTCACTGGTCAGAATGCAACGAGTTAAATAGCCTTGTGAATGTGCCCAGTGGATAACCAAGCGCCTTAGCTCATTTAACAATCCTCCGGTGAAGCTAATCAAGCGTCTACTCAGAATACGGAACATTATAATGGCTGGAGAAGTAGTTTCGAATCAAGTATTAAGATATTCAAAGTCCAAGCCCGACCAATATTAAGGTACCATTTTCTATAAAGTCCTGAAGCATCAAGTACTGTAATAGATGAACACAAAAGCTTCAGCAATTGTAATTGAAGAAAGAGAAGACAAGTGTGAATAAAAACAAAAGTACAAGTGCTGCAAAAGCAAAAACACTGAAGATTGAAGTTAAGCGCCTGCTGCCGATAATCAAGCCTCCGAAACGTCGTATTTTGAGGTACGCTCGTCGAAATGAAGTGATCTTCGTTTTATTTGAAAGATAAGATAAATAGCTACAGGTCTCCTGGAGAAGTCGAGATCTGATCCAATCCCGATCTGAGTGAAATTCCTTCTTCAAGCTTGAGATGCGATACTGTTCATGACAATTAGAACACGCAAGCGTCTGCTGACAATTTCTGGAGCTTTAGGTGTTTTAAAGCATTGATATTGGTATCGTTTGAAGGCTTAGAGATATATCCGTAACCCTTAGGAAGAGGTCAATAGCGAAATCGATCTCTATCTTTGTTAAATTGCATCCGTAAGTTGGTGACGTGATGTTGTTCAGGACGGTCATACCTTTGTAGCGTCTGATGACCATATATTGAGCTTTAGGTGTACGAATTGGGTGAAACTAGTGTCTCATTAAAGCTAATATCCATATCTACACGTTTCATGCAGACATCGAATCCTAATTCGTGCATTAAGAGGGTCAAATAAGCATAATACGCTAACTGCTAAGAGTGCTACGAGTTAAACAGCATTGTGAATGTGCCCAGTGGATAACCAAGCGCCTTAGCTAATTTAAGAAGCGTCCGGTGATGCTAATCAAGTGTCTGTTCAGAATACAAACATTATGAAGGCTAGAGAAGTAATTTTGAATGAAGTATTAAGATATTAAAAGTCCAAGCTTGACCAGAAAATGAGGTACCATTTTCATCAGGTACTGTAATAGAAGAACACAAAAGCTTCACCAATTGTAATAGAAGAAAAAGAAGACAAGCGTGAATAAAAGCAAAAGTACAAATGCTGTAAAAGCAAAAACACTGAAGATTGAAGTCAAGCGCCTACTGCCGATAATCAAGCCTCGGAAACGTCGTATTTTGATTTACGCTCATCGAAATGAAGTGATCTTGGCTTTATTAGAAAGATAAGATAAATACCTATATGTTTCATGGATAAGTCGAGATCTGAACCACTCCCGATCTAAGTGAAATTCCTTCTTCAAGCTTGATTTGTGGTACTGTTCGTGACAATTAGAACATGCCAGCGTTTGATGACAATTTCTGGAGCTTTAGGTGTTCAATAGCATCGATATTAGTATTGTTAGAAGGCTTAGAGAAATATCCGCAGCTCTCATACAGAGGTCAAGAGCGAAATCGATCTCTATCTTTGTCAAATTGCATCCGTAAGTTAGTGACGTCATGTGGTTCCTGACAGTCATACCTTTGTAGCGTCTGATGACCATATATTGAGCTATTGGTGTCCGAATTAGATGAAACCGGTGTCTCATTAAAGCTAATATCCATATCTACACGTTTCATGAAGACATCGAATCCTATTTCGGCCTTTAAGAGGGCCTAAGACGCATAATACGCTCACTGGTCAGAATGCAACGAGTTAAACAGCCTTGTGAATGTGCCAAGTGGATAACCAAGCGCCTTAGCTCATTTAAGAATCCTCCGGTGAAGCTAATCAAGCGTCTACTCAGAATACAGAACATTATGATGGCTGGAGAAGTAATTTCGAATGAAGTATTAAGATATTCAAAGTCCAAGCTTGACCAGAAAACGAGGTACCCTTTTCCATAATGTTCAGAAACATCATGTGTTGTAATAGTAGAAGACAAAGGCTTCGGAAACTCTAATAGATTAAAGAGAAGAGAAGCACGAATAAAGACAAAAGAACGAAAGCTGCAAAAGCAAAACCAATAGAGATTGAAGTCAAGCGCCTGTTGTCAATAATCAAGCATCCGAAATGTCGTTTTTTGAGGTACGCTCGCCGAAATGAAGTAATATTGGTTTTTTTAGAAAGATAAGATAAATAAATACATGTTTCCTTGAGAAGTCAAGATCTGAACCATTCTCGATCTGAGTGAAATTCCTTCTTCAAGCTTGAGATGTGATACTGTTCGTGACAATCAGAATATGCAAGCGTCTGCTTACAATTTCTGGAGCTTTAGGTGTTCAAAAGCATCAATCTTGGTATCGTTGGAAGGCATATAGAAATATCCGCAACTCTCATGAATAGGTCAAAAGCGAAATCGATCTCTATCTTTGTCAAATTGCATCCATAAGTTAGTGACGTCATGTTGTTCCTAACAGTCATACCTTTGTATCGTCTGATGGCCATATATTGAGCTATAGGTGTCCGAATTGGATGAAACCGGTGTCTTTTTAAAGCTAATATCCATATCTACAAGTTACATTACGAAATCGAATCCTAATTCGGCCATTAAGAGGATCAAAGAAGCATAATACGCTAACTGGTCAGAATGCTACTAAATTGACAGCCTTGATTGTTCCCATCGGATAACCACGCACCTTAGCTAATTTAAGAGGCGTCCAGTGAAGCTAACCAAGCTTCAGTTCAGAATACAAAACATTATGAAGGTTGGAGAAGTAATTTTGAATGAAGTATTAAGATATTCAATGTCCAAGCTTGACCAAAAAATAACGTACCATTTTATATAAAGTCCTGAGGCATCAAGTACTATAATAGAAGAACACAAAAGCTTCAGCAATTCTAATAGAAGAAAGAGATGACAAGTGTGAATAAAGACAAAAGCATAAAAGCTGCAAAAGCAAGACCACTGAAGATTGAAGTCAAGCGCCAGCTGCCGACAATGAAGCGTCCGAAACGTCGTATTTTGAGGTACGCTAGTCGAAATGAAGTGATATTGGTTTTGTTAGAAAGATAAGATAAATAAATACATGTTTCCTGGAGAAGTCAAGATCTAAACCAATCTCAATCTGAGTGAAATTCCTTCTTCAAGCTTGAGATGTGGTACTGTTCGTGACAATCAGAACATGCTAGCGTCTGCTGACAATTTCTGGAGCTTTAGGGTTTCAAATGCATTGATCTTGGTATTGTTGGAAGGCTTTGAGAAATATCTGCAACTCTCAAGAAGAGGTCAAGAGCGAAATCGATCTCTATCTTTGTCAAATTGCGTCCGTAATTTGGTGACGTGATGTTGTTCCTAACAGTCATACCTTTGTAGCGTCCGATTGCCATATCTTGAGTTGTAGGCGTTTAAATTGGATAAAACCAGTGTCTCATTAAAGCTAATATCCATATCTACAAGTTTCATGAAAACAACGAATCCTAATTCGACCATTAAAGGGTCTAAGAAGCATAATACGGTCACTGGTCAGAATGCAACGAGGTAAACAGCCTTGTGAATGTGCCCAGTGGATAACCACGCACCTTAGCTAATTTAAGAGGCTTCCAGTGAAGCTAATCAAGCGTCTATTAAGAATACAAAACATTATGAAGGCCGGAGAAGTAATTTTGAATGAAGTATTAAGATATTCAAAGTCCAAGCTTGACCAGAAAATAAGGTTTCATTTTCTATAAAGTTCTGAAACATGAAGTACTGTAATAGAAGAACAGAAAAGCTTCAGTAATTCTAATAGAAGAAAGAGAAGACAAGTGTGAATAAAGTCAAAAGCACAAAAACTGCAAAAGCAAGACCACTGAAGATTGAAGTCAAGCGCCAGCTGCCGACAATGAAGCATTCGAAACGTCGTATTTTGAGTTACGCTAGTCGAAATGAAGTGATATTGGTTTTGTTAGAAAGATAAGATAAATAAATACATGTTTCTTGGAGAAGTCAAGATCTGAACCAATCTCGATCTGAGTGAAATTCCTTCTTCAAGCTTGAGATGTGGTACTGTTCATGACAATCAGAACATGCCAGCGTCTGCTGACAATTTCTGGAGCTTTAGGGTTTCAAAAGCATCGATCTTGGTATTGTTGGAAGGCTTTAAGAAATTTCCGCAACTCTCATGAAGAGGTCAAGAGCGAAATCGATCTCTATCTTTGTCAAATTGCGTCCGTAATTTGGTAACGTGATGTTGTTCCTGACAGTCACACCTTTGTAGCGTCTGATTGCCATATCTTGAGTTGTAGGAGTTTGAATTGGATAAAACCAATGTCTCATTAAAGCTAATATCTATATTTACAAGTTTCATGAAAACAGCGAATCCTAATTCGACCATTAAGAGGGTCTAAGAAGCATAATACGGTCACTGGTCAGAAAAGCAATGCGGTAAACAGCCTTGTGAATGTGCCCAGTGGATAACCACGCACCTTAGCTAATTTAAGAGGCTTCCAGTGAAGCTAATCAAGCGTCTATTCAGAATACAAAACATTATGAAGGCCAGAGAAGTAATTTTGAATGAATTATTAAGATATTCAAAGTCCAAGCTTGACCAGAAAATAAGGTACCATTTTCTATAAAGTTCTGAAGCATGAAGTACTGTAATAGAAGAACAGAAAAGCTTCAGTAATTTTAATAGAAGAAAGAGAAGACAAGCGTGAATAAAGTCAAAAGCACAAAAGATGCAAAAGCAAGACCACTGAAGATTGAACTCAAGTGCCTGCTGCCGATAATCAAGCCTCCGAAACGTATTTTGAGGTACGCTCATCGAAATGAAGTGATCCTGGTTTTATTAGAAAGATAAGATAAATACCTACATGTTTCGTGCAGAAGTAGAGATCTGAACCAATCCCGATATGAGTGAAATTCCTTCTTCAAGCATGAGATGTGGTACTGTTCGTGACAATTAGAACATGCAAGCGTCTGCTGACAATTTCTGGAGCTTTAGGTGTTCAAAAGCATCGATCTTGGTATCGTTGGAAGGCTTAGAGAAATATCCGCAACTCTCATGAATAGGTCAAGGGCGAAATCAATCTCTATCTTTGTCAAATTGGATCCGTAATTTGGTGACGTGATGTTATTCCTGACAGTCATACCTTTGTAGCATCTGATGATCATATATTGAGCTGTAGGTGTCCGAACTGGATGAAACCAGTGTCTCATTAAAGCTAATATCCATGTCTGCACGTTTCATGAAGACATCAAATCCTAATTCGGTCTTTAAGAGGGTCTAAGAAGCATAATACACTCACTGGTCAGAATGCAACGAGTTAAACAGCCTTGTGAATGTGCCTAGTGGATAACCAAGCGCCTTAGCTCATTTAACAATCCTCCGGTGAAGCTAATCAAGCATCTACTCAGAATATGGAACATTATGATGGCTGGAGAAGTAATTTCTTATGAAGTATTAAGATATTCAAAGTCCAAGCTAGACCAGAAATTAAGGTACCATTTTCTATAAAGTCCTGAAGCATCAAGTACTGTAATAAAAGAACACCAAAACTTCAGCAATTGTAATAGAAGAAAGAGAAGGCAAGCATGAATAAAAACAAAAGTACAAATGCTGCAAAAGCAAAAACACTGAAGATTGAAGTCAAGCGCCTACTGCCGATAATCAAGCCTCCGAAACGTCGTATTTTGAGGTACGCTCATCGAAATGAAGTGATCTTCGTTTTATTAGAAAGATAAGATAAATACCTATAGGTCTCCTAGAGAAGTCGAGATCTGAAACAATCCCGATCTGAGTGAAATTCCTTCTTCAAGCTTGAGATGCGATACTGTTCATGACAATTAGAACACGCAAGCGTCTGTTGATAATTTCTAGAGCTTTAGGTATTCAAAAGCATTGATATTGGTATCGTTGGAAGGCTTAGAGATATATCCGCAACTCTTATGAAGCGGTCAAGAGCGAAATCGATCTCTATCTTTGTAAAATTGCATCCGTAAGTTGGTGATTTGATGTTGTTCCTGCCGGTCATACCTTTGTAGCGTCTGATGACCATATATTGAGCTTTAGGTGTCCGAATTGGATGAAACCAGTGTCTCATTAAAGCTAATATCCATATCTACACGTTTCATGAAGATATCAAATCCTAATTCGGCCTTTAAGAGGGCCTAAGAAGCATAATACGCTCACTGGTCAGAATGCAACGAGTTAAACAGCCTTGTGAATGTGCCCAGTGGATAACCAAGCGCCTTAGCTCATTTAAGAATCCTCCGATGAAGCTAATCAAGCGTCTACTCAGAATACAGAACATTATGATGGCTGGAGAAGTAATTTCGAATGAAGTATTAAGATATTCAAAGTCGAAGCTTGACCAGAAAACGAGGTACCCTTTTCCCTAATGTTCAGAAACATCATGTATTGTAATAGTAGAAGGCAAAGGCTTTAATAACTATAATAGATTAAAGAGAAGAGAAGCACGAATAAAGACAAAAGTACAAAAGCTGCAAAAGCAAAAACAATGAAGATTGAAGTCAAGCGCCTGCTGCCAATAATCAAGCATCCGAAACGTCGTATTTTGAGGTACGCTCGCCGACATGAAATGATATTGGTTTTGTTAGAAAGATAAGATAAATAAATACATGTTTCCTACAGAAGTCAAGATCTGAACCAGTCTCGATCTGAGTGAAATTCCTTCTTCAAGCTTGAGATGTGATACTGTTCGTGACAATCAGAATGTGCAAGCGTCTGCTTACTGCAACACCCTTTCCCGAGTGTCACATTCCCGAACGTTTATAAGGCCGAAAATATTTCTTAATGCGGAAAATACGGTTTTCTTTTTTTTTTTCTTTTCACAAGATGCAATGGAAAGGTAATAATACTAATAAACGAACTTAGGTTCGCCATGCATTTCTAGAACATACCACAGAACAGAAACAGAAATGGAAACGTCAACATTATTATATACAGACATAGGTCTAATGTATAACTAATACAATAAGAAATACAATATGTACAAGGAGTCGTAGCTCCCAAAAGTACTACAAAAACGACATAGTCTGGCCGACAACAAAACTAGACCACAAAAAGAAGGTCCTCCTCTGGCTCAAGGGAACTACTGGACTGAACCATCATCACGTCCATCTGTTCAAACAGCAACAGCAAGTACCAACAGAAAACATACAGATATGGGTGAGATTCCCGTTCATCAACACAGCAAAACAGCAATAGTAAAAACGGGACGACTCACCGGGTAACCACGTACCCAACATGCTTACAAGAATTCTCAATGTCAAACATATTAAGCAGTTGACAGCATAATATCATGTTAAGCAGTTAACATCATAAAATAAGGTATTCTTAAACAGTACAACGATGTATAACAGTAAATGTAAACATCAATAGCCATGCAATGCAATGCAATGTATATGACTCAATGTCAATGTCACTGGGTACTACTCTGACCCCTACTCCATGGAGCTAACAAAACAGTCGGAGAGAGTGAATGGGAGGACATGTTCCGTGCGCCTTGGGCAAGATGCTACAACATTCGTAACGTGCACGTATCTGGCTTTTACGGAAACACTCTCGACCAAACATGAAAAGTACGGCATCTAGTAGAGGATATCAGTGTATTGCACGGATTCGCCACGACACAGAAGAGCTACCAACTGGTCACATGTAAGCCCTTCCAACCCTGATACCTCCCAAAAGACCATTGAAGATCGTCACCGTAAGATTCGCACCCGCATCAAGGTGTAAGCTCAACTCCTAGGCTCAAGGCCTTACAACTATGCAAATGATATGCCAATGCTTACACAAAGCAGATGCGATCACGCAATGTCTATCCCCCGGATAAACCTCGAAGTCTACTAAGGTTCTTTTCCTTAGGAACTATACGCGTCTTTTGAAAACAAAACCTTTATCCACCGGATAAATCTCGTGATCCCTCCGGGATCGAGTCATCACAAGACTGAAACAATTGAACGACTGAGCGGGGTCCGAATCACCGGTCCGTCATCGAACTACTGTCTCAAAACCCAAAACATTTGTAAACCAGAACAACTTCTCAATTGAAAACTCATTTGATTTGAAACAATTACTTGCTCTATTTTTAGCATTTTCTGAACATGTAATTCGCTTAGCGAAATTTCATTCGCTTAGCGAAATTGAAACAAGAATGCCTCTTTTGGAACTCCTCTGGTTCGCTCGGCGAGACACAAATCGCGTAGCGAAATGCATTGGATTCGCTTAGCGAATATGAATTCGCTTAGCGCAATTTCAAACGGTTAAACCTCTTTGTAAACGCGAAATGTATTGTATTCGCTTAGCGAATATGAATTCGCTTAGCGAAAGTTCAGACAGTTAAACCTCTTTGTAAACGCCTCTGGATCGCTCGGCGAAACAGAATTCGTGTAGCGAAATGCATTGTATTCGCGTAGCGAAAATAATTTCGCTTAGCGAAATGGAGGCGGTTATACCTCCTTTGGAGACTTCTCTGGGTCGCTCAGCGAGACGTAATTCGCGTAGCGAAACTCGTTTGATTGGCTTAGCGAATATGAATTCGCTTAGCGAAAGTGAGGCAGTGATGCCCAACTTAGGCTTTCCCCTGTTTTCGCGTAGCGAGAGAAAATTCGCTTAGCGAAATGGTTGCCATAAACAAGACATCAACCTTAGGGAACCATTTTGATTCTCTTCATGAAACCACTTCTTTTCTCATTTTGAGTCCCTTGATTAACTATATGGACTAAGGATAAGGTATAAAATATGTTTCACTTTGGTGAAAGCACTTTGAGCTTTAATTTCCATTCAAAGACACTTAGGGTTTTCTTTGAAAAACACAAATTATTGAAAACACTTTCTTTACATCAAAACTTGACTTAATCAAGATCTACTCATGTTCTTCCTTTTCTCAAAGCCATGGCTAAAAGCCAACTAGGAATCAATGTGAAGTTTTACTCCATCAACCAAACAAAATATGGCTCACAATACTTACACAATCATGATAACCATAATACACATTACTACATCATAATCAAACATCCAAGTCCATCACACATTATGGTCTCATAATCAACAATAAAAGTCCATACTTGATCTAGTGATCAAAGTAGGTTTTTCAACATACATGAAAATGATTTTCATCAATCATATCATCATCAACTTATGCTAAAGCACACTACAACATACTCAAGCATAAACACATCATAACAATCTTGTTCTCCAAGAGAACTTAACAAAACTTAACACATAAAAGTGAACCCAAACTAAAGGGTTTCACCCACACATAAAATTAAACAACCATTCTCACTACCACCATCTTGGTGTGATGAGGTTCTTCTCCCCATACCTCTTGATGAGCAGATTCCCGGATCAAAGTCGGTTGATCGGTTTCTGAACCTCCTGATAATCGTCAACAACTACACAACACAACAATTCAACATTAAACAAAAATCAAAGCCAAACTCAACTATTACAACAAAGAGGGTTTCGGCCACCCTAGGTTAAAAAGGTTAGAAATTGGTTTTGGTTTCCATTTCATGGATTCAAAGGCATTAGGAAAACTAAGGATGAAATCTAGTGTTAAAAATCAAAACTTGATGAAAACACTATTCATCATCTTCCAAGAGGGTTCGGCCAAAAATGCTTTTTGAGCTATGATGAGAGTTGAATCATAAGCTCTTGGGTTTAGGTAGAGATTGATGATGTGAGTTCAAAGAACTTGGTCTTACCTCAAAAGGATTTTTCTACAATTTCCTATGGATTTTCAAAGTTTTGGATCTAAGAAATTCTTTTCATGAAAATGAAGATTGATCTTGAAATAAAGAAAGATTCAAGAAGCTAAGAGATCATAGAAGTGATCTTACCTTGAAATGAAGAAAGATTGCTCAAGGAATCAAGTGAATCCAACAAAAACTCAAGCTTTTCTAGGTGAAAATGGAGTTTTCTCTCAAGAACAACTATGGAACTCTATGGTGTGAGGGGCTGTGCGAAAATGATGAAGTGAGGGGCTGAGTTCAGCCTCTTAAAAGTTCACTTAAGGGTAAAAAGGTCATTTGCCAAAAGGGTATAATGGTAAAAGTGTAAAAGACTAAGGTTAGGGGCATTTTGGTCATTTTGCGTCCAGATATTTCTGAACGTCACAACGACTCTGGCATACTCTCCCAAGTGTCCTGGGATGATGTGATATCAAGATTATCTTTTTGCGAGTCCCGGTAAATCCATATGTGGCTCCGTTCGTCACCCGATTGAGAATTCCGCCCGAACGAAGGTCAGGAAGTTATTTTTCTGAAATTTTTACGAAATTTAACCAAAACGTAGAGAATCGAATTCTAAGACTTACTGTCTCGTTCACGGGTCCATCTGAGGTCTTCTGAGCAGTAAAATCATACTGTCAGTGTAAAAACGCAGACCGGACTCCGTTTGAGTTTTCGACTCAAAACTTAATCGTAGCTTCCTACGATATCGTCGAGCATGACTGTGGTCTCGGAATATTTTATTTCTATTCCTAAGACCTCAAATAAAATAAAGACATTAAAATACTAAAGAAATAGAAAACGTGAAAATCGGGGCGTTACACTTACAATTTCTGGAGCTTTTGGTGTTCAAAAGCATCAATCTTGGTATCGTTGGAAGGCATATAGAAATATCCGCAACTCTCATGAAGAGGTCAAAAGCGAAACCGATCTCTATCTTTGTCAAATTGCATCCGTAAGTTGGTGACGTCATGTTGTTCCTAACAGTCATACCTTTGTAGCGTCTGATTGCCATATCTTGAGTTGTAGGCGTCCGAATTGGATAAAACCAGTGTCTCATTAAAGCTAATATCCATATCTACAAGTTTCATGAAAACAGCGAATCCTAATTCGACCATTAAGAGGGTCTAAGAACCATAATACGGTCACTGGTCAGAATGCAACGAGGTAAACAACCTTGTGAATGTGCCCAGTGGATAACCAAACACCTTAGCTAATTTAAGAGGCTTCCAATGAAGCTAATCAAGTGTCTATTCAGAATACAAAACATTATGAAGGCTGCAGAAGTAATTTTGAATGAAGTATTAAGATATTCAAAGTCCAAGTTTGTCCAGAAAATAAGGTACCATTTTCTATAAATTCCTGAAGCATGAAGTACTGTAATAGAAAAACACAAAAGCTTCAGCAATTCTAATAGAAAAAAGAGAAGACAAGTGTGAATAAAGACAAAAGCACAAAAGCTGCAAGAGCAAAACCACTGAAGATTGAAGTCAAGCACCAGCTGCCGAAATGAAGCGTCCGAAACGTCGTATTTTGAGGTACGCTCATCGAAATGAAGTGATCTTGGCTTTGTTGGAAGGATAAGAGAAATACCTACATGTTTCCTACAGATCTCGAGATTTGAACCAATCTCTATCTGACTGAAATTCCTTCTTCAAGCTTGAGATGTGGTACGGTTCGTGATGATCAGAACATGTAAGCGTTTGCTGACAATTTCTGGAGTTAGGTGTTCAAAAGCATCGATCTTGCTATCGTTGGAAAGCTTATAGAAATATCCGCAACTCTCATGAAGATTTCAAAAGCGAAATCGATCTCTATCTTTGTCAAATTGCATTCGTAGGTTGGTGACGTGATGTTGTTCCTGACAGTCATACATTTGTAGCGTCTGATGGCCCTGTATTGAGCTATAGGTGTCCAAATTGGATGAAACCGGTGTCTTTTTAAAGCTAATATCCACATCTACAAGTTTTATTAAGACATCGAATCCTAAGTCGACGATTAAGAGGAACAAAGAAGCATAATACGCTATTGGCCAGAATGCTACTAGTTTGAAAGCCTTATGAATGTGCCCAGTGGATAACCACGCACCTTAGCTAATTTAAGAGGCACCCAGTGAAACTAATTAAGCGTCTATTCAGAATACAAAACGTTATGAAGGCTGGAGAAGTAATTTTGAATGAAGTATTAAGATATTCAAAGTTCAAGCTTGACCAGAAAATAAGGTATCATTTTCTCTAAAGTCCTGAAGCATCAAATACTATAATAGAAGAACACAAAAGCTTCAGCAATTCTAATAGAAGAAACAGAAGACAAGCGTGAATAAAAACAAAAGTACAAATGCTGCAAAAGCAAAAACACCGAAGATTGAAGTCAAGCGCCTGCTGTCGATTATCAAGCGTCCGAAACGTCGTGTTTTGAGGTACGCACATCGAAATGAAGTGATCTTGGTTTTCTTAGAAAGATAAGATAAATAGCTACAGGTTTCCTAGAGAAGTCGAGATCTAAACCAGTCTCGATCAGAGTGAAATTTCTTCTTCAAGCTTGAGATGTGGTGCTGTTCGTGACAATGAGGACAAGCAAGCGTCTCTGACAATTTCTGGAGCTTTACGGTTTCAAAAGCATCGATCTTGGTATCGTTGGAATTGGATGAAACCAGTGTCTCATTAAAGCTGTAGGTGTTTGAATTGGATGAAACCAGTGTCTCATTATAGCTAATATCCATATCTACACGTTTCATGAAGACATCGAATCCTAATTTGTGCATTAAGTGGGTCAAATAAGCATAATACGCTAACTGCTAAGAATGCTAGGAGTTAAACATCCTTGTGAATGTGCCCAGTGGATAACCAAAAGCCTTAGCTAATTTAAGACGCGTCCGGTGAAGCTAATCAAGCGTCTATTCAGAATACAAACATTATGAAGGCTGGAGAAGTAATTTCGAATGAAGTATTAAGATATTCAAAGTCCATGCTTGACCAGAAAATGAGGTACCAATTTCTATAAAGTCCTGAAGCATCAAGTACTGTAATAGAAGAACACAAAAGCTTCAGCAATTGTAATAGAAGAAAGAGAAGACAAGCGTGAATAAAAACAAATGTACAAATGCTGTAACAGAAAAAACACTGAAGATTGAAGTCAAGCGCCTGCTGCCGATAATCAAGCCTCCAAAACCTATTTTGAGGTACGCTCGTCGAAATGAAGTGATCCTGGTTTTATTAGAAAGATAAGATAAATACCTACATGTTTCCTGGAGAAGTCGAGATCTGAACCCATCCCGATCTCAGTGAAATTCCTTTTTCAAGCTTTAGATGTGGTACTGTTCGTGACAATCAGAACATGCAAGCGTCTGCTGACAATTTCTGGAGCTTTAGGTGTTCAAAAGCTTCGATCTTGGTATCATTGGAAGGCTTATAGAAATATCTGCAACTCTCATGAAGAGGTCAAGAGGGAAATCGATCTCTATCTTTGTCAAATGCATCCGTAAGTTTGTGACGTGAGGTTGTTCCTGACAGTCATACCTTTGTAGCGTCTGATGACCATATATTGACCTGTAGGTGTTGGAATTCAACGAAACTAGTGTCTCATTAAAGCTAATACCCATATCTACACGTTTCATGAAGACATCGAATCCTAATTCATGCATTAAGAGGGTCAAATAAGCATAATACGCTAACTACTAAGAATGCTAGGAGTTAAACATCCTTTTGAATGTGCCCAGTGGATAACGAAACGCCTTAGCTAATTTAAGACGCGTCCGGTAATGCTAAACAACCGTCTATTCAGAATACAAACATTATGATGGCTGGAGAAGTAATTTCGAATGAAGTATTAAGATATTCAAAGTCCAAGCTTGAGCAGAAAATGAGGTACCATTTTCTATAAAGTCCTGAAGCATCAAGTACTGTAATAGAAGAACACAAAAGCTTCAGCAATTGTAATAGAAGAAAGAGAAGACAAGCGTGAATAAAAACAAATGTACAAATGCTGTAATAAAAAAAACACTGAAGATTGAACTCAAGTGCTTGCTGCCGATAATCAAGCCTCCGAAACGTATTTTGAGGTACACTCATCGAAATGATGTGATCCTGGTTTTATTAGAACGATAAGATAAATACCTACATGTTTCATGGAGAAGTCGAGATCTGAACCAATCCCGATATGAGTGAAATTCCTTCTTCAAGCTTGAGATGTGGTACTGTTCATGACAATCAGAACATGCACGCGTCTGCTGCCAATTTCTGGAGCTTTAGGTGTTCAAAAGCATCGATCTTGGTATCGTTGGAAGGCTTAGAGAAATATCCACAACTCTCGTGAATAGGTCAAGGGCGAAATCGATCTCTATCTTTGTCAAATTGGATCCGTAAGTTGGTGACGTGATGTTGTTCCTGACAGTCATACCTTTGTAGCATATGATGATCATATATTGAGCTGTAGGTGTCCGAATTGGATGAAACCAGTGTCTCATTAAAGCCAATATCCATATCTGCACGTTTCATGAAGACATGGAATCCTAATTCAGTCTTTAAGAGGGTCTAAGAAGCATAATACGCTCACTGGTCAGAATGCAACGAGTTAAACAGCCTTGTGAATGTGCCCAGTGGATAACCAAGCACCTTAGCTCATTTAACAATCCTCCGGTGAAGCTAGTCAAGCGTCTACTCAGAATATGGAACATTATGATGGCTGGAGAAGTAATTTCGAATGAAGTTTTAAGATATTCAAAGTCCAAGCTTGACCAGAAATTAAGGTACCAATTTCTATAAAGTCCTGAAGCATCAAGTAATGTAATAAAGGAACACCAAAACTTCAGCAATTGTAATAGAATAAAGAGAAGGCAAGCGTGAACAAAAACAAAAGTACAAATGCTGCAAAAGCAAAAACACTGAAGATTGAAGTCAAGCGCCTGCTGTCGATAATCAAGCCTCTGAAACGTCGTATTTTGAGGTACGCTCGTCGAAATGAAGTGATCTTCGTTTTATTAGAAAGATAAGATAAATACCTACAGGTCTCCTAGAGAAGTCGAGATCTGAACCAATCCCGATCTGAGTGAAATTCATTCTTCAAGCTTGAGATACGATACTGTTCATGACAATCAGAACACGCAAGCGTCTGCTGACAATTTCTGGAGCTTTAGGTGTTCAAATAAATTGATATTGGTATCATTTTAAGGCTTAGAGATATATCCGCAACTCTTATGAAGTGGTCAAGAGCGAAATCGATCTCTATCTTTGTTAAATTGCATCCGTAAGTTGGTGATTTGATGTTGTTCCTGCCGGTCATACCTTTGTAGCGTCTGATGACCATATATTGAGCTTTAGGTGTCCGAATTGGATGAAACCAGTGTCTCATTAAAGCTAATATCCATATCTACACGTTTCATGAAGATATCATCCTAATTCGGCCTTTAAGAGGGCCTAAGAAGCATAATACGCTCACTGGTCAGAATGCAACGAGTTAAACAACCTTGTGAATGTGCCCAATGGATAACCAAGCGCCTTAGCTCATTTAAGAATCCTCCGGTGAAGCTAATCAAGCGCCTACTCAGAATACAGAACATTATGATGGCTGGAAAAGTAATTTCGAATGAAGTATTAAGATATTCAAAGTCCAAGCTTGACCAGAAAATGAGGTACCCTTTTCCATAATGTTCAGAAACATCATGTATTGTAATAGTAGAAGGCAAAGGCTTCAACAACTATAATAGATTAAAGAGAAGAGAAGCACGAATAAAGACAAAAGTACAAAAGCTGCAAAAGCAAAAACAATGAAGATTGAAGTCAAGCACCTGCTGCTAATAATCAAGCATCCGAAACGTCGTATTTTGAGGTACGCTCGCCGAAATTAAGTGATATTGGTTTTTTTAGAAATATAAGATAAATAAATACATGTTTCCTACAGAAGTCAAGATCTGAACCAGTCTCGATCTGAGTGAAATTCCTTCTGCAAGCTTGAGATGTGATACTTTTCGTGACAATCAGAATATGCAAGCATCTGCTTACAATTTCTGGAGCTTTAGGTGTTCAAAAGCATCAATCTTGGTATCCTAGGAAGGCTTATAGAAATATCCACAACTCTCATGAAGAGGTCAAAAGCGAAATCGATCTCTATCTTTGTCAAATTGCATCCGTAAGTTGGTGACTTCATGTTGTTCCTGACAGTAATACCTTTGTAGCGTATGATGACCATATATTGAGCTGTAGGTGTCCGAATTGGATGAAACCGGTGTCTCATTAAAGCTAATATCCATATCTACATGTTTCATGCAGACATCGAATCCATATTCGTGTATTAAGAGGGTCAAATAAGCATAATACGCTAAATGCTGAGAATGCTACGAGTTAAACAGCATTGTGAATGTGCCCAGTGGATAACGAAGCGCCTTAGCTCATTTAAGAATCCTCCGGGGAAGTTAATCAAGCGTCTACTCAGAATACAGAACATTATGACGGCTGGAGAAGTAATTTCGAATGAAGTATTAAGATATTCAAAGTCCAAGCTTGACCAAAAAACGAGGTTCCCTTTTCCATAAAGTTCGGAAACATCAAGTACTGTAATAGTAGAAGACAAAAGCTTTAGCAACTCTAATAGAAGAAAGAGAAGAGAAAAACGAAAATAGACAAAAGTACAAAAGTGCAAAAGCAAAAACACTGAAGATTGAAGTCAAGCGCCTGCTGCTAATAATCAAGCGTCCACAACATCATATTTTGAGGTACGCTAGTCGAAATGAAGTGATCTTGGTTTTGTTAGAAAGATAAGATATATAAATACGTGTTTCCTACAGAAGTCAAGATCTGAACCAATCTCGATATGAGTGAAATTCCTTCTTCAAGCTTGAGATGTGATACTGTTCGTGACAATCAGTACATGCAAGGGTCTGCTTACAATTTCAGGAGATTTAGGTGTTCAAAAGCATCGATCTTGGTACCGTTGGAAGGCTTAAAGAAATATCCGCAACTCTCATGAAGAGGTCAAGAGCGAAATCGATCACTATCTTTGTCAAATTGCATCCGTAAGTTGGTGACGTCATGTTGTTCCCGACAGTTATGCCTTTGTAGCGTCTGATGACCATATATTGAGCTGTACACGTTTCATGAAGACATCGAATCCTAATTCGTGCATTAAGAGGGTCAAATAAGCATAATACGCTAAATGCTAAGAATTCTACGAGTTAAACAACATTGTGAATGTGCCCATTGGATAACCAAGCAAATTAGCTCATTTAAGAATCCTCCGATGAAGCTAATCAAGTGTCTACTCGGAATACCGAACATTATGACGGCTGGAGAAGTAATTTTGAATGAAGTATTAAGGTATTCAAAGTCCAAGCTTGACCAGAAAGTAAGGTACCATTTTCTATAAAGCCCTGAAGCATCAAGTACTGTAATAGAAGAACACAAAAGCTTCAGCAATTGTAATAAATAAAGAGAAGACAAGGGTGAATAAAAACAAAAGTACAAATGCTGCAAAAGCAAAAACACTTAAGATTGAAGTCAAGCGCTTGCTGCCGATAATCAAGCCTCCGAAACGTCGTATTTTGAGGTACGCTAGTCGAAATGAAGTGATCTTCGTTTTGTTAGAAAGATAAGATAAATACCTACAGGTTTTCTGGAGAAGTCGAGATCTGAACCAATCCCGATATGAGTGAAATTCCTTCTTCAACTTGAGATGTGGTACTGTTCGTGAAAATCAGAACATGGAAGCGTCTGCTGACAATTTCTGGAGCTTTAGGTGTTCAAAAGCATCGATCTTGGTATCGTTGGAAGGCTTAGAGAAATATCCGCAACTCTCATGAAGTTGTCAAGTGCGAAATCGATCTCTATCTTTGTCAAATTGCATCCGTAATTTGGTGACGTGATGTTGTTCCTGACAGTCACACCTTTGTAGTGTCTGATGGCCATATATTGAGTTTTAGGCATCCGAATTGGATGAAACCGGTGTCTTATTAAAGCTAATTCCATATCTACAAGTTTCATGAAAACATCGAATCCTAATTCGGCTTTTAAGCCGGTCTAAGAAGCAAAATACGCTCAATGGTCAGAATGCAACGAGTTAAACAGCCTTGTAAATGTGCCCAGTGGATAACCTAGCGCCTTAGCTCATTTAAGAATCCTCGGGTGAAGCTAATCAAGCGTCTACTTAGAATACAGAACATTATGATGGCAGGAGAAGTAATTTCGAATGAAGTATTAAGATATTCAAAGTCCAAGCTAGACCAGAAAAAGAGGTACCCTTTTCCATAAAGTTCGGAAACATCAAGTACTGTAATAGTAGAAGACAAAAGCTTCATCAACTCTAATAGAAGAAAGAGAAGAGAAGCACGAATAAAGACAAAAGTATAAAAGCTGCAAAAGCAAAAACACTGAAGATTGAAGTCAAGCACCTGCTGCCAATAATCAAGCGTCCGAAAGGTCGTATTTTGAGGTACGCTCGTCGAAATGAATTGATCTTGGTTTTATAAAAAAGATAAGATAAATAAATACATGTATCTTGGAGAAGTCAAAATCTGAACCAATCTCGATCTGAGAGAAATTCCTTCTTCAAGCTTGAAATATGATACTGTTCGTGACAATCAGAACATGCAAGCGTCTGCTGACAATTTCTGGAGTTAGGTGTTCAAAAGCATCGATCTTGGTTTCGTTGGAAAGCTTATAGAAATATCTGCCACTCTCATGAAGAGTTCAAAAGTGCAATCGATCTTTATCTTTGTCAAATTGCATCCGTAGGTCGGTGACGTGATGTTGTTCCTGACAGTCATACCTTTGTAGCGTCTGATGGCCCTGTATTGAGCTATAGGTGTCCAAATTGGATGAAACCGGTGTCTTTTTAAAGCTAATATCCATATCTACAAGTTTTATTAAGACATCGAATCCTAATTCGACGATTAAGACGATCAAAGAAGCATAATACGCTAACTAGCCAGAATCCTACTAGTTTGACAGCCTTATGAATGTGCCTAGAGGATAATCACGCACCTTAGCTAATTTAAGAGGCATCCAGTGAAGCTAATCAAGCGTCTATTCAGAATACAAAACGTTATGAAGGCTAGAGAAGTAATTTTGAATGAAGTATTAAGATATTCAAAGTCCAAGCTTGACCAGAAAATAAGGTACCATTTTCTCTAAAGTCCTGAAGCATCAAGTACTATAATAGAAGAACACAAAAGCTTCAGCAATTCTAATAGAAGAAATTGAATAAAAGCGTGAATAAAAACAAAAGTACAAATGCTGCAAAAGTAAAAACACTGAAGATTGAAGTCAAGAGCCTGCCGTCGATTATCAAGCGTCCGTAACGTTGTATTTTGAGGTACGCACATTGAAATGAAGTGATCTTGGTTTTCTTAGAAAGATAAGATAAATAACTACAGGTTTCCAGGAGAAGTCGAGATCTAAACCACTCTCTATCTGAGTGAAATTTCTTCTTCAAGCTTGAGATGTGGCACTGTTCGTGACAATTAGGACAAGCAAGCGTCTGCTGACAATTTCTGGAGCTTTTGGGTTTCAAAAGCATCGATCTTGGTATCGTTCGAAGGCTTAGAAATAACTGCAACTCTCATGAAGAAGCCAAGAGTGAAATCGATCTCTATCTTTGTCAAATTGCATCCGTAAGTTTTTGACATGATATTGTTCCTGGCAGTCTTACCTTTGTAGCTTCTGATGCCCATATAATGAGATGTAAGTGTCCGACTTAGATGAAATCGGTGTCTCATTAAAGCTAATATCCATATCTACAAGTTTCGTGAAAACATCGAATCATAATTAATCCATTAAGGGGGTCTAAGAATCATAATACGCTCACTAGTCAGAATGCAACGAGTTAAACAGCCTTGTGAATGTGTCCAGTGGATAACCAAGTGCCTTAGCTCATTTAAGAATCCTCCGGTGAAGCTAATCAAGCGTCCACTAAGAATATAGAACATTATGATGGCTGGAAAAGTAATTTCGAATGAAGTATTAAGATATTCAAAGTCCAAGCTTGACCAGAAAATGAGGTACCATTTTCTATAAAGTCCTGAAGCATCAAATACTGTAATATAACAACCCAAAAGCTTCAGCAATTGTAATAGAAGAAAGTGAAGATAAGCATGAATAAAAACAAAAGTACAAATGCTGCAAAAGCAAAAACACTGAAGATTGAAGTCAAGTGCGTACTGCCAATAATCAAGCGTCCAAAACGTCGTATTTTGAGTTACGCTCATCGAAATGAAGTGATCTTGGTTTTGTTAGAAAGATAAGATAAATACCTACAGGTTTCCTGGAGAAGTCGAGATCAGAACCAATCCCGATCTAAGTTAAATTCCTTCTTCAAGCTTGAGTTGTGGTACTATTCGTGACAATCAAAACATGCAAGCATCTGCTGACAACTTCTGGAGCTTTAGGTGTGCAAAAGCATCGATCTTGGTATCGTTGGAAGGCTTAGAGAAATATTCGCAACTCTCATGAAGAGGTCAAGAGTGAAATCGATCTCTATCTTTGTCAAATTACATCCGTAAGTTGGTGACGTCATGTTGTTCCTGACAGTCATACCTTTGTAGTGTCTGATGACCATATATTGAATTTTAGGAGTCCGAATTGGATGAATTTGGAGTCTCGTTAAAGCTAATATCCATATCTACAGGTTTCATGAAGACATCGAATCCTAATTCGTGCATTAAGAGGGTCAAATAAGCATAATACACTAACTGCTAAGAATGCTACGAGTTAAACAGCATTGTGAATGTGTCCAGTGTATATCCAAGCGCCTTAGCTAATTTAAGAAGCATCCGGTGAAGCTAATCAAGCGTCTGTTCAGAATACAAACATTATGAAGGCTGGAGAAGTAATTTTGAATGATGTATTAAGATATTAAAAGTCAAAGCTTGACCAGAAAACGAGGTACCATTTTCTATAAAGTCCTGAAGCATCAAGTAATGTAATAGAAGAAAACAAAAGCTTTAGCAATTGTAATAGCAGAAATAGATGACAAGCGTGAATAAAAACAAAAGTACATATGCTGCAAAAGCAAAAACACTGAAGATTGAAGTCAAGCGCCTACTGCCGATAATCAAGCCTCGGAAACGTCGTATTTTGATTTACGCTCATCGAAATGAAGTGATCTTGGCTTTATTAGAAAGATAAGATAAATACCTATAGGTTTCATGGAGAAGTCGAGATCTGAACCAATCCCGATCTGAGTGAAATTCCTTCTTCAAGCTTGATATGTGGTACTGTTCGTGACAATTAGAACATGCAAGCGTTTGATGACAATTTCTGGAGCTTTAGGTTTTCAAAAGCATCGATCTTGGTATTTTTAGAAGGCTTAGAGAAATATCCGCAACTCTCATGAGGAGGTCAAGAGCGAAATCGATATCTATCTTTGTCAAATTGCATCCGTAAGTTGGTGACGTCATGTGGTTCTTGACAGTCATACCTTGGTAACGTCTGATGACCATATATTGAGCTGTTGGTGTCCGAATTGGATGAAACCGGTGTTTCATTAAAGCTAATATCCATATCTACACGTTTCATGAAGGCATCGAATCCTAATTCGTGCATTAAGAGGGTCAAATAAGCATAATACGCTAACTGCTAAGAATGCTATGAGTGAAACAACATTGTGAATGTTCCCAGTGGATAACCAAGCGCCTTAGCTATTTTCAGAAGCGTCCGGGGAAGCTAATCAAGCGTCTGTTCAGAATACAAACATTATGAAGGCTGGAGAAGTAATTTTGAATGAAGTATTAAGATATTCAAAGTCCAAGCATGACCAGAAAACGGGGTACCATTTTCTATAAAGTCCTGAAGAATCAAGTACTGTAATAGAAGAACACCAAAGCTTCAGCAATTGTAATATAAGAAAGAGAAGACAAGCGTGAATAATAACAAAAGTACAAATGCTGCAAAAGCAAAAACGCTGAAGATTGAAATCAAGCGCCTGCTGCCGATAATCAAGCCTCCAAAACGTCGTATTTTGAGGTACGCTGGTCGAAATGAAGTGATCTTGGTTTAGTTAGAAAGATAAGATATATAAATACATGTTTCCTGGAGAAGTCAAGATCTGAACCAATCTCGATCTGAGTGAAATTCCTTCTTCAAGCTTGAGATGTGATACTGTTCGGGACAATCAGAACAAGCAAGCGTCTGCTGACAATTTCTGGAGCTTTAGGGTTTCAAAAGCATCGATCTTGGTATCGTTCGAAGGCTTATAAATAACTGCAACTCTCATGAAGACGCCAAGAGTGAAATCGATCTCAATCTTTGTCAAATTGCATCCGTTAGATTTTGACGTGATATTGTTCCTGGCAGTCATACCTTTGTACCGTCTGATGCCCATATAATGAGATGTAGGTGTCCGAATTAGATGAAACCGGTGTCTCATTAAAGCTAATATCCATATCTACAAGTTTCGTGAAAACATCGAATCATAATTTAGCCATTAAGAGGGTCTAAGAATCATAATACGCTCACTAGTAAGAAAGCAATGAGTTAAACAGCCTTGTGAATGTGCCCATTGGATAACCAAGTGCCTTAGCTCATTTAAGAATCCTCTGGTGAAGCTAATCAAGCATATACTCGGAATATCGAACATTATGACGGCTGGAGAAGTAATTTCGAATAAGCCCTGAAGCATCAAGTACTATAATAGAAGAACACAAAAGCTTCAGCAGTTGTAATAAAGAAACAGAAGACAAGCGTGAATAAAAACAAAAGTACAAATGTTGCAAAAGCAAAAACACTGAAGATTGAAGTCAAGCGCCTGCTGCCGATAATCAAGCCTCCAAAACGTCGTATTTTGTGGTACGCTGGTCGAAATGAAGTGATCTTGGTTTCGTTATAAAGATAAGATATATAAATACATGTTTCCTGGAGAAGTCAAGATCTGAACCAATCTCGATCTGCGTGAAATTCCTTCTTCAAGCATGATATGTGATACTGTTCGTGACAATCAGAACAAGCAAGCGTCTGCTGACAATTTCTGGAGCATTAGGGTTTCAAAAGCATCGATCTTGGTATCGTTCGAAGGCTTAGAAATAACTGCAACTCTCATGAAGACGCCAAGAGTGAAATCGATCTCTATCTTTGTCAAATTGCATCTGTAAGTTTTTGACGTGATATTGTTCCTGGCAGTCATACCTTTGTAGCGTCTGATGCCCATATAATGAGATGTAGGTGTCCGAATTAGATGAAACTGGTGTCTCATTAAAGCTAATATCTATATCTACAAGTTTCATGAAAACATCGAATCATAATTCATCCATTAAGAGGGTCTAAGAATCATAATACGCTCACAAGTCAGAATGCAACGAGTTAAACAGCCTTGTGAATGTGCCTAGTGGATAACCAAGTGCGTTAGCTCATTTAAGAATCCTTCGGTGAAGCTAATCAAGCGTCCACTTCGAATATAGAACATTATGATGGCTGGAAAAGTAATTTCGAATGAAGTATTAAGATATTCAAAGTCCAAGCTTGACCAGAAAATGAGGTAACATTTTCTATAAAGTCCTGAAGCATCAAGTACTGTAATATAACAACACAAAAACTTCAACAATTGTAATAGAAGAAAGAGAAGATAAGCGTGAATAAAAACAAAAGTACAAATGCTGCAAAAGCAAAAACACTGAAGATTGAAGTCATGTGCCTACTGCCGATAATCAAGCGTCCGAAACATCGTATTTTGAGTTAAGCTCGTGGAAATGAAGTGATCTTGGTTTTGTTAGAAAGATAAGATAAATACCTACAGGTTTCCTGGAGAAGTCGAGATCAGAACCAATCCCGATCTAAGTTAAATTCCGATGTGGTAATGTTCGTGACAATCTATATATGCAAGCGTCAGCTGACAATTTCTGGAGCTTTAGGTGGGCAAAAGCATCGATCTTGGTATCGTTGGAAGGCTTAGAGAAATATTCACAACTCTCGTGAAGAGGTCAAGAGCGAAATCGATCTCTATCTTTGTCAAATTACATTCGTAAGTTGGTGACGTCATGTTGTTCCTGACAGTCATACCTTTGTAGCGTCTGATGACCATATATTGAGCTGTAGGTGTCCGAATTGGATGAAACCAGTGTTTTATTAAAGCTAATATCCATATCTACCTGTTTCGGGTAGACATCGAATCCTAATTCGTGTATTAAGATGGTCAAATAAGCATAATACGCTAACTGCTAAGAATGCTACGAGTTAAACAGCCTTGTGAATGTGCCCAGTGGATAACCAATAGCCTTAGCTAATTTAAGAAACGTCCGTGAGGCTAATCAAGCGTCTATTCAGAATACAAACATTACGAAGGCTGGAGAAGTAATTTTGAATGAAGTATTAAGATATTCAAAGTCCAAGCTAGACCAGAAAATGGGGTACCATTTTCTATAGAGTCCTGAAGAATCAAGTACTGTAATAGAAGAACACCAAAGCTTCAGCTATTGTAATATAAGAAAGAGAAGACAAGCGTGAATAATAACAAAAGTACAAATGCTGCAAAAGCAAAAACACTGAAGATTGAAGTCAAGCGTCTGCTGCCGATAATCAAGCCTCCAAAACGTCGTATTTTGAGGTACGCTGGTCGAAATGAAGTGATCTTGGTTTCGTTAGAAAGATAAGAAATATAAATACAAGTTTCATGGAGAAATCAAGATCTGAACCAATCTCGATCTGAGTGAAATTCCTTCTTCAAGCTTGAGATGTGATATTGTTCGTGACACAAGCAAGCTTCTGCTGACAATTTCTGGAGCTTTAGGGTTTCAAAAGCATCGATCTTGGTATCATTCGAAGACTTTGAGCAATATCCGCAACTCTCATGAAGAGGTCAAGAGCGAAATCGATCTCTATCTTTGTGAAATTACATCCGTATGTTAGTGACGTCATGTTGTTCCTGACAGTCATACCGTTGTAGCGTCTGATGACCACATATTGAGCTGTAAGTCTCCGAATTGGATGAAACTGGTGTCTCATTAAAGCTAATATCCATATCTACACGTTTCATGAAGACATCAAATCCTAATTCGTGCATTACGAGGGTCAAATAAGCATAATACGCTAACTGCTAAGAATGCTACGAGTTAAACAACATTGTGAATTTTCCCAGTGGATAACCAAGCTCCTTAGCTAATTTAAGAAGCGTCCGATGAAGTTAATCAAGCGTCTGTTCAGAATACAAACATTATGAAGGCTGGAGAAGTAATTTTGAATGAAGTATTAAGATATTAAAAGTCCAAGCTTGACCAGAAAACGAGGTACCATTTTCTATAAAGTCCTGAAGCATGAAGTACTGTAATAGAAGAAAACAAAAGCTTCAGCAATTGTAATAGAAGAAACAGAAGACAAGCGTGAATAAAAACAAAAGTACAAATGCTGCAAAAGCAAAAACACTGAAGATTGAAGTCAAGCGCCTGCTGCCAATAATCAAGCCTCGGAAACGTCGTATTTTGATTTATGCTCATCGAAATGAAGTGATCTTGGCTTTATTAGTCTGATAAGATAAATACCTACAGGTTTCATGGAGAAGTCGAGATCTGAACCAATCCCGATATGAGTGAAATTCCTTTTTCAAGCTTGAGATGTGGTACTGTTCGTGACAATCAGAACATGCAAGCATCTGCTGACAATTTCTGGAGCTTTAGGTGTTCAAAACCATCGATCTTGGTATCGTTGGAAGGCTTAGAGAAATATCCGCAGCTCTTGTTCAAAGGTCAAGAGCGAAATCGATCTCTATCTTTGTCTAATTGTATCCGTAAGTTGGTGACGTCTTGTTGTTCCTAACAGTCAGACCTTTGTAGCGTCTGATGACCATATATTGAGCTTTACGTGTCCGAATTGGATGAAACCGGTGTCTCATTAAAGCTAATATCCATATCTACACGTTTAATGAAGACATGGAATCCTAATTCGTGCATTAAGACGGTCAAATAAACATAATACGCTAAATGCAAAGAATGCTACGAGTTAAACGGCATTGTGAATGTGCCCAGTGGATAACCAAGCGCCTTAGCTCATTTAAGAATCCTCCGGTGAAGTTAATCAACCGTCTACTCAGAATATAGAACATTATGACGGCAGGAGAAGTAATTTCGAATGAAGTATTAAGATATTCAAAGTCCAAGCTTGACCAGAAAATGAGGTACCCTTTTCCATAAAGTTCGGAAACGTCAAGTACTGTAATAGTAGAAGACAAAAGCTTCAGCAACTCTAATAGAAGAAAGAGAAGAGAAACACGAAAAAAGACAAAAGTGCAAAAGCGAAAACAATAAAGATTGAAGTCAAGCGCCTGCTGCTAATAATCAAGCGTCCGAAACGTCGTATTTTGGGGTATGCTGGTCGAAATGAAGTGATCTTGGTTTTGTTAGAAAGATAAGATATATAAATATGTGTTTCCTGGAGAAGTCAAGATCTGAACCAATCTCGATCTGAGTGAAATTCCTTCTTCAAGCTTGAGATGTGATACTGTTCGTGACAATCAGAACATGCAAGGGTCTGCTGACAATTTCTGGAGCTTTAGGGTGTTGAAAAGCATCGATCTTGGTATCGTTGGAAGGCTTAGAAAAATATCTGCAACTCTCATGAAGAGGTCAGGAGCGAAGTCAATCTTTATCTTTGTCAAATTACATCCGTAAGTTGGTGACGTGATGTTGTTCCTCACAGTCATCCCTTTGTAGCCTCTGATGACCATATATTGAGCTATACGTGTCCGAATTGGATAAAACCAGTGTCTCATTAAAGCTAATATCCATATCTACCTGTTTCGGGTCGACATCGAATCCTAATTCATGTATTAAGATGGTCAAATAAGCATAATACGCTAACTGCTAAGAATGCTACGAGTTAAACAGCCTTGTGAATGTGCCCAGTGGATAACCAATAGCCTTAGCTAATTTAAGAAACGTCCGGTGAGGCTAATCAAGCGTCTATTCAGAATACAAACATTACGAAGGCTGGAGAAGTAATTTTGAATGAAGTATTAAGATATTCAAAGTCCAAGCTTGACCAGAAAACGGGGTACCATTTTCTATAAAGTCCTGAAGGGATTGAGTACTGTAATAGAAGAACACCAAAGCTTCAGCAATTGTAATATAAGAAAGAGAAGACAAGCGTGAATAATAACAAAAGTACAAATGCTGCAAAAGCAAAAACATTGAAGATTGAAGTCAAGCGCCTACTGCCGATAATCAAGCCTCCAAAACGTCGTATTTTGAGGTACGCTGGTCGAAATGAAGTGATCTTGGTTTTGTTAGAAAGATAAGATATATAAATACATGTTTCATGGAGAAGTCAAGATCTGAACCAATCTCGATCTGAGTGAAATTCCTTCTTCAAGCTTGAGATGTGATATTATTCGTGACAATCAGAACAAGCAAGCGTCTGCTGACAATTTCTGGAGCTTTAGGGTTTGAAAAGCATCGATTTTGGTATCATTCGAAGGCTTTGAGCAATATCCGCAACTCTCATGAAGAGGTCAAGAGCGAAATCGATCTCTATCTTTGTCAAATTACATCCGTAAGTTGGTGACGTCATGTTGTTCCTGACAGTCATACCTTTGTAGCGTCTGATGACCATATATTGAGCTGTAGGTGTCCGAATTGGATCAAATTGGTGTCTCATTAAAGCTAATATCCATATCTACACGTTTCATGAAGACATCGAATCCTATTTCGTGCATTAAGCGGGTCAAATAAGCATAATACGCTAACTGCTAAGAATGCTACGAGTTAAAAAACATTGTGAATTTTCCCAATGGATAACCAAGATCCTTAGCTAATTTAAGAAGCGTCCGGTGAAGCTAATCAAGCGTCTATTCAGAATACAAACATTATGAAGGTTGGAGAAGTAATTTTGAATGAAGTATTAAGATATTAAAAGTCCAAGGTTGACCAGAAAACGAGGTACCATTTTCTATAAAGTCCTGAAGCATCAAGTACTGTAATAGAAGAAAACAAAAGCTTCAGCAATTGTAATAGAAGAAACAGAAGACAAGCGTGAATAAAAAGAAAAGTACAAATGCTGCAAAAGCAAAAACACTGAAGATTGAAGTCAAGCGCCTGGTGCCGATAATCAAGCCTCGGAAACGTCGTATTTTGATTTATGCTCATCGAAATGAAGTGATCTTGTCTTTATTAGAAAGATAAGATAAATACCTACAGGTTTCATGGAGAAGTCGAGATCTGAACCAATCCCGATCAGAGTGAAATTCCTTCTTCAAGCTTGATATGTGGTACTGTTCGTGACAATTAGAACATGCAAGCGTTTGATGACAATTTTTGGAGCTTTAGGTTTTCAAAAGCATCGATCTTGGTATTTTTAGAAGGCTTAGAGAAATATCCCCAAATCTCATGAAGAGGTCAAGAGCGAAATCGATCTCTATCTTTGTCAAATTGCATCCGTAAGTTGGTGACGTCATGTGGTTCCTGACAGTCATACCTTTGTAGCGTCTGATGACCATATATTGAGCTTTAGGTGTACGAATTGGATGAAACTAGTGTCTCATTAAAGCTAATATTAATATCTACACGTTTCATGAAGACATTGATTCCTAATTCGTGCCTTAAAATGGTCAAATAAGCATAATATGCTAACTGCTAAGAATGCTGCCAGTTAAACAGCCTTGCGAATGTGCCCAGTGGATAACCAAGTGCCTTAGCTAATTTAAGAAGCATCCAATGAAGCTAATCAAGCGTCTGTTCAGAATACAAACATTATGAAGGCTGGAGAAGTAATTTTGAATGAAGTATTAAGATATTAAAAGTCCAAACTTGACCAGAAATCGAGGTACCATTTTCTATAAAGTCCTGAAGCATCAAGTACTATAATAGAAGAACACAAAAGCTTCAGCAATTGTAATAGAAGAAAGAGAAGACAAGCGTGAATAAAAACAAAAGTACAAATGTTGCAAAAGAAAAAACACTGAAGATTGAAGTCAAGCACCTGCTGCCGATAATCAAGCCTCCGAAATATCGTATTTTGAGGTACACTAGTCGAAATGAAGTACTCTTGATTTTGTTAGAAAGATAAGATAAATGCCTACCGGTTTCCCAGAGAAGTCGAGATCTGAACCAATCCCGATCTGAGTGAAATTCCTTCTTCAAGCTTGAGATGTGGTACTGTTCGTGACAATCAGGACATGCAAGCGTCAGCTGACAATTTCTGGAGCTTTAGGTGTTCAAAAGCATCGATCTTGGTATCGTTGGAAGGCTTATAGAAATATCCGCAACTCTTGTTAAAAGGTCAAGAGCGAAATCGATCTCTATCTTTGTCAAATTGCATCCGTAAGTTGGTGACGTCTTGTTGTTCCTGACAGTCAGACCTTTGTAGCTTCTGATGACCATATATTGAGCTTTAGGTGTCCGAATTGGATGAAACTGGTGTCTCATTAAAGCTAATATCCGCATCTAGAAGTTTCATGCAGACATCGAATCCTAATTCGTGCATTAAGAGGGTCAAAGAAGCGTAATACGCTAAATGCTAAGAATGCTACGAGTTAAACAGCATTGTGAATGTGCCCAGTGGATAACCAAGCGCCTTAGCTCATGTAAGAATCCTCCGGTGAAGTTAATCAAGCGTCTACTCAGAATATAGAACATTATGACGGCAGGAGAAGTAATTTCGAATGAAGTATTAAGATATTCAAAGTCCACGCTTGACCAGAAAATGAGGTACCTTTTTCCATAAAGTTCGGAAACATCAAGTACTGTAATAGTAGAAGACAAAATCTTCAACAACTCTAATAGAAGAAAGAGAAGAGAAACACAAAAAAAGACAAAAGCACAAAAGTGCAAAAGCGAAAACACTGAAGATTGAAGTCAAGCGCGTGCTGCTAATAATCAAGCGTCCGAAACGTCGTATTTTGAGGTATGCTGGTCGAAATGAAGTGATCTTAGTTTTGTTAGAAAGATAAGATATATAAATACGTGTTTCCTGCAGAAGTCAAGATCTGAACCAATCTCGATCTGAGTGAAATTCCTTCTTCAAGCTTGAGATGTGATACTGTTCGTGACAATCAGAACATGCAAGGGTCTGCTGACAATTTCTGGAGCTTTAGGTGTTCAAAAGCACTGATCTTGGGATCATTGGAAGGCTTATAGAAATACCCGCAACTCTCATGAAGAGGTCAAGAGCGAAATCGATATCTATCTTTGTCAAATTGCATCCGTCAGTTGGTGACGTGATATTGTTTCTGACCGTCATACCTTTGTAGCGTCTGATGACCATATACTGAGCTGTAGGTGTCCGAATTGGATGAAACCAGTGTTTTATTATAGCTAATATCCATATCTACCTATTTCGGGTAAACATCGAATCCTAATTCGTGTATTAAGATGGTCAAATAAGCATAATACGCTAACTGCTAAGAATGCTACGAGTTAAACAACCTTGTGAATGTTCCCAGTGGATAACCAAGAGCCTTAGCTAATTTAAGAAACGTCCGGTGAGGCTAATCAAGCGTCTATTCAAAATACAAACATTACGAAGGCTGGAGAAGTAATTTTGAATGAAGTATTAACATATTCAAAGTCCAAGCCTGACCAGAAAACGGG
Organism: Ammopiptanthus mongolicus; assembly: GCA_039655645.1. Taxonomy (NCBI): domain Eukaryota; kingdom Viridiplantae; phylum Streptophyta; class Magnoliopsida; order Fabales; family Fabaceae; genus Ammopiptanthus; species Ammopiptanthus mongolicus. The sequence goes on from CM077349.1 coordinate 39,110,534, forward strand.
GTACCATTTTCTATAAAGTCCTGAAGAATCAAGTACTGTAATAGAAGAACACCAAAGCTTCAGCAATTGTAATATAAGAAAGAGAAGACAAGGGTGAATAATAACAAAAGTACAAATGCTGCAAAAGCAAAAACACTGAAGATTGAAGTTAAGCGCCTGCTGCCGATAATCAAGCCTCCAAAACGTCGTATTTTGAGGTACGCTGGTCGAAATGAAGTGATCTTGGTTTCGTTATAAAGATAAGATATATAAATACATGTTTCATGGAGAAGTCAAGATCTGAACCAATCTCGATCTGAGTGAAATTCCTTCTTCAAGCTTGAGATGTGATATTGTTCGTGACAATCAGAACAAGCAAGCGTCTGCTGACAATTTCTGGAGCTTTACGGTTTCAAAAGCATCGATCTTGGCATCATTCGAAGGCTTTGAGCAATATCCGCAACTCTCATGAAGAGGTCAAGAGCGAAATCGATCTCTATCTTTGTCAAATTACATCCGTAAGTTGGTGACGTCATGTTGTTCCTGACAGTCATACCTTTGTAGCGTCTGATGACCATATGTTGAGCTGTAGGTGTCCGAATTGGATCAAAATGGTGTCTCATTAAAGCTAATATCCATATCTACACGTTTCATGAAGACATCGAATCCTAATTCGTGCATTAAGCGGGTCAAATTAGCATAATACGCTAACTGATAAGAATGCTACGAGTTAAAAAACATTGTGAATTTTCCCAGTGGATAACCAAGCTCCTTAGCTAATTTAAGAAGCGTCCGGTGAAGCTAATCAAGCGTCTGTTCAGAATACAAACATTATGAAGGTTGGAGAAGTAATTTTGAATGAAGTATTAAGATATTAAAAGTCCAAGCTTCACCAGAAAACGAGGTACCATTTTCTATAAAGTCCTGAAGCATCAAGTACTGTAATAGAAGAAAACAAAAGCTTCAGCAATTGTAATAGAAGAAACAGAAGACAAGCGTGAATAAAAAGAAAAGTACAAATGCTGCAAAAGCAAAAACACTGAAGATTGAAGTCAAGCGCCTGCTGCCGATAATCAAGCCTCGGAAACGTCGTATTTTGATTTATGCTCATCAAAATGAAGTGATCTTGTCTTTATTAGAAAGATAAGATAAATACCTACAGGTTTCATGGAGAAGTCGAGATTTGAACCAATCCCGATCAGAGTGAAATTCCTTCTTCAAGCTTGATATGTGGTACTGTTCGTGACAATTAGAACATGCAAGCGTTTGATGACAATTTTTGGAGCTTTAGGTTTTCAAAAGCATCGATCTTGGTATTTTTAGAAGGCTTAGAGAAATATCCCCAAATCTCATGAAGAGGTCAAGAGCGAAATCGATCTCTATCTTTGTCAAATTGCATCCGTAAGTTGGTGACGTCATGTGGTTCCTGACAGTCATACCTTTGTAGCGTCTGATGACCATATATTGAGCTTTAGGTGTACGAATTGGATGAAACTAGTGTCTCATTAAAGCTAATATTCATATCTACACGTTTCATGAAGACATTGATTCCTAATTTGTGCCTTAAAATGGTCAAATAAGCATAATATGCTAACTGCTAAGAATGCTGCCAGTTAAACAGCCTTGCGAATGTGCCCAGTGGATAACCAAGTGCCTTAGCTAATTTAAGAAGCATCCAATGAAGCTAATCAAGCGTCTGTTCAGAATACAAACATTATGAAGGCTGGAGAAGTAATTTTGAATGAAGTATTAAGATATTAAAAGTCCAAACTTGACCAGAAATCGAGGTACCATTTTCTATAAAGTCCTGAAGCATCAAGTACTATAATAGAAGAACACAAAAGCTTCAGCAATTGTAATAGAAGAAGGAGAAGACAAGCGTGAATAAAAACAAAAGTACAAATGTTGCAAAAGAAAAAACACTGAAGATTGAAGTCAAGCACCTGCTGCCGATAATCAAGCCTCCGAAACATCGTATTTTGAGGTACACTAGTCGAAATGAAGTACTCTTGATTTTGTTAGAAAGATAAGATAAATGCCTACCGGTTTCCCAGAGAAGTCGAGATCTGAACCAATCCCGATCTGAGTGAAATTCCTTCTTCAAGCTTGAGATGTGGTACTGTTCGTGACAATCAGGACATGCAAGCGTCAGCTGACAATTTCTGGAGCTTTAGGTGTTCAAAAGCATCGATCTTGGTATCGTTGGAAGGCTTATAGAAATATCCGCAACTCTTGTTAAAAGGTCAAGAGCGAAATCGATCTCTATCTTTGTCAAATTGCATCCGTAAGTTGGTGACGTCATGTTGTTCTTGACAGTCAGACCTTTGTAGCGTCTGATGACCATATATTGATCTTTAGGTGTCCGAATTGGATGAAACCGGTGTCTCATTAAAGCTAATATCCGCATCTAGAAGTTTCATGAAGACATCGAATCCTAATTCGTGCATTAAGAGGGTCAAAGAAGCGTAATACGATAAATGCTAAGAATGCTACGAGTTAAACAGCATTGTGAATGTGCCCAGTGGATAACCCAGCGCCTTAGCTCATTTAAGAATCCTCCGGTGAAGTTAATCAAGCGTCTACTCAGAATATAGAACATTATGACGGCAGGAGAAGTAATTTCGAATGACGTATTAAGATATTCAAAGTCCACGCTTGACCAGAAAATGAGGTACCCTTTTCCATAAAGTTCGGAAACATCAAGTACTGTAATAGTAGAAGACAAAAGCTTCAACAACTCTAATAGAAGAAAGAGAAGAGAAACACGAAAAATACAAAAGTACAAAAGTGCAAAAGCGAAAACACTGAAGATTGAAGTCAAGCGCGTGCTGCTAATAATCAAGCGTCCGAAACGTCGTATTTTGAGGTATGCTGGTCGAAATGAAGTGATCTTAGTTTTGTTAGAAAGATAAGATATATAAATATGTGTTTCCTGCAGAAGTAAAGATCTGAACCAATCTCGATCTGAGTGAAATTCCTTCTTCAAGCTTGAGATGTGATACTGTTCGTGACAATCAAAACATGCAAGGGTCTGCTGACAATTTCTGGAGCTTTAGGTGTTCAAAAGCACTGATCTTGGGATCATTGGAAGGCTTATAGAAATACCCGTAACTCTCATGAAGAGGTCAAGAGCGAAATCGATATCTATCTTTGTAGCGTCTGATGACCATATATTGAGCTGTAGGTGTCTGAATTGGATGAAACCGGTGTTTCATTAAAGCTAATATCCATATGTACACGTTTCATGAAGACATCGAATCCAAATTCGTGCATTAAAAGGGTCAAATAAGCATAATACGCTAAATGCTAAGAATTCTACGAGTTAAACAGCAATGTGAATGTGCCCATTGGATAACCAAGCACCTTAGCTCATTTAAGAATCCTCCGGTGAAGCTAATCAAGCGTCTACTCGGAATATCGAACATTATGACGGCTGGAGAAGTAATTTCGAATGAACCCTGAAGCATCAAATACTGTAATAAAAGAACACAAAAGCTTCAGCAATTGAAATAAAGAAAGAGAAGACAAGCGTGAATAAAAACAAAAGTACAAAATGCTGCAAAAGCAAAAACACTTAAGATTGAAGTCAAGCGCCTGCTGCCGATAATCAAGCCTCCGAAACGTAATATTTTGAGGTACGCTCGTCGAAATGAAGTGATCTTGGTTTTGTTAGAATGATAAGATAAATACATACAGGTTTTCTGGAGAAGTCGAGATCTGAACAATTCCCGATCTGAGTGAAATTCCTTCTTCAACTTGAGATGTTGTACTATTCGTGACAATCAGAACATCCAAGCGTCTGCTGACAATTTCTGGAGCTTTAGGTGTTCAAAAGCATCGATCTTGGTATCGTTGGAAGGCTTAGAGAAATATCCGCAACTCTTGTTAAAAGGTCAAGAGCGAAATCGATCTCTATCTTTGTCAAATTGCATCCGTAAATTGGTGACGTCATGTTGTTCCTGACAGTCATACCTTTGTAGCGTCTGATGACCATATATTGAGCTGTAGGTGTCCGAATTGGATGAAACCGGTGTCTCATTAAAGCTAATATCCATATCTACACGTTTCATGAAGACATCGAATCCTAATTCGTGCATTAAGAGGGTCAAATTAGCATAATACGCTAAATGCTAAGAATGCTACGAGTTAAACAGAATTGTGAATGTGCCCAGTGGATAACCAAGCGCCTTAGCTCATTTAAGAATCCACCTGTGAAGTTAATCAAGCGTCTACTCAGAATACAGAACATTATGACGGCTGGAAGTGTAATTTCGAATGAAGTATTAAGATATTCAAAGTCCAAGCTCGACCAGAAAACGAGGTACCCTTTTCCATAAAGTTCGGAAACATCAAGTACTGTAATAGTAGAATACAAAAGCTTCAGCAACTCTAATAGAAGAAAGAGAAGAGAAACACGAAAAAAGACAAAAGTACAAAAGTGCAAAAGCAAAAACACTAAAGATTGAAGTCAAGCGCCTGCTGCCAATAATCAAGCGTCCGAAACGTCGTATTTTGTGGTACGTTGGTCGAAATGAAGTGATCTTGGTTTTGTTAGACGATAAGATATATAAATACGTGTTTCCTGGAGAAGTCAAGTTCTGAACCAATCTCGATCTAAGTGAAATTCCTTCTTCAAGCTTGAGATGTGATACTGTTCGTGACAATCAGAACATGCAAGGGTCTGCTGACAATTTCTGGAGCTTTTAGGTGTTCAAAAGCATCGATCTTGGGATCATTGGAAGGCTTATAGAAATACCCGCAACTCTCATGAAGTGGTCAAGAGCGAAATCGATATCTATCTTTGTCAAATTGCATCCGTCAGTTGGTGACGTGATATTGTTCCTGACAGTCATACCTTTGTAGCCTTTGATGATCATATATTGAGCTGTAGGTGTCCGAATTGGATGAAACTAGTGTCTCATTAATGCTAATATCCATATCTACATGTTTTGGGAAGACATCGATCCTAATTCGTGCATTAAGATGGTCAAATAAGCATAATATGCTAACTGCTAAGAATGCTACGAGTTAAACAGCCTTGTGAATGTGCCCAGTGGATAAATGTTGTTTCAAATCAAATGAGTTTTCAACTGTAAAAGTTGTTTGGTTTACAAAAGGAGTTTTCTAACTCGATCGTAAAGTTTTACGCGTGAAAAACCTAAGTTAAGTAATTAACTTAGAGTTGAAGACAAGGGTTAATTAAGTATGGTATGTGGTGGAACAAGACCATGTACTATACCATTGATGACTTAGTACATCAATGAGTTCATAAAACTTAAGTGAATCAACACTTGATTCCTTAATTGAAAGACAATGGATTAATATCTTAGAAAGGCTTAAAGACTTATCAAAGAGGATTCTCAATCCTTATTCATAATGCTTAGGACTTGAGACTTAATTCATAAGACGTAAACACAAACGTGAAAGGTTTTGGTTTTGAAGCAGTAGTTCGATGACGGACCGGTGATTCGGATCCAGGTTAATCGTTCAATTGTTTCAGTCTTGTGATAACCAGAATGAGAGAGAGATCCTAAGATTGTGCAGTTATGGGACTGTACAGTGGAAGGAATCCTGAGGCTATGCAGGTATGGGACTGTATAGTTGAGGGAAGGCATATAACAATTGATTGGTACTACCCATACCAACAAGATTTATCTACATTTCGAATGAAGTATTAAGATATTCAAAGTCCAAGCTTGACCAGAAAATAAGGTACCATTTTCTATAAAGTCCTGAGGCATCAAGGACTGTAATAGAAGAACACAAAAGCTTTAGCAATTCTAATAGAAGACAAGCGTGGATAAAAACAATAGTACAAGTGCAGCACAAGCAAAAACACTGAAGGTTGAAGTCAAGCACCTGCTGCCGATAATCAAGCCTCTGAAGCGTCGTATTTTGAGGTACGCTCGTCGAAATCAAGTGATCTTAGTTTTCTTAGAAAGATAAGATAAATAACTACAGGTTTCCTGGAGAAGTCGAGATCTGAACCAATCCCGATCTGAGTGAAATTCCTTCTTCAAGCTTGAGATGTGGTACTGTTCGTGACAATCAGAACATGTAAGCGTCTGCTGACAATTTCTGGAGCTTTAGGTGTTCAAAAGAATCGATCTTGGTATCGTTGGAAGGCTTAGAGAAATATCCGCAACGCTCATGAAGAGATCAAGAATGAAATCGATCTCTATCTTTGTCAAATTGCATCCGTAAGTTGGTGACGTGATGTTGTTCCTGACAGTCATACCTTTGTAGAGTCTGATGGCCATATATTCAGCTATATGTGTCCAAATTGGATGAAACCGATTTATTTTTAAAGCTAATATCCATATCTAAAAGTTTCATTAAGACATCGAATCCTAATTCGGCCATTAAGAGGAACAAAGAAGCATAATACGCTAACTAGTCAGAATGCTACTAGTTTGACAGCCTTGTGAATGTGCCAGCGGATAACCACACACCTTAGCTAATTTAAGAGGCGTCCAGTGAAGCTAATCAAGCGTCTATTCAGAATACAAAACATTATGAAGGTTGGAGAAGTAATTTTTAATGAAGTATTAAGATATTCAAAGTCCAATCTTGACCTGAAAATAAGGTGCCATTTTCTATAAAGTCCTGAAGCATCAAGTACTTTAATAGAAGAACACAAAAGCTTCAGTAATTCTACTAGAAGAAGGAGAAGACAAGCGTGAATAAAAACAAAAATATAGATGCGGCAAAAGCGATTGAAGTCAAGCGCCTGCTGCCGATAATCAAGGGTCCGAAACGTTGTATTTTGAGGTACACTGGTTGAAATGAAGTACTCTTGATTTTGTTAGAAAGATAAGATAAATACCTACCGGTTTCCTGGAGAAGTGGAGATCTGAACCAATACCGATCTGAGTGAAATTCCTTCTTCAAGCTTGAGATGTGGTACTGTTCGTGGCAATCAGAACATGCAAGCGTCTGCTGACAATTTCTCGAGCTTTAGGTGTTCAAAAGCATCGATCTTGGTATCGTTGGAAGGCCTTGAGAAATATCCGCAACTCTGATGAAGAGGTCAAGAGCGAAATCGATCTCTATCTTTGTCAAATTGCATCCGTAAGTTGGTGACGTCATGTTGTTCCGGACAGTCATACCTTTGTAGCATCTGATGACTATATATTGAGCTATAGGTGTCTGAATTGGATGAAACCGGTGTTTCATTAAAGCTAATATCCATATGCACACGTTTCATAAAGACATCGAATCCAAATTCATGCATTAAAAGGGTCAAATAAGCATAATACGCTAAATGCTAAGAATTCTACGAGTTAAACAGCATTGTGAATGTGCCCATTGGATAACCAAACACCTTAACTCATTCAAGAATCCTCCGGTGAAGCTAATCAAGCGTCTACTCGCAATATCGAACATTATGACGGCTGGAGAATTAATTTCGAATGAGCCCTGAAGCATCAAGTACTGTAATTGAAGAACACAAAAGCTTCAGCAATTGTAATAAAGAACGAGAAGACAAGCGTGAATAAAAACAAAAGTACAAATGCTGCAAAAGCAAAAACACTTAAGATTGAAGTCAAGCGCCTGCTGCCGATAATCAAGCCTCTGAAACGTCATATTTTGATGTACGCTTGTCGAAATGAAGTGATATTGGTTTTGTTAGAATGATAAGATAAATTCCTACGGGTTTGCTGCAGTAGTCGAGATCTGAACCAATCCCGATCTGAGTGAAATTCCTTCTTCAACTTGAGATGTTGTACTGTTCGTGACGATCAGAACATGCAAGCGTCTGCTGACAATTTCTAGAGCTTTAGGTGTTCAAAAGCATCGATCTTGGTATCGTTGGAAGGCTTAGAGAAATATCTGCAACTCTTGTTAAAGGGTCAAGAGCGAAATCGATCCCTATCTTTGTCATATTGCATCCGTAAGTTGGTGACGTCATGTTGTACCTGACAGTCATACCTTTTTAGCGTCTGATGACCATATATTGAGCTGTAGGTGTCCGAATTGGATGAAACCGGTGTCCTGTTAAAGCTAATATCTATATCTACACGTTTCATGAAGACATCGAATCCTAATTCGTGCATTAAGAGGGTCAAATAAGCATAATACGCTAAATGCTAAGAATGCTACGAGTTAAACAGCATTGCGAATGTGCCCAGTGGATAACCAAGCGCCTTAGCTCATTTAACAATCCTTCGGTGAAGTTAATCAAGCGTCTACTCAGAATACAGAACATTATGACGGCTGGAGAAGTAATTTCGAATGAAGTATTAAGATATTGAAAGTCCAAGCTTGACCAGAAAACGAGGTACCCTTTTCCATAAAGTTTGGAAACATCAAGTACTGTAATAGTGGAAGACAAAAGCTTCAGCAACTCTAATAGAAGAAAGAGAAGAGAAACACGAAAAAAGACAAAAGTACAAAAGTGCAAAAGCAAAAATACTGAAGATTGAAGTCAAGCGCCTGCTGCTAATAATCAAGCGTCCGAAACGTCGTATTTTGAGGTATGCTGGTCGAAATGAAGTGATGTTGGTTTTGTTAGAAAGACAAGATATATATAAATACGTGTTTCCTGGATAAGTCAAGTTCTGAACCAATCTCGATCTGAGTGAAATTCCTTCTTCAAGCTTGAGATGTGATAGTGTTCGTGATAATCAGAACATGCAAGGGTCTGCTGACAATTTCTGGAGCTTTAGGTGTTCAAAAGCACCAATCTTGGGATCATTGGAAGGCTTATAGAAATACCCTCAACTCTCATGAAGTGGTCAAGAGCGAAATCGATATCTATCTTTGTCAAATTGCATCCGTCAGTTGGTGACGTGATATTGTTCCTGACAATCATACCTTTGTAGCGTCTGATGACCATATATTGAGCTGTAGGTGTCCGAATTGGATGAAAATAGTGTCTCGTTAAAGCGAATATCCATATCTACATGTTTCGGGAAGACATCGATCCTAATTCGTGCATTAAGATGGTCAAATAAGCATAATATGCTAAATGCTAAGAATGCTATGAGTTAAACAGCCTTGTGAATGTGCCCAGTGGATAAATGTTGTTTCAAATCAAATGAGTTTTCAACTGTAAAAGTTGTTTGGTTTACAAAAGGAGTTTTCTAACTCAATCGTAAAGTTTTACGCGTGAAAAACCTAAGTTAAGTAATTAACTTGGAGTTCAAGACAAGGGTTAATTAAGTATGGTATGTGGTGGAACAAGACCATGTACTATACCATTGATGACTTAGTACATCAATGAGTTCATAAAACTTAAGTGAATCAACACTTGATTCCTTAATTGAAAGACAATGGATTAATATCTTAGAAAGGCTTAAAGACTTATCAAAGAGGATTCTCAATCCTTATTCATAATGCTTAGGACTTGAGACTTAATTCATAAGACGTAAACACAAACGTGAAAGGTTTTGGTTTTGAAGCAGTAGTTCGATGACGGACCGGTGATTCGGATCCAGGTTAATCGTTCAATTGTTTCAGTCTTGTGATAACCAGAATGAGAGAGAGATCCTAAGATTGTGCAGTTATGGGACTGTACAGTGGAAGGAATCCTGAGGCTATGCAGGTATGGGACTGTATAGTTGAGGGAAGGCATATAACAATTGATTGGTACTACCCATACCAACAAGATTTATCTACATTTCGAATGAAGTATTAAGATATTCAAAGTCCAAGCTTGACCAGAAAATAAGGTACCATTTTCTATAAAGTCCTGAGGCATCAAGGACTGTAATAGAAGAACACAAAAGCTTTAGCAATTCTAATAGAAGAAAGAGAAGACAAGCGTGAATAAAAACAATAGTACAAGTGCAGCACAAGCAAAAACACTGAAGGTTGAAGTCAAGCACCTGCTGCCGATAATCAAGCCTCTGAAGCGTCGTATTTTGAGGTACGCTCGTCGAAATCAAGTGATCTTAGTTTTCTTAGAAAGATAAGATAAATAACTACAGGTTTCCTGGAGAAGTCGAGATCTGAACCAATCCCGATCTGAGTGAAATTCCTTCTTCAAGCTTGAGATGTGGTACTGTTCGTGACAATCAGAACATGTAAGCGTCTGCTGACAATTTCTGGAGCTTTAGGTGTTCAAAAGAATCGATCTTGGTATCGTTGGAAGGCTTAGAGAAATATCCGCAACTCTCATGAAGAGATCAAGAATGAAATCGATCTCTATCTTTGTCAAATTGCATCCGTAAGTTGGTGACGTGATGTTGTTCCTGACAGTCATACCATTGTAGAGTCTGATGGCCATATATTGAGCTATATGTGTCCAAATTGGATGAAACCGATTTATTTTAAAATCTAATATCCATATCTACAAGTTTCATTAAGACATCGAATCCTAATTCGGCCATTAAGAGGATCAAAGAAGCATAATACGCTAACTAGTCAGAATGCTACTAGTTTAACAGCCTTGTGAATGTGCCAGTGGATAACCACACACCTTAGCTAATTTAAGAGGCGTCCAGTGAAGCTAATCAAGCGTCTATTCAGAATACAAAACATTATGAAGGTTGGAAAAGTAATTTTGAATGAAGTATTAAGATATTCAAAGTCCAAGCTTGACCAGATAACGAGGTACCATTTTCTATAAAGTCCTGAAGCTTCAAGTACTATAATAGAAGAACACAAAAGCTTTAGCAATTGTAATAGAAGAAAGAGAAGACAAGCGTGAATAAAAATAAAAGTACAAATGCTGCAAAAGCAAAAACACTGAAGATTGAAGTCAAGCGCCTGCTGCCGATAAACAAGCCTCTGAAACGTCATATTTTGAGTTACGCTCATCGAAATCAAGTGATCTTAACTTTATAAGAAAGATAAGATAAATACCTACCGGTTTCATGGAGAAGTCGAGATCTGAACCAATCCCGATCTGAGTGAAACACCTTCTTCAAGCTTGAGATGTGTTACTATTCATGAAAATTAGAACATCCAAGCGTCTGCTGACAATTTTTGGAGCTTTAGGTGTTCAAAAGCATCAATCTTGGTATTGTTAGAAGGCTTCGAGAAATATCCGCAACTCTCATGAAGAGGTCAAGAGCGAAATCGATCTCTAGCTTTGTCAAATTGCATCCGTAAGTTGGTGACGTCATGTTGTTCCTGACAGCTATACCTTTGTAGTGTCTGATGACCATATATTGAGCTGTTGGTATCCGAATTGGATGAAACCGGTGTCTCATTAAAGCTAATATCCATATTTACATGTTTCATGAAGACATCGAATCCAAATTCGTGCATTAAGAGGGTCAATTAAGCATAATACGCTAACGGCTAAGAATGCTACGAGTGAAATGGCATTGTGAATTTGCCCAGGGGATAACCAAGCGCCTTAGCTAATTTAAGAAGTGTCCGACGAAGCTAATCAATCGTCTGTTCAAAATACAAACACTATGAAGGCTGGAGAAGTAATTTTAAATGAAGTATTAAGATATTCAAAGTCCAAGCTTGACCAGAAAACGGGGTACCATTTTCGACAAAGTCCTGAAGCATCATGTACTATAATAGAATAACACCAAAGCTTCAGCAATTGTAATAGAAGAAAGAGAAGACAAGCGTGAATAATAACAAAAGTACAAATGCTGCAAAAGCAAAAACACTGAAGATTGAAGTCAAGCGCCTGTTGCCAATAAACAAGGCTCCGAAATGTCGTATTTTGAGGTACGCTGGTCGAAATGAAGTGATCTATGTTTTGTTCAAAATATAAGATATATAAATACGTGTTTCCTGAAGAAGTCAAAATCTAAACCAATCTCGATCTGAGTGAAATTCCTTCTTTAAGCTTGAGATGTGATACTGTTCGTGACAATCAGAACATGCAAGCGTCTGCTGACAATTTCTGGAGCTTTAGGTGTTCAAAAGCATCGATCTTGATATCATTGGAAGGCTTATAGAAATATCCGCAACTCTCATGAAGAGTTCAAGAGCGAAATCGAGCTCTATCTTTGTCAAATTGCATCCGTAAGTTGGTGACGTGATGTTGTTTCTGACATTCATACCTTTGTAGTGTCTGATGACCATATATTGAGCTGTAGGTGTCCGAACTGGATGAAACCAGTGTCTCATTAAAGCTAATATCCATATCTACACGTTTCATGAAGACATCGAATCCTAATTCGTGCATTAAGATGGTCAAATAAGCATAATATGCTAACTGCTAAGAATGTCACGAGTTAAACAGCCTTGTGAATGTGCCCGGTGGATAACCAAGCGCCTTAGCTAATGTAAGAAACGTCCGGTGAGGCTAATCAAGCGTCTGTTCAGAATACAAACATTACGAAGGCTCGAGAAGTAATTTTGAATGAAGTATTAAGATATTCAAAGTCCAAGCTTGACCAGAAAATAAGGTTCCATGTTCTATGAAGTCCTGAAGCATCAAGCACTGTAATAGAAGAACACAAAAGCTTCAGCAATTGTAATAGAAGATGGAGAAGACAAGCGTGAATAAAAACAGAAGTACAAATGCTTCAAAAGCAAAAACTCAGAAGATTGAAGTCAAGTGCCTGCTGCCGATAATCAAGCCTCCGAAACGTCATATTTTGAGGTACACTCGTGGAAATGATGTACTCTTGATTTTTTTAGAAAGATAAGATAAATACCTACCGGTTTCCTGGAGAAGTCGAGATCTGAACCAATCCCGATCTGAGTGAAATTCTTTCTTCAAGCTTGAGATGTGGTACTGTTCGTGACAATCAGAACATGCAATCGTCTGCTGACAATTTCTGGAGCTTTAGGTGTTCAAAAGCATCGATCTTGGTATCATTGGAAGGCTTAGATAAATATTCGCAACTCTCATGAAGAGGTCAAGAGCGAAATCGATCTCTATCTTTGTCAAATTGCATCCGTAAGTTGGTGACGTCATGTTGTTCCTGACAGTCATACCTTTGTAGCGTCTGATGACCATATATTGAGCTGCAGGTGTCTGAATGGGATTAAACCGGTGTCTCATTAAATCTAATATCCATATGTACACGTTTTATGAAGACATCGAATCCTAATTCGTGCATTAAAAGGGTCAAATAAGCATAATACGCTAAATGCTAAGAATGCTACGCGCTAAACAACATTGTGAATGTGAGCATTAGATAACCAAGCACCTTAGCTCATTTAAGAATCCTCCGGTGAAGCTAATCAAGCGTCTACTTGGAATACAGAACATTATGACGGCAGGAGAAGTAATTTCGAATGAAGTATTAAGATATTCAAAGTCCAAGCTTTACCAGAAAATGAGGTACCCTTTTCCATAAAGTTCGGAAACATCAAGTGTTGTAATAGTAGAAGACAAAAGATTCAGCAACTCTAATAGAATAAAGAGAAGAGAAGCACGAATGAAAACAAAAGTACAAAAGCTGCAAAAGCAAAAACACTGAAGATTGAAGTCAAGCGCTTGCTGCCAATAATCAAGCGTCCGAAACGTCGTATTTTGAGGTACACTCGTCGCAATTAAGTGATCTTTGTTTTGTTGGAAAGATAAGATAAATAAATACATGTTTCCTGGAAAAGTCAAGATCTGAACCAATCTTGATCTGAGTGAAATTCCTTCTTCAAGCTTGAGAAGTGATACTGTTCGTGACAATCAGAACATGCAAGCGTCTGCTGACAATTTCTGGAGCTTTAGGTGTTCAAAAGCATCAATCTTGGTATCATTGAAAGGCTTATAGAAATATCCGCAACTCTCACGAAGAGGTCAAAAGTGAAATCGATCTCTATCTTTGTCAAATTGCATCCGTAAGTTGGTGACGTGATGTTGTTCCTGACAGTCATACCTTTGTAGCGTCTGTTGGCCATATATTGAGCTATAGGTGTCCGAATTGGATGACACCAGTGTCTTTTTAAAGCTAATATCCATATCTACTAGTTTTCTTAAGACATCGAATCCAAATTCATCCATTTAGAGAATCAAAGAAGCATAATACCCTAACTGTTCAGAATGCTTCAAGTTTGACAGCCTTGTGAATATGCCCTGTGGATAACCACGCACCTTAGCTAATTTAAGAGGCGTCCAGTGAAGCTAATCAAGGGTTTATTCAGAATACAAAACGTTATGAAGGCTGGAGAAATAATTTTGAATAAAGTATTAAGACATTCAAGGGTCCGAAACGTTGTATTTTGAGGTACGCTCGTCGACATGAAGTGATCTTTGTTTTTTTAGAAAGACAAGATAAATACCAACATGTTTCCTGGAGAAGTAGAGATATGAACCAATCCCGATCTGAGTGAAATTCCCTCTTCAAGCTTGAGATGTGATACTGTTCATAGCAATCAGAACATGCAAGCGTCTGCTGACTATTTCTGGAGCTTTAGGTGTTCAAAAGCATCGATGTTGGTATCATTGGAAGGCTTAGAGAAATATCCGCAACTCTTATGAAGATGTCAAGAGCGAAATCGATCTCTATCTTTGTGAAATTGCATCCGTAAGTTGGTGACGTCATGTTGTTCCTGACAGTCATACCTTTGTAGCGTCTGATGACCATATAATGAGTTGTAGGTGTCCGAATTGGATGAAACCGGTGTCTCATTAAAGCTAATATCCATATCTACACGTTTCATGAAGACATCGAATCCTAATTCGTACATTAAGAGGGTCAAATAAGCATAATACGCAAAATGCTAAGAATGCTACGAGTTAAACAGCATTGTGAATGTGCCCAGTGGATAACCAAGCGCCTTATCTCATTTAAGAATCCTCCAGTGAAGTTAATCAAGCGTCTACTCAGAATACAGAACATTATGACGGCTGGAGAAGTAATTCCGAATGAAGTATTAAGATTTTCAAAGTCCAAGCTTAACCACAAAACGAGGTACCCTTTTCCATAAAGTTCAGAAACATCATGTACTGTAATAGTAGAAGACAAAAGCTTCAGCAACTCTAATAGAAGAAAGAGAAGAGGAACACGAAAAAAGACAAAAGTACAAAAGTACAAAAGCAAAAACACTGAAGATTAAAGTCAAGCGCCTGCTGCAAATAATCAAGCGTCCGAAACGTCGTATTTTGAGGTACGCTCGTCGAAATGAAGTGATCTTTGTTTTGTTAGAAAGATAAGATAAATAAATACATGTTTCCTGGAAAAGTCAAGATCCGAACCAATCTTGATCGTAGTGAAATTCCTTCTTCAAGCTTGAGATGTGATACTGTTCATGACAATCAGAACATGCAAGCATCTACTGACAATTTTTGGAGCTTTAGGTGTTCAAAAGCATCGATCTTGGCATCATTGAAAGGCTTATAGAAATATCCGCAACTCTCACGAAGAGGTCAAAAGCGAAATTGATCTCTATCTTTGTCAAATTGCAAGCGTAAGTTGGTGACGTGATGTTGTTCCTGACAATCATACCTTTGTAGCGTCTGATGGCCATATATTGGGCTATAGGTGTCCGAATTGGATGAAACCGGTGTCTTTTTAAAGCTAATATCCATATGTACAAGTTTTCTTAAGACATCGAATCCAAATTTGTCCATTTAGAGAATCAAAGAAGCATAATACCCTAACAGTTCAGAATGATACTAGTTTGATAGCCTTGTGAATGTGCCCAGTGGATAACCACAAACCTTAGCTAATTTAAGAGGCATCCAGTGAAGCTAATCAAGGGTCTATTCAAAATACAAAACGTTATGAAGGCTGGAGAAATAATTTTGAATGAAGTATTAAGATATTCAAGGGTCCGAAACGTCGTATTTTGAGGTACGCTCGTCGAAATGAAGTGATCTTAGTTTTTTTAGAAACATAAGATAAATACGTACATGTTTCCTGGAGAAGTAGAGATATGAACCAATCCCGATCTGGGTGAAATTCCCTCTTCAAGCTTGAGATGTGATACTGTTCATGACAATCAGAACATGCAAGCGTCTGCTTGCAATTTCTGGAGCTTTAGGTGTTCAAAAGCATCGATCTTGGTATCATTGAAAGGCTTATAGAAATATCCGCAACTCTCACGAAGAGGTCAAAAGCGAAATCAATCTCTATCTTTGTCACATTGCATCCGTAAGTTGGTGACGTGATGTTGTTCCTAACAGTCATACATTTGTAGCGTCTGATGGCCATATATTGAGATATAGGTGTCCGAATTGGATGAAACTTGTGTCTCTTTGAAGCTAGTATCCATATCTACAAGTTTTATTAAGACATCGAATCCTAATTCAGCCATTAAGAGGATCAAAGAAGCATAATAAGTTAACTGGTCAGAATGCTACTATGTTGACAGCCTTGTGAATGTTCCCAGCGGATAACCACGCACCTTAGGTAATTTATGAGGCGTCCAGTGAAGCTAATCAAGCGTCTATTCAGAATAAAAATTATTATGAAAGTTGGAGAAGTAATTTTGAATGAAGTATTAAGATATTGAAAGTCCAAGCTTGACCAGAAAATAAGGTACCATTTTCTATAAAGTCCTGAGGCATCAAGCACTATAATAGAAGAACACCAAATCTTCAGCAATTGTAATAGAAGAAAGAGAAGACAAGCGTGAATAAAAACAAAAATACAGATGCGGCAAAAGCAAAAACACTGAAGATTGAAATCAAGTGCCTGCTGCGGAAAATCAAGGGTCCGAAACGTCGTATTTTGAGGTACGCTCGTCGAAATGAAGTGATCTTGGCTTTATTAGAAAGATAGGATAAATACCTACAGGTTTCCTGGAGAAGTCGAGATCTTAACTAATCCCGATCTGAGTGAAATTCCTTCTTCAAGCTTGAGATGTGGTACTGTTCGTGACAATCAGAACATGTAAGTGTTTGCTAACAATTTCTTGAGCTTTAGGTGTTCAAAAGCATCGATCTTGCTATCGTTGGAAGGCTTAGAGAAATATCCGCAACTCTCATGAAGAGATCAAGAGCAAAATCGATCTCTATCTTTGTCAAATTGCATCCGTAAGTTGGTGACGTGATGTTGTTCGTGACAGTTATACCTTTGTAGCGTCTGATGGCCATATATTGAGCGATATGTGTCCAAATTGGATGAAACCGATTATTTTTAAAGCTAATATCCATATCTACAAGTTTCATTAAGACATCGAATCCTAATTCGGCCATTAAGAGGATCAAAGAAGCATAATACGCTAACTAGTCAGAATGCTACTAGTTTGACAGCCTTGTGAATGTGCCAGCGGATAACCACACACCTTAGCTAATTTAAGAGGCGTCCAGTGAAGCTAATCAAGCGTCTATTTAGAATACAAAACATTATGAAGGTTGGAGAAGTAATTTGGAATGAAGTATTAAGATATTCAAAGTCCAAGCTTGACCAGAAAATAAGGTACCATTTTCTATAAAGTCCTGAAGCATCAAGTACTGTAGTAGAAGAACACAAAATTTTCAGCAATTCTACAAGAAGAAGTAGAAGACAAGCGTGAAAAAAAAAAAAAAATACAGATGCGACAAAAGCAAAAACACTGAAGATTGAAGTCAAGCGCTCGCTGCCGAAAATCAAGGGTCTGAAACGTCGTATTTTGAGGTATGCTCATCGAAATGAAGTGATCTTGGCTTTATTAGAAAGTTAAGATAAATACCTACAGGTTTCCTGGAGAAGTCGAGATCTGAACCAATCCCGATCTGAGTGAAATTCCTTCTTCAAGCTTGAGATGTGGTACTGTTCGTGATAATCAGAACATGCAAGCGTCTGCTGACAATTTATGGAGCTTTAGGTGTTCAAAAGCATCGATCTTGGTATCGCTGGAAGGCTTAGAGAAATATCCGCAACTCTCATGAAGAGTCATACCTTTGTAGCGTATGACGGCCATATATTGAGTTGTTGGCGTCTGAATTGGATGAAACTGGTGTCTCATTAAAGCTAATATCCATATCAACACGTTTCATGAAGACATCGAATCCTAATTCATGCATTAAGAGGGTCAAATAAGCATAATACGCTAACTGCTAAGAATGCTATTTGTTAAACAGCATTGTGAATGTGCCCAGTGGATAACCAAGCGCCTTAACAAATTTAAGAAGCGTCCAGTGAAGCTAATGAAGTGTCTGTACAGAATACAAACATTATGAAGGCTGGAGAAGTAATTTTGAACGAAGTATTAAGATATTCAAAGTCCAAGCTTGACAAGAAAATAAGGTTCCATTTTCTATAAAGTCCTGAAGCATCACGTACTGGAATAGATAAAAAAAAAAGCTTCAGAAATTGTAATAGAAGAAAGAGAAGACAAGCGTGAATAAAAACAAAAGTACAAATGCTTCAAAAGCAAAAACTCTGAAGATTGAAGTCAAGTGCCTACTGCCGATAATCAAGCCTCCGAAACGTCGTATTTTGAGGTACACTCATTGAAATGAAGTACTCTTGATTTTGTAAGAAATATAAGATAAATACCTACCGGTTTCCTGGAGAAGTCGAGATCTGAACCAATCTCGATCTGAGTGAAATTCCTTCTTCAAGCTTGAGATGTGGTACTGTTCGTGACAATCAGAACATGCAAGCATCTGCTGACAATTTCTGGAGCTTTAGGTGTTCAAAAGCATCGATCTTGGTATCGTTGGAAGGGTTAGAGAAATATCCCCAACACTCATGAAGAGGTCAAGAGCGAAATCGATCTCTATCTTTGTCAAATTGCATCCGTAAGTTGGTGACGTCATGTTGTTCCTGACAGTCATACCTTTGTAGCGTCTGATGACCATATATTAAGCTGTAGGTGTCCGAATTGGATGAAACCGGTGTCTCATTAAAGCTAATATCCATATGTACACGTTTTATGAAGACATCGAATCCTAATTCGTGCATTAAAAGGGTCAAATAAGCATAATACGCTAAATGCTAAGAATGCTACGAGTTTAACAACAATGTGAATGTGCCCATTGGATAACCAAGCACCTTAGCTGATGTAAGAATCCTACGGTGAAGCTAATCAAGCGTCTACTCGGAATACAGAACATTATGACGGCAGGAGAAGTAATTTCGAATGAAGTATTATGATATTTAAAGTCCAAGCTTTACCAGAAAACGAGGTACCCTTTTCCATACGGAAACATCAAGTATTGTAATAATAGAAGACAAAAGATGCAGCAACTCAAATAGAATAAAGAGAAGAGAAGCACGAATAAAAACAAAAGTACAAAAGCTGCAAAAGCGAAAACACTGAAGATTGAAGTCAAGCGCCTGCTGCCAATAATCAAGCGTCCGAAACGTCGTATTTTGAGGTACGCTCGTCGAAATGAAGTGATCTTTGTTTTGGTAGAAAGATAAGATAAATAAATACATGTTTCCTGCAAAAGTCAAGATCTGAACCAATGTTGATCGGAGTGAAATTCCTTCTTCAAGCTTGAGATGTGATAATGTTCGTGACAATCAGAACATGCAAGCGTCTACTGACAATTTCTGGAGCTTTAGGTGTTCAAACGAATCGATCTTGGTGTCATTGAAAGGCTTATAGAAATATCCGCAACTCTCATGCAGAGGTCAAAAGCGAAATCGATCTCTATCTTTGTCAAATTGCATCCGTAAGTTGGTGACGTCATGTTGTTCCTGACAGTCATACCTTTGTAGCGTCTGTTGGCCATATAATGAGCTATAGGTGTCCGACTTGGATAACACCGGTGTCTTTTTAAAGCTAATATCCATATGTACACGTTTTATGAAGACATCGAATCCTAATTCGTGCATTAAAAGGGTCAAATAAGCATAATACGCTAAATGCTAAGAATGCTTCGAGTTTAACAACAATGTGAATGTGCCCATTGGATAACCAAGCACCTTAGCTCATGTAAGAATCCTACGGTGAAGCTAATCAAGCGTCTACTCGGAATACAGAACATTATGACGGCAGGAGAAGTAATTTCGAATGAAGTATTATGATATTTAAAGTCCAAGCTTTACCAGAAAACGAGGTACCCTTTTCCATAAAGTTCGGAAACATCAAGTATTGTAATAATAGAAGACAAAAGATACAGCAACTCAAATAGAATAAAGAGAAGAGAAGCACGAATAAAAACAAAAGTACAAAAGCTGCAAAAGCAAAAACACTGAAGATTGAAGTCAAGCGCCTGCTGCCAATAATCAAGCGTCCGAAACGTCGTATTTTGAGGTACGCTCGTCGAAATGAAGTGATCTTTGTTTTGGTAGAAAGATAATATAAATAAATACATGTTTCCTGGAAAAGTCAAGATCTGAACCAATGTTGATCTGAGTGAAATTCCTTCTTCAAGCTTGAGATGTGATACTGTTCGTGACAATCAGAACATGCAAGCGTCTACTGACAATTTCCGGAGCTTTAGGTGTTCAAACGAATCGATCTTGGTATCATTGAAAGGCTTATAGAAATATCCGCAACTCTCACGAAGAGGTCAAAAGCGAAATCGATCTCTATCATTGTCAAATTGCATCCGTAAGTTGGTGACGTGATGTTGTTCCTGACAGTCATACCTTTGTAGCGTCTGTCGGCCATATATTGAGCTATAGGTGTCCGAATTGGATGACACCGGTGTCTTTTTAAAGCTAATATCCATATCTACTAGTTTTCTTAAGACATCGAATCCAAATTCATCCATTTAGAGAATCAAAGAAGCATAATACCCTAACTGTTCAGAATGCTTCAAGTTTGACAGCCTTGTGAATATGCCCTGTGGATAACCACGCACCTTAGCTAATTTAAGAGGCGTCCAGTAAAGCTAATCAAGGGTTTATTCAGAATACAAAACGTTATGAAGGCTGGAGAAATAATTTTGAATGAAGTATTAAGATATTCAAGGGTCCGAAACATTGTATTTTGAGGTATGCTCGTCGACATGAAGTGATCTTGGTTTTTTTAGAAAGACAAGATAAATACCAACATGTTTCCTGGAGACGTAGAGATATGAACCAATCCCGATCTGAGTGAAATTCCCGCTTCAAGCTTGAGATGTGATATTGTTCATGACAATCAGAACATGCAAGCGTCTGCTGACTATTTCTGGAGCTTTAGGTGTTCAAAAGCATCGATGTTGGTATCATTGGAAGGCTTAGAGAAATATCCGCAACTCTTATGAAGATGTCAAGAGCGAAATCGATCTCTATCTTTGTGAAATTGCATCCGTAAGTTGGTGACGTCATGTTGTTCCTGACAGTCATACCTTTGTAGCGTCTGATGACCATATAATGAGCTGTAGGTGTCCGAATTGGATGAAACCGGTGTCTCATTAAAGCTAATATCCATATCTACACGTTTCATGAAGACATCGAATCCTAATTCGTACATTAAGAGGGTCAAATAAGCATAATACACAAAATGCTAAGAATGCTACGAGTTAAACAGCATTGTAAATGTGCCCAGTGGATAACCAAGTGCCTTAGCTCATTTGAGAATCCTCCGGTGAAGTTAATCAAGCGTCTACTCAGAATAAAAAACATTATGAAGGTTGGAGAAGTAATTTTGAATGAAGTATTAAGATATTCAAAGTCCAAGCTTGACCAGAAAATAAGGTACCATTTTTTATAAAGTCCTGAGGCATCAAGCACTGTAATAGAAGAACAACAAAGCTTCAGCAATTGTAATAGAAGAAAGAGAAGAAAAGCGTGAATAAAAACAAAAATACAGATGCGACAAAAGCAAAAGCACTGAAGATTGAAATCAAGCGCCTGCTACCGAAAATCAAGGGTCCGAAACGTCGTATTTTGAGGTACGCTCGTCGAAATGAAGTGATCTTTGTTTTGTTAGAAAGATAAGATAAATAAATACATGTTTCCCGGAAAAGTCAAGATCCGAACCAATCTTGATCGTAGTGAAATTCCTTCTTCAAGCTTGAGATGTCATACTGTTCATGACAATCAGAACATGCAAGCGTCTGCTGACAATTTTTGGAGCTTTAGGTGGTCAAAAGCATCGATCTTGGTATCATTGAAAGGCTTATAGAAATATCCGCAACTCTCACGAAGAGGTCAAAAGGGAAATTGATCTCTATCTTTGTCAAATTGCATCCGTAAGTTGGTGACGTGATGTTGTTCCTGACAATCATACCTTTGCAGCGTCTGATGGCCATATATTGAGCTATAGGTGTCCGAATTGGATGACACCGGTGTCTTTTTAAAGCTAATATCCATATCTACTAGTTTTCTTAAGACATCGAATCCAAATTCATCCATTTAGAGAATCAAAGAAGCATAATTCCCTAATTGTTCAGAATGCTTCAAGTTTGACAGCCTTGTGAATATGCCCTGTGGACAACCACGCACCTTAGCTAATTTCAGAGGCATCCGTGAAGCTAATCAAGGGTTTATCCAGAATACAAAACGTTATGAAGGCTGGAGAAATAATTTTGAATGAATTATTAAGATATTCAAGGGTCCGAAACGTCGTATTTTGAGGTACGCTCGTCGAAATGAAGTGATCTTGGTTATTTTAGAAAGATAAGATAAATACCAACATGTTTCCTGGAGAAGTAGAGATATGAACCAATCCCGACCTGAGTGAAATTCCCTCTTCAAGCTTAAGATGTGATGCTGTTCATGACAATCAGAACATGCAAGTGTCTGCTTACAATTTCTGGAGCTTTAGGTGTTCAAAAGCATCGATGTTGGTATCATTGAAAGGCTTATAGAAATATCCGCAACTCTCACAAAGAGGTCAAAAGCGAAATCGATCTCTATCTTTGTGAAATTGCATCCGTAAGTTGGTGACGTGATGTTGTTCCTGACAGTCATTCCTTTGTAGCGTCTGATGGCCAAATATTAAGATATAGGTGTCCAAATTGGATGAAACTTGTGTCTCTTTAAAGCTAATATCCATATCTACAAGTTTTATTAAGACATCGAATCCTAATTCAGCCATTAAGAGGATCAAAGAAGCATAATACGTTAACTGGTCAGAATGCTACTACGTTGACAGCCTTGTGAATGTTCCCAGCGGATAACCACGCACCTTAGGTAATTTAAGAGGCGTCCAGTGAATCTAATCAAGCGTCTATTCAGAATAAAAAACATTATGAAGGTTGGAGAAGTAATTTTGAATGAATTATTAAGATATTCAAAGTCCAAGCTTGACCAGAAAATAAGGTACCATTTTCTATAAAGTCCTGAGGCATCAAGTACTGTAATAGAAGAACACAAAATTTTCAGCAATTCTACTAGAAGAAGGAGAAGACAAGCATGAATAAAAACAAAAATACAGATGCGGCAAAAGCAAAAACACTGAAGATTGAAGTCAAGCGCTTGCTGCCGAAAATCAAGGGTCCGAAACGTCGTATTTTGATGTACGCTCGTCGAAATGAAGTGATCTTGGCTTTATTAGAAAGATAAGATAAATACCTACAGGTTTCTTGGAGAAGTCGAGATCTGAACCAATCCCGATCTAAGTGAAATTCCTTCTTCAAGCTTGAGATGTCTTACTGTTCGTGACAATCAGAACAGGCAAGCGTCTGCTGACAATTTATGGAGCTTTTGGTGTTCAAAAGCATCGATCTTGGTATCGTTGGAAGGCATAGAGAAATATCCGCAACTCTCATGAAGAGGTCATGAGCGAAATCGATTTCCATCTTCGTCAAATTGCGTCCGTAAGTTGGTGATGTCATGTTGTTCCCGATAGTCATACCTTTGTAGCGTCTGATGGCTATATATTGAGTTGTTGGTGTCTGAATTGGATGAAACTGGTGTCTCATTAAAGCTAATATCCATATCCACACGTTTCATGGAGACATCGAATCCTAATTCGTGCATTAAGAGGGTCAAATAAGCATAATACGCTAATTGCTAAGAATGCTACGTGTTAAACAGTATTGTGAATGTGCCCTGTGGATATCCAAGCTCGTTAGCTAATTTAAGAAGCGTCCAGCGAAGCTAATCAAGCGTCTGTTCAGAATACAAACATTATGAAGGCTGGAGATGTAATTTTGAATGAAGTATTAAGATATTCAGAGTCCAAGCTTGACCAGAAAATAAGGTTCCATTTTCTACAAAGTCCTGAAGCATCAAGTACTGTAATAGAAGAACACAAAAGCTTAAGCAATTGTAATAGAAGAAAGAGAAGACAAGCATGAATAAAAACATAAGTACAAATGCTGCATAAACAAAAAGACTGAAGATTGAAGTCAAGCGCCTGCTGCCGATAATCAAGCATCTTAAACGTCGTATTTTGAGATACGCTCATCGAAATGAAGTGATCTTGGTGTTGTTAGAAAGATAAGATAAATACCTACAGGTTTCCTGAAAAATTCGAGATCAGAACCAATCCCGATCTAAGTTAAATTCCTTCTTCAAGCTTGAGATGTGGTACTGTTTGTGACAATCAGAACATGTGTGCATCTGCTGACAATTTCTGGAGCTTTAGGTGTTCAAAAGCATTCATCTTGGTATCGTTGGAAGGCTTATAGAAATATACGCAACTCCCATGAAGAGGTCAAAAGCGAAATCAATCTCTATCTTTGTCAAATTGCATCCGTAAGTTGGTGACGTGATGTTGTTCCTGATAGTCATACCTTTGTAGTGTCTGATAGCCATGTATTGAGTTTTCGGCGTTCGAATTGGATGAAACCGGTGTCTCATTAAAGGTCATATCCATATCTACAATTTTCACAAAAACATCAATTCCTAATTCGGCCATTAAGAGGGTCTAAGAAGCATAATACGCTCACTGGTCAGAATGCAACGAGGTAAACAGCCTTGTGAATATGCCCAGTGGATAACCACGCACCTTAGCTAATTTAAGAGGCTTCCAATGAAGCTAATCAAGCATCTATTTAGATTACAAAACATTATGGAGGCTGGAGAAGTAATTTTGAATGAAGTATTAAGATATTCAAAGTCCAAGCTTGACCAGAAAATAAGGTACCATTTTCTATAAAGTCCTGAGGCATCAAGGACTGTAATAGAAGAACACAAAAGCTTTAGCAATTCTAATAGACGAAGATTGAAGTCAAGCGCCTGCTGCCGATAATCAAGCCTCTGAAACGTCGTATTTTGAGGTACGCTCGTCGAAATCAAGTGATCTTAGTTTTTTTAGAAAGATAAGATAAATAACTACAGGTTTCCTGGAGAAGTCGAGATCTGAACCAATCCCGATCTGAGTGAAATTCCTTCTTCAAGCTTGAAATGTGGTACTGTTTGTGACAATCAGAACATGTAAGTGTCTGCTGACAATTACTGGAGCTTTAGGTGTTCAAAAGCATCAATCTTGGTATCGTTGGAAGGCTTAGAGAAATATTCGCAACTCTCATGAAGAGATCAAGAATGAAATCGATCTCTGTCTTTGTCAAATTGCATCCGTAAGTTGGTGACGTGATGTTGTTCCTGTCAGTCATACCTTTGTAG
This sequence comes from Ammopiptanthus mongolicus, assembly GCA_039655645.1. Classification (NCBI taxonomy): domain Eukaryota; kingdom Viridiplantae; phylum Streptophyta; class Magnoliopsida; order Fabales; family Fabaceae; genus Ammopiptanthus; species Ammopiptanthus mongolicus. The sequence continues at coordinate 39,135,703 of CM077349.1, forward strand.
AGTCTGATGACCATATATTGAGCTATATTTGTCCAAATTGGATGAAACGGATTTATTTTGAAAGCTAATATCCATATCTACAAGTTTCATTAAGACATCGAATCCTAATTCGGCCATTAAGAGGATCAAAGAAGCATAATACGCTAACTAGTCAGAATGCTACTAGTTTAACAGCCTTGTGAATGTGCCAGTGGATAACCACACACCTTAGCTAATTTAAGAGGCGTCCAGTGAAGCTAATCAAGCGTCTATTCAGAATACAAAACATTATGAAGGTTGGAAAAGTAATTTTGAATGAAGTATTAAGATATTCAAAGTCCAAGCTTGACCAGATAACGAGGTACCATTTTCTATAAAGTCCTGAAGCTTCAAGTACTATAATAGAAGAACACAAAAGCTTTAGCAATTGTAATAGAAGAAAGAGAAGACAAGCGTGAATAAAAATAAAAGTACAAATGCTGCAAAAGCAAAAACCCTGAAGATTGAAGTCAAGCGCCTGCTGCCGATAAACAAGCCTCTGGAACGTCATATTTTGAGTTACGCTCATCGAAATGAAGTGATCTTAACTTTATAAGAAAGATAACATAAATACCTACAGGTTTCATGGAGAAGTCGAGATCTGAACCAATCCCGATCTGAGTGAAACACCTTCTTCAAGCTTGAGATGTGGTACTATTCGTGAAAATCAGAACATGCAAGCGTCTGCTGACAATTTTTGGAGCTTTAGGTGTTCAAAAGCATCAATCTTGGTATTGTTAGAAGGCTTAGAGAAATATCCGCAACTCTCATGAAGAGGTCAAGAGCGAAATCGATCTCTAGCTTTGTCAAATTGCATCTGTAAGTTGGTGACGTCGTGTTATTCCTGACAGACATACCTTTGTAGTGTCTGATGACCATATATTGAGCTGTTGGTATCCGAATTGGATGAAACCAGTGTCTCATTAAAGCTAATATCCATATTTACATGTTTCATGAAGACATCGAATCCTAATTCGTGCATTAAGAGGGTCAATTAAGCATAATACGCTAACGGCTAAGAATGCTACGAGTGAAATGGCATTGTGAATTTGCCCAGGGGATAACCAAGCGCCTTAGCTAATTTAAGAAGCGTCCGACGAAGCTAATCAAGCGTCTGTTCAGAATACAAACACTATGAAGGCTGGAGAAGTAATTTTGAATGAAGTATTAAGATATTCAAAGTCCAAGCTTGACCAGAAAACGAGGTACTATTTTCGACGAAGTCCTGAAGCATCATGTACTATAATAGAATAACACCAAAGCTTCAGCAATTGTAATAGAAGAAAGAGAAGACAAGCGTGAATAATAACAAAAGTACAAATGCTGCAAAAGCAAAAACACTGAAGATTGAAGTCAAGCGCCTGTTGCCGATAAACAAGCCTCCGAAACGTCGTATTTTGAGGTACGCTGGTCGAAATGAAGTGATCTATGTTTTGTTCAAAATATAAGATATATAAATACTTGTTTCCTGAAGAAGTCAAAATCTAAACCAATCTCGATCAGAGTGAAATTCCTTCTTTAAGCTTGAGATGTGATACTGTTCGTGACAATCAGAACATGCAAGCGTCTGCTGACATTTTCTGGAGCTTTAGGTGTTCAAAAGCATCGATCTTGATATCATTGGAAGGCTTATAGAAATATCCGCAACTCTCATGAAGAGGTCAAGAGCGAAATCGAGCTCTATCTTTGTCAAATTTCGTCCGTAAGTTGGTGACGTGATGTTGTTTCTGACATTCATACCTTTGTAGTGCCTGATGACCATATATTGAGCTGTAGGTGTCCGAACTGGATGAAACCAGTGTCTCATTAAAGCTAATATCCATATCTACACGTTTCATGAAGACATCGAATCCTAATTCGTGCATTAAGATGGTCAAAGAAGCATAATACGCTAACTGCTAAGAATGTCACGAGTTAAACAGCCTTGTGAATGTGCCCGGTGGATAACCAAGCGCCTTAGCTAATGTAAGAAACGTCCGGTGAGGCTAATCAAGCGTCTGTTCAGAATACAAACATTACGAAGGCTGGAGAAGTGATTTTGAAAGAAGTATTAAGATATTCAAAGTCCAAGCTTGACCAGAAAATAAGGTTCCATGCTCTATAAAGTCCTGAAGCATCAAGTACTGTAATAGAAGAACATAAAAACTTCAGCAATTGTAATAGAAGAAAGAGAAGACAAGCGTGAATAAAAACAAAAGTACAAATGCTTCAAAAGCAAAAACTCTGAAGATTGAAGTCAAGTGCCTGCTGCCGATAATCAAGCCTCCAAAACGTCGTATTTTGAGGTACACTCGTGGAAATGAAGTACTCTTGATTTTTTTAGAAAGATAAGATAAATACCTACCGGTTTCCTGGAGAAGTCGAGATCTGAACCAATCCCGATCTGAGTAAAATTCCTTCTTCAAGCTTGAGATGTGATACTGTTCGTGACAATCAGAACATGAAATCGTCTGCTGACAATTTCTGGAGCTTTAGGTGTTCAAAAGCATCGATCTTGGTATCATTGGAAGGCTTAGATAAATATTCGCAACTCTCATGAAGAGGTCAAGAGCGAAATCGATCTCTATCTTTGTCAAATTGCATCCGTAAGTTGGTGACGTCATTGAGCTGTAGGTGTCTGAATGGGATTAAACCGGTGTCTCATTAAATCTAATATCCATATGTACACGTTTTATGAAGACACCGAATCCTAATTCGTGCATAAAAGGGTCAAATAAGCATAATACGCTAAATGCTAAGACGGCTACGAGCTAAACAACATTGTGAATGTGCCCATTGGATAACCAAGCACCTTAGCTCATTTAAGAATCCTTCGGTGAAGCTAATCAAGCGTCTACTCGGAATACAGAACATTATGACGGCAGGAGAAGTAATTTCGAATGAAGTATTAAGATATTCAAAGTCCTAGCTTTACCAGAAAACGAGGTACCCTTTTCCATAAAGTTCGGAAACATCAAGTATTGTAATAGTAGAAGACAAAAGATTCAGCAACTCTAATAGAATAAAGAGAAGAGAAGCACGAATAAAACAAAAGTACAAAAGCTGCAAAAGCAAAAACACTGAAGATTGAAGTCAAGTGCTTGCTGCCAATACTCAAGCGTCCGAAACATCGTATTTTGAGGTACGCTCGTCGAAATGAAGTGATCTTTGTTTTGTTGGAAAGATAAGATAAATAAATACATGTTTCCTGGAAAAGTCAAGATCTGAACCAATGTTGATCTGAGTGAAATTCCTTCTTCAAGCTTGAGATGTGATACTATTCGTGACAATCAGAACATGCAAGCGTCTGCTGACAATTTCTGGAGCTTTAGGTGTTCAAAAGCATCGCTCTTGGTATCATTGAAAGGCTTATAGAAATATCCGCAACTCTCACGAAGAGGTCAAAAGCGAAATCGATCTCTATCTTTGTCAAATTGCATCCATAAGTTGGTGACGTGATGTTGTTCCTGACAGTCATACCTTTGTAGCGTCTGTTGGCCATATATTGAGCTATAGGTGTCCGAATTGGATGACACCGGTGTCTTTTTAAAGCTAATATCCATATCTACTAGTTTTCTTAAGACATTGAATCCAAATTCATCCATTTAGAGAATCAAAGAAGCATAATACCCTAACTGTTCAGAATGCTTCAAGTTTGATAGCCTTGTGAATATGCCCTGTGGATAACCACGCACCTTAGCTAATTTAAGAGGCGTCCAGTGAAGCTAATCAAGGGTTTATTCAGAATACAAAACGTTATGAAGGCTGGAGAAATAATTTTGAATGAAGTATTAAGATATTCAAGGGTCCGAAACGTTGTATTTTGAGGTACGCTCGTCGACATGAAGTGATCTTGGTTTTTTTAGAAAGACAAGATAAATACCAACATGTTTCCTGGAGAAGTAGAGATATGAACCAATCCCGATCTGAGTGAAATTCCAGCTTCAAGCTTGAGATGTGATACTGTTCATAGCAATAAGAACTTGCAAGCGTCTGCTGAGTATTTCGGGAGCTTTAGGTGTTCAAAAGCATCGATCTTGGTATCATTGGAAGGCTTAGAGAAATATCCGCAACTCTTATGAAGATGTCAAGAGCGAAATCGATCTCTATCTTTGTGAAATTGCATCCATAAGTTGGTGACGTCATGTTGTTCCTGACAGTCATACCTTTGTAGCGTCTGATGACCATATATTGAGCTGTAGGTGTCCGAATTGGATGAAACCGGTGTCTCATTAAAGCTAATATCCATATCTACACGTTTCATGAAGGCATCGAATCCTAATTCGTACATTAAGAGGGTCAAATAAGCATAATACGCAAAATGCTAAGAATGCTACGAGTTAAACAGCATTGTGAATGTGCCCAGTGGATAACCAAGCGCCTTAGCTCATTTAAGAATCCTCAGGTGAAGTTAATCAAGCGTCTACTCAGAATACAGAACAATATGACGGTTGGAGAAGTAATTCCGAATGAAGTATTAAGATTTTCAAAGTCCAAGCTTGACCACAAAACGAGGTACCCTTTTCCATAAAGTTCAGAAACATCAAGTACTGTAAGAGTAGAAGACAAAAGCTTCAGCAACTCTAATAGAAGAAAGAGAAGAGAAACACGAAAAAAAGACAAAAGTACAAAAGTGCAAAAGCAAAAACACTGAAGATTGAAGTCAAGCGCCTGCTGCAAAAATCAAGCGTCCGAAACATCGTATTTTGAGGTACGCTCGTCGAAATGAAGTGATCTTTGTTTTGTTAGAAAGATAAGATAAATAAATACATGTTTCCTGGAAAAGTCAAGATCCGAACCAATCTTGATCGTAGTGAAATTCCTTCTTGAAGCTTGAGATGTGATACTGTTCATGACAATCAGAACATGCAAGCATCTACTGACAATTTTTGGAGCTTTAGGTGTTCAAAAGCATCGATCTTGGTATCATTGAAAGGCTTATAGAAATATCCGCAACTCTCACGAAGAGGTCAAAAGCGAAATTGATCTCTATCTTTGTCAAATTGCATCCGTAAGTTGGTGACGTGATGTTGTTCCTGACAATCATACCTTTGTAGCGTCCGATGGCCATATATTGGGCTATAAGTGTCCGAATTGGACGAAACCGGTGTCTTTTTAAAGCTAATATCCATATGTACAAGTTTTCTTAAGACATCGAATCCAAATTCGTCCATTTAGAGAATCAAAGAAGCATAATACCCTAACAGTTCAGAATGATACTAGTTTGACAGCCTTGTGAATGTGCCCAGTGGATAACCACGAACCTTAGCTAATTTAAGAGGCATCCAGTGAAGCTAATCAAGGGTCTATTCAAAATACAAAACGTTATGAAGGCTGGAGAAATAATTTTGAATGAAGTATTAAGATATTCAAGGGTCCGAAACGTCGTATTTTGAGGTACGCTCGTCGAAATGAAGTGAACTTGGTTTTTTTAGAAAGATAAGATAAATACGTACATGTTTCCTGGAGAAGTAGAGATATGAACCAATCCCGATCTGGGTGAAATTCCCTCTTCAAGCTTGAGATGTGATACTGTTCATGACAATCAGAACATGCAAGCGTCTGCTTGCAATTTCTGGAGCTTTAGGTGTTCAAAAGCATCGATCTTGGTATCATTGAAAGGCTTATAGAAATATCCGCAACTCTCACGAAGAGGTCAAAAGCGAAATCGATCTCTATCTTTGTCACATTGCATCCGTAAGTTGGTGACGTGATGTTGTTCCTGAAAGTCATACCTTTGTAGCGTCTGATGGCCATATATTGAGATATAGTTGTCCGAATTGGATGAAACTTGTGTCTCTTTAAAGCTAATATCCATATCTACAAGTTTTATTAAGACATCAAATCCTAATTCAGCCATTAAGAGGATCAAAGAAGCATAATAAGTTAACTGGTCAGAATGCTACTACGTTGACAGCCTTGTGAATGTTCCCAGCGGATAACCACGCACCTTAGCTAATTTAAGAGGCGTCCAGTGAAGCTAATCAAGCGTCTATTCAGAATAAAAATTATTATGAAGGTTGGAGAAGTAATTTTGAATGAAGTATTAGGATATTCAAAGTCCAAGCTTGACCAGAAAATAAGGTATCATTTTCTATACAGTCCTAAGGCATCAAGCACTGTAATAGAAGAACACCAAAGCTACAGCAATTGTAATAGAAGAAAGAGAAGACAAGCGTGAATAAAAACAAAAATACAGATGCGGCAAAAGCAAAAACACTGAAGATTGAAATCAAGCGCCTGCTGCCGAAAATCAAGGGTCCGAAACGTCGTATTTTGAGGTATGCCCGTCGAAATGAAGTGATCTTGGCTTTATTAGAAAGATAAGATTAATACCTACAGGTTTCCTGCAGAAGTCGAGATCTTAACTAATCCCGATCTGAGTGAAATTCCTTCTTCAAGCTTGAGATGTGGTACTGTTCGTGACAATCAGAACATGTAAGTGTTTGCTGACAATTTCTTGAGCTTTAGGTGTTCAAAAGCATCGATCTTGGTATCGTTGGAAGGCTTAGAGAAATATCCGCAACTCTCATGAAGAGATCAAGAGCGAAATCGATCTCTATCTTTGTCAAATTGCATCCGTAAGTTGGTGACGTGATGTTGTTCGTGACAGTCATAACTTTGTAGCGTCTGATGGCCATATATTGAGCGATATGTGTCCAAAATGGATGAAACCGATTTATTTTTAAAGCTAATATCCATATCTACAAGTTTCATTAAGACATCAAATCCAAATTCGGCCATTAAGAGGATCAAAGAAGCATAATACGCTAACTAGTCAGAATGCTACTAGTTTGACAGCCTTGTGAATGTGCCAGCGGATAACCACACACCTTAGCTAATTTAAGAGGCGTCCAGTGAAGCTAATCAAGCGTCTATTCAGAATACAAAACATTATGAAGGTTGGAGAAGTAATTTGGAATGAAGTATTAAGATATTCAAAGTCCAAGCTTGACCAGAAAATAAGGTACCATTTTCTATAAAGTCCTGAAGCATCAAGTACTGTAATAGAAGAACACAAAATCTTCAGCAATTCTACTAGAAGAAGGAGAAGACAAGCGTGAAAAAAAACAAAAATACAGATGCGGCAAAAGCAAAAACACTGAAGATTGAAGTCAAGCGCTTGCTGCCGAAAATCAAGGGTCCGAAACGTCGTATTTTGAGGTATGCTCATCAAAATGAAGTGATCTTGGCTTTATTAGAAAGTTAAGATAAATACCTACAGGTTTCCTGGAGAAGTCGAGATCTGAACCAATCCCGATCTGAGTGAAATTCCTTCTTCAAGCTTGAGATGTGGTACTGTTCGTGACAATCAGAACATTCAAGCGTCTGCTAACAATTTATGGAGCTTTAGGTGTTCAAAAGCATCGATCTTGGTATCGCTGGAAGGCTTAGAGAAATATCCGCAACTCTCATGAAGAGTCATACCTTTGTAGCATCTCATGGCCATATATTGAGTTGTTGGCGTCTGAATTGGATGAAACTGGTGTCTCATTAAAGCTAATATCCATATCAACACGTTTCATGAAGACATCGAATCCTAATTCATGCATTAAGAGGGTCAAATAAGCATAATACGCTAACTGCTAAGAATGCTATGTGTTAAACAGCATTGTGAATGTGCCCAGTGGATAACCAAGCGCCTTAAATAATTTAAGAAGCGTCCAGTGAAGCTAATCAAGCGTCTGTTCAGAATACAAACATTATGAAGGCTGGATAAGTAATTTTGAACGAAGTATTAAGATATTCAAAGTCCAAGCTTGACAAGAAAATAAGGTTCCATTTTCTATAAAGTCCTGAAGCATCACGTACAGGAATAGATAAACAAAAAAGCTTCAGAAATTGTAATAGAAGAAAGAGAAAACAAGCGTGAATAAAAACAAAAGTACAAATGCTTCAAAAGCAAAAACTCTGAAGATTGAAGTCAAGTGCCTGCTGCCGATAATCAAGCCTCCGAAACGTCGTATTTTGAGGTACACTCATTGAAATGAAGTACTCTTGATTTTGTTAGAAATATAAGATAAATACCTACCGGTTTCCTGGAGAAGTCGAGATCTGAACCAATCCCGATCTGAGTGAAATTCCTTCTTCAAGCTTGAGATGCGATACTGTTCATGACAATCAGAACACGCAAGCGTCTGCTGACAATTTCTAGAGCTTTAGGTGTTTTAAAGCATTGATATTGGTATCGTTTGAAGGCTTAGAGATATATCCGTAACCCCTATGAAGAGGTCAAGAGCGAAATCGATCTCTATCTTTGTTAAATTGCATCCGTAAGTTTTTAACGTGATATTGTTCCTAACAGTCATACCTTTGTAGTGTCTGATGCCCATATAATGAGATGTAGGTGTCCGAATTAGATGACACCGGTGTCTCATTAAGAGGGTCTAAGAATCATAATACGCTCAGTGGTCAGAATGCAACGAGTTAAACAGCCTTGTGAATGTGCCAAGTGGATAACCAAGTGCCTTAGATCATTTAAGAATCCTCCGGTGAAGCTAATCAAGCGTCTACTTTGAATATAGAACATTATGATGGCTGGAGAAGTAATTTTGAATGAAGTATTAAGATATTCAAAGTCCAAGCTTGACCAGAAAATGAGGTACCATTTTCTATAAAGTCCTGAAGCATCAAGTACTGTAATAGAACAACACAAAAGCTTCTGCAATTGTAATAGAAGAAAGAGAAGTCGAGATCTGAACCAATCCCGATCTGAGTGAAATTCCTTCTTCAAGCTTGAGATGTGGTATTATTCGTGACAATCAGAACATGCAAGCGTCTGGTGACTATTTCTGGAGCTTTAGGAGTTCAAAAGCATCGATCTTGGTATCGTTGGAAGGCTTAGAGAAATATCCGCAACTCTCACGAAGAGGTCAAGTGCGAAATCGATCTCTATCTTTGTCAAATTGCATCCGTAAGTTGGTGACGTGATGTTGTTCCTGACAGTCATTCCTTTCTAGCGTCTGACGACCATATATTGAGTTGTTGGTGTCCGAATTGGATGAAACCAGCGTCTCTTTAAAGCTAATATCCATATCTACACGTTTCATGAAGACATCAAATCCTAATTCGTTCATTAAGAGGGTCAAAGAAGCATAATACGCTAACTGCTAAGAATGCTACGAGTTAAACAACGTTGTGAATGTGTCCAGTGGAAAACCAAGCGCCTTAGCTAATTTAAGAAGCGTCCGGTGAATCTAATCAAGCTTCTATTCAGAATACAAACGTTATGAAGGCTGGAGAAGTAATATTGAATGAAGTATTAAGATATTGAAAGTCCAAGTTTGACCAGAAAATAAGGTACCCTTTTCTATAAAGTCCTGAAGCATGAAGCACTGTATCAGAAGAAGAAAAAAGCTTCAGCAATTTTAAAAAAAGTAAGATAAGACAAGCGTGAATAAAGACGAAAGTACAAAAGCAGCAAAAGCAAAAGCACTGATGATTGAAGTCAAGCGCCTGCTGCCTATAATCAAGCGCCCGAAATCTCGTATTTTGAGTTGCGCTCTTCGAAATGAAGTGATCTTTGTTTTTTAAGAAAGATAAGAGATATACCTACATGTTTCCTGGAGAAGTCGAGATCTGAACCAACCTTTATCTGAGTGAATTTCCTTCTTCAAGCTCTAGACATGATACAGTTCTTGACAGTCAGAACATGCAAGCGTCTGCTGACAATTTCTGCAGCTTTAGGTGTTCAAAAGCATCGATCTTGGTATAGTTGGGAGGCATAGAGAAATATCCACAACTCTCATGAAGAGGTCAAGAGCGAAATCGATCTCTATCTTTGTCAAATTGCATCCGTAAGTTGGTGACATGATGTTGTTCCTGACAGTCACAACTTTGTCGTGTTTGATGACCATATATGGAGATGCAGGTGTCCGAATTGGATGAAACTGGTGTCTCATTAAAGCTAATATCCATATCTACAAGTTTCGTGAGAACATCGAATCCTAATTCGGCCATTAAGAAGGTCTAAGAAGAATAATACGCTCATTGGTCAGAATGCAACGAGTTACTTGTGAATGTGCCCAGTGGATAACCAAGCGCCTTAGCTCATTTAAGAATCCTCCCGTGAAGCTAATCAAGTGTCTACTCAGAAGACAGAACATTATGATGGCTGGAGAAGTAATTTCAAATGAAGTATTAAGATATTCAAAGTCCAAGCTTGACCAGAAAATAAGGTATCATTTTCTATAAAGTCCTGAAGCATCAAGTACTGTAATAGAAGAACACAAAAGCTTTAGCAATTCTAATAGAAGAAAGAGAAGACAAGTGTGAATAAAAACAAAATTACAAATGCTGCAAAAGCAAAAACAGTGAAGATTGAGGTCAAGCGCCTGCTGCCGATAATCAAGCGTCCGAAATGTTGTATTTTGAGGTACGCTCATCAAAATAAAGTGATCTTGGTTTTTTTAGAAAGATAAGATAAATGCCTACAGGGTTCTTGGAGAAGTCGAGATCTGAACCAATCCCGATCTGAGTGAAATTCCTTCTTCAAGTTTAGATGTGGTACTGTTCGGGACAATCAGAACATGCAAGCATCTGCTGACAATTTCGGGAGCTTTAGGTGTTCAAAAGCATCGATCTTGGTATCGTTGGAAGGCTTATAGAAATATCCACAACTCTCATGAAGAGGTCAAGAGCGAAGTCGCTCTCTATCTTTGTCAAATTGCATCCGTAAGTTGGTGACGTGGTGTTGTTCCTGACAGTCATACCTTTGTAGCGTCTAATGGCCATATATTGAGCTGTAGGTGTTCGAATTGGATGAAACCAGTGTCTCATTAAAGCAAATATCCATATCTACAAGTTTTATGAAGACATCAAATCCTAATTAGTGCATTAAGAGAGTCAAAGACGCATAATATGCTAACTGCTAAGAATGATAAGCAGCCTTGTGAATGTGCCCAGTGGATAACCAAGCCTTAGCGAATTTAAGAAGCGTCCAGTGGAGCTAATTAAGCGTCTATTCAGAATACAAACATTGTGATGGCTGGAGAAGTAATTTTGAATGAAGTATTAAGATATTCAAAGTCTTAGCTTGACCAGAAAATAAGGTACCATTTTCTGTAAAGTCCTGAAGCATCAAGTACTATAACAGAAGAAAATAAAAGCTTCAGCAATTCTAATAGAAGAAAGAGAAGACAAGCGTGAATAAAAACAAAAGTAGAAATCCTACAAATGCAAATACACTGAAGATTGAAGTCAAGCGCCTGCTGTCGATAATCAAGCCTCCGAAACGTCGTATTTTGAGGTACACTCATTGAAATGAAGTGATCTTGGTTTTGTTAGAAGGATAAGAAAAATGCCTACAGGTTTCTTGGGGAAGTCGAGATCTGAACCAATCCCGATCTGAGTGAAATTCCTTCTTCAAGCTTGAGATGTGGTACTGTTCGTGACAATCAGAACATGCAAGCGTCTGGTGACAATTTCTGGAGATTTAGGAGTTCAAAAGCATCGATCTTGGTATCGTTGGAAGGCTTAGAGAAATATCCGCAACTCTCATGAAGAGGTCAAGTGCGAAATCGATCTCTATCTTTGTCAAATTGCATCCGTAAGTTGGTGACGTGATGTTGTTCCTGACAGTCATACCTTTGTAGCGTCTGATGACCATATATTGAGCTCTAGGTGTCCGAATTGGATGAAACCAGTGTCTCATTAAATCTAATATCCATATCTACACGTTTCATGAAGACATCAAATCCTAATTAGTGCATTAAGAGAGTCAAAGACGCATAATATGCTAACTGCTAAGAATGATAAACAGCCTTGTGAATGTGCCCAGTGGATAACCAAGCCTTAGCGAATTTAAGAAGTGTCCAGTGGAGCTAATTAAGCGTCTATTCAGAATACAAACATTGTGATGGCTGGAGAAGTAATTTTGAATGAAGTATTAAGATATTCAAAGTCTTAGCTTGACCAGAAAATAAGGTACCATTTTCTATAAAGTCCTGAAGCATCAAGTACTATAATAGAAGAAAATAAAAGCTTCAGCAATTCTAATAGAAGAAAGAGAAGACAAGCGTGAATAAAAACAAAAGTAGAAATCCTACAAATGCAAATACACTGAAGATTGAAGTCAAGCGCCTGCTGTCGATAATCAAGCCTCCGAAACGTCGTATTTTGAGGTACACTCATTGAAATGAAGTGATCTTGGTTTTGTTAGAAGGATAAGAAAAATGCCTACCGGTTTCTTGGGGAAGTCGAGATCTGAACCAATCCCGATCTGAGTGAAATTCCTTCTTCAAGCTTGAGATGTGGTACTGTTCGTGACAATCAGAACATGCAAGCGTCTGGTGACAATTTCTGGAGCTTTAGGAGTTCAAAAGCATCGATCTTGGTATCGTTGGAAGGCTTAGAGAAATATCCGCAACTCTCATGAAGAGGTCAAGTGCGAAATCGATCTCTATCTTTGTCAAATTGCATCCGTAAGTTGGTGACGTGATGTTGTTCCTGACAGTCATACCTTTGTAGCGTCTGATGACCATATATTGAGCTCTAGGTGTCCGAATTGGATGAAACCAGTGTCTCATTAAATCTAATATCCATATCTACATGTTTCATGAAGACATCAAATCCTAATTCATGCATTAAGAGGGTCAAACAAGCATAATACGCTAATTGCTAAGAATGCTACGAGGTGAATGTGTTGATGTGAATCTAGAATGGACACCCTTGACAAGAATTATGAAGCCTGAAATAAAAACGGAAGAACAAAATTGGTATTTACAGAAATTGGTATTTTTATTAAAAATTACTCGTCTGTCTTGTTTTGGATGATTCAGGAGCTACAGAAGTCCGAATGATGTGTTTCTTGATGCGTTAGAAAGATAACAAACTGTTCTACAAATTATATTTCACGCTTCTTGACCTAATTCGGCATCTATCATGGTATAAAATGGGATGGAAGTTGAAGACGAATTCCTGGACGAAAATATTTTGGTTATTATATTGTGTGAGCTGCACTAATTTGTTGTTTGGGCTTGACCCAATTGGAATAAGGGGGTGCACGTTTTTCAGGCAGAAAAGGAGAGTAACCTTTGGCTTGCATGCCAAAAGTAACTCCTTGTAGTTTTATGACTTATCTTTATTAGTTGGTTTTTATTAGAATGATTATGTTTTTAGGTAGCCACTTATTGATGTCATGATTTCACCAATTAGTGGCATAGTCATTAGGGGGTTATGGAATCTTATGATGACTTGAGTAAGCCAACTCTTGGCAGCCCCAATTCCTATATGTATGTGCCTACTAACATGAATAAAACAACTTGGATGTTGAATTTGGATTAATTCCATTTGTGAGAGAATTGTTCTCTTAGGTTCTTGGTTGAACCAAACTTAGTTCTTATCAAAAATCCAAGGTTCTTGTGGCGAACATCACTTGGCTTATCAAACATTCTTGGTTTGTGGCGCCTACACCATTTCTTTCTTCACCATTTTCTTATTTTCTTCACTTTTATGCTGATTCATATTGCATCCAAAGAAGAACACAAAATTTACTTGTTTTGAATTCAACCAAACGATCTTCAAAAGGCAACCTCACCATTTTGTTGTAGTAGGCTACACTAAGAGTTGCATGAAGGTCAAGCCCATATTTCCCATGGTGTTAGACGAGTTTAGAGAGTCTTAGAGGAGGGAATCTTTAGCTTGCATGCTATAAGAAACTCCTCATTTAGTTGAGTGCATGCTATAAGTCAAGCGCCTGCTGCCGATAATCAAGCCTTCGAAACGTCGTATTTTGAGGTATGCTCGTAGAAATGAAGTGATCTTGGTTTTGTTGGAAGGATAAGATAAATACCTACAGGTTTCCTGCAGAAGTCAAGATCTGAACCAATCCCAACCTGAGTGAAATTCCTTCTTCAAGTTTGAGATGTGGTACTGTTCGTGACAATCAGAACATACAAGCGTCTGGTGACAATTTCTGGAGCTTTAGGAGTTCAAAAGCATCGACCTTGGTATCGTTGGAAGGCTTAGAGAAATATCCGCAACTCTCATGAAGAGGTCAAGAGCGAAGTCGCTCTCTATCTTTGTCAAATTGAATCCGTAAGTTGGTGACGTGATGTTGTTCCTGACAGTCATACCTTTGTAGCGTCTAATGGCCATATATTGAGCTGTAGGTGTCCGAATTGGATGAAACCAGTGTCTCATTAAAGCAAATATCCATATCTACAAGTTTCATGAAGACATCAAATCCTAATTAGTGCATTAAGAGAGTCAAAGACGCATAATATGCTCATTGGTCAGAATGCAACGAGTTACTTGTGAATGTGCCCAGTGGATAACCAAGCGCCTTAGCTCATTTAAGAATCCTCCGGTGAAGCTAATCAAGCGTCTTCTCAGAATACAGAACATTACAATGGCTGGAGAAGTAATTTCAAATAAAGCGTTAAGATATTCAAAGTCCAAGCTTGACCAGAAAATAAGGTACCATTTTCTATAAAGTCCTGAAGCATCTAGTACTGTAATAGAGGAACACAAAAGCTTTAGCAATTCTAATAGAAGAAAGAGAAGACAAGCGTGAAAAAAAACAAAAGTACAAATGCTGTAAAAACAAAAACACTGAAGATTAAGAACAGAAAAGCTTCAACAATTCTAATAGAAGAAAGAGAAGACAAACGTGAATAAAAACAAAAGTACAAATGCTGCAAAAGAAAAAACACCGAAGATTGAAGTCAAGCGCCTGCGGTCGATAATCAAGGGTCCGAAACATCGTATTTTGAGGTACGCTCGTCGAAATGAAGTGATCATTGTTTTGTTAGAAAGATAAGATAAATACCTACATGTTTCCTAGAAAAGTCGAGATCTGAACCAATGCCGATCTGAGTGAAATTCCTTCTTGAAGCTTGAGATGTGATACTGTTCATGACAATCAGAACATGCAAGCGTCTGCGGACAATTTCTGGAGCTTTAGGTGTTCAAGAGCATCGATCTTGGTTTCGTTGGAAGGCTTAAAGAAATATCCGCAACTCTCATGATGAGGTCAAGAGCGAAACCAATCTCTATCTTTGTCAAATTGCATCCGTAAGTTGGTGACGTGATGTTGTTCCTGATAGTCATACCTTTGTAGCGTCTGGTGGCCATATATTGAGCTATTGGTGTCCGAATTGGATCAAACTGGAGTCGTTTTAAAGCTAATATCCATATGTACAAGTTTTATTAAGACATCGAATCTTACTTCGGCCATTAAGAGGATCAAAGAAGCATAATACGCTAACTGGTCAGAATGCTACTAGTTTGACAGCCTTGTGAATGTGCCCAGCGAATAACCATGCACCTTAGCTAATTTTAGAGGCATCCTGTGAAGCTAATAAAGCATCTATTCATAATACAAAACATTATGAAGGTTGGAGAAGGAATTTTGAATGAAGTTTTAAGATATTCAAAGTCCAAGCTTGACCAGAAAATAAGGTACCATTTTCTATAAAGTCCTGAAGCATGTAATAGAAGAACACAAAAGCTTCAGCAATTGTAATAGAAGAAAGACAAGACAAGCGTGAATAAAAAGAAAAGTACAAACGCTGCAAAAGCAAAAACATTGAAGATTGAAGTGAAGCTCATGCTGTCGATAATCAAGCCTCCGAAACATTGTATTTTGAGGTACGCTCTTCGAAATGAAGTGATCTTGGTTTTGTTAGAAAGATAAGATAAATACCTACAGGTTTCCTGAAGAAGTCGAGATCTAAACCAAACCCGGTCTGATTGAAATTCCTTCTTCAAGCTCTAGATGTGGTAATGCTCGTGACAATCAGAACGTACAAGCGTTTGCTGACAATTTCTGGAGCTTTAGGTGTTCAAAAGCATCGATCTTGGTATCGTTGGAAGGCATAGAGAAATATCCGCAACTCTCATGATGAGGTCAAAAGCGAAATCGATCTCTATCTTTGTCAAATTGCATCCGTAAGTTGGTGATGTGATGTTAATCCTGACAGTTGTAACTTTGTCGTGTCTGATGACCATATATGGAGATGTAGGTGTCCCAATTGGATGAAACTGGTGTCTCATTAAAGCTAATATCCATATCTACAAGTTTCGCGAAAACATCGAATCCTAATTCGGCCATTAAGAGGGTCTAAGAAGCATAATATGCTCATTGGTCAGAATGCAACGAGTTACATGTGAATGTGCCCAGTGGATAACCAAGCGCCTTAGCTCATTTAAGAATCCTCCGGTGAAGCTAATCAAGCGTCTTCTCAGAACACAGAACATTATGATGGCTGGAGAAGTAATTTCAAATGAAGTATTAAGATATTCAAAGTCCAAGCTTGACCAGAAAATAAGGTACCATTTTCTATAAAGTCCTGAAGCATCAAGTACTGTAATAGAAGAACAGAAAAGCTTTAGCAATTCTAATGAAGAAAGAGAAGACAAGCGTGAATAAAAACAAAAGCACAAATGCTGAAAAAGCAAAAACACTGAAGATTAAGAACAGAAAAGCTTCAGCAATTCTAATAGAAGAAAGAGAAGACAAGCCTGAATGAAAACAAAAGTACAAATGCTGGAAAAGCAAAAGCACTGAAGATTGAAGTCAAGCGCCTGCTGCCGCTAATCAAAGGTCCGAAATGTCGTATTTTAAGGTACGCTCATCGAAATGAAGTGATCTTGGCTTTGTAAGAAAGATAAGATAAATACCTACATGTTTCCTGGAGAAGTCGAGATCTGAACCAATCCCGATCTGAGTGAAATTCCCTCTTCAAGCTTGAGATGTGATATTGTTCGTGACAATCAGAACATGCAAGCGTCTGCTGACAATTTCTGGAGCTTTAGGTGTTCAAAAGCATCGATCTTGGTATCGTTGGAAGGCTTAGAGAAATATCCGCAACTCTCATGAAGAGGTCAAGAGAGAAATCGATCTCCATCTTTGCGAAATTGCATCCGTAAGTTGGTGACGTGATGTTGTTCCTGACCGTCATACCTTTGTAGCATCTGATGACCATATATTGAGCTGTAGGTGTCGGAATTGGGTGAAACCAGTGTCTCATTAAACCTAATATCCATATCTACACGTTTCATGAAGACATCGAATCCTAGTTCGTGCATTAAGAGGGTCAATTAGCATAATACGCTAACTGCTGACAATGCTACGAGTTAAACAGCCTTGTGAGGGTGCCCAGTGGATAACCAAGCGGCTTAGCTAATTTAAGAAGCGTCCGATGAAGATAATCAAGAGTCTATTCAGAATACAAACATTATGAAGGATAGAGAAGTAATTTCGAATGAAGTATTAAGATATTCAAAGTCCAAGCTTGACCAGAAAATGAGGTACCATTTTCAATAAAGTCCTGAAGCAACAAGTACTGTAGTAGAAGAACACAAAAGCTTCAGCAATTGTAATAGAAGAAAGAGAAGACAAGCGTGAATAAAAACAAAAGTACAAATGCTGTGAAAGCAAAAACACTGAAGATTGAAGTCAAAAGCCTGTTGCCGATAATCAAGGGCCCGAAACGTCGTATTTTGATGTACGCTCGTCGAAATGAAGTGATCTTGGTTTTGTTAGAAAGAGAACATAAATACCTACGTGTTTCTTGGAGAAGTCAAGATCTGAACCAATCCCGATCTGAGTGAAATTCCTTCTTCAAGCTTGAGATGCGATACTATTCATGATAATCAGAAGATGCAAGCGTCTGCTGACAATTTCTGGAGCTTTAGGTGTTCAAAAGCATCGATCTTGGTATCATTGGAAGGCATAGAGAAATATCTGCAACTCCCATGAAGAGGTCAAGAGCGAAATCAATCTCTATCTCTATTCAATTGCATCCGTAAGTTGGTGACGTGATGTTGTCCTGACAGTCATACCTTTGTAGCGTATGATGATTATATATTGAGCTGTAGGTGTCCGGATTGGATGAAACCAGTGTCTCATTAAAGCAAATATCCATATCTACACGTTTCATGAAGACATCAAATCCTAATTCGTGCATTAAGAGTGTTAAACAAGCATAATACGCTAACTGCTAAGAATGCTATGAGTTAAACAGCCTTGTGAATGTGCCTAGTGGATAACCAAGCGCCTTAGCCAATTTAAGAAGCGTCCGGTGAAGCTAATCTAGTGTCTATTAAGAATACAAACATTATGAAGGCTGGAGAAGTAATTTTGAATGAAGTATTAAGATATTCAAAGTCCAAGCTTGACCAGAAAATGAGGTACCATTTTCTATAAAGTCCTGAAGCAATAAGTACTGTAATAGAAGAACATAAAAGCTTCAGCAATTATAATAGAAGTAAGAGAAAAAAAGCGTGAATAAAAAGAAAAGTACAAATGCTGCAAAAGCAAAAACACTGAAGATTGAAGTCAAGCACTTGCTGCCGATAATAAAGCCTCTGAAACGTTGTATTTTGAGGTATGCTCTTCGAAATGAAGTGATCTTGGTTTTATTAGAAATAAAAGATAAATACCTACATGTTTCCTAGAGAATTCAAGATCTGAACCAATCTCAATCTGGGTGAAATTCCTTCTTCAAGCTTGAGATATGATACTGTTCGTGACAATCAGAACATGGAAGCGTCTGCTGACAATTTCTGGAGCTTTAGGTCTTCAAAAGCATCGATCTTGGTATCTTTGGAAGGTTTAGAGAAATATCTGCAACTCTCATGCAGAGGTCAAGAGAGAAATCGATCTCTATCTTTGTCAAATTGCATCCGTAAGTTGGTGAGGTGATGTTGTACCTGACAGTCATACCTTTGTAGCGTCTGATGACCATATATTGAGCTGTAGGTGTCGGAATTGGATGAAACCAGTGTCTCATTAATGCTAATATCCATATCTACACGTTTCATGAAGACATCGAATCCTAGTTCGTGCATTAAGAGTGTCAAATAAGCATAATACGCTAACCTTGTGAATGTGCCCAGTGCCCAGTGGATAACCACGCGCCTTAGCTAATATAAGAAGCGTCTGGTGAAGCTAATCAAGCGTCTATTCAGAATACAAACATTATGAAGGCTAGAGAAGTAATTTTGAATAAAGTATTAAGATATTCAAAGTCCAAGCTTGACCAGAAAATGAGGTACCATTATCTATAAAGTCCGTAAGCATCAAGTACTGTAATAGAAGAACACAAAAGCTTCATCAATTGTAATAGAAAAAAGACAAGACAAGTGTCAATAAAAACAAATGTACAAATGTTGCAAAAGCAAAAACACTGAAGATTGAAGTCAAGTGCCTGCTGCCGATAATCAAGCCTCCGAAACGTATTTCGAGGTGCGCTCGTCAAAATGAAGTGATCTTGGTTTTATTAGAAAGATAAGATAAATAACTACATGTTTCCTGGAGAAGTCGAGATCTAAACCAATCCCGATCTGAGTGAAATTCCTTCTTCAAGCTTGAGAAGTGGTACTGTTCGTGACAATCGGAACATACAAGCGTCTGCTGACAATTTCAAGAGCTTTAGGTGTTCAAAAGCATCGATCTTGGTATCGTTGGAATGCTTAGTGAAATATCCGCAACTCTCATGAAGAGGTCAAGAGAGAAATCAATCTCCGTCATTGTCAAATTGCATCCGTAAGTTGGTGACGTGATGTTGTTCCTGACAGTCTTACCTTTGTAGCATCTAATGACCATATATTTAGTTGTAGGTGTCAGAATTGGATGAAACCAGTGTCTCATTAAAGCTAATATCCATATCTACACGTTTCATGAAGACATCGAATCCTAGTTCGTGCCTTAAGAGGGTCAATTAGCATAATACGCTAACTGCAGAGAATGCCACTAGTTAAACAGCCTTGTCAGGGTGCCCAGTGGATAACCAAGCGCCTTAGCTAATTTAAGAAGCGTCCGATGAAGCTAATCAAGAGTCTATTCAGAATACAAACATTATGAAGGCTACAGAAGTAATTTCGAATGAAGTATTAAGATATTCAAAGTCCAAGCTTGACCAGAAAATGAGGTACCATTTTCAATAAAGTCCTGAAGCAACAAGTACTGTATTAGAGGAACACAAAAGCTTCAGCAATTGTAATAGAAGAAAGAGAAGACAAGCGTGAATAAAAACAAAAGTACAAATGCTGTAGAAGCAAAAACACTGAAGATTGAAGTCAAAAGCCTGTTGCCGATAATCAAGCCTTGTAATTGTGCGCAGTGCCCAGTGGATAACCAAGCGCCTTAGCTCATTTAAGAAGCATCCGGTGAAGCTAATCAAGCATCTATTCAGAAGACAAATATTATGAAGGCAGGAGAAGTAATTTTGAACGAAGTATTAAGATATTCTAAGTCCAAGCTTGACCAGAAAATGAGGTACCATTTTCAATAAGGTCCTGAAGCATCAAGTACTGTAGTAGAAGAACACAAAAGCTACAGGAATTATAATAGAAGAAATAGAAGACAAGCATGAATAAAAACAAAAGTATAAATGCTGCAAAAGCAAAAACCCTGAAGGATGAAGTTAAGCGCCTATTGCCGATAATCAAGCCTCCGAAACGTCATATTTTGAGGTACGCTCGTCGAAATGAAGTGATCTTGGTTTTATTATAAAGATAAGATAAATACCTATAGGTTTCCTAGAGAAGTCGAGATTTGAACCAATCTCGATCCAAGTGAAATTCCTTTTTCAAACTTGAGATGCGGTACTGTTCGTGACAATCAGAACATGCAAGCATCTGCTGACAATTTCAGGAGCTTTAGGTGTTCAAAAGCATTGATCTTGGTATCTTTGGAAGGCTTAAATAAATATCTGCAATTCTCATGAAGAGGTCAAGAGGGCAATCGATCTCTATCTTTGTCAAATTGCATCCTTAAATTGGTGACGTGATGTTGTTCCTGACAGTCATACCTTTCTAGTGTCTAATGACCATATATTGGGCTGTACATGTCCGAATTGGATGAAACCAGTGTCTCGTGAAAGCTAATATCTATATCTACACGTTTCATGAAGACATCGAATTCTAATTCGTGCATTAAGAGGGTCAAATAAGCATAATACACTAACTGCTAAGAATGCTACGAGTTAAATAGCCTTGTGAATATGCCTAGTGGATAACCAAGCGCCTTAGCTAATTTAAGAAGCATCCGGTGAAGCTAATCAAGCGTCTATTCAGAATACAAACATTATGAAGGCTGGAGAAGTAATTTCGTATGAAGTATTAAGGTATTCAAAGTCCAAGCTTGACCAGAAAATGAGGTATCATTTTCTATAAAGTGCTGAAGCATCAAGTATTGTAATAGAAGAACACATAAGCTTCAGCAATTGTAATAGAAGAAAGAGAAGCCAAGCGTGAATAAAAACAAAAGTACATATGATGCAAAAGCAAAAACACTGAAAATTAAAGTCAAGCGCCTGCTGCCGATAATCAAGCCTCCCAAACGTCATATTTTGAGGTACGCTCGTCGAAATGAAGTGATCTTGGTTTTATTAGAAAGATAAGATAAATACCTACAGGTTTTCTGGAGAAGTCGATATCTGAACCAATCCCGATACGAGTGAAATTCCTTCTTCAAGCTTGAGATGTGGTACAGTTCGTGACAATCAGAATATGCAAGCGTCTGCTGACAATTTTTGGGGCTTTAGGCGTTCAAAAGCATCGATCTTGGTATCGTTGGAAGGCTTAGAGAAATATCCGCAACTCTCATGAAGTGGTCAAGAGCGAAATCGATCTCTATCTTTATCAAATTGCATCCGTAAGTTGGTGACGTGATGTTGTTCCTGACAGTCAAACCATTGTAGCGTCTGAAAATCATATTTTCAGCAGTAGGTGTCCAAATTGGATGAAACCAGGGTCTCATTAAAGCTAATATCAATATATACATGTTTCATGAAGACATCGAATCCTAATTCGGCCTTTAAGAAGGTCTAAGAAGCATAATATGCTCACTGGTCAGTATGCAACGAGTTAAACAGCATTGTGAATGTGCCTAGTGGATAACCTAGCGCCCTAGTTCATTTCAGAATCCTCTGATGAATCTAAACAAGCGTCTACTCAGAATACAGAACATTATGATGGCTGGAGAAGTAATTTCGAATGAAGTATTAAGATATTCAAAGTCCAAGCTTGACCAGAAAATAAGGTACCATTTTCCATAAAGTCCTGAAGCATTAAGTACTGTAAAAGAAGAACACAAAAGCTTCAGCAATTGTAATAGAAGAAAGAGAAGACAAGCGTGAATAAAAACAAAAGTACAAATTCTGGAAAAGCAAAAACACTGAAGATTGAAGTCAAGCGCCTGCTGCCGATAATCAAGCCTCTGAAACTTCGTATTTTGAGGTAAGCTCGTCGAAATGAAGTGATCTTGGTTTTATTAGAAAGATAACATAAATACCTACAGTTTTTCTGGAGAAGTCGATATCTGAACCAATCCCGATCTGAGTGAAATTCCTTCTTCAATCTTGAGACGTGGTACTGTTCGTGACAATCAAAACATGCAAGCGTCTGCTGACAATTTCTGGAGCTTTAGGTGTTCAAAAGCATCGATCTTGGTATCGTTGGAAGGCTTAGAGAAATATCCGCAACTCTTATGAAGAGGTTATGAGCGAAATTGATCTCTATCTTTGTCAAATTGCATCCGTAAGTTGGTGACGTGATGTTGTTCCTGACAGTCAAACCTTTGTAGCGTCTGATGATCATATTTTTAGCTGTAGGTGTCCGAATTCGATGAAACCAGTGTCTCATTAAAGCTAATATCAATATCTACACGTTTCCCGAAGACATCGAATCCTAATTCAGCCTTTAAGAAGGTCTAAGAAGCATAATATGCTCACTGGTCAGAATGCAACGAGTTAAACAGCACTGTAAATGTGCCTAGTGGATAACCTAGCACCCTAGCTCATTTAAGAATCCTCCGGTGAAACTAATCAAGCGTCTACTCAGAATACAGAACATTATGATGGCTGGAGAAGTAATTTCGAATGAAGTATTAAGATATTCAAAGTCCAAGCTTGACCAGAAAATAAGGTACCATTTTCTATAAAGTCCTGAAGCATTAAGTACTATAATAGAAGAACACAAAAGCTTCAGCAATTGTAATAGAAGAAAGAGAAGACAAGCGTGAATAAACACAAAAGTACAAATTCTGCAAAAGCAAAAACACTGAAGATTGAAGTCAAGTGCCTGCTGCCGATAATCAAGCCTCCGAAACGTCGTATTTTGAGGTACGCTCGTCGAAATGAAGTGATCTTGGTTTTATTAGAAAGATAAGATAAATACCTACAGGTTTTCCGGAGAAGTCGAGATCTGAACCAAACCCGAGCTGAGTGAAATTCCTTCTTCAAGCTTGAGATATGGTACTGTTCGTGACAATCAGAACATGCAAGCTTCTGCTAACAATTTCTGGAGCTTTAGGTGTTCAAAAGCATCGATCTTGGTATCGTTGGAAGGCTTAGAGAAATATCCGCAACTTTCATGAAGAGGTCAAGAGCGAAATCGATCTCTGTCTTTGTCAAATTACATCCGTAAGTTGGTGACGTGATGTTGTTCCTGACAGTCAAACCTTTGTAGCGTCTGATGATCATATTTTCAGATGTAGGTGTCCGAATTGGATGAAGACATCGAATCCTAATTCAGCCTTTAAGAAGGTCTAAGAAGCATAATATGCTCACTGGTAAGAATGGAACGTGTTAAACAGCATTGTCAATGTGCCTAGTGGATAACCTAGCGCCCTAGCTCATTTAAGCATCCTCCGGTGAAGCTAATCAAGCGTCTACTCAGAATACAGAACAATATGATGGCTGGAGAAGTAATTTCGAATGAAGTATTAAGATACCATTTTCTATACAGTCCGGAAGCATTAAGTACTGTAATAAAAGAACACAAAAGCTTCAGCAATTGTAAAAGAAGAAAGAGAAGACAAGCGTGAATAAAAACAACAGTACAAATTCTGCTAAAGCAAAAACACTGAAGATTGAAGTCAAGCATCTGCTGCCGATAATCAAGCCTCCGAAACGTCGTATTTTGAAGTACGTTCATCGAAATGAAGTAATCTTGGCTTTATTAGAAAGATAAGATAAATACCTACAGGTTTTCTGGGGAAGTCGAGATCTGAATCAATCCCGATCTGAGTGAAATTCCTTCTTCAAGCTTGAGATGTGGTACTGTTCGTGGCAATCAGAACATTCAAGCGTCTGCCGATAATTTCTGGAGCTTTAGGTGTTCAAAAGCATCGATCTTGGTATCGTTGGAAAGCTTAGAGAAATATCCGCAACTCTCATGAAGAGGTCAAGAGCGAAATCGATCTCTATGTATGTCAAATTGCTTCCGTAAGTTGCTGACGTGATGTTGTTCCTGACAGTCAAACCTTTGTGGCGTCAGATGATCATATTTTCAGCTTTAGGGGTCCGAATTGGATGAAACTAGTGGCTCATTAAAGCTAATATCCATATCTACACGTTTCATGAAGACATCGAATCCTAATTTGGTATTTAAGAGGATCTAAGAAGCATAATACGCTCACTGGTCAGAATGCAACGAGTTGAACAACATTGTGAATGTGCCTAATGGAAAACCTAGCGCCTTAGCTTATTTAAGAATCCTCCGGTGAAGCTAATCAAGCGTCTACTCAGAAACAGAACATTATGATGGCTGGAGAAGTAATTTAGAATGAAGTATTAAGATATTCAAAGTCCAAGCTTGACCAGAAAATAAGGTACCATTTTCCATAAAGTCCTTAAGCATTAAGTAATGTAAAAGAAGAACACAAAAGCTTCAGCAATTGTAATAGAAGAAAGAGAAGACAAGCGTGAATAAAAACAAAAGTACAAATTCTGGAAAAGCAAAAACACTGAAGATTGAAGTCAAGCGCCTGCTGCCGATAATCAAGCCTCTGAAACTTCGTATTTTGAGGTACGCTCGTCGAAATGAAGTGATCTTGGTTTTATTAGAAAGATAACATAAATACCTACAGTTTTTCTGGAGAAGTCGATATCTGAACCAATCCCGATCTAAGTGAAATTCCTTCTTTAATCTTGAGACGTGGTACTGTTCGTGACAATCAAAACATGCAAGCGTCTGCTGACAATTTCTGGAGCTTTAGGTGTTCAAAAGCATCGATCTTGGTATCGTTGGAAGGCTCAGAGAAATATCCGCAACTCTCATGACGAGGTCAAGAGCGAAATCGATCTCTATCTTTGTCAAATTGCATCCGTAAGTTGGTGACGTGATGTTGTTCCTGATAGTCAAACCTTTGTAGCGTCTGATGATCATATTTTCAATTGTAGGTGTCCGAATTGGATGAAACCAGTGTCTCATTAAAGCTAATATCAATATCTACACGTTTCATGAAGACATTGAATCCAAATTCGGCCTTTAAGAAGGTCTAAGAAGCATAATATGCTCACTGGTCAGAATGCAATGATTTAAACAGCATTGTGAATGTGCCTAGTGGATAACCTAGTGCCCTAGCTCATTTAAGAATCCTCCGGTGATTCTAATCAAGCGTCTACTCAGAATACAGAACATGATGATGGTTGGAGAAGTAATTTCGAATGAAGTATTAAGATATTCAAAGTCCAAGCTTGACCATAAAATAAGGTATCATTTTCTATAAAGTCCTGAAGCATTAAGTACTGTAATAGAAGAACACAAAAGCTTCTGCAATTATAATAGAAGATAGAGAAGACAAGCGTGAATAAAACAAAAGTACAAATTCTGCAAAAGCAAAAACACTAAAGATTGAGTCAAGCGCCTGCTGTCGATAATCAAGCCTCCGAAACGTCGTATTTTGAGGTACGCTCGTAGAAATGAAGTGATCTTGGTTTTATTAGAAAGATAAGATAAAGACCTACAGGTTTTCTTGAGAAGTTGAGATCTGAACCAATCCCGATCTGAGTGAAATTCCTTCTTCAAGTTAGAGATGTGGTACTGTTCGTGACAATCAGAACATGCAAGCGTCTGTTGAAAATTTTTGGAGCTTTAGGTGTTCAAAAGCATCGATCTTGGTATCGTTGGAAGGCTTAGAGAAATATCCGCAACTCTTATGAAGAGGTTATGAGCGAAATTGATCTCTATCTTTGTCAAATTGCATCCGTAAGTTGGTGACGTGATGTTGTTCCTGACAGTCAAACCTTTGTAGCGTCTGATGATCATATTTTTAGCTGTAGGTGTCCGAATTCGATGAAACCAGTGTCTCATTAAAGCTAATATCAATATCTACACGTTTCCCGAAGACATCGGATCCTAATTCAGCCTTTAAGAAGGTCTAAGAAGCATAATATGCTCACTGGTCAGAATGCAACGAGTTAAACAGCACTGTAAATGTGCCTAGTGGATAACCTAGCACCCTAGCTCATTTAAGAATCCTCCGGTGAAACTAATCAAGCGTCTACTCAGAATACAGAACATTATGATGGCTGGAGAAGTAATTTCGAATGAAGTATTAAGATATTCAAAGTCCAAGCTTGACCAGAAAATAAGGTACCATTTTCTATAAAGTCCTGAAGCATTAAGTACTATAATAGAAGAACACAAAAGCTTCAGCAATTGTAATAGAAGAAAGAGAAGACAAGCGTGAATAAACACAAAAGTACAAATTCTGCAAAAGCAAAAACACTGACGATTGAAGTCAAGTGCCTGCTGCCGATAATCAAGCCTCCGAAACGTCGTATTTTGAGGTACGCTCGTCGAAATGAAGTGATCTTGGTTTTATTAGAAAGATAAGATAAATACCTACAGGTTTTCCGGAGAAGTCGAGATCTGAACCAATCCCGAGCTGAGTGAAATTCCTTCTCCAAGCTTGAGATATGGTACTGTTCGTGACAATCAGAACATGCAAGCTTCTGCTAACAATTTCTGGAGCTTTAGGTGTTCAAAAGCATCGATCTTGGTATCGTGGGAAGGCTTAGAGAAATATCCGCAACTTTCATGAAGAGGTCAAGAGCGAAATCGATCTCTATCTTTGTCAAATTACATCCGTAAGTTGGTGACGTGATGTTGTTCCTGACAGTCAAACCTTTGTAGCGTCTGATGATCATATTTTCAGATGTAGTTGTCCGAATTGGATGAAACCAGTGTCTCATTAAAGTTAATATCAATATCTATACGTTTCATGAAGACATCGAATCCTAATTTAGCCTTTAAGAAGGTCTAAGAAGCATAATATGCTCACTGGTAAGAATGGAACGTGTTAAACAGCATTGTCAATGTGCCTAGTGGATAACCTAGCGCCCTAGCTCATTTAAGCATCCTCCGGTGAAGCTAATCAAGCGTCTACTCAGAATACAGAACAATATGATGGCTGGAGAAGTAATTTCGAATGAAGTATTAAGATACCATTTTCTATACAGTCCGGAAGCATTAAGTACTGTAATAAAAGAACACAAAAGCTTCAGCAATTGTAAAAGAAGAAAGAGAAGACAAGCGTGAATAAAAACAACAGTACAAATTCTGCTAAAGCAAAAACACTGAAGATTGAAGTCAAGCATCTGCTGCCGATAATCAAGCCTCCGAAACGTCGTATTTTGAAGTACGTTCATCGAAATGAAGTAATCTTGGCTTTATTAGAAAGATAAGATAAATACCTACAGGTTTTCTGGGGAAGTCGAGATCTGAATCAATCCCGATCTGAGTGAAATTCCTTCTTCAAGCTTGAGATGTGGTACTGTTCGTGGCAATCAGAACATTCAAGCGTCTGCTGATAATTTCTGGAGCTTTAGGTGTTCAAAAGCATCGATCTTGGTATCGTTGGAAAGCTTAGAGAAATATCCGCAACTCTCATGAAGAGGTCAAGAGCGAAATCGATCTCTATCTATGTCAAATTGCTTCCGTAAGTTGCTGACGTGATGTTGTTCCTGACAGTCAAACCTTTGTGGCATCAGATGATCATATTTTCTGCTTTAGGGGTCCGAATTGGATGAAACTAGTGTCTCATTAAAGCTAATATCCATATCTACACGTTTCATGCAGACATCGAATCCTAATTTGGTATTTAAGAGGATCTAAGAAGCATAATACGCTCACTGGTCAGAATGCAACGAGTTGAACAACATTGTGAATGTGCCTAATGGAAAACCTAGCGCCTTAGCTCATTTAAGAATCCTCCGGTGAAGCTAATCAAGCGTCTACTCAGAAACAGAACATTATGATGGCTGGAGAAGTAATTTAGAATGAAGTATTAAGATATTCAAAGTCCAAGCTTGACCAGAAAATAAGGTACCATTTTCCATAAAGTCCTGAAGCATTAAGTACTGTAATAGAAGAACACAAAAGCTTCAGCAATTGTAATAGAAGATAGAGAAGACAAGCGTGAATAAAAAAAAAGTACAAATTCTGCCAAAGCAAAAACACTGAAGATTGAGTCAAGCGCCAGCTGCCGATAATTAAGCCTCCGAAACGTCGTATTTTGAGGTACGCTCGTCGAAATGAAGTGATCTTGGTTTTATTAGAAAGATAAGATAAATACCTACAGGTTTTCTGGAGCAGTCGAGATCTGAACCAATCCCGATCTGAGTGAAATTCCTTCTTCAAGCTTGAGATGTGGTACTGTTCATGACAATCAGAACATGCAAGCTTCTGCTAACACTTTCTGGAGCTTTAGGTGTTCAAAAGCATCGATCTTGGTATCGTTGGAAGGCTTAGAGAAATATCCGCAACTTTCATGAAGAGGTCAAGAGCGAAATCGATCTCTATCTTTGTCAAATTACATCCGTAAGTTGGTGACGTGATGTTGTTCCTGACAGTCAAACCTTTGTAGCGTCTGATGATCATATTTTCAGATGTAGGTGTCCGAATTGGATGAAACTAGTGTCTCATTAAAGTTAATATCAATATCTATACGTTTCATGAAGACATCGAATCCTAATTCAGCCTTTAAGAAGGTCTAAGAAGCATAATATGCTAACTGCTAAGAATGCTACGAGTTAAACAGCCTTGTGAATGTGCCCAGTGGATAACCAAGCGCCTTAGCTAGTTTAAGAAGCGTCCGGTGAAGCTAATCAAACGTCTTTTCAGAATACAAACATTATGAAGGATGGAGAAGTAATTTTGAATGAAGTATTAAGATATTCAAAGTACAAGCTTGACCAGAAAACAAGGTACCATTTTCTATAAAGTCCTGAAGCATCAAGTATTGTAATAGAAGAACACAAAAGCTTCTGCAATTGTAATAGAAGAAAGAGAAGACAAGCGTGAATAAAAACAAAAGTACAAAAGCTGCAAAAGCAAAACACAGAAGACTGGAGTTAAGCGCCTGCTGCCGATAATCAAGCACCCGAAACGTTGTATTTTGAGGTTCGCTTGTCAAAATGAAGTGATCTCGAT
Organism: Ammopiptanthus mongolicus; assembly: GCA_039655645.1. Classification (NCBI taxonomy): domain Eukaryota; kingdom Viridiplantae; phylum Streptophyta; class Magnoliopsida; order Fabales; family Fabaceae; genus Ammopiptanthus; species Ammopiptanthus mongolicus. The sequence goes on from CM077349.1 coordinate 39,164,869, forward strand.
TTTTTAAGAAAGATAATAGAAATATATACATGTTTCCTGGAGAAGTCGAGATCTGAACCAATCCCGATCTGAGTGAAATTCTTTCTTCAACCTTGAGATGTGATACTGTTCGTGGCAATTAGAACAGGCAAGCGTCTGCTGACAAATTTTGGAGCTTTAGGCGTTCAAAAGCATCGATCTTGGTATCGTTGGAAGGCTTAGAGAAATATCCGCAACAATTATGAAGAGGTCAAGAGCGATATCGATCTCTATCTTTGTCAAATTGCATCCGTAAGTCGGTGACGTGATGTTGTTCCTGACAGTCATACCTTTGTAGTGTCTGATGACCATATATTGAGCTGTAGGTGTCCGAATTGAATGAAACCAGTGTCTCATTAAAACTAATATCCATATATACACGTTTCATGCAGACATCGAATCCTAATTCGTGCATTAAGAGGGTCAAGGAAGCATAATACGCTAACTGCTAAGAATGCTAGGAGTTAAACAGCGTTGTGAATGTGTCCAGTGGATATCCAACCGCCTTAGCCAATTAAAGAAGCGTCCGGTGAATCTAATCAAGCTTCTATTCAGAATACAAACATTATGAAGGCTGGAGAAGTAATTTTGAATGAAGTATTTAGATATTTAAAGCCCATGCTTGTCCAAAAAATAAGGTACCCTTTTTTATAAAGTACGGAAGCATGAAGTAGAGCAATAGAAGAAGAAAAATGCTTCTGCAATTCTAATCGAAGAAAGATAAGACAAGCGTGAGTAAAGACAAAAGTGCAAAAGCTACAAAAGTGAAAACACTGAAGATTGAAGTCAAGCGCCTGTTGCCGATAATCAAGTGCTCGAAACGTCGTATTTTGAGGTACGCTCGTCGAAATAAAGTGATCTTTGTTTTTTTAAGAAAGATAAGAGAAATATCTACATGTTTCCTGGAGAAGTTGAGATCTGAACCAATCTCTATCGTAGTGAAATTCCTTCTTCAAGCTCTAGATGTGATACTGTTCGTAACAATCAGAACATGCAAGGGTCTGCTGACAATTTCTGGAGCTTTAGGTGTTCAAAAGCATCAATATTGGTATCGTTGGAATGCTTAAAAATAACTGTAACTCTCATGAAGACGCCAAGAGTGAAATCGATATCTATCTTTGTCAAATCGCATCGGTAAGTTTTTGACGTGATATTGTTCCTAACAGTCATTCCTTTGTAGCATCTGATGCCCATATATTGAGCTGTAGGTGTCCGAATTGCATGAAACTGGTGTCTCATTAAAGCTACTATCCATATCTAGAAGTTTCATGAAGACATCGAATCCTAATTCATGTATTAAGAGGGTCAAATAAGCATAATACGCTAACTGCTAAGAATGCTACGAGTTAAACAGCCTTGTGAATGTGCCCAGTGGATAACCAAGCGCCTTAGCTAATTTAAGAAGCGCCCGGTGAAGCTAATCAAGCGTCTTTCATAATACAAACATTGTGAAGGCTGGAGAAATTATTTTGAATGAAGTATTAAGATATTCAAAGCCCAACCTTGACCAGAAAACAAGGTACCATTTTCTATAAAGTCCTGAAGCATCAAGTACTGTAATAGAAGAACACAAAAGCTTCTGCAATTGTAATTGAAGAAAGAGAAGACAAGCGTGAATAAAAACAAAAGTACAAAAGTTGCAAAAGCAAAACATAGAAGACTGGAGTTAAGCGCCTGCTGCCGATAATCAAGCACCCGAAACGTCGTATTTTGAGGTACGCTTGTCAAAATGAAGTGATCTCGGTTTTTTAAGAAAGATAAGAGAAATATATACTTGTTTCCTGGAGAAGTCGAGATCTGAACCAATCCCGATCTGAGTGAAATTCTTTCTTCAACCTTGAGATGTGATACTGTTCGTGGCAATTAGAACATGCAAGCGTCTGCTGACAAATTTTGGAGCTTTAGGCGTTCCAAAGCATCGATCTCGGTATCGTTGGAAGGCTTGCAGAAATATACGCAACAATTATGAAGAGTTCAAGAGCGATATCGATCTCTATCTTTGTCAAATTGCATCCGTAAGTCGGTGACGTGATGTTGTTCCTGACAGTCATACCTTTGTAGTGTCTGATGACCATATATTGAGCTGTAGGTGTCCGAATTGAATGAAACCAGTGTCTCATTAAAGATAATATCCATATCTACAAGTTTCATGAAGACATCGAATCCTAATTCGTGTATTAAGTGGGTCAAAGAAGCATAATACGCTAACTGCTAAGAATGCTAGGAGTTAAAGAGCGTTGTGAATGTGTCCAGTGGATAACCCACCGCCTTAGCCAATTAAAGAAGCGTCCGGTGAATCTAATCAAGCTTCTATTCAGAATACAAACATTATGAAGGCTGGAGAAGTAATTTTGAATGAAGTATTAAGATATTTAAAGCCCAAGCTTGACCAAAAAATAAGTTACCCTTTTTATGAAGTCCGGAAGCATGAAGTACAGTAATAGAAGAAGAAAAAAGCTTCTGCAATTCTAATAGAAGAAAGATAAGACAAGCGTGAATACAGACAAAAGTACAAAAGCTGCAAAAGCAAAAACATTGAAGATTGAAGTCAAGCGCCTGCTGCCGATAATCAAGCGCCCGAAACGTCGTATTTTGAGGTACGCGCATCGAAATGAAGTGATATTTTTTTTTTTTTAAGAAAGATAAGAGAAATACCTACATGTTTCCTGGAGTAGTCGAGATCTAAACCAATTTCTATCTGAGTGAAATTCCTTCTTCAAGCTCTAGATGTGATACTATTCGTGACAATCAGAACATGCAAGGGTCTGCTGACAATTTCTGGAGCTTTAGGTGTTCAAAAGCATCAATATTGGTATCGTTGGAATGCTTAAAAATAACTGTAACTCTCATGAAGACGCCAAGAGTGAAATCGATATCTATCTTTGTCAAATTGCATCGGTAAGTTTTTGACGTGATATTGTTCCTAACAGTCATACCTTTGTAGCGTCTGATGCCCATATATTAAGCTGTAGGTGTCCGAATTATATGAAACTGGTGTCTCATTAAAGCTAATATCCATATCTAGAAGTTTCATGAAGACATCGAATCCTAATTCATGTATTAAGAGGGTCAAATAAGCATAATACGCTGACTGCTAAGAATGCTACGAGTTAAACAGCCTTGTGAATGTGCCCAGTGGAATACCAAGCGCCTTAGCTAATTTAAGAAGCGTCCGGTGAAGCTAATCAAGCTTCTATTCAGAATACAAACATTATGAAGGCTGAAGAAGTAATTTTGAATGAAGTATTAAGATATTCAAAGTCCAAGCTTGACCAGAAAATAAGGTACCCTTTTTCTTTAAAGTCCTGAAGCATGAAGTACTGTAATAGAAGAAGAAAAAAGCTTCTGCAATTTTGATAGAGGAAAGATAAGACAAGCGTGAAAAAAGACAAAAGTACAAAAGCTGCAAAAGCAAAAACACTGAAGATTGAAGTCAAGTGCCTGCTGCCGATAATCAAGCGCCCGAAACGTCGTATTTTGGGGTACGCTCGTCGAAATGAAGTGATCTTTGTTTTTTTTAAGGAAGATAAGAGAAATATCTACATGTTGTGCAACACCCTTTCCCGAGTGTCACATTCCCGAACGTTTATAAGGCCGAAAATATTTATTAATGCAGAAAAATACGATTTTTCTTTTTCTTTTCTTTTCATAAAGATGTAATGGGATTAGTAAAGGTAATAAATAATACTAATAAGTGAACTTAGGTTCACCATGCATTACTAGGACATACATACAGTATTATAAATACAGAAACAGAAAACAAAAGCAAAAACATCAACATTATTGTATACAGACATAAGTCTAATGTATGACTGACATAAGAAAATACAATAAGTACTAGGAGTCATAGCTCCCAAAAGGTACTACAAAAACTGACATAGTCTGGCCGACAACAAAACTAAAACAGCAAAAGAGTCCATCTCCGAACTCAAAGGGACTGCAGAACCGAACCATCGTCGCGTCCATCTGTTCAAGCATCAACAGCAAGTACCAGCAGAAAACATATAGATATGGGTGAGATTCCCGTTCATCAACACAACAAAACAGCAGTAGCAAAAACGGGACGACTCACCGGGTAACAACGTACCCAACATGCTTACAAAGGTTCTCAGTACAAATCATGTTAAGCAGTCATCAACATAATATCGTGCTAAACATTTAACAGCATAATATAAGGTATTCTTAAACAGTACAATGATGTATAACAGTAAATGTAAACATCAATAGCCATGCAATGCAATGCGATGTATATGACTCAATGTCAATATTACTGGGTACTACTCTGACCCCTACTCCATGGAGCTAACAAAACGTCGCAGAGAGTGAATGGGAGGACATGTTCCGGTTTCTGCCAGCCATGAGCAAGATGCTACAACATTCGTAACGTGCACGTATCTGGCTTTACGGTAACACTCTCAACCAAAAATGAAAAGTACGGCATCTAGTAGAGGATATCAGTGTATTGCACGGATTCGCCACGACACAGAAGAATCACCAACTGGTCACATGTCAGCCCTTCCAACCCTGATACCTCCAAAAAGACCATTGAAGATCGTCACCGTAAGATTCGCACCCGCATCAAGGTGTAAGCTCAACTCCTAGGCTCAAGGCCTTACAACTATGCACATGAAATGCCAATGCTTACACAAAGCAGATGCGATAAAGCAATGTCTATCCATTGGATAAACCTCAAGGTTCACTAAGGTTCTCTTCCTTAGAAACCACACACGTCTTTGTTTTATAAAACAGTTATCCATCGGATAAAACAATTATCCATCGGATAAATATCTCGTGATTCCTTTGGAATGATCCAGACTGCTTTCAGAATCGCCGACTGTCCCCACAAACCAACACAAGTCTTTTCAGCGTGTTTTGTCCTCACTCACACGCTTTCTAGGAAACTTCCCAGAAGGTCACCCATCCCATAATTACTCTAAGTCAAGCACGCTTAACTATAAAGTTCTTATGTTCTAAGTTCCCGAAAAGAAGATAAATCTTGTTGGTATGGGTAGTACCAATCAATTCTTATATGCCTTCCCTTAGCTATACAGTCCCATACCTGCATAGCCTCAGGATTCCTTCCACTGTACAGTCCCATACCTGCACAATCTTAGGATCTCTCTCATTCCGGTCATCACAAGACGGAAACAATTGAACGATTAACCTGGATCCGAATCATCGGTCCGTCATCGAACTACTGTTTTGAAAACCAAAACGTTTCGTGTTTGTGTTTACATCTTATGAATTATGTCTCAAGTCCTAAGCATTATGAATAAGGATTGAGAATCCTCTTAGATAAGTCTTTAAGCCTTTCTAAGATATTAATCCCTTGTCTTTCAATTATGGAAACAAGTGTTGATTTCACTTAAGTCTTATGAACTCATTGATGTACTAAGTCATCAATGGTATAGTACATGGTCTTGTTCCACCACATACCATACTTAATTAACCCATGTCTTCAACTCTAAGTTAATTATTTAACTTAGGTTTTTCACGTGTAAAACTTTACGATTGAGTTAGAAAACTCCTTTTGTAAACCAAACAACTTTTACAATTGAAAACTTATTTGATTTGAAACAACATTTGAACTACTTACTCTATTTATAGCATTTTCTAAAAGGTTTAATCTGCTTAGCGAGAGTACATTCGCTTAGCTAAATTAAGGCAGTGATACCTCATTTGAAATTCTTTTCTCGCGGGGCGAACAGAAGTTTCGCGTCGCGAGGCTGAGAGCTGTATTTGCTCCTTATACAAATCCTCTGTATCGCGAGGCGAATATTGTCTCGCGTCGCGAGGCAGAGAACTGTATTTCAAACCGACCTTCTGCATCGCGAGGCGATAATTGTCTCGCGTCGCGAGGCAGAGAGCTGTACTTCTTCACTGCTTAGGCGGTTCGCGGGGCGAGAAATACTTCGCTACTCGAGCCAGAGAAGCTGCACCTTTGCTGCTCGGGATAGCCACTGTCTCGTGAGGCGAGACGAGGTTAGCCTGGCGAATGCCTTGTTTTCCCTCTGTCTCGCGGGGCGAGATAGGGTTCGCCGGGCGAGTGCCCTGTTTTCACTTTTCCTTAACTTCTTTATTAATTCTCTTATTGAAACACTTAGTTTGATTAACAAACCTATGGCTAAAGAAAAGACATTTTCCACTTTGGTGACACACTTAAAAGGTTAAAACTTCATTTGATCTTTGGATCAAAATCACTTTTATTTCTCTTTGAAAACATAGGTTATGAAATCATGTTTTGTTACATCAAAACCTTGCTAGAACAAGAACAACACATGTTCTTATATTTTCCTCTTACTAAGGCCACAAGCCTTCTCCATTGAAAAATGGAGACTTTGCTTCACCAACTAAGCAAATATAGCTCAAAAGCTCACACCAATTATGACAAACCACAATTACACCTTATTACATCATAGCCAAAACATACAAGTCCATCATACATCATAGTCTCATGACCAAGCATAAAAGTCCATACTTGATCTAGTGATCAAAGTAGGTTTTTCAACATACATGGAAATGATTTTCATAATCATATCATCATCAACTTATGCTAAAGCACACTACAACATACTCAAGCATAAACTCATCATAACAATCTTGTTCTCCAAGAGAACTTAACAAAACTTAACACATAAAAGTGAAACCAAACTAAAGGGTTTCACCCACACATAATTTAAACAACCATCTTCACCACCACCATCTTGGTGTGATGAGGTTCTTCTCCCCATACCTGTTGAAGAGCAGATTCCCAGATCAAAATCGGTTGATCGGTTTGTGAACCTCCTGATAGTTGTCACCAACTACAAACAACCAAACAATCAATCATTAAACAACAATCAAACCAAACTCAACAATTCTCACAAAGAGGGTTTCGGCCACCCTAAAGAGAATAAAGCTAGGAATTGATCTTGGTTTTCCATTTCATGGATTCAAAGGCATAGGAAAGCTAAGGATGAAATCAAGTGTTAGAAATCAAAAATTGATGAAAACACTATTCATCATCATCAAGAAGGGTTCGGCCCTAATGTGCTTTTTGAGCTATGATGAGAGTTGAATCATAAGCTCTAGGGTTTAGATAGAGAATGATGAGGTGAGTTCAAAGAAATTGGTCTCACATCAAAATGATTTTTCTACAATTTCCTATGGATTTTCAAAGTTTTGGATCTAAGAAATGATTTTCATGAAAATGGATCTTGATCTTGAAATAAAGAGATATTCAAGAAGCTAAGAGATCATAGAAGTGATCTTACCTTGAAATGAAGGAAGATTGCTCAAGGAATCAAGTGATTCTAACAAGAAATCAAGGAGCTTCAAGAGTAACAATGGTGTTTCTTCAAGAGCAACTATGGTGTTCTTCTATTTTTGAGAGGGCTGTGCGAAAATGAGAGTGTGAGGGGCTGAGTTCAGCCTTAAAACAAGTCACTTAAGGGCAAAAAGGTCATTTGCCAAAAGGGTAAAATGGTAAAAGTGCAAAAGACTAAGGTTAGGGGCATTTTGGTCATTTCGCGTCTAGATTTTTCCCGATCGTGATGACGACTCTGGCATACTCTCCCAAGTGTCCTGGGATGTTGTGATATCAAGATTATCTGTTGGCGAGTCTCGGTAAGTCCATATGTGGCTCCATTCGTCACCCGATTGAGAATTCCGCCCGAACGAAGGTCAGGAAGTTATTTTTCTGAAATTTTTACGAAATTTAACCAAAACGTAGATAATCGAATTCTAAGACTTACTGTCTCGTTCATGGGTCCATCTGAGGTCTTCTGAGTAGTAAAATCATACTGTCAGTGTAAAAACGCAGACCGGACTCTGTTTGAGTTTTTGACTCAAAACTTAATCGTAGCTTCCTACGATATCGTCGAGCATGACTACGGTCTCGGAATATTTTATTTCTATTCCTACGACCTCGAATAAAATAAAGACGTTAAAATACTAAAGAATTAGAAAACGTGAAAATCGGGGCGTTACATGTTGCCTGGAGAAGTCGAGATCTGAACCAGTCTCTATCTGAGTGAAATTCCTTCTTCAAACCCTAGATGTGATACTCTTCGTGATAATCAGAACATCCTAGCGTCTGCTGACAATTTCTGGCGCTTTAGGCATTTAAAAGGATCATTCTTGGTATCGTTGGAATGCTTAGAAATAACTGCAACTCTCATGAAGACGCCAAGAGTGAAATCGATCTCTATCTTTTCAAAATTGCATCGGTAAGTTTTTGACGTGATATTGTTCCTAACTGTCATACCTTTGTAGCGTCTGATGCCCATATATTGAGCTGTAGGTGCGAATTAGATGAAACTGGTGTCTCATTAAAGCTATTGTCCATAGCTAGACGTTTCATGAAGACATCAAATCCTAATTCATGCATTAATAGGGTCAAAGAAGCATAATACGCTAACTGCTAAGAATGCTACGAGCTAAACAGCCTTGTGAATGTGCCCTGTGGATAACCAAGCGCCTTAGCTAATTTAAGAAGCGTCCGGTGAAGCTAATCAAGCGTCTATTCAGAATACAAACATTATGAAGGCTGGAGAAGTAATTTTGAATGAAGTATTAAGATATTCAAAGTCCAAGCTTGACCAGAAAATAAGGTACCATTTTCTATAAGTGTTGAAGCATCAAGTACTATAATAGAAGAAGACAAAAGCATCAGCAATTCTAATAGAAGAAAGAGAAGACAAGCGTGAATAAAAACAAAATTACAAATGCTACAAAAGCAAAAACACTGAAGATTGAAGTCAAGCGCCTGCTGCCGTAAATCAATTGATGAAACGTCATATTTTGAGGTACGCTCCTCGAAATGAAGTGATCTTGGTTTTGTTAGAAAGATAAGATAAATACCTACAGGTTTCCTGGAGAAGTCGAGATCGGAACCAATCCCGATCTGAGTGAAATTCTTTTATCAAGCTTGAGATGTGGTACTGTTCGTGACAATCAGAACATGCAAGCGTCTGCTGACAATTTCTGGAGCTTTAGGTGTTCAAAAGCATCGATCTTGGTATCGTTGGATGGACAAATATTCGCAACTCTCATGAAGAGGTGAAGAGCGAAATCAATCTCTATCTTTGTCAAATTGCATCCTTGAGTCGGTGACGTTATGTTGTTCCTGACAGTCATAACTTTGTAGCGTTTGATGACCATATATTGAGCTGTAGGTGTCCGAATTGGATGAAAAAAGTGTCTCATTAAAGCTAATATCCATATCTACACGTTTCATGAAGACATCGAATCATAATTCGTGCATTAAGAGGGTCAAAGAAGCATAATACGCTAACTGCTAAGAATGCTACGAGTTCGCCAGTGGATAACCAAGCGCCATAGCCATTTAAAGAAGCGTCCGGTGAATTTAATCAAGCTTCTATTCAGAATACAATTATTATGAAGGATGGAGAAGTAATTTTGAATGATGTATTAAGATATTGAAAATCCAAGCATGACCAGAAAATAAGGTACCCTTTTCTATAAAGTCCTGAAGCTTGAAGTACTGTAATAGAAGAAGAAAAAAGCTTCTGCAATTCTAATAGAAGAAAGATAAGATAAGCGTGAATAAAGACAAAAGTACAAAAGCTGTAAATGTAAAAACACTGAAGATTGAAGTCAAGCGCCTACTGGCGATAATCAAGCGCCCGAAACATCGTATTTTGAGCTACGCTAGTCGAAATGAAGTGATCTGTTTTTTTTTAAGAAAGATATGAGAAATACCTACATGTTTCCTGGAGAAGTCGAGATCTGAACCAATCTCTAACTGAATGAAATTCCTTCTTCAAGCTCTAGATGTGATACTGTTCGTGACAATCAAAACATGCAAGTGTCTGCTGACAATATCTGGAGCTTTAGGTGTATAAAAGCATCAATCTTGGTATCGTTGGAATGCTTAGAAATAACTACAACTCTCATTAAGACGCCAAGAGTGAAATCGATCTCTATCTTTGTCAAATTGCATCGGTATGTTTTTGACGTGATATTGTTCCTAACCGTCATACCTTTGTAGCGTCTGATGCCCATATATTGAGCTGTAGGTGTCCGAATTGGATGAAACTGTTGTCTCATTAAAGCCAATATCCATATCTAGAAGTTTCATGCAGACATCGAATCCTAATTCGTGCACTAAGAGGGTCAAAGAAGCATAATACGCTAACTGCTTAGAATGCTATGTGTTAAACTGCCTTGTGAATGTGCCCGGTGGATAACCAAGCGCCTTAGGTAATCTAAGAAGCGTCTCGTGAAGGTAATCAAGTGTCTATTCAGAATACAAACATTATGAAGGCTGGAGAAGTAATTTTCAATGAAGCATTAAGATATTCAAAGTCCAAGCTTTACCAGAAAATAAGGTACCCTTTTCTATAAAGTCCTGAAGTAGGAAGTACTGTAATAGAAGAAGAAAAAAGCTTCTGTAATTCTAATAGAAGAAAGATAAGACAAGTGTGAATAAAGACAAAAGTAAAAAAGCTGTAAAAGCAAAAACACAGAAGATTGAAGGCAAGCGCCTGCTGCCGATAATCAAGCGCCCGAAACGTCGTATTTTGAGTTACGCTCGTCGAAATGAAGTGATCTTTGTTTTTTTAAGAAAGATAAGAGAAATATCTACATGTTTCCTGGAGAAGTCAAGATCTGAACCAATCTCTATCTGAGTGAAATTCCTTCTTCAAGCTCTAGATGTGATACTGTTTGTGACAATCAGAACATGCAAGCGTCTGCTGACAATTTTTGGAGCTTTAGGCGTTTAAAAGCATCAATCTTGGTATCATTGGAATGCTTAGAAATAACTTCAACTCTCATGAAGACACCAAGAGTGAAATCGATCTCTATCTTTGTCAAATTGCATCTATAAGTTTTTGACGTGATATTGTTCCTAATAGTCATACCTTTATAGCATCTTATGCCCATATATTGAGCTGTAGGTGTCCGAATTGGATTAAACTAGTGTCTCATTAAAGCTAATATCCATATCTAGAAGTTTCATGAAGACATCGAATCCTAATTCGTGCACTAAGAGGGTCAAAGAAGCGTAATACGCTAACTGCTAAGAATGCTATGAGCTAAACAGCGATGTGAATGTGCCCGGGGGATAACCAAGCGCCTTAGCTTATTTCAGAAGTGTCCGGTGAAGCTAATCAAGCGTCTATTCAGAAAACAAACATTATGAAGGCCGGAGAAGTAATTTTGAATGAGGTATTAAGATATTCAAAGTTCAAGATTGACCAGAAAATAAGGTATCCTTTTCTATAAAGTCCTAACGCATGAAGTACTTTAATAGAAGAAGAAAAAAGCTTTTGCAATTCTAATAGAAGAAAGATAAGACCAGCGTGAATAAAAACAAAAGTACAAAAGCTGCAAATGCGAAAACACTGAAGATTGAAGTCAAGCGCCTGCTGCCGATAATCAAGCGCTCGAAACGTCGTATTTTGAGGTACGCTCGTTGAAATGAAGTGATCTTTGATTTTTTAATAAAGATAAGAGAGATATCTACATGTTTCCTAGAGAAGTCGAGATCTGAACCAATCTCTATCTGAGTGAAATTCCTTCTTCAAGCTCTAGATGTGATACTGTTCGTGACAACCAGAACATGCAAGCGTCTGCTGACAATTTCTGGAGCTTTAGGCGTTTAAAAGCATCAATCTTGGTATCGTTGGAATGCTTAGAAATAACTGCAACTCTCATGAAGATTCCAAGATTGAAATCGATCTCTATCTTTGTCAAATTGCATCGGTAAGTTTTTGACGTGATATTGTTCGTAACAGTCATACCTTTATAGCGTCTGATGCCCATATATTGAGCTGTAGGTGTCCGAATTGGATGAAACTAGTGTCTCATTAAAGCTAATATCCATATCTAGAAGTTTCATGAAGACATCGAATCCTAATTCGTGCAATAAGAGGGTCAAAGAAGCATAAAACGCTAACTGCTAAGAATGCTATGAGCTAAACAGCCATGTGAATGTGTCCGGGGGATAACCAAGCGCCTTAGCTATTTTAAGAAGCGTCCGGTGAAGCTAATCAAGCGTCTATTCAGAATACAAACATTATGAGGGCTGGAGAAGTAATTTTGAATGAAGTATTAAGATATTCAAAGTCCAAGCTTGACCAGAAAATAAGGTACCCATTTCTATAAAGTCCTGAAGCATGAAGTACAGTAATAGAAGAAGAAAAAAGCTTTTGCAATTCTAATAGATGAAAGATAAGACAAGCGTGAATAAAGACAAAAGTACAAAAGCTGCAAAAGCAAAAACAGTGAAGATTGAAGTCAAGCGCCTGCCGCCAATAATCAAGCGCCCGAAACATCGTATTTTGAGGTACGCTCGTCGAAATGAAGTGATCTTTTTTTTTTTTTTAAGAAAGATAAGAGAGATATCTACATGTTTTCGGGAGATGTCGAGATTTGAACCAATCTCTATCTGAGTGAAATTCCTTCTTCAAGCTCTAGATGTGATACTGTTCGTGACAATCAGAACATGCAAGCGTCTGCTGACAATTTTTGGAGCTTTAGGTGTTTAAAAGCATCAATCTTGGTGTTTTTGGACTGCTTAGAAATAACTGCAACTCTCATGATGACGCCAAGAGTGAAATCGATCTCTATCCTTGTCAAAATGCATCATTAAGTTTTTGACGTGATATTGTTCCTAATAGTCATACCTTTGTAGCGTCTGATGCCCATGTATTGAGCTGTAGGTGTCCGAATTGGATGTAACTGGTGCCTCATTAAAACTAATATTCATATCTAAAAGCTTCATGAAGACATCGAATCCTAATTCATGCATTAAGAGGGTCAAAGTAGCATAATACACTAACTGCTAAGAATGCTACGAGCTAAACAGCCTTGTGAATGTGCCCACTGGATAACCAAGTGCCTTAGCTAATTTAAGAAGCGTCCGGTAAAGCTAATCAAGCATCTATTCAGAATACAAACATTATGAAGGCTGGAGAAGTAATTTTGAATGAAGTATGGAGATATTCAAGTTCCAAGCTTGACCAGAAAATAAGGTATCCATTTCTATAAAGTCCTGAAGCATGAAGTAAAGTAATAGAAGAAGAAAAAAGCTTCTGCAATTCTAATAGAAGAAAGATAAGACAAGCGAAAATAAAGACAAAAGTACAAAAGCTACAAAAGCAAAAACACTGAAGATTGAAGTCAAGCGCTTGCTGCCGATAATCAAGCGCCCGAAACGTAGTATTTTGAGGTACGCTCGTCGAAATGAAGTGATCTTTGTTGTTTTAAGAAAGATAAGAGAGATATCTACATGTTTCCTGGAGAAGTCGAGATCCGAACCAATCTCTATCTGAGTGAAATTCTTTCTTCAAGCTTGAGATGTGGTACTGTTCGTGACAATCAGAACAAGCAAGCATCTGCTGACAATTTTTGGAGCTTTAGGTGTTCAAAAGCATCGATCTTGGTATCATTGGAAGGCTTAGAGAAATATCCACAACTCTCATGAAGAGGTCAAGAGCGAACTCGATCTCTATCTTTGTCAAATTGCATCTGTAAGTCAGTAACGTTATTTTGTTCCTGCCAGTCATACCTTTGAAGCGTTACCATATATTGAGCTGTAGGTGTTCGAATTGGATGAAACTAGTGTCTCATTTAAGCTAATATCCATCTCTACATGTTTCATGAAGACATCGAATCCTAATTCGTGCATTAAGAGGGTCAAAGAATCATAATACACTAACTGCTAAGAATACTACGAGTTAAAAAACGTTGTGAATGTGTCCAGTGGATAACCAAGCGCCTTAGCCAATTAAAGAAGCATCCGGTGAATCTAATCAAGCTTCTATTCAAAATACAAACATTATGATGGCTGGTGAAGTAATTTTGAATGAAGTATTAAGATATTGAAAGTCCAAGCTTGACCAGAAAATAAGGTACCCTTTTATATAAAGTCCTGAAGCCTGAAGCATTGGAATAGAAGAAGAAAAAAGTTTCAGCAATTGTAATAGAAGAAAGACAAGACAAGCGTGAATAAAGACAAAAGGACAAAAGCTGCAAAAGCGAAAATACTGAAGATCGTAGTCAAGCTCCTGCTGCCGATAATCAAGCGCCCGAAACGTCGTATTTTGACGTACGCTCTTCTAAATGAAGTGATCTTTGTTTTTTTAAGAAAGACAAGAGAAATACCTATAGGTTTCCTACAGAAGTCGAGATCTGAACCATTTCCGATCTACGTGAAATTTCTTCTTCAAGCTTGAGGTGTGGTACTGTTCGTGACTATCAGAACATGCTAGCGTCTGCTGACAATTTATGGAGCTTTAGGTGTTCAAAAGCATCGACCTTGGTATCGTTGGAAGGCTTAGAGAAATATCCGCAACTCTCATGAAGAGGTCAAGAGCGAAATCGATCTCTATCTTTGTCAAATTGCATCCGTAAGTCGGTGACGTTGTGTTGTTCCTGACAGTCATACCGTTGTAGCGTTTGATGACAATATATTGAGCTATAGGTGTCCGAATTGGATGAAACCAGTGTCTCAAGTAAGTTAATATGCATATCTACACGTTTCAGGAAGACATCGAATCGTAATTCGTGCATTAAGAGGTTCAAAGAAGCATAATACGCTAACTGCTAAGAATGTTACGAGTTAAACAGCGTTGTGAATGTGTCCAGTGGATAACCAAGCGCCTTAGCCAATTGCAGAAGCGTCCGGTGAATCTAATCAAGCTTGTATTCAGAATACAAACATTTTAAAGGCTGGAGAAGTAATTTTGAATGAAGTACTAAGATATTGAAAGTCCAAGCTTGACCAGAAAATAAGGTAACCTTTTCTACAAAGTCTTGAAGCAAGAAGTACTGTAATAGAAGAGGAAAAAATCTTCTGCAATTCTAACAGAAGAAAGATAAGACAAGCGTGAATAAAGACAAAGTGCTAAAGCTACAAAAGCGAAAACACTGAAGATTGAAGTCAAGCTCCTGCTGCCGATAATCAAGCGCCCGAAACGTCGTATTTTGAGGTACGGTCGTCGAAATGAAGTGATCTTTGTTTTTTTAAGAAAGACAAGAGAAATACCTACAGGTTTCCTAGAGAAGTCGAGATCTGAACCATTTCCGATCTTTGTGAAATTTCTTCTTCAAGATTGAGGTGTGGTACTGTTCGTGACTATCAGAACATGCTAGCGTCTGTTGACAATTTATGGAGCTTTAGGTATTCAAAAGCATCGATCTTGGTGTCGTTGGAAGGCTTAGAGAAATATCCGCAACTCTCATGAAGAGGTCAAGAGCAAAATCGATCTCTATCTTTGTCAAATTGCATCCGTAAGATGGTGACGTTGTGTTGTTCCTGACAGTCATACCGTTGTAGCATTTGATGACCATATATTGAGCTGTAGGTGTCCGAATTGGATGAAACCAATGTCTCATGTAAGTTAATATCCATATCTACACGTTTCATGAAGACATCGAATCCTAATTCGTGCATTAAGAGGGTCAAAGAAGCATAATACGCTAACTGCTAAGAATGCTATGAGTTAAACAGAGTTGTGACTGTGTCCACTGGATAACCAAGCGCCTTAGCCAATTAAAGAAGCGTCCGGTGAATCTAATCAATCTTCTATTCAGAGTACATACATTTTGAAGGCTGGAGAAGTAATTTTGAATGAAGTACTAAGATATTGAAAGTCCAAGCTTGACCAGAAAATAAGGTAACCTTTTCTATAAAGTCCTGAAGCAAGAAGTACTCTAATAGAAGAGGAAAAAATCTTCTGCAATTGTAATAGAAGAAAGATAAGACAAGCGTGAATAAATACAAAGTGCAAAAGCTACAAAAGCGAAAACACTGAAGATTGAAGTGAAGCTCCTGCTGCCGATAATCAGGCGCCCGAAACGTCGTATTTTGAGGTACACTCGTCGAAATGAAGTGATCTTGATTTTGTTAGAAAGATATGATAAATACCCACAGGTTTCTTGGAGAAGTCGAGATCTGAACCAATCCCGATCTGAGTGAAATTCTTTCTTCAAGGTTGAGATGTGGTACAGTTCGTGACAATCAGAACATGCAAGCGTCTGCTAACAATTTCTGGAGCTTTAGGTGTTCAAAAGCATCGATCTTGGTATCGTTTGAAGGCTTAGAGATATATCCGCAACTCTAATGCAGAGGTCAAGAGAGAAATCGATCTCTATCTTTGTCAAATTGCATCCGTAAGTCGGTGACGTTATGTTGTTCCTGATAGTCACACCTTTGTAGTGTTTGATGACCGTATATTGAGCTGTAGGTGTCCAAATTGGATGAAACCAGTGCCTCATTAAAGCTAATATACATATCTACACTTTTCATGCAAACATCGAATCCTAATTCGTGCATTAAGAGGGTCAAAGAAGCATAATACGCTAACTGCTAAAATGCTATGAGTTAAACAGCGTTGTGAATGTGTCCAGTGGATAACCAAGCGCCTTAGCCAATTAAAAAAGCGTCCGGTGAATCTAATCAAGCTTCTATTCAGAATACAAACATTTTGAAGGCTGGAGAAGTACTTTTGAATGAAGTATTAAGATATTGAAAGTCCAAGCTTGACCAGAAAATAAGGTACCCTTTTCTATAAAGTCCTGAAGGATGAAGTACTGTAATAGAAGAAGGAAAAATCTTCTGCAATTCTAATAGAAGAAAGATAAGCCAAGCGTGAATAAAGACAAAGGTGCAAAAGCAGCAAAACCGAAAACACTGACGATTGTAGTCAAGATAAGAGAAATACCTACAGGTTTCCTGGAGAAGTCGAGATCTGAACCAATCCCGATGTATGTGAAATTCCTTCTTCAAGCTTGAAATGTGGTACTGTTTGTGACAATCAGAACATGTAAGCGTCTGCTGACAATTACTGGAGCTTTAGGTGTTCAAAAGCATCGATCTTAATATCGTTGGAAGGCTTAGAGAAATATCCGCAACTCTCACGAAGACGCCAAGTGTGAAATCGATATCTATTTTGTCAAATCGCATCCGTAAGTTTTTGACGTGATATTGTTCCTAACAGTCATACCTTTGTAGCGTCTGATGCCCATATATTGAGCTGTAGGTGTCTGAATTGCATGAAACTTGTGTCTCATTAAATCTAATATCCTTATCTAGAGGTTTCATGAAGACATCGAATCCTAATTCATGTATTAAGAGGGTCAAATAAGCATAATACGCTAACTGCTAAGATAGCTACGAGTTAAACAGCCTTGTAAATGTGTCCAGTGGATAGCCAAGCGGCATAGCCAACTAAAGAATCGTCCAGTAAATCTAACCAAGCTTCTATTCAGAAGACAAACATTATGAAGGCTGGAGAAGTAATCTTGAATGAAGTATCAAGATATTCAAAGTCCAAGCTTGACCAGAAAATAAGGTACCCTTTTCTATAAAGTCCTGAGGCATGAAGTACAGTAATAGAAGAAGAAAAAAGCTTCTGCAATTCTAATAGAAGAAAGATAAGACATGTGTGAATAAAGACAAAAGTTCAAAAGCTGCAAAAGTAAAAACACTGAAGATTGAAGTCAAGCGCCTACTGCCGATAATCAAGCGCCCGAAACATCGTATTTTGAGGTAGGCTCGTCGAAATGAAGTGATCTTTGTTTTTTTAAGAAAGATAAGAGAAATACCTACAGGTTTCCTGGAGAAGTCGAGATCTGAACCAATCCCGATCTATGTGAAATTCGTTCTTGAAGCTTGAGATGTGGTAGTGTTCGTGACAATCAGAACATGCAAGCGTCTGCTGATAATTTTTGGAGCTTTAGCTGTTCAAAAGCATAGATCTTGGTATCGTTGGAAGGCTTAGAGAAATATCTGCAACTCTCATGAAGAGGTAAGAAGCGAAATCGAACTCTGTCTTTGTCAAATTGCATTCTTAAGTTGGTGACGTGATGTTCTTCCTGACAGTCATACCTTTGTAGCGTATGATGCCCATATATTGAGCTTTTGGTCTCCGAATTGGATGAAACCAGCGTCTTATTAAAGCTAATATCCATATCTACAAGTTTCATGAAGACATCGAATCCTAATTCGTGCATTAAGAGGGTCAAAGAAGCATAATACGCTAACTGCTAAGAATGCTACGAGCTAAACAGCCTTGTGATTGTGCCCAGTGGATAACCAAGCGCCTTAGTTAATTTAAGAAGCGTCCAGCAAAGTTAATCAAGCATATATTCAGAATACAAACAATATGAAGGCTGGAGAAGTAATTTTGAATGAAGTATTAAGATATTCAAAGTCCAAACTTGACAAGAAAATAAGGTACCCTTTTCTATAAAGTCCTGAAGCATGAAGTACTGTAATAGAAGAACAAAAAATCTTCTGCAACTCTAATAGAAGAAAGATAAGACAAGCGTGAATAAAGACAAAAGTGCAAAAGCTACAAAAGCGAAAACACTGAAGATTGAAGTCAAGCGCCTGCTGCCGATAATCAAGCGCCCGAAACGTCGTATTTTGAGGTACGCTCGTCGAAATGAAGTGATCTTTGTTTTTTTAAGAAAGATAAGAGAAATACCTACAGGTTTCCTGGAGAAGTCGAGATCTGAACCAATCCCGATCTATGTGAAATTCCTTCTTTATGCTTGAGATGTGGTAGTGTTCGTGACAATCAGAACATGCAAGCGTCTGCTGATAATTTTTGGAGCTTTAGCTGTTCAAAAGCATCGATCTTGGTATCGTTGGAAGGCTTAGAGAAATATCCGCAACTCTCATGAAGAGGTAAGAAGCGAAATCGAACTCTATCTTTGTCAAATTGCATTCTTAAGTTGGTGACGTGATGTTCTTCCTGACAGTCATACCTTTGTAGCGTATGATGACCATATATTGAGCTTTTGGTGTCCGAATTGGATGAAACCAGCGTCTCATTAAAGCTAATATCCATATCTACAAGTTTCAAGAAGACATCGAATCCTAATTCGTGCATTAAGAGGGTCAAAGAAGCATAATACGCTAACTGCTAAGAATACTACGAGCTAAACAGCCTTGTGAATGTGTCCGGTGGATAACCAAGCGCCTTAGCTAATTTAAGAAGCGTCCAGGAAAGTTAATCAAGCATATATTCAGAATACAAACATTATGAAGGCTGGAGAAGTAATTTTGAATGAATTATTAAGATATTCAAAGTCCAAGCTTGACAAGAAAATAAGGTACCCTTTTCTATAAAGTCTTAAAGCATGAAGTACTGTAATAGAAGAACAAAAAATCTTCTGCAATTCTAATAGAAGAAAGATAAGACAAGCGTGAATAAAGACAAAAGTGAAAAAGCTACAAAAGCGAAAACACTGAAGATTGAAGTCAAGCGCCTGCTGCCGATAATCAAGCGCCCGAAACGTCGTATTTTGAGGTACGCTCGTCGAAATGAAGTGATCTTAGCTTTTTTAAGAAAGATAAGAGAAATACCGACAGGTTTCCTGGATAAGTCAAGATCTGAACCAATCCCGATCTATGTGAAATTCCATCTTTACGCTAAAGATGTGGTCGTGTTCGTGACAATCAGAACATGCAAGTGTCTGCTAACAATTTCTGGAGCTTTTGGTGTTCAAATCCATCGATCATGGTATCGTTGGAAGGCACTGAGAAATATCTGCAACTCTCATGAAGAGGTAAAGAGCGAAATCGATCTCTATCTTTTTCAAATTGCATCCGTAAGTTTTTGACGTGATATTGTTCCTAACTGTCATACCTTTGTAGCTTCTGATGCCCATATATTGAGCTGTAGTTGTCCGAATTGGATGAAGCTGATGTCTCATTAAAGCTAATATCCATATCTAGAAGTTTGTTGAAGACATCAAATCCTAATTCATGCATTAAGAGGGTCAAAAAATCATAATACGCTAACTGCTAAGAATCCTACGAGTTAAACAGCCTTGTGAATGTGCCCAGTGGATAACCAAGCGCCCTAGCTAATATAAGAAGCGTCCGGTGAAGCTAATTAAGCGTCTATTCAGAATACAAACATTATGAAGGCTGGAGATGTAATTTTGAATGAAGTATTAAGATATTGAAAGTCCAAGCTTGAACAGAAAATAAGGTACCCTTTTCTATAAAGTCCTGAAGCATGAAGTACAGTTATAGAAGAAGAAAAAAGCTTCTGCAATTCTAATAGAAGACAGATAAGAGAAGCGTGAATAAAGACAAAAGTACAAAAGCTGCAAAAGCAATAACACTGAAGATTGAAGTCAACCGCCTGCTGCCGATAATGAAGCGCCCGAAACGTCGTATTTTGAGGTACGCTCGTCGAAATGAAGTGATCTTTGTTTTTTTAAGAAAGATAAGAGAAATATCTACATGTTTCCTGGATAAGTCGAGATCTGAACCAATCTCTATCTGAGTGAAATTCCTTCTTCAAGCTCTAGATGTGATACTGTTCGTGACAATCAGAACATGCAAGTGTCTGCTGACAATTTCTGGAGCTTTAGGGGTTTAAAAGCGTCAATCTGTTATCGTTGGAGTGCTTAGATTTAAGTGCAAATCTCATGAAGACGCCAAGAGTGAAATCGATATCTATCTTTGCCAAATTGCATCGGTAAGTTTTTGACGTGATATTGTTCCTAGCAGTCATACCTTTTTAGCGTCTAATGCCCATATATTGAGCTTTTGGTGTCCGAATTGGATGAAATTGGTGTCTCATGAAAGCTAATATCCACAACTAGAAGTTTGATGAAGACATCGAATCCTAATTCATGCATTAAGATGGTCAAAAAATCATAATACGCTAACTGCTAAGAATCCTACGAGTTAAACAGCCTTGTGAATGTGCCCAGTGGATAACCAAGCGCCCTAGCTAATATAAGAAGCGTCCGGTGAAGCTAATCAAGCGTCTATTCAGAATACAAACATTATGAAGGCTGGAGAAGTAATTTTGAATGATGTATTAAGATATTCAAAGTCCAGGCTTGACCAGAAAATAAGGTACCATTTTCTATAAAGTCTGGAAGCATCAAGTACTGTAACAGAAGAACACAAAAGCTTCGGCAATTGCAATATATGAAAGAGAATACAAGCGTGAATAAAAACAAAAGTACAAATGCTACAAAAGCAAAAAAACTGAAGATTGAAGTCAAGCGCCTGTTGCCCATAATTAAGCGCCCGAAACGTCGTATTTTGAGGTACGCTCATCGAAATGAAGTGATCTTGGATTTTTTAGAAAGATAAGATAAATAGCTACAGGTTTCCTGGAGAAGTCGAGATCTGAACCAATCCCGATCTGAGTGAAATTCTTTCTTCAAGCTTGAGATGTGGTACTGTTCGTGACAATAAGAACATGCAAGCGTCTGCTGACAATTTCTGGAGCTTTAGGTGTTCAAAAGCATCGATCTTGGTATCGTTGGAAGGCTTAGCGAAATATCCGCAACTTTCATGAAGAGGTCAAGAGCGAAATCGATCTCTATCATTGTCAAATTGTGTCCGTAAGTCGGTGACGTTATGTTGTTCCTGACAGTCATACCATTCCAGCATTTGATGACCATATATTGAGCTGTAGGTGTTTGAATTGGATGAAACCAGTGTCTCATTAAAGCTAATATCCATATCTACACGTTTCATGAAGACAACGAATCCTAATTCGTGCATAAAAATCATAATACGCTAACTGTTAAGAATGGAACGAGTTAAACAACGTTGTGAATGTGCCCAGTTGATAACCAAGCGCCTTAGCCAATTAAAGAAGCGTCCGGTGAATCTAATCAAGCTTCTATTCAGAATACAAACATTATGAAGGCTGGAGATGTAATTTTGAATGAAGTATTAAGATATTGAAAGTCCAATCTTGAACAGAAAATAAGGTACCCTTTTCTATAAAGTCCTGAAGCATGAAGTACAGTTATAGAAGAAGAAAAAAGCTTCTGCAATTCTAATAGAAGACAGATAAGAGAAGCGTGAATAAAGACAAAAGTACAAAAGCTGCAAAAGAAAAAACACTGAAGATTGAAGTCAACCGCCTGCTGCCGATAATCAAGCGCCCGAAACGTCGTATTTTGAAGTACGCTCGTCGAAATGAAGTGATCTTTGTTTTTTTAAGAAAGATAAGAGAAATATCTACATGTTTCCTGCAGAAGTCGAGATCTGAACCAATCTCTATCTGAGTGAAATTCCTTCTTCAAGCTCTAGATGTGATACTGTTCATGACAGTCAAAACATGCAAGTGTCTGCTGAGAATTTCTGGAGCTTTAGGGGTTTAAAAGCATCAATCCTGGTGTCGTTGGAATGCTTAGAAATAACTGCAACTCTCATGAAGACTCCAAGAGTGAAATCGATATCTATCTTTGTCAAATCGCATCGGTAAGTTTTTGACGTGATATTGTTCCTAACTGTCATACTTTTGTAGCTTCTGATGCTCCTATATTGAGCTGTAGGTGTCCGAATTGGATGAAACTGGTGTCTCATTAAAGCTAATATCCATATCTAGATGTTTGATGAAGACATCGAATCCTAATTCATGCATTAAGAGGGTCAAAAAATCATTATACGCTAATTGCTAAGAATCCTACGAGTTAAACAGCCTTGTGAATGTGCCCAGTGGATAACCAAGCGCCCTAGCTAATATAAGAAGCGTCCGGTGAAGCTAATCAAGCGTCTATTCAGAATACAAACATTATGAAGGCCGGAGAAGTAATTTTGAATGATGTATTAAGATATTCAAAGTCCAGGCTTGACCAGAAAATAAGGTACCATTTTCTATAAAGTCCGGAAGCATCAAGTACTGTAATAGAAGAACACAAAAGCTTCTGCAATTGTAATATAAGAAAGAGAATACAAGCGTGAATAAAAACAAAAGTACAAATGCTACAAAAGCAAAAAAACTGAAGATTGAAGTCAAGCGCCTGTTGCCCATAATTAAGCGCCCGAAACGTCGTATTTTGAGGTACGCTCATCGAAATGAAGTGATCTTGGATTTTTTAGAAAGATAAGATAAATAGCTACAGGTTTCCTGGAGAAGTCGAGATCTGAACCAATCCCGATCTGAGTGAAATTCTTTCTTCAAGCTTGAGATGTGGTACTGTTCGTGACAATCAGAACATGCAAGCGTCTGCTGACAATTTCTGGAGCTTTAGGTGTTCAAAAGCATCGATCTTGGTATCGTAGGAAGGCTTAGCGAAATATCCGCAACTTTCATGAAGAGGTCAAGAGCGAAATCGATCTCTATCATTGTCAAATTGTGTCCGTAAGTCGGTGACGTTATGTTGTTCCTGACAGCCATACCATTCCAGCATTTGATGACCATATATTGAGCTGTAGGTGTTTGAATTGGATGAAACCAGTGTCTCATTAAAGCTAATATCCATATCTACACGTTTCATGAAGACAACGAATCCTAATTCGTGCATAAAAATCATAATACGCTAACTGTTAAGAATGGTACGAGTTAAACAACGTTGTGAATGTACCCAGTTGATAACCAAGCGCCTTAGCCAATTAAAGAAGCGTCCGGTGAATCTAATCAAGCTTCTATTCAGAATACAAACATTATGAAGGCTGGAGATGTAATTTTGAATGAAGTATTAAGATATTGAAAGTCCAATCTCGAAGAGAAAATAAGGTACCCTTTTCTATAAAGTCCTGAAGCATGAAGTACAGTTATAGAAGAAGAAAAAAGCTTCTGCAATTCTAATAGAAGACAGATAAGAGAAGCGTGAATAAAGACAAAAGTACAAAAGCTGTAAAAGCAAAAACACTGAAGATTGAAGTCAAGCGCCTGCTGCCGATAATCAAGCGCCCGAAACGTCGTATTTTGAGGTACGCTCGTCGAAATGAAGTGATCTTTGTTTTTTTAAGAAAGATAAGAGAAATATCTACATGTTTCCTGGAGAAGTCGAGATCTGAACCAATCTCTATCTGAGTGAAATTCCTTCTTCAAGCTCTAGATGTGATACTGTTCGTGACAATCAGAACATGCAAGTGTTTGCTAACAATTTCTAGAGCTTTAGGGGTTTAAAAGCATCAATCCTGGTGTCGTTGGAATGCTTAGAAATAACTGCAACTCTCATGAAGACTCCAAGAGTGAAATCGATATCTATCTTTGTCAAATCGCATCGGTAAGTTTTTGACGTGATATTGTTCCTAACTGTCATACTTTTGTAGCTTCTGATGCCCATATATTGAGCTGTAGGTGTCCGAATTGGATGAAACTGGTGTCTCATTAAAGCTAATATCCATATCTAGATGTTTGATGAAGACATCGAATCCTAATTCATGCATTAAGAGGGTCAAAAAATCATTATACGCTAATTGCTAAGAATCCTACGAGTTAAACAGCCTTGTGAATGTGCCTAGTGGATAACCAAGCGCCCTAGCTAATATAAGAAGCGTCCGGTGAAGCTAATCAAGCGTCTATTCAGAATACAAACATTATGAAGGCCGGAGAAGTAATTTTGAATGATGTATTAAGATATTCAAAGTCCAGGCTTGACCAGAAAATAAGGTACCATTTTCTATAAAGTCCGGAAGCATCAAGTACTGTAATAGAAGAACACAAAAGCTTCTGCAATTGTAATATAAGAAAGAGAATACAAGCGTGAATAAAAACAAAAGTACAAATGCTACAAAAGCAAAAAAACTGAAGATTGAAGTCAAGCGCCTGCTGCCCATAATTAAGCGCCCGAAACGTCATATTTCGAGGTACGCTCATCGAAATGAAGTGATCTTGGAATTGTTAGAAAGATAAGATAAATATCTACATGTTTCCTAGAGAAGTCGAGATCTGAACCAATCTCTATCTGAGTGAAATTCCTTCTTCAAGCTCCAGATGTGACACTGTTCGTGACAGTCAGAACATGCAAGTGTCTGCTGACAATTTCTGGAGCTTTAGGGGTTTAAAAGCATCAATCTTGGTATCGTTGGAATGCTTAGAAATAACTGCAACTCTCATGAAGACGCCAAGAGTGAAATCAAAATCTATCTTTGTCAAATAGCCTCGGTAAGTTTTTGGTGTGATATTGTTCCTAACTGACATACCTTTGTATCGTCTGATGCCCATATATTGAGCTGTAGGTGTCCGAATTGGATGAAACTGGTGTTTCAGTAAAGCTAATATCCATATCTACAAGTTTCATGAAGACTTCGAATCCTAATTCATGCATTAAGAGGGTCAAAAAAAGTATAATATGCTAAATGCTAAGAATGCTACGAGTTAAACAGCCTTGTGAATGTGCCCAGTGGATAACCAAGCGCCTTAGCTAATTTAAGAAGCGTCCGGTGTAGCTAATCAAGCGTCTATTCAGAATACAAACATTATGAAGACTGGAGAAGTAATTTTGAATGAAGTATTAAGATATTCAAAGGCCAAGCTTGACCAGAAAATAAGGTAACATTTTCTATAAAGTCCTGAAGCATCAAGTACTGTAATAGAAGAACACAAAACCCTATGCAATTGTAATAAAACAAAGGAAAGACAAGACAAAAGTACAAATGCTACAAAAGGAAAAACACTGAAGATTGAAGTCCAGCGCCGGCTGCCCATTATCAAGCGCCCGAAACGTCGTATTTTGAGGTACGCGCGTCGAAATGAAGTGATCTTGGATTTGTTAGAAATATAAGATAAATAGCTACAGGTTTCCTGGAGAAGTCGAGATCTTAACCAATCCCGATCTGAGTGAAATTCTTTCTTCAAGCTTGAGATGTCGTATTGTTCGTGACAATCACAACATGCAAGCGTCTGCTGACAATTTCTGGAGCTTTAGGTGTTCAAAAGCATCGATCTTGGTATCGTTTGATGGCTTAGAGAGATATCCGCAACTCTCATGAAGAGGTCAAGAGCGAAATCGATCTCTATCTTTGTCAAATTGTATCCGTAAGTCGGTGACGTTATGTTGTTTGTGACAGTCATACCTTTCTAGCGTTTGATGACCATATATTGAGCTGTAGGTGTTCGAATTGGATGAAACCAGTGTGTCATTAAAGCTAATATCCATATCTACACGTTTCATGAAGACAACGAATCCTAATTCGTGCATTAAGTAGGTCAAAAAATCATAATACGCTAACTGTTAAGAATGGTACGAGTTAAACAACGTTGTGAATGTGCCCAGTTGATAACCAAGCGCCTTAGCCAATTAAAGAAGCGTCCGGTGAATCTAATCAAGCTTCTATTCAGAATACAAACATTATGAAGGCTGGAGATGTAATTTTGAATGAAGTATTAAGATATTGAAAGTCCAAGCTTGAACAGAAAATAAGGTACCCTTTTCTATAAAGTCCTGAAGCATGAAGTACAGTTATAGAAGAAGAAAAAAGCTTCTGCAATTCTAATAGAAGACAGATAAGAGAAGCGTGAATAAAGACAAAAGTACAAAAGCTGCAAAAGCAAAAACACTGAAGATTGAAGTCAAGCGCCTGCTGCCGATAATCAAGCGCCCGAAACGTCGTATTTTGAGGTACGCTCGTCGAAATGAAGTGGTCTTTGTTTTTTTTAAGAAAGATAAGAGAAATATGTACATGTTTCCTGGAGAAGTCGAGATCTGAACCAATCTCTATCTAAGTGAAATTCCTTCTTCAAGCTCCAGATGTGATACTGTTCATGACAGTCAGAACATGCAAGTGTCTACTGACATTTTCTGGAGCTTTAGGGGTTTAAAAGCATCAATCTTGGTATCGTTGGAATGCTTAGAAATAACTGCAACTCTCATGAAGACGCCAAGAGTGAAATACAAATCTATCTTTGTCAAATAGCCTCGGTAAGTTTTTGACGTGATATTGTTCCTAACTGACATACCTTTGTATCATCTGATGCCCATATATTGAGCTGTAGGTGTCCGAATTGGATGAAATTGGTGTCTCAGTAAAGCTAATATCCATATCTAGAAGTTTCACGAAGACATCGAATCCTAATTCATGCATTAAGAGGGTCAAAAAAAGTATAATATACTAAATGCTAAGAATGCTTCGAGTTAAACAGCCTTGTGAATGTGCCCAGTGGATAACCAAGCGCCTTAGCTAATTTAAGAAGCGTCCGGTGTGGCTAATCAAGCGTCTATTCAGAATACAAACATTATGAAGACTGGAGAAGTAATTTTGAATGAAGTATTAAGATATTCAAAGGCCACGCTTGACCAGAAAATAAGGTACCATTTTCTATAAAGTCCTGAAGCATCAAGTACTGTAATAGAAGAACACAAAAGCCTATGCAATTGTAATAAAAGAAAGGGAAGACAAGCGTGAATAAAAACAAAAGTACAAATGCTACAAAAGGAAAAACACTGAAGATTGAAGTCAAGCGCCTGCTGCCCATAATCAAGCGCCCGAAACGTCGTATTTTGAGGTACGCGCGTCAAAAAGAAGTGATCTTGGATTTGTTAGAAATATAAGATAAATAGCTACAGGTTTCCTGGAGAAGTCGCGATCTGAGTGAAATTCTTTCTTCAAGCTTGAGATGTCGTACTGTTCGTGACAATCAGAACATGCAAGCGTCTGCTGACAATTTCTGGAGCTTTAGGTGTTCAAAAGCATCGATCTTGGTATCGTTGGAAGGCTTAGAGAGATATCCGCAACTCTCATGAAGAGGTCAAGACTGAAATAGATCTCTATCTTTGTCAAATTGTATCCGTAAGTCGGTGACGTTATGTTGTTTCTGACAATCACACCTTTCTAGCGTTTGATGACCATATATTGAGCTATAGGTGTTCGAATTGGATGAAACCAGTGTCGCATTAAAGCTAATATCCATATCTACACGTTTCGTGAAGACAACGAATCCTAAATCGTGCATTAAGAGGGTCGACGAAGCATAATACGCTAACTGCTAAGAATGCTACGAGTTAAACAGCGTTGTGAATGTGTCCAGTGGATAACCAAGCGCCTTAGCCAATTAAAGAAGCGTCCGGTGAATCTAATCAAGCTTCTATTCAGAATACAAACATTATGAAGGCTGGAGAAGTAATTTTGAATGAAGTATTATGATATTGAAAGTCCAAGCTTGACCAGAAAATAAGGTACCCTTTTCTATAAAGTCCTGAAGCATGAAGTACAGTTATAGAAGAAGAAAAAAGCTTCTTCAATTCTAATAGAAGACAGATAAGAGAAGCGTGAATAAAGATAAAAGTACAAAAGCTGCAAAAGCAAAAACACTGAAGATTGAAGTCAAGCGCCTGCTGCTGGTAATCAAGTACCCGTAACGTCGTATTTTGAGGTACACTCGTCGAAATGAAGTGATCTTTGTTTTTTTTAAGAAAGATAAGAGAAATATCTACATGTCTCCTGGAGAAGTCGATATCTGAACCAATCTCTATCTGAGTGAAATTCCTTCTTCAAGCTCTAGATGTGATACTGTTCGTGACAATCAGAACATGCAAGTGTCTGCTGACAATTTCTGGAGCTTTAGGGGTTTAAAAGCATCAATCTGTTATCGTTGGAATGCTTAGAAATAAGTGCAACTCTCATGAAGACGCCAAGAGTGAAATCGATATCTATCTTTGGCAAATTGCATCGGTAAGTTTTTGACGTGATATTGTTCCTAGCAGTCATACCTTTGTAGCGTCTAATGCCCATATGTTGAGCTTTAGGTGTCCGAATTGGCTGAAACTGGTGTCTCATTAAAGCTAATATCCATATCTAGAAGTTTGATGAAGACATCGAATCCTAATTCATGCATTACGAGGGTCAAAAAATCATAATACGCTAACTGCTAAGAATCCTACGAGTTAAACAGCCTTGTGAATGTGCCTAGTTGATAACCAAGCGCTCTAGCTAATATAAGAAGCGTCCGGTGAAGCTGATCAAGCATCTATTCAGACTACAAACATTATGAACACTGAAGAAGCAATTTTGAATTAAGGTATTCAAAGTCCAAGCTTGGCCAGAAAATAAGGTACCATTTTCTATAAAGTCCTGAAGCATCAAGTACTGTAATAGAAGAAAACAAAAGCTTCTGTAATTGTAATAAAAGAGGGGGAAGACAAGCGTGAATAAAAACAAAAGTACAAATGCTACAAAAGCAAAAATACTGAAGATTGAAGTCAAGCGCCTGCTGCCCATAATCAAGCGCCCGAAACATCGTATTTTGATGTACGCTCATCGAAATGAAGTGATATTGGTTTTGTTAGAAAGATAAGATAAATACCTACCAGTTTCCTGGAGAAGTCGAGATCTGAACCAATCCCGATCTGAGTGAAATTCCTTCTTCAAGCTTGAGATGCGATACTGTTCATGACAATCAGAACGTGCAAGCGTCTGCTGACAATTTCTGGACCTTTAGGTGTTCAAAAGCTTCGATCTTGGTATCGTTGGAAGGCTTAGAGAAATATCCACAGCTCTCATGAAGTGGTCTAGAGCGAAATCGATCTCTATCTTTGTCAAATTGCATCCGTAAGTTGGTGACGTGATGCTGTTCTTCACAGTCACACCTTTGTAGTGTCTGATGATGATAAATTGAGCTTTAGGTGTCCAAATAGGATGAAGCCTATGTCTCATTAAAGCTAATATACATATCTACACGGTTCATGAAGACATCGAAACCTAATTCGTGCATTAAAAGGGTCAAATACGCATAATACGCTAACTGCTAAGAATGCTACGAGTTAAACAGCCTTGTGAATGTGCCCAGTGGATAACCAAGCGCCTTAGCTAATTTAAGAAGCGTCCGGTGACGCTGATCAAGCGTTTATTCAGAATACAAACATTATGAAGACTGGAGAAGCAATTTTGAATGAAGTATTAAGATATTCAAAGTGCAAGCTTGACCAGAAAATAAGGTACCCTTTTCTATAAAGTCCTGAAGCATGAAGTACAGTAATAGAAGAAGAAAACAGCTTCTGCCAATCTAATAGCAGAAAGATAAGACAAGCCTGAATAAAGACAAAAGTACAAATGCTGCAAAAGCAAAAACACTAAAGATTGAAGTCAAGCGCCTGCTGCCGATAATCAAGCGCCCAAAACGTCATATTTTGAGGTACGCTCGTCGAAATGAAGTGATCTTTGCTATTTTAAGAAAGATAAGAGAAATATCTACATGTTTCCTAGAGAAGTCGAGATCTGAACCAATCTCTATCTGAGTGAAATTCCTTCTTCAAGCTCCAGATGTGATACTGTTCGTGACAGTCAGAACATGCAAGTGTCTGCTGACAATTTCTGGAGCTTTAGGGGTTTAAAAGCATCAATCTTGGTGTCGTTGGAAAGCTTAGAAATAACTGCAACTCTCATGAAGACGCCAAGAGTGAAATCAAAATCTATCTTTTTTAAATAGCCTCGGTAAGTTTTTGATGTGATATTGTTCCTAATTGACATACCTTTGTATCGTCTGATGCCCATATATTGAGCTGTAGGTGTCCGAATTGGATGAAACTGGTGTCTCAGTAAAGCTAATATCCATATCTAGAAGTTTCATGAAGACATCGAATCCTAATTCATGCATTAAGAGGGTCAAAAAAAGTATAATACGCTTAATGCTAAGAATGCTACGAGTTAAACGGCCTTGTGAATGTGCCCAGTGGAAAACCAAGCGCCTTAGCTAATTTAAGAAGCGTCCGGCATAGCTAATCAAGCGTCTATTCAGAATACAAACATTATGAAGACTGGAGAAGTAATTTTGAGTGAAGTATTAAGATATTCAAAGGCCAAGCTTGACCAGAAAATAAGGTACCATTTTCTATAAAGTCCTGAAGCATCAAGTACTGTAATAGTAGAACACAAAAGCCTATGCAATTGTAATAAAAGAAAGGAAAGACAAGCGTGAATAAAGACAAAAGTACAAATGCTAAAAAAGGAAAAACACTGAAAATTGAAGTCCAGCGCCTGCTACCCATAATCAAGCGCCCAAAACGTCGTATTTTGAGGTACGCGCGTCGAAATGAAGTGATCTTGGATTTGTTAGAAATATAAGATAAATAGCTACACGTTTCCTGGGGAAGTCGAGATCTTAACCAATCCCGATCTGAGTGAAATTCTTTCTTCAAGCTTGAGATGTCGTACTGTTAGTGACAATCAGAACTTGCAAGCCTCTGCTGACAATTTCTGGAGCTTTAGGTGTTCAAAAGCATCGATCTTGGTATCGTTGGAAGGCTTAGAGAGATATCCGCAACTCTCATGAAGAGGTCAAGAGCGAAATCGATCTCTATCTTTGTCAAATTGTATCCGTAAGTCGGTGACGTTATGTTGTTTCTGACAGTCATACCTTTCTAGCGTTTGATGACCATATATTGAGCTGTAGGTGTTCGAATTGGATGAAACCAGTGTCTTATTAAAGCTAATATCCATATCTACACATTTCGTGAAGACAACGAATCCTAAATCATGCATTAAGAGGGTCGACGAAGCATAATACGCTAACTGCTAAGAATGCTACGAGTTAAACAGCGTTGTGAATGTGTCCAGTGGATAACCAAGCGCCTTAGCCAATTAAAGAAGCGTCCGGTGAATCTAATCAAGCTTCTATTCAGAATACAAACATTATGAAGGCTGGAGAAGTAATTTTGAATGAAGTATTAAGATATTGAAAGTCCAAGCTTAACCAGAAAATAAGGTACACTTTTCTATAAAGTCCTGAAGCATGAAGTACAGTTATAGAAGAAGAAAAAAGCTTCTGCAATTCTAATAGAAGACAGATAAGAGAAGCGTGAATAAAGACAAAAGTACAAAAGCTGCAAAAGCAAAAACACTGTAGATTGAAGTCAAGTGCCTGCTGACGATAATCAAGCACCCGAAACATCGTATTTTGAGGTACGCTCGTCGAAATGAAGTGATCTTTGTTTTTTAAGAAAGATAAGAGAAAAATGTACATGTTTCCTGGAGAAGTCGAGATCTGAACCAATCTCTATCTGAGTGAAATTCCTTCTTCAAACTCCAGATGTGATACTGTTCATGACAGTCAGAACATGCAAGTGTCTGCTGACAATTTCTGGAGCTTTAGGGGTTTAAAAGCATCAATCTTGGTATCGTTGGAATGCTTAGAAATAACTGCAACTCTCATGAAGACGCCAAGAGTGAAATCAAAATCTATCTTTGTCAAATAGCCTCGGTAAGTTTTTGACGTGATATTGTTCCTAACTGACATACCTTTGTATCGTCTGATGCCCATATATTGAGCTGTAGGTGTCCAAATTTGATGAAACTGGTGGCTCAGTAAAGCTAATATCCATTCCTAGAAGTTTCATGAAGACATCGAATCCTAATTCATGCATTAAGAGGGTCAAAAAAAGTATAATACGCTAAATGCTAAGAATGCTACGAGCTAAACAGCCTTATGAATGGGCCCAGTGGATAACCAAGCGCCATAGCTAATTTAAGAAGCGTCCGGGGTAGCTATTCAAGCGTCTATTCAGAATCCAAACATTATGAAGACTGGAGAAGTAATTTTGAATGAAGTATTAAGATATTCAAAGGCCAAGCTTGACCAGAAAATAAGGTACCATTATCTATAAAGTCCTGAAGCATCAAGTACTGTAATAGAAGAACACAAAAGCCTATGCAATTGTAATAAAAGAAAGGGAAGACAAGCGTGAATAAAAACAAAAGTACAAAAGCTACAAAAGGAAAAACACTGAAGATTGAAGTCAAGCGCCTGCTGCCCGTAATCAAGCGCCCGAAACGTCGTATTTTGAGGTACGCGC
Organism: Ammopiptanthus mongolicus; assembly: GCA_039655645.1. Taxonomy (NCBI): domain Eukaryota; kingdom Viridiplantae; phylum Streptophyta; class Magnoliopsida; order Fabales; family Fabaceae; genus Ammopiptanthus; species Ammopiptanthus mongolicus. The sequence goes on from CM077349.1 coordinate 39,197,347, forward strand.
GTCGAAATGAAGTGATCTTAGATTTGTTAGAAATATAAGATAAATAGCTACACGTTTCCTGGAGAAGTCGAGATGTTAACCAATCCCGATCTGAGTGACATTCTTTCTTCAAGCTTGAGATGTCATACTGTTCGTGACAATCAGAACATGCAAGCGTCTGCTGACAATTTCTGGAGCTTTAGGTGTTCAAAAGCATCGATCTTGGTATCGTTGCAAGGCTTAGAGAGATATCCGCAACTCTCATGAAGAGGTCAAGAGCGAAATCGATCTCTATCTTTGTCAAATTGTATCCACAAGTCGGTGACGTTATGTTGTTTCTGACAGTCATACCTTTCTAGCGTTTGATGACCATTTATTGAGCTGTAGGTGTTCGAATTGGATGAAACCAGTGTCTCATTAAAGCTAATATCCATATCTACACGTTTCGTGAAGACAACGAATCCTAAATCGTGCATTAAGAGGGTTGACGAAGCATAATACGCTAACTGCTAAGAATGCTGCGAGTTAAACAGCGTTGTGAATGTGTCCAGTGGATAACCAAGCGCCTTAGCCAATTAAAGAAGCGTCCGGTGAATCTAATCAAGCTTCTATTCAGAATACAAACATTATGAAGGCTGGAGAAGTAATTTTGAATAAAGTATTAAGATATTGAAAGTCCGAGCTTGACCAGAAAATAAGGTACCCTTTTCTATAAAGTTCTGAAGCATGAAGTACAGTTATAGAAGAAGAAAAAAGCTTCTGCAATTCTAATAGAAGACAGATAAGAGAAGCGTGAATAAAGACAAAAGTACAAAAGCTGCAAAAGCAAAAACACTGAAGATTGAAGTCAAGCGCCTGCTGCTGATAATCAAGTGCCCGAAACGTCGTATTTTGAGGTATGCTCGTCGAAATGAAGTGATCTTTGTTTTTTTAAGAAAGATAAGAGAAATATCTACATGTTTCCTGGAGAAGTCGAGATCTGAACCAATCTCTCTCTGAGTGAAATTCCTTCTTCAAGCTCTAGATGTGATACCGTTCGTGACAATCAGAACATGCAAGTGTCTGCTGACATTTTCTGCAGCTTTAGGGGTTTAAAGGCATCAATCTGTTATTGTTGGAATGCTTAGAAATAAGTGCAACTCTCATGAAGACGCCAAGAGTGAAATCGATATCTATCTTTGCCAAATTGCATCGGTAAGTTTTTGATGTGATATTGTTCCTAGCAGTCATACCTTTGTAGCGTCTAATGCCCATATATTGAGCTTTAGGTGTCCGAATTGGCTGAAACTGGTGTCTCATTAAAGCTAATATCCATATCTAGAAGTTTGATGAAGACATCGAATCCTAATTCATGCATTACGAGGTTCAAAAAATCATAATACGCAAACTGCTAAGAATCCTACGAGTTAAACAGCCTTGTGAATGTGCCCAGTTGATAACCAAGCGCTCTAGCTAATATAAGAAGCGTCCAGTGAAGCTGATCAAGCATCTATTCAGAATACAAACATCATGAAGACTGAAGAAGCAATTTTGAATTAAGATATTCAAAGTGCAAGCTTGGCCAGAAAATAAGGTACCATTTTCTATAAAGTCCTGAAGCATCAAGTACTGTAATAGAAGAAAACAAAAGCTTATGTAATTGTAATAAAAGTGGGGGAAGACAAGCGTGAATAAAAACAAAAGTACAAATGCTACAAAAGCAGAAATACTGAAGATTGAAGTCAAGCGCCTGTTGCCCATAATCAAGCGCCCGAAACATCGTATTTTGATGTACGCTCATCGAAATGGAGTGATCTTGGTTTTGTTAGAAAGATAAGATAAATACCTACATGTTTCCTGGAGAAGTCGAGATCTGAACCAATCCCGATCTGAGTGAAATTCCTTCTTCAAGCTTGAGATGCGATACTGTTCACGACAATCAGAACGTGCAAGCGTCTGCTGACAATTTCTGGACCTTTAGGTGTTCAAAAGCTTCGATCTTGGTATCGTTGGAAGGCTTAGAGAAATATCCACAGCTCTCATGAAGAGGTCAAGAGCGAAATCGATCTCTATCTTTGTCAAATTGCATCCGTAAGTTGGTGACGTGATGTTGTTCCTGATAGTCACACCTTTGTAGCGTCTGATGATCATAAATTGAGCTTTAGGTGTCCGAATAGGATGAAGCCGTTGTCTCATTAAAGCTAATATACATATCTACACAGTTCATGAAGACATCGAATCCTAATTCGTGCATTAAGAGGGTCAAATACGCATAATACGCTAACTGCTAAGAATGCTACGAGTTAAACAGCCATGTGAATGTGCCCAGTGGATAACCAAGCGCCTTAGCTAATTTAAGAAGCGTCCGGTGACGCTGATCAAGCGTTTATTCAGAATACAAACATTATGAAGACTGGAGAAGCAATTTTGAATGAAGTATTAAGATATTCAAAGTGCAAGCTTGACCAGAAAATAAGGTACCCTTTTCTATAAAGTCCTAAAGCATGAAGTACAGTAATAGAAGAAGAAAAAAGCTTCTGCCAATCTAACAGAAGAAAGATAAGACAAGCCTGAATAAAGACAAAAGTACAAATGCTGCAAAAGCAAAAACACTAAAGATTGAAGTCAAGCGCCTGCTGCCGATAATCAAGCGCCCGAAACGTCGTATTTTGAGGTACGCTCGTCGAAATGAAGTGATCTTTATTTTTTTAAGAAAGATAAGAGAAATATCTACATGTTTCCTGGAGAAGTCAGGATCTGAACCAATCTCTATCTGGGTGAAATTCCTTCTTCAAGCTCCAGATGTGATACTGTTCGTGGCAATCAGAACATGCAAGTGTCTGCTGACAATTTCTGGAGCTTTAAGGGTTTAAAACCATCAATCTTGGTATCGTTGGAATGCTTAGAAATAACTGCAACTCTCATGAAGATGCCAAGAGTGAAATCGCTATCTATCTTTGTCAAATCGCATCGATAAGTTTTTGACGTGATATTGTTCTTAACAGTCCTACCTTTGTAGCGCCTAATGCCCATATATTGAGCTGTATGTGCCCGAATTGGATGAAACTGGTGTCTGATTAAAGGTAATATCCATATCTAGAAGTTTTATGAAGACATCGAATCCTAATTCATGCATCAACAGGGTCAAAAAAGTATAATACGCTAACTGCTTAGAATGCTAAGAGTTAAACAGTCTTGTGAATGTGCCCAGTGGATAACCAAGCGCCTTAGCTAACTTAAGAAGCATCCGGTGAAGCTAATCTAGCGTCTATTCAGAATACAAACATTATGAAGACTGCAGAAGTAATTTTGAATGAAGTATTAAGATATTCAAAGTCCAGGCTTGGCCAGAAAATAAGGTACCATTTTCTATAAAGTCCTAAAGCATCAAGTACTGTAATAGAAGAACACAAAAGCTTTGCAATTGTTATATAAGAAAGAGAAGACAAGCGTGAATAAAAACAAAAGTACAAATGCTACAAAAGCAAAAATACTGAAGATTGAAGTCAAGCGCCTGCTGCCCATAATCAAGCGCCAGAAACGTCGTATTTTGAGGTATGCTCGTCGAAATGAAGTGATCTTGGATTTGTTAGAAATATAAGATAAAAAGCTACAGGTTTCCTCGAGAAGTCGAGATCTGAACCAATCCCTATCTGAGTGAAATTCTTTCTTCAAGCTTGAGATGTGGTACTGTTCATGACAATCAAAACATTCAAGCTTCAGCTGACAATTTCTGGATCTTTAGGTGTTCAAAAGCATCGATCTTGGTAGCGTTGGAAGGCTTAGAGAAATATCCGGAACTCTCATGAAGAGGTCAAGGGCGAAATCGATCTCTATCTTTGTCAAATTGTATCCATAAGTCGGTGACGTAACGTTGTTTCTGACGATCATACGGTTCCAGCGTTTGATGACCATATATCAAGCTGTATGTATTCGAATTGGATGAAACCAGTGTCTCATTAAAGCTAATATCCATATCTACACGTTTCATGAAGACATCGAATCCTAAATCATGCATTAAGAGGGTCAAAGAAGCATAATACGCTAACTGCTAAGAATGCTACGAGTTAAACAGCGTTGTGAATGTGTCCAGTGGATAACCAAGGGCCTTAGCCAATTAAAGAAGCGTCCGGTGAATCTAATCAAGCTTCTATTCATAATACAAACATTATGAAGGTTGGAGAAGTAATTTTGAATGAAGTATTAAGATATTGAAAGTCTAGGCTTGACCAGAAAATAAGGTACCCTTTTCTATAAAGTCCTGAAGCATGAAGTACAATAATAGAAGAAGAAAAAAGCTTATGCATTTATAATAGAAGAAAGATAAGACAAGCGTGAATAAAGACAAATGTATAAAAGCTGCAAAAGCAAAAACACTGAAGATTGAAGTCAAGCGCCTGCTGTCGATAATCAAGCTCCTGAAACGTCGTATTTTGAGGTACGCTCGTCGAAATGAAGTGATCTTTGCTTTTTAAGAAAGATAAGACAAATATCTACATGTTTCCTGGAGAAATCGAGTTCTGAACCAATCTCTATCTGAGTGAAATTCCTTCTTCAAGCTTCAGATGTGATATTGTTCATGACAATTAGAACATGCAAGTGTCTGCTGACAATTTCTAGAGCTTTAGGGGTTTAAAAGCATCAATCTTGGTATCGTTGGAATGCTTAGAAATAACTGCAACTCTCATGAAGACGCCAAGAGTGAAATCGATATCTATCTTTGTCTAATAGCCTCGGTAAGTTTTTGACGTGATATATGTTCCTAACAGACATACCTTTGTAGAGTCTGATGCCCATATATTGAGCTGTAGGTTGCCGAATTGGATGAAACTGGTGTCTCAGTAAAGCTAATATCCATATCTAGAAGTTTCATGAAGACATCGAATCCTAATTCATGCATTAAGAGGTTCAAAAAAGTATAATACGCTAAATGCTAAGAATGCTACGAGTTAAACAGCCTTGTGAATGTGCCCAGTGGATAACCAAGCACCTTAGCTAATTTAAGAAGCATTTGGTGAAGCTAATCAAGCGTCCATTCAGAATACAAACAGTATGATGGCTGGAGAAGTAATTTTGAATGTAGTATTAAGATATTCAAAGTCCAAGCTTGACCAGAAAATAAGGTACCATTTTCTATAAAGTCCTGAAGCATCAAGTACAGTAATAGAAGAACACAAAAGCTTCTGCAATTGTAACAGAAGAAAGAGAAAACAAGCGTGAATAAAAACAAAAGTACCAATGCTACAAAAGCAAAAACACTGAAGATTGAAGTCAAGTGCCTGCTGCCGATAATCAAGCGCCCGAAACGTCGTATTTTGAGGTACGCTCGTCGAAATGAAGTGTTCTTGGTTTTGTTAGAAATATAAGATAACTACCTTTAGGTTTCCTGGAGAAGTCGAGATCTGAACCAATCCCGATCTGAGTGAAATTCTTTCTTCAAGCTTGAGATGTGGTACTGTTCGTGACAATCAAAACATTCAAGCTTCTGCTGACAATTTCTGGATCTTTAGGTGTTCAAAAGCATCGATCTTGGTATCGTTGGAAGGCTTAGAGAAATATCCGCAACTCTTATGAAGAGGTCAAGAGCGAAATCGATCTCTATCTTTGTCAAATTGCATCCGTAAGTCGGTGACGTTATGTTGTTCCTGACAGTCATACCTTTCTAGCGTTTGATGAACATATATTGAGCTGTAGGTGTTCGAATTAGATGAAACCAGTGTCTCATTAAAGCTAAAATCCATATCTACACATTTCATGAAGACATCGAATCCTAATTCGTGCATTAAGAGGGTCAAAGAAGCATAATATGCTAACTGCTAAGAATGCTACGAGTCAAATAGCGTTGTGAATGTGTCCAGTGGATAACCAAGCGCCTTATCCAATTAAAGAAGCGTCCGGTGAATCTAATCAAGCTTCTCTTTAGAATACAAACATTATGAAGGCTAGAGAAGTAATTTTGAATGAAGTATTAAGATATTGAAAGTCCAAGCTTGACAAGAAAATAAGGTACCCTTTTCTATAAAGTCCTGAAGCATGAAGCACAGTAATAGAAGAAGAAAAAAGCTTCTGCAATTCTATTATAAGAAAGATAAGACAAGCGTGAATAAAGACAAAAGTACAAAAGTTGCAAAAGCAAAAACCCTGAAGATTGAAGTCAAGCGACTGCTGCCGATAATCAAGCACCCGAAACGTCGTATTTTGAGGCACGCTCGTCGAAATGAAGTGATCTTTGTTTTTTTAAGAAATATAAGAGAAATATCTACATGTTTTCTGGAGAAGTCGAGATCTGAACCAATCTCTATCTGAGTGAAATTCCTTCTTCAAGCTTTAGATGTGATACTGTTCGTGACAATCAGAACATGCAAGTGTCTCCTGACAATTTCTGGAGCTTTAGGGGTTTAAAAGCATCAATCTTGGTATCGTTGGAATGCTTAGAAATAACTGCAACTCTCATGAAGACGCCAAGAGTGAAATCGTTATCTATCTTTGTCAAATTGCAACGGTAAGTTTTTGACGTGATATTGGTCCTAACAGTCATACCTTTGTAGCGTCTGATGTAACACCCTGCTTTTTCACTTCTTTGTATATATGTGTTAATACTTCCTTATAGATGTTTGCATATGTTGTTTTTGCTTGTTTTTGGTGCATAAATTCATAGTTGTAATAGTTCAGCCTTTAGAACAATCGATCCATCCGAGTCTAAATAACATGTTTCACGGATTTGGCCATATCTTGAGTTCTAGACATCCGATCGAGGTGATCTTTGATGCGTTGGAAAGCTTAGATAATTATATACAAGTCTTATTTAGATATCGAGGCCAAAAACACGTTTTATGAGGGGGACATCGATTTGGGAAATCGATTTCCAAATGAAGAAATCAATTTCCAGAAAGTGGAAATCGATTGCCTAAAGGGAAAAATCGATTTCTTTGGCAAGAAAATCAATTTGGCCAATGGAAAATCGATTTCCATGGTTGTGGAATCGATTCCCATGCGTGTCAGAGCTTGTGTACGCGTTTGGGTTACCGAGCTATGCTGTGTACGGCCCATTCGTCCTAAAACGTCCCTGACAATTATATATACATAGCGTATAACCTAAACCTAGTATCCGCACCCTATTGTACTCACTAGTTGCCTCTTCTCATTCCTAAGAGCTCTAATTGATCTCTTGCTCTAGAAAACCCAAAGGATGAATCCTGTTTTAGTGTTCTTTGTCAAGAACACGCCGTTGTTTGGCTAGTCTATCCCTGCTGCTATAGTTAATCTCCTAAGTTAGGAACCAAGGTGAGTTTCTAATCCCAGATTTTTTTCCCTTTCAATCCTTAACTTAAAGATCAACTCTGCTTTCCAGTGTTGCGATCGTGATCAAGTGCTGAACCTGTAAGAAGGAACTGTAGCAGAACTTGGCTCTGTTCTTTTTCCCTTAGGCTCTGAATCGTCATATCAGGTATTGGGGGAGAAAATTGGTCATGAATATGTGGGTTTGGGGATAGGTTAAGGTGAAGGGGTTAACCCATGACCCCTATGTATGCCTACATATGCCTATGAATGTTGTTATGTTGTTTTCTGGCTATATGAGTATTGATTGATGAATAATTTGATGTTATAACATGTTTATAACTATGAGTTCTTAATTTAAATGATTGTTGATGAATTGATGATGATGAGCACGTTGTTTATGCCATGGTATAGTGTTTTCTTAACCTTATACTATAAGAGCATAGTTATACGGAGAAAATAAATAGGCAATGTGAGGTTGATGACCAAGGATTAGTTTGAGTACCCTTAGGTTATGATTTATGAGTGTTGGAGTAATCAAATTGGTGATAAATAGCTTAGGCTCGAATGATATGTTAATTAGAGAACGTAGACTGGTCCGATAGAGGAGAAAACCCGCTGCTGTATGATTTGACACCCAGAAATCGATTTCCAGCACATGGAAATCGATTTGAATCCTCCAAGAATCGATTTCCAAGGTGTGGAAATCAATTTGGCCTCGTAGAAATCGATTTCTAGAATCGATTTTCCTTGTTCAGAGTCGATTGGAGAAATCGATTTGAACATGTTGAACTCGATTTCTAGAGATTGGAAATCGATTTGAAGACTTGAGAAATCGATTCCAGAGATTGAAAATCGATTCTCACGTTCCCAGGAGCAGTTTTGACCCCTTATGCTTGATGGATAGTGTTATGTAGGCTTGTTATAATCTTAATAAGATATGAATTGTTGTTTAGATATTACGATTAAGTTATAATTTTAATAAGATATGAATTGTGGTTTAGATATTGAGATTAAGTTATAATCATAATAAATATATGACTTGAGGTTTAAATATTAAGGTTAAGTTATAATCTTAAAAAAATATGAATTGAGGTTTAGATAATAAGATTAAGTATAATACTTAATAAAGGTATTGTTAAGTTAAGACTTAAAGAACAATTAATAAGACGATGATGTTATTGGTAACGACGTACTGTTACTGATATTGTTGGTTAAATCATTCTTGATGCTTATTGGTCAAGTTTGATGTTGATAAGTCATCTTTGATGCTTGTTGGTCAAAGTTGATAGCCATGTAATGGTGTTGATGATGGATGGTTGGACATGTGTTTGCATATTGATGAACATTGCAGGCATCATACGTTGAAGTTGATATGTTGGGTGGAAAGCAAATAATGAATCGCGATAGTGGAGGCCACGATGGGTGTTAACCCGGCCTTGCGGGTACATTGGGTACGGAAGTTCCAGGTGACATGGGCTAGCTACCTATTATTGGAGTGACCTAATGAATAAGCTTGAGTACCCTGACTAGCCCATATACGTTATCAGGATTAGTGAGAGTGTTCGGGGATGGCCCATGGTCTGTCATATCATCCACGTTGATAAGCGGACATGTACTCCTAATGATCTTTCCAGAGTTAGAGTTGTTGGCCACATGCATACGGAGTAGTGATGTTGCATTCGCATTGACATGCATCTTTGATATATATATATATATATATATATATATATATATATATATATATATATATATATATATTGATTATACATGTGTTGATTGATGTATGTTGTATGTCATCTTATTTACTATTCCATTCCATTTACATATATTTATGATCGTATTTCTCACCCCTATCTTTTGTTGTTCTTGTGCATATGATGTTGAATGCGCAGAGGAGGGTGAGCATGCCGACGAGGAGTGATCCCGTGGAGATTTCTCTTAGTAGTAGTAGTTAGGATTTACGTTCAGTTATTTAGTTTCATTCTGATGTATTATCGGTATATGTATACTAGCTCTGATATGTGACATCGGGATTTGGGTTCGGGATTTGGGTTATGTTATTATTTATGTTTTCCGCAATTTGTTTTTAAAGGATTTTGAATATTTCGGATTCCTACGTTTGAGTTATAGATGATGTGATGCACATTACCTTTGAGGAAATGTTTTTTATTTTAATTATTATTCTTTATTAAAGACATGAATGATTTGATTTATATTTTATTTTATGCGAGGTAGTGGGTGTCACTTTTAGTGGTATCAGAGCCGGTCTGTCCTACAGGCCGGGGTATGTGTTTATTGTGTCTCTTCTGTGTACTCTGCAGAAGTGTTTTGAACTTGAGTGACTGTTTTGTTATGCCTTTTGTTAAAAATTTTCTCTAGTAGGATTTAACCAATTTTGAATTGGTTAAGATCGCTGAGTGATAGGACAATGGGGTCGTGGCAGGGAACTGTCCGAACCATTGATAGTGAAACTTAACCTGTTTTATTGTTGCCTAAGAGTATGTATGATTTTAGGTGCCGATCAATATTATCCTTCCTAGAGTGTCATTCTTATTGATGTGTTACAAGAGGAAAGATGGTAGCATGAAGTTGTGTGTCAATTATTGATAACTGGACAAGTTGACACTTAAGAATAGATACTCACTCCCTAGGATTGATGACTTTATGGACCAGCTAGTGGGAGCTTGCATCTTTTCTATGATAGATTTGAGGTCTTTAGTGATCATAAGAATTTGAAATACTTATTTGACCCAAAAGAGTTAAATATGAGCCAATGTAGGTGGATGGAATTTCTTAAAGACTATAATTTTGATTTGAGCTGCCACCTTGGAAAAGCCAACGTAGTGGCTGATGCTTTGAGTAAAAAAACCTTACATAGTTCAGCCTTGATGGTTAGAGAGATGGATTTGATAGAGGAGTTTAGAGATTTGAGTTTAGCTTTGGAAGTTACCCCTAAGAGCATTAGGCTAGGAATGTTGAAAATCACTAGCAGTTTGATGGATCAGATTAGAGAAGGGCAGAAGATAGATGTATACCTTTTAGACCAGAGACAGTTGATTGCTCAAGGTAGAAATCTCAGTTTTAAGGATGGGACAGATGGAATTTTGAGGTTCCAAGATAGAGTTTGTATACCTGATGCTCCAGAGCTTAGGAAGTTGATCTTTGAGGAAGGTCATAGGAGTGGCTTGAGTGTTCACCCGGGAGCCACAAAGATGTATCAGGATCTGAAATAGATGTTTTGGTGGCCTAGGATGAAAAAGGATGTGGCTGAGTTTGTTTATGCTTGCCTAGCGTGTCAGAAGGCTAAGATAGAGCACCAGAAACCTTCAGGTAAGTTGCAACCTTTGAATATTCCTGAGTGGAACTGGGATAGTATCTCTATGGATTTTGTGTCTGGACTCCCTAGGAATCCAGCTGGTTGTGATGCCATATGGGTTGTTGTGGACAGGTTAACCAAAGCTGCCCATTTCATTCCTATGAACATGGAATATCCATTAGAGAAGTTGACTGGGTTATATATTAGAGAAGTAGTTAGGTTGCATGGTGTACCCTCTAGCATAGTTTCAGATAGAGATCCTAGATTTACCTCTAGATTTTGGAATGGTTTGCATGAGGCCTTAGGAACTAAGGTTTGAGTTCAGCTTATCACCCACAGACCGATGGTCAGTTTGAGAGGACAATCCAATCCCTAGAAGACTAGTTGAGGGCGTGTGTGCTAGAGCAGTCTGGCAGTTGGGATAAGTTTTTACCCCTTATAGAGTTCACCTACAACAATAGCTTCCATTCCAGTATTGGGATGGCACCTTATGAGGCTTTGTATGGGAGGAGGTGTAGGACACCCTTGTGTTGGAATGAGCCTGGAGAGAATGTTGTGTTAGGACCCGAGGTAGTGCAAGAGACTACAGAGAAAGTGAGGATGATACAAGATAAGATGAGAGTGGCACAGAGTAGGCAAAAGAGTTACCATGATAAGAAAAGAAAAACTCTCGAACTCCAGGAGGGGGATCATGTGTTCTTGCGAGTTACTCCAACAACCGGGGTTGGCAGAGTAATGAAAGCGCGGAAACTTACTCCTAGATTCATTGGCCCTTACCAAATTCTAAAAAGAGTCGGTGAAGTCGCCTACCAAATAGCTTTACCCCCGTTCTTGTCAAACCTTCATAATGTGTTTCATGTGTCTCAACTTCGAAAGTATGTTCATGATCCAAGCCACGTGATAGTACCCGATGTCATTCCACTAAAGGATAACTTGACCTTTGAGGTGTTACCACTTCGGGTTTAAGATCGAAGGGTCAAGCAGCTGAGAGGGAAGGAAATTCCCTTGGTCAAGGTCATTTGGAGTGGAGCTACAGAAGAAAGTACTACGTGGGAGTTGGAGAGCAAGATGAAGGAGTCATACCCGCATCTGTTTACTCAAGGTGAGTAGAAATTTCGAGGACGAAATTTTTTATAAAAGGGTGGAACTGTAACACCCTGCTTTTTCACTTCTATGTATATATGTGTTAATACTTGCTTATCGATGTTTGCATATGTTGTTTTTGCTTGTTTTTGGTGCATAAGTTCATAGTTGTAATAGTTCAGCCTATAGAATAATTGATCCATCCGAGTCTAAATAACTTGTTTCACGGTTTTGGCCATATCTTGAGTTCTAGATATCCGATCGAGGTGATCTTGGATGCTTTGGAAAGCTTAGATAATTATCTACAAGTCTTATTTAGATGTCGAGGCCCAAAACACGTTTTCTGAGTGGGAAATCGATTTGGGAAATCGATTTCCACCAGAAAGTGGAAATCGATTGCTTAAAGGGAAAAATCAATTTCTTTGGCAAGAAAATCGATTTGGCCAATGGAAAATCGATTTCCATGGTTGTGGAATCGATTCCCATGCGTTTCAGAGCTTGTGTACGCGTTTGGGTTACCGGGCTATGCTATGTACGGCCCATTCGTCCTAAAACGTCCCTGACAATTATATATACATAGCGTATGACCTAAACCTAGTATCCACACGCAATTGTACTCACTAGTTGCCTCTTCTCATCCCTAAGAGGTCTAATTGATCTCTTGCTCTAGAAAACCCAAAGGATGAATCCTGTTTTAGTGTTCTTTGTCAAGAACACGCCGTTGTTTGGCTAGTCTATCCCTGCTGCTAGAGTTAATCTCCTAAGTTAGGAACCAAGGTGTGTTTCGAATCCTAGATTTGTTTCCCTTTCAATCCTTAACTTAAAGATCGACTCTGCTTTCCAGTGTTGCGATCGTGATCAAATGCTGAACCCGTAAGAAGGAACTGTAGCAGAACTTGGCTCTGTTCTCTTTCCCTTAGGCTGTGAATCCTCATACCAGGTATGGGGGGAGAAAATTGGTCATGAATATGTGGGTTTTGGGATAGGTTACGATGAAGGGGTTAACCCATGACCCCTATCTATGCCTGCGTATGCCTATGAATGTTGTTATGTTGTTTTCTCGCTATATGAGTATTGATTGATGAATAATTTGATGTTATAACATGTTTATAACTATGAGTTCATAATTTATATGATTGTTGATGAATTGATGATGATGAGCACGTTGTTTATGCCATGGTATAGTGTTTTGTTAACCTTATACTATAAGAGCATAGTTATAGGGAGAAAATAAATAGGCAATGTGAGAATGATGACCAAGGATTAATTTTAGTACCTTAGGTTATGATTTATGAGTGTTGGAGTAATCAAATTGGTGATAAATAGCTTAGGCTCGAATGATATGTTAATTAGAGAACGTAGACTGGTCCGATAGCGAAGAAAATCCGCTGCTGTATGATTTGACACCCAGAAATCGATTTCCAGCACATGGAAATCGATTTGAATCCTCCAAGAATCGATTTCCAAGGTGTGGAAATTGATTTGGCCTCGTAGAAATCTATTTCTAGAATCGATTTTCCTTGTTCAGAGTCGATTGGGGAAATCGATTTGAACATGTTGAAATCGATTTCCAGAGATTGGAAATCGATTTGAAGACTTGAGAAATCGATTCCAGAGATTGAAATCAATTCTCACGTTCCCAGGAGCAGTTTTGACCCCTTATGCTTGATGGATAGTGTTAAGTAGGCTTGTTATAATCTTAATAAGATATGAATTGTGGTTTAGATATTAAGATTAAGTTATAATTTTAATAAGATATGAATTGTGGTTTAGATATTAAGATTAAGTTATAATCTTAATAAATATATGACTTGAGGTTTAAATATTAAGGTTAAGTTATAATCTTAATAAAATATGAATTGAGGTTTAGATAATAAGATTAAGTATAACACTTAATAAAGGTATTGTTAAGTTAAGACTTAAAGAAAAATTAATAAGACGATAATGTTATTGGTAACGACGTACCGTTACCGATGTTGTTGGCTAAAGCATTCTTGATGCTTGTTGGTCAAAGTTGATAGCCATGTAACGGTGTCGATGATGGATGGTGGGACATGTGTTTGCATATTGATGAACATTGCAGGCATCATACGTTGAAGTTGATATGTTGGGTGGAAAGCAAACGATGAATCGCGATAGTGGAGGCCACGATGGGTTTTAACCCGGCCTTGCGGGTACATTGGGTACGGAAGTTCCAATTGACATGGGCTAGCTACCTATTGTCGGAGTGACCTAATGAATAAGCTTGAATACCCTGACTAGCCACTATACGTTATCAGGATTAGTGAGAGTGTTCGGGGATGGCCCATGATCTGGCATATCATCCACGTTGATAACCAGACATGTACTCCTAATCGTCTTTCCAGAGTTAGAGTTGTTGGCCACATGCATAAGGAGTAGTGATATTGCATTCGCATTGACATCCATCTTTGACATATATATATATATATATATATTGATTATACATGTGTTGATTGGTGTATGTTGTATGTCCTCTTAGTTACAATTCCATTCCGTTTACATATATTTATGATCGTATTTCTCACCCCTATCTTTTGTTGTTCTTGTGCATATAATGTTGCATGCGCAGAGGAGGGTGAGCATGTCGACGAGGAGTGATCCCGTGGAGATCTCTCTTTGTAGTGGTAGTTAGGATTTACGTTCAGTTGTTTAGTTTCATTCCGATGTATTATCGATATATGTATACCAGCTCTGATATGTGACATCGGGATTTGGGTTATGTTATTATTTATGTTTTCCGCAATTTGTTTTTAAAGGATTTTGATTATTTCGGATTCCTACGTTTAAGTTATAGATGATGTGATGCACATTACCCTTGAGGAAATGTTTTTTATTTAATTATTATTCTTTATTAAAGACATGTATGATTTTATTTATATTTTATTTTCTGCGAGGTAGTGGGTGTCACATCTGATGCCCATATATTGAGTTGTAGGTGTTCAAATTGATGAAACTGGTGTCTCATTTGTGCTAATATCCATATATAGAAGTTTCATGAAGACATCGAATCCTAATTCATGCATTAAGAGGGTCAAAAAATCATAATATGCTAACTGCTAAGAATGATACGAGTTAAACAGCCTGGTGAATGTGCCCAGTGGAAAACCAAGCGCCTTAGCTAATTTAATAAGCGTCGGTGAAGCTAATCAAGCATCTATTCAGAATACAAACATTATGAAGGCTGGAGAAGTAATTTTGAATGAAATATTAAGATATTCAAAGTCCAAGCTTGACCAGAAAATAAGGTATCATTTTCTATAAAGTCCTGAAGCATCAAGTACAGTAATAGAAGAACACAAAAGCTTCTGCAATTATAATACAAGAAAGAGAAAACAAGCGTGAATAAAAATAAAAGTACAAATGCTACAAAAGGAAAAACACTGAAGATTGAAGTCAAGCGCCTGCTGCCGATAATAAAGCGCTCGAAACGTCGTATTTTGAGGTACGCTTATCGAAATGAAGTGATCTTGGTTTCGTTAGAAATATAAGATAAATACCTACAGGTTTCCTGGAGAAGTCGAGATCTGAACCAATCCCGATCTGAGTGAAATTCTTTCTTCAAGCTTGAGATGTGGTACTGTTCGTGACAGTCAGAACATGCAAGCGTCTACGGACAATTTCTGGAGCTTTAGGTGTTTAAAAGCATCGATCTTGGTATCGTTCGAAGGCTTAGAGAAATATCCGCAACTCTCATGAAGAGGTCAAGAGCGAAATCGATCTCTATCTTTATCAAATTGCATCCGTAATTCTGTGACGTTATGTTGTTCCAGACAGTCATACCTTTCTAGCGTTTGATGACCATATATTAAGCTGCAGGTGTCCGAATTGGATGAAACCAGTGTCTCATTAAAGCTAATATCCATATCTACACGTTTCATGAAGACATCGAATCCTAATTCGTGCATTAAGAGGGTCAAAGAAGCATAATACGCTAACTGCTAAGAATGCTACGAGTTAAACAGCGTGGTGAATGTGTCCAGTGGATAACCAAGCGCCTTAGCCAATTAAAGAAGCGTCCGGTGAATCTAATTAAGCTTCTATTCAGAATACAAACATTATGAAGGCTGGAGAAGTAATTTTGAATGAAGTTTAAGATATTGAAAGTCCAAGCTTGACCAAAAAATAAGGTACCCTTTTCTATAAATTCCTGAAGCATGAAGTACTGTAATTGAAGAAGAAAAACGCTTCTGCAATTGTAATAGAAGAAAGATAAGACAAGTGTGAATAAAGACAAAAGTACAAAAGCTGCAAAAGCAAAATCACTGGAGATTGAAGTCAAGCGCCTGCTGCCGATAATCAAGCACCCGAAACGTCTTATTTTGAGGTACGCTCATTGAGATGAAGTGATCTTTGTTTTTATTAAGAAAGATAAGAGAAATACCTACATGTTTCCTGGAGAAGTCGAGATCTGAACCAATCTATATATGAGTGAAATTCCTTCTTCAAGCTCTAGATGTGATACTATTCGTGACAATCAAAACATGCAAGTGTCTGCTGACAATTTTTGGGGCTTTATGTGTTTAAAAGCATCAATCTTGGGATCGTTGGAATGCTTAGAAATAACTGCAACTCTCATGAAGTTGCCAAGAGTTAAATCAATATCTATCTTGGTCAAATCCCATCGTTAAGTTTTTGACGTGATATTGTTCTTAACAGTCATACCTTTGCAGCGTCTGATGCCCATATATTGAGCTGTAGGTGTCCGAATTGGATGAAACTGGTGTCTCATTGAAGCTAATATCCATATCTAGAAGTTTCATGAAGACATCGAATCCTAATTCATGCATTAAGAGGGTCAAAAAAACATAATAAGCTAACTGCTAAGAATGCTACAAGTTAAACAGCGTTGTGAATGTGTCCAGTGGATAACCAAGCGCCTTAGCCATTTAAAGCTAATCAGTTGTTTATTCAGAATACAAACATTATGAAGGGTGGAGAGGTAATTTTGAATGAAGAAATAAGATATTCAAAGTCCAAGCTTGACCAGAAAATAAGGTACCATTTTCTATAAAGTCCTGAAGCATCAAGTACTGTAATAGAAGAGCACAAAAGCTTCTGCAATTGTAATACAAGAAAGAGAAGACAAGAGTGAATAAAAACAAAAGTACAATTGCTACAAAAGCAAAAACACTGAAGATTGAAGTCAAGCGCCTGCTGCCGATATTCAAGCGCCCGAAAGGTCGTATTTTGAGGTACGCTCGTCAAAATGAAGTGATCTTGGTTTTCTTAGAAATATAAGATAAATACCTACAGGTTTCTTGGAGAAGTCGAGATCTGAACCAATCCCGATCTGAGTGAAATTCTTTCTTCAAGCTTGAGATGTGGTACTGTTCGTGACAATCAGAACATGCAAGCGTCTGCTGACAATTTCTGGAGCTTTAGGTGTTCAAAAGAGTCGATCTTGGTATCGTTGGAAGGCTTAGAGAAATATCTGCAACTCTCAAGAAGAGGTCAAGAGCGAAATCGGTCTCTATCTTTGTCAAATTGCATCCGTAAGTCGGGGATGTTATGTTGTTCCTGCCAGTCAAACTTTTGCAGCGTTTGATGGCCATATATTGAGCTGGTGGAGTTCGAATTGGATAAAACCAGTGTCTCATGAAAGCAAATATCCATATCTATATGTTTCATTCAGACATCGAATCCTAATTCGTGCATTAAAAGGGTAAAAGAATCATAATACGCTAATTGCTAAGAATGCTACGAGTTAAATAGCATTGTGAATGTGTCCAGTGGATAACCAAGCGCCTTAGCCAATTAATGAAGCGTCCGGTGAATCTAATCAAGCTTCTATTTAGAATACAAACATTATGATGGCTGGAGAGTAATTTTGAATGAAGTATTAAGATACTGAAAGTCCAAGCTTGACCAGAAAATAAGGTGCCCTTTTTCTATAAAGTCCTGAAGTTCGAAGTACAGTAATAGAAGAAGAAAAAAGCTTCTGCAATTGTAATAGAAGGAAGATAAGACAAGCGTGAATAAAGACAAAAGTACAGAAGCTGCAAAAGCAATAATATTGAAGATTGAAGTCATGCGCCTGCTGCCGATAATCAAGCGCCCGAAACGTCGTATTTTGAGGTACGCTCGTCGAAATGAAGTGATCTTTGTTTTTTTAAGAAAGATAAGAGAAATACCTACATGTTTCCTGCAGAAGTCGAGATCTTAACCAATCTCTACCTGAGTGAAATTCCTTCTTCAAGCTCTAGATGTGATACTATTCGTGACAATCAGAACATGCAAGTGTCAGATGACAATTTCTGGAACTTTAGGTGTTTAAAAGCATCAATCTTGGTATCGTTGGAATGCTTAGAAATAACTGCAACTCTCATGAAGATGCCAAGAGTGAAATCGATATCTATCTTGGTCAAATCGCATCGGTAAGTTTTTGACGTGGTATTGTTCCTAACAGTCATACCTTTGTAGCGTCTGATGCCAATATATTGAGCTTTAGGTGTCCGAATTGGATGAAACTGGTGTATCATTAAAGCTAATATCCATATCTAGATCTTTCAGTAAGACATCGAATCCTAATTCATGCATTAAGAGGGTCAAAAAAGCATAATACACTAACTGCTAAGAATGCTACGAGTTAAACAGCCTTGTGAATGTGCCCAGTGGATAACCAAGCGCCTTAGTTAATTTAAGAAGCGTCCGTTGAAGCTAATCAATTGTTTATTCAGAATAAAAATATTATGAAGGCTGGAGAAGTAATTTTGAATGAAGTAATAAGATATTCAAAGTCCAAGCTTGACCAGAAAATAAGGTACCATTTTCTATAAAGTCTTGAAGCATCAAGTACTGTAATTGAAGAACACAAAAGCTTCTGCAATTGTAATAGAAGAAAGAGAAGACAAGCGTGAATAAAAACAAAAGTACAAATGCTACAAAAGCAAAAACACTGAAGATTGAAGTCAAGTGCCTGCTACCGATAAATAAGTGCCCGAAGCGTCGTATTTTGAGGTACGCTCGTCGAAATGAAGTGATCTTGGTTTTCTTAGAAATATAAGATAAATACCTACAGGTTTCCTGGAGAAGTCGAGATCTGAACCAATCCCGATCTGAGTGAAATTCTTTCTTCAAGCTTGAGATATGGTACTGTTCGTGACAATCAGAACTTGCAAGCGTCTGCTGACAATTTCTGGAGCTTTAGGTTTTCAAAAGAATCAATCTTGGTGTCGTTGGAAGGCTAAGAGAAATATCCGCAACTCTCATGAAGAGGTCAAGAGCGAAATCGATCTCTATCTTTGTCAAATTGCATCCGTAAGTCGGGGACGTTATGTTGTTCCTGCTAGTCATACCTTTGTAGCGTTTGATGACCATATATTGTGCTGGTGGTGTCCGAATTGGATGAAACCAGTGTCTCATTAAAGCTAATATCCATGTCTACAGGTTTCATGCAGACATCGAATCCTAATTCGTGCATTAAGAGGCTCAAAGAATCACAATACGCTAACTGCTAAGAATGCTACGAGGTAAACAACGTTGTGAACGTGTCCAGTGGATAACCAAGCGCCTTAGCAAATTAAAGAAGCATCCAGTGAACCTAATCAAGCTTCTATTCAGAATACAAACATTATGAAGCTGGAGAAGTAATTTTGAATGAAGTACTAAGATATTGAAAGTCCAAGCTTGGCCAGAAAATAAGGTACCCCTTTTCTATAAAGTCCTGAAGCATGAAGTACTGTAATAGAAGAAGAAAAAAGCTTTTGCAATTGTAATAGAAGATAGATAAGACAAGCGTGAATAAAGACAAAAGTATAAAAGCTGCAAAAGCAAAAATAGTGAAGATTGAAGTCAACCGCGTGCTATCGATAATCAAGCGCCCGAAACGTCGTATTTTGAGGTACTCTCGTCGAAATGAAGTGATCTTTGTTTTTTTAAGAAAGATAAGAGAAATACCTACATGTTTCCTGGAGAAGTCGAGATCTGAACCAATCTCTATCTGAGTGAAATTCCTTCTTCAAGCTCCAGATGTGATATTATTCGTGACAATCAAAACATGCAAGTGTCTGCTGACAATTTCTGGAGCTTTATGTGTTTAAAAGCATCAATCTTGGTATCGTTGGAATGCTTTGAAATAACTGCAACTCTTGTGAAGTTTCCAAGAGTTAAATCGATATCTATCTTTGTCAAATCGCATCGGTAAGTTTTTGACGTGATATTGTTCCCAACAGTCATACCTTTGCAGCGTCTGATGGCCATATATTAAGCTGTAGGTGTCCGAACTGGATGAACCTGGTGTCTCACTGAAGCTAATATCCATATCTAGAAGTTTCATGAAGACATCGAATCCTAATTCTTGCATTAAGAGGGTCAAAAAAACATAATACTCTAACTGCTAAGAATGCTACGAGTTAAACAGCGTTATGAATGTGTCCAGTGGATAACCAAGTGCCTTAGCCAAATAAAGCTAATCAATTGTTTATTCAGAATACAAACATTATGAAGGGTGGAGAAGTAATTTTGAATGAAGTAATAAGATATTCAAAGTCCAAGCTTGACCAGAAAATAAGGTACCATTTTCTATAAAGTCCTGAAGCATCAAGTACTGTAATAGAAGAGCACAAAAGCTTCTGCAATTGTAATAGAAGAAAGAGAAGACAAGAGTGAATAAAAACAAAAGTAAAAATGCTACAAAAGCAAAAACACTGAAGATTGATGTCAAGCGCCTGCTGCCGATAATCAAGCGCCCGAAACGTCGAATTTTGAGGTACGCTCGTCGAAATGAAGTGATCTTGGTTTTCTTAGAAATATAAGATAAATACCTACAGGTTTCCTAGAGAAGTCGAGATCTGAACCAATCCCAATCTGAGTGAAATTCTTTCTTCAAGCTTGAGATGTGGTACTGTTTGTGACAATCAGAACATGCAAGCGTCTGCCGACAATTTCTGGAGCTTTAGTTGTTCAAAAGAATCGATCTTGGTATCGTTGGAAGGCTTAGAGAAATATCCGTAACTCTCATGAAGAGGTCAAGAGCGAAATCGATCTCTATCTTTGTCAAATTGCATCCGTAAGTCGGGGACCTTTGTAGCGTTTGATGGCCATATATTGAGTTGGTGGTGTCCGAATTGGATGAAGCCAGTGTCTCATTAAAGCAAATATCCATATCTACATGTTTCATTAAGACATCGAATCCTAATTCATGCATTAAGAGGGTAAAAGAATCATAATACGCTAACTGCTAAGAATGCTACGAGTTAAACAGCGTTGTGAATGTCTCTAGTGGATAACCAAGCGCCTTAGCCAATTAATGAAGCGTCCGGTGAATCTAATCAAGCTTCTATTTAGAATACAAACATTATGAAGGCTGGAGAAGTAATTTTGAATGAAGTATTAAGATACTGAAAGTCCAAGCTTGACCAGAAAATAAGGTACCCTTTTCTATAAAGTCCTGAAGTATGAAGTACAGTAATAGAAGAAGAAAAAAGCTTCTGCAATTGTAATAGAAGGAAGATAAGACAAGCGTGAATAAAGACAAAAGTACAGAAGCTGCAAAAGCAATAATATTGAAGATTGAAGTCAAGCGCCTGCTGCCGATAATCAAGCGCCCGAAATGTCGTATTTTGAGGTATGCTCGTCGAAATGAAGTGATCTTTGTTTTTTTAAGAAAGATAAGAGAAATACCTACATGTTTCCTGGAGAAGTCGAGATCTTAACCAATCTCTACCTGAGTGAAATTCCTTCTTCAAGCTCTAGATGTGATACTATTCGTGACAATCAGAACATGCAAGTGTCTGTTGACAATTTCTGGAACTTTAGGTGTTTAAAAGCATCAATCTTGGTATCGTTGGAATGCTTAGAAATAACTGCAACTCTCATGAAGACGCCAAGAGTGAAATCGATATCTATCTTGGTCAAATCGCATCGGTAAATTTTTGACGTGGTATTGTTCCTAAAACTCATACCTTTGTAGCGTCTGATGCCAATATATTGAGCTGTAGGTGTCCGAATTGGATGAAACAGGTGTCTCATTAAAGCTAATATCCATATCTAGATCTTTCAGTAAGACATCGAATCCTAATTCATGCATTAAGAGGGTCAAAAAAGTATAATACGCTAACTGCTAAGAATGCTACGAGTTAAACAGCCTTGTGAATGTGCCCAATGGATAACCAAGCGCCTTAGTTAATTTAAGAAGCGTCCGTTGAAGCTAATCAATAGTTTATTCAGAATACAAATATTATTAAGGCTGGAGAAGTAATTTTGAATGAAGTAATAAGATATTCAAAGTCCAAGCTTGACCAAAAAATAAGGTACCATTTTCTATAAAGTCCTGAAGAATCAAGTACTGTAATTGAAGAACACAAAAGCTTCTGCAATTGTAATAGAAGAAAGAGAAGACAAGCGTGAATAAAAACAAAAGTACAAATGCTACAAAAGCAAAAACACTGAAGATTGAAGTCAAGTGCCTGCTGCCGATAATCAAGCGCCCGAAACATCGTATTTTGAGGTACGCTCGTCAAAATGAAGTGATCTTGGTTTGTTAGAAATATAGGATAAATACCTACAGGTTTCCTTGAGAAGTAGAGATCTGAACCAATCCCGATCTGAGTGAAATTCTTTCTTCAAGCTTGAGATGTGGTACTGTTCGTGACAATCAGAACATGCAAGCGTCTGCTGACAATTTCTGGAGCTTTAGGTGTTCAAAACCATCGATCTAGGAATCGCTGGAAGGCTTAGAGAAATATCTGCAACTCTCCTGAAGAGATCAAGAGCGAAAGTGATCTCTATCTTTGTCAAATTGCATCCGTAAGTCGCTGACATTATGTTGTTCCTGACAATCATACCTTTCTAGCATTTGATTACAATATATTGAGCTGCAGGTGTCCGAATTGGATGAAACCAGTGTCTCATTAAAATTATTATCCATGTCTACAGGTTTCATGCAGACATCGAATCCTAATTCGTGCATTAAGAGGGTCAAAGAATCATAATACGCTAACTGCTAAGAATGCTACGAGTTAAACAACGTTGTGAACGTGTCCAGTGGATAACCAAGCGACTTAGCCAATTAAAGAAGCGTCCAGCGAATCTAATCAAGCTTCTATTCATAATACAAACATTATGAAGGCTGGAGAAGTAATTTTGAATGAACTGTTAAGATAGTGAAAGTCCAAGCTTGACCAGAAAATAAGGTACCCTTTTCTATAAAGTCCAGAAGCATGAAGTACTGTAATTGAAGAAGAAAAAAGCTTCTGCAGTTATAATAGAAGAAAGATAAGACAAGCGTGAATAAAGACAAAAGTACAAAATCTGCCAAAGCAAAAACACTGAAGATTGAAGTCAAGCGCCTGCTGCCGATAATCAAGTGCTCGAAACGTCGTATTTTGAGGTATGCTCGTCGAAATGAAGTGATCTTTGTTTTTTTTAAGAAAGATAAGAGAAATACCTACATGTTTCCTTGAGAAGTCGAGATCTGAACCAATCTCTATCTGAGTGAAATTCCTTCTTCAAGCTCTAGATGTGATACTATTCGTGACAATCAGAACATGCAAGTGTCTGCTGACAATTTCTGGAACTTTAGGTGTTTAAAAGCATCAATCTTGGTATCGTTGGAATGCTTATAAATAACTGCAACTCTCATGAAGACGCCAAGAGTGAAATCGATATCTATCTTGGTCAAATCGCATCGGTAAGTTTTAGACGTGGTATTGTTCCTAACAGTCATTCCTTTGTAGCATCTGATGCCAATATATTGAGCTGTAGGTGTCCGAATTGGATGAAACTGGTGTCTCATTAAAGCTAATATCCATATCTAGAACTTTCATGAAGACATCGAATCCTAATTCATGAATTAAGAGGGTCAAAAAAGCATAATACGCTAACTGCTAAGAATGCTACGAGTTAAACAGCCTTGTGAATGTGCCCAGTGGATAACCAAGCGCCTTAGTTAATTTTAGAAGCGTCCGTTGAAGCTAATCAATTGTTTATTCAGAATACAAATATTATGAAGGCTGGAGAAGTAATTTTGAATGAAGTAATAAGATATTCAAAGTCCAAGCTTGACCAGAAAATAAGGTACCATTTTCTATAAAGTGCTGAAGCATCAAGTACTGTAATTGAAGAACACAAAAGCTTCTGCAATTGTAATAGAAGAAAGAGAAGACAAGCGTGAATAAAAACAAAAGTACAAATGCTACAAAAGCAAAAACACTGAAGATTGAAGTCAAGTGCCTGCTGCCGATAATCAAGCGCCCGAAACGTCGTATTTTGAGGTACGCTCGTCAAAATGAAGTGATATTGGTTTTGCTAGAAATATAGGATAAATGCCTACAGGTTTCCTTGAGAAGTCGAGATCTAAACCAATCCCGATCTGAGTGAAATTCTTTCTTCAAGCTTGAGATGTGGTACTGTTCGTGACAATCAGAACATGCAAGCTTCTGCTGACAATTTCTGGAGCTTTAGGTGTTCAAAACCATCGATCTAGGAATCGCTGGAAGGCTTAGAGAAATATCTGCAACTCTCATGAAGAGCTCAAGAGCGAAAGTGATCTCTATCTTTGTCAAATTGCATCCGTAAGTCGGTGACATTATGTTGTTCCAGACAATCATACCTTTCTAGCATTTGATTACAATATATTGAGCTGCAGGTGTCCGAATTGGATGAAACCAGTGTCTCATTAAAATTATTATCCATGTCTACAGGTTTCATGCAGACATCGAATCCTAATTCGTGCATTAAGAGGGTCAAAGAATCATAATACGCTAACTGCTAAGAATGCTACGAGTTAAACAACGTTGTGAACGTGTCCAGTGGATAACCAAGCGACTTAGCCAATTAAAGAAGCGTCCAGCGAATCTAATCAAGCTTCTATTCATAATACAAACATTATGAAGGCTGGAGAAGTAATTTTGAATGAACTGTTAAGATAGTGAAAGTCCAAGCTTGACCAGAAAATAAGGTACCCTTTTCTATAAAGTCCAGAAGCATGAAGTACTGTAATTGAAGAAGAAAAAAGCTTCTGCAATTATAATAGAAGAAAGATAAGACAAGCGTGAATAAAGACAAAAGTATAAAAGCTGCCAAAGCAAAAACACTGAAGATTGAAGTCAAGCGCCTGCTGCCGATAATCAAGTGCTCGAAACGTCGTATTTTGAGGTATGCTCGTCGAAATGAAGTGATCTTTGTTTTTTTTAAGAAAGATAAGAGAAATACCTACATGTTTCCTGGAGAAGTCGAGATCTGAACCAATCTCTATCTGAGTGAAATTCCTTCTTCAAGCTCTAGATGTGATACTATTCGTGACAATCAGAACATGGAAGTGTCTGCTGACAATTTCTGGAACTTTAGGTGTTTAAAAGCATCAATCTTGGTATCGTTGGAATGCTTATAAATAACTGCAACTCTCATGAAGACGCCAAGAGTGAAATCGATATCTATCTTGGTCAAATCGCATCGGTAAGTTTTTGACGTGGTATTGTTCCTAACAGTCATACCTTTGTAGCATCTGATGCCAATATATTGAGCTGTATGTGTCCGAATTGGATGAAACTGGTGTCTCATTAAAGCTAATATCCATATCTAGAACTTTCATGAAGACATCGAATCCTAATTCATGAATTAAGAGGGTAAAAAAAGCATAATACGCTAACTGCTAAGAATGCTACGAGTTAAACAGCCTTGTGAATATGCCCAGTGGATAACCAAGCGCCTTAGTTAATTTTAGAAGCGTCCGTTGAAGCTAATCAATTGTTTATTCAGAATACAAATATTATGAAGGCTGGAGAAGTAATTTTGAATGAAGTAATAAGATATTCAAAGTCCAAGCTTGACCAAAAAATAAGGTACCATTTTCTATAAAGTCCTGAAGCATCAAGTACTGTAATTGAAGAACACAAAAGCTTCTGCAATTGTAATAGAAGAAAGAGAAGACAAGCGTGAATAAAAACAAAAGTACAAATGCTACAAAAGCAAAAACACTGAAGATTGAAGTCAAGTGCCTGCTGCCGATAATCAAGCGCCCGAAACGTCGTATTTTGAGGTACGCTCGTCAAAATGAAGTGATATTGGTTTTGTTAGAAATATAGGATAAATACCTACAGGTTTCCTTGAGAAGTCGAGATCTAAACCAATCCCGATCTGAGTGAAATTCTTTCTTCAAGCTTGAGATGTGGTACTGTTCGTGACAATCAGAACATGCAAGCTTCTGCTGACAATTTCTGGAGCTTTAGGTGTTCAAAAGCATCGATCTAGGAATCGCTGGAAGGCTTAGAGAAATATCTGCAACTCTCATGAAGAGCTCAAGAGCGAAAGTGATCTCTATCTTTGTCAAATTGCATCCGTAAGTCGGTGACATTATGTTGTTCCTGACAATCATACCTTTCTAGCATTTGATTACAATATATTGAGCTGCAGGTGTCCGAATTGGATGAAACCAGTGTCTCATTAAAGTTATTATCCATGCCTACAGGTTTCATGCAGACATCGAATCCTAATTCGTGCATTAAGAGGGTCAAAGAATCATAATACGCTAACTGCTAAGAATGCTACGAGTTAAACAACGTTGTGAACGTGTCCAGTGGATAACCAAGCGACTTAACCAATTAAAGAAGCATCCAGCGAATCTAATCAAGCTTCTATTCATAATACAAACATTATGAAGGCTGGAGAAGTAATTTTGAATGAACTGTTAAGATAGTGAAAGTCCAAGCCTGACCAGAAAATAAGGTACCCTTTTCTATAAAGTCCTGAAGCATGAAGTACTGTAATTGAAGAAGAAAAAAGCTTCTGCAATTGTAATAGAAGAAAGATAAGACAATCGTGAATAAAGACAAAAGTACAAAAGCTGCCAAAGCAAAAACACTGAAGATTGATGTCAAGCGCCTGCTGCCGATAATCAAGTGCTCGAAACGTCGTATTTTGAGGTATGCTCGTCGAAATGAAGTGATCTTTGTTTTTTTTAAGAAAGATAAGAGAAATACCTACATGTTTCCTGGAGAAGTCGAGATCTGAACCAATCTCTATATGAGTGAAATTCCCTCTTCAAGCTCTAGATGTGATACTATTCGTGACAATCAAAACATGCAAGTGTCTGCTGACAATTTCTGGAGCTTTATGTGCTTAAAAGCATCAATCTTGGTATCGTTGGAATGCTTAGAAATAACTGCAACTCTCATGAAGACGCAAGAGTGAAATTGATATCTATCTTTGTAACGCCCCGATTTTCACGTTTTCTAATTCTTGAGTATTTTAATGTCTTTATTTTATTCGAGGTCTTAGGAATGGAAATAAAATATTCCGAGACCATAGTCATGCTCGACGATATCGTAGGAAGCTATGATTAAGTTTTGAGTCAAAAACTCAAACAAAGTCCGGTTTGCGTTTTTACACTGACAGTATGATTTTGCTGCTCAGAAGACCTCAGATGGACCCATGAACGAGACAGTAAGTCTTAGAATTCGATTATCTACGTTTTGGTTAAATTTCGTAAAAATTTCAGAAAAATAACTTCCTGACCTTCGTTCGGGCGGAATTCTCAATCGGGTGACGAACGGAGCCACATATGGACTTACCGAGACTCGCTAACAGATAATCTTGATATCACAACATCCCAGGACACTTGGGAGAGTATGCCAGAGTCGTCATGACGATCGGGAAAAATCTAGACGCGAAATGACCAAAATGCCCCTAACCTTAGTCTTTTGCACTTTTACCATTTTACCCTTTTGGCAAATGACCTTTTTGCCCTTAAGTGACCTGTTTTAAGGCTGAACTCAGCCCCTCACACTCTCATTTTCGCACAGCCCTCTCAAAAATAGAAGAACACCATAGTTGGTCTTGAAGAAACACCATTGTTACTCTTGAAGCTCCTTGATTTCTTGTTAGAATCACTTGATTCCTTGAGCAATCTTCCTTCATTTCAAGGTAAGATCACTTCTATGATCTCTCAGCTTCTTGAATATCTCTTTATTTCAAGATCAAGATCCATTTTCATGAAAATTATTTCTTAGATCCAAAACTTTGAAAATCCATAGGAAATTGTAGAAAAATCATTTTGATGTGAGACCAATTTCTTTGAACTCACCTCATCATTCTCTATCTAAACCCTAGAGCTTATGATTCAACTCTCATCATAGCTCAAAAAGCACATTAGGGCCGAACCCTTCTTGATGATGATGAATAGTGTTTTCATCAATTTTTGATTTCTAACACTTGATTTCATTCTTAGCTTTCCCAATGCCTTTGAATCCATGAAATGGAAAACCAAGATCAATTCCTAGCTTTATTCTCTTTAGGGTGGCCGAAACCCTCTTTGTGAGAATTGTCGAGTTTGGTTTGATTTTTGTTTAATTATTGATTGTTTGGTTGTTTGTAGTTGGTGACAATTATCAGAAGGTTCACAAACCGATCAACCGACTTTGATCCGGGAATCTGCTCTTCAACAGGTATGGGGAGAAGAACCTCATCACACCAAGATGGTGGTAGTGATAATGGTTGTTTAAGTTTATGTGTGGGTGAAACCCTTTAGTTTGGGTTCACTTTTATGTGTTAAGTTTTGTTAAGTTCTCTTGGAGAACAAGATTGTTATGATGAGTTTATGCTTGAGTATGTTGTAGTGTGCTTTAGCATAAGTTGATGATGATATGATTATGAAAATCATTTCCATGTATGTTGAAAAACCTACCTTGATCACTAGATCAAGTATGGACTTTTATGCTTGGTCATGAGACTATGATGTGTGATGGACTTGTATGTTTTGGTTATGATGTAATAAGGTGTAATTGTGGTTTGTCATAATTGGTGTGAGCTTTTGAGCTATATTTGCTTAGTTGGTGAAGCAAAGTCTCCATTTTTCATTGGAGTAGGCTTGTGGCCTTAGTAAGAGGAAATATAAGGACATGTGTTGTTCTTGATCTAGCAAGGTTTTGAAGTAAGAAAAACAAGATTTCATAACCTATGTTTTCAAAGGGAAACAAAAGTGATTTTGATCCAAAGATCAAATGAAGTTTTAACCTTTTAAGTGTGTCACCAAAGTGGAAAATGTCTTTTCTTTAGCCATAGGTTTGTTAATCAAACTAAGTGTTTCAAAAGAGAATTAATGAAGAAGTTAAGGAAAAGTGAAAACAGGGCACTCGCCCAGCGAACCCCGTCTCGCCTCGCGAGACAGAGGGAAGATAAGGCATTCGCCAGGCTAACATTGCCTCGCCTCGCGAGACAGTGGACTAGCCCGAGCAGCAAAGATGCAGCTTCTCTGCCTCGCGTAGCGAAGTAGTTCTCGCCCCGCGAACCGCCTAAGCAGTGAAGAATTGCAGCTCTGCCTCGCGACGCGAGACAATTATCGCCTCGCGATGCAGAAGGTCGGTTTGAAATACAGTTCTCTGCCTCGCGACGCGAGACAATATTCGCCTCGCGATGCAGAGGATTTGTATAAGGAGCAAATATAACTCTCAGCCTTGCGACGCGAAACTTCTGTTCGCCCCGCGAGAAAGGAATCACTACCTTAATTTAGCTAAGCGAATGTACTCTCGCTAAGCGAATTTCATGTTTTAGAAAATGCTAGAAGTGAAGTAAGTAGTTCAAATGTTGTTTCAAATCAAATGAGTTTTCAATCGTAAAAGTTGTTTGGTTTACAAAAGGAGTTTTCTAACTCAATCGTAAAGTTTTACGCGTGAAAAACCTAAGTTAAATAATTAACTTAGAGTTGAAGACAAGGGTTAATTAAGTATGGTATGTGGTGGAACAAGACCATGTACTATACCATTGATGACTTAGTACATCAATGAGTTCATAAGACTTAAGTGAAATCAACACTTGTTTCCATAATTGAAAGACAAGGGATTAATATCTTAGAAAGGCTTAAAGACTTATCTAAGAGGATTCTCAATCCTTATTCATAATGCTTAGGACTTGAGACATAATTCATAAGATGTAAACACAAACACGAAACGTTTTGGTTTTCAAAACAGTAGTTCGATGGCGGACCGATGATTCGGATCCAGGTTAATCGTTCAATTGTTTCCGTCTTGTGATGACCGGAATGAGAGAGATCCGGAGATTGTGCAGGTATGGGACTGTACAGTGGAAGGAATCCTGAGCCTATGCAGGTATGGGACTGTATAGCTAAGGGAAGGCATATAAGAATTGATTGGTACTACCCATACCAACAAGATTTATCTTCTTTTTGGGAACTTAGAACATAAGTACTTTATAGTTAAGCGTGCTTGACTTAGAGTAATTATGGGATGGGTGACCTTCTGGGAAGTTTCCTAGAAAGCGTGTGAGTGAGGACAAAACACGCTGAAAAGACTTGTGTTGGTTTGTGGGGACAGTCGGCGATTCTGAAAGCAGTCTGGATCATTCCAAAGGAGTCACGAGATATTTTATCCGATGGATAAATGTTTTATAAAACAAAGATGTGTGTAGTTTCTAAGGAAGAGAACCTTAGTGAACCTTGAGGTTTATCCAATGGATAGACATTGTTTTATCGCATCTGCTTTGTGTAAGCATTGGCATTTCATGTGCATAGTTGTAAGGCCTTGAGCCTAGGAGTTGAGCTTACACCTTGATGCGGGTGCGAATCTTACGGTGACGATCTTCAATGGTCTTTTTGGAGGTATCAGGGTTGGAAGGGCTGACATGTGACCAGTTGGTGATTCTTTTGTGTCGTGGCGAATCCGTGCAATACACTGATATCCTCTACTAGATGCCGTACTTTTCATGTTTGGTCGAGAGTGTTACCGTAAAGCCAGATACGTGCACGTTACGAATGTTGTAGCATCTTGCTCATGGCTGGCAGAAACCGGAACATGTCCTCCCATTCACTCTCTCCGAATGTTTTGTTAGCTCCATGGAGTAGGGGTCAGAGTAGTACCCAGTGACATTGACATTGAGTCATATACATTGCCTTGCATTGCATGGCTATTGATGTCTACATTTACTGTTATACATCACTATATTGTTAAGAATGCCTTATATTATGCTGTTAAATGTTTAGCACGATATTATGTTGATGACTGCTTAACATGATTTGTACTGAGAACCTTTGTAAGCATGTTGGGTACGTTGTTACCCGGTGAGTCGTCCCGTTTTTGCTACTGCTGTTTTGTTGTGTTGATGAACGGGAATCTCACCCATATCTATATGTTTTCTGCTGGTACTTGCTGTTGATGCTTGAACAGATGGACGCGACGATGGTTCGGTTCTGTAGTCCCTTTGAGTTCGGAGATGGACTCTTTTGCTGTTTTAGTTTTGTTGTCGGCCAGACTATGTCAGTTTTTGTAGTACCTTTTGGGAGCTATGACTCCTAGTACTTATTGTATTTTCTTATGTCAGTCATACATTAGACTTATGTCTGTATACAGTAATGTTGATGTTTCTGTTTTTGTTTTCTGTTTCTGTATTTATAATACTGTATGTATGTCCTAGTAATGCATGGTGAACCTAAGTTCACTTATTAGTATTATTTATTACCTTTACTAATCCCATTACATCTTTATGAAAAGAAAAGAAAAAGAAAATTCGTATTTTTCTGCATTAATAAATATTTTCGGCCTTATAAACGTTCGGGAATATGACACTCGGGAAAGGGTGCTGCATTATTTGGTATCAGAGCTGGCCGAGTCTTTTTGGGGTTTGTAGGTTATGGTCTATCTTGTTTGTGTTGTGTTTTCTCTGATTGTTTTCTGTGTTATTGTTTCTGAGAGAAAACAATGTTGGAGAGGATGATGACTTTGGTCTATCCTTTTGTATTGTTTGTTCTCTGTGTTGTGTTTCTGTGAAGAAGACAACGATTGTTTGTTACTCTCTGCATTATTGTTTCTGAAGGGGAATGATATTGGACAGGGTAGTAATGTTTTTGCTTTCTTGTAAGTTGTCGCTCGCAGAGTTCTTTAGAACGAGTGCTTTTCCGATGAGTTGAAAGACATGGAGTTCCTGCAGTTACGTCAAGGAGGAATGTCTGTCAAAGAATATGCTGATCGTTTTGAGTCCCTGCTGAAGTCTTCGAGGTATTTCCATCTTCATCCCGATGAGGAGTGGAAGTGCACAAAGTTCGAAGGAGGTTTAAGGGACGAGATTCGAGGAGAGGTGCTACCTCTTGAGGTCAAAGAGTTCTCGGTGTTGGTAGATGAATGCTTCGTAATCGAAGATCTGATGAAGACTAGTGGAGGAAGGCAACGTAACTCTGGACCGACTAGGTTCCATAAAGGCACCAATGGTCGTGATGATAGATCTCGATCAAAACCATATTCAAAACAGCAAGGTCAACAACAACGTTCTGTAGGAGGAAGCAGTGGGAGTATTAGTCAATCTGGAAGCGCCCCAAAGAAGTGCATGAAGTGTGGCAAGAACAATCATGTCACCAGAGGATGCTTAATCAAGGGAATCATATGCTTCAAGTGTGGGAAGCCAGGACATACTTCACGCGAGTGTGTACAATCAAAAGCTAGACATTCTGTCAACGATGTGCAAACAGCGAAGCCTAAGGCAATGAGTAGAGCTTATACTGGGGATGATGCTGAGACTTCTCAAAGGGAAGATTTGATTCACGGTCAGATCGTCGTGGAAGGTAAAACCTTATTTGTATCTTTCCTTACGCTTAGATTTGGTAATTTTTGCACTTTCTACAAGGCCTGTTATAACTGCGAAAGTCTGTTTGAACTGTTCTATTTCTGTTAAAGATAGAATGTTTTTGATTGATTTAATCTGTTTGCCTCTTCCGCAAATGGATGTGATCATAGGGATGGATTGGTTATCTTGTAACTATATCCTATTAGACGGTGCAAACAAAACCTTAGTTTTCCCTGATTCGGATAATTCTGGATTTGGATTGCCAACCAAGAAAACGTTTCTTTGAGAGGAGGAGCTCAACGAATACATGTTACTAATGAGTTTCCGGAAGTCTTTCTTGAAGACGTACCAGGTGTACCGCCAGTTCGAGACATCGAGTTGTGATCGATCTTGTGCCAGGAACAGGACCAGTGTCTATGGCACCGTATCGTATGGCACCTGCTGAGTTAGAAACCTTGAGGGAACAGTTGGTGGACTTATAGGGAAAAACAGTTCGTTAGACCCAGTGTGTCGCCGTAGGGAACGCCTGTGCTATTGGTGAGAAAGAAAGATGAAACATCTTGCTTATGTGTGGATTAGCGCCAGTTGAACAAAGTTACCATTAAAGAACAAGTATCATCTTCCGAGGATAGATGACTTGATGAATCAGTTGAGGAGAGCGGCAGTTTTGTCCGAGATTGATTTGCGATCGGGTTATCACCAGATTCATGTGAAGGTAGAAGATGTACCAAGAATAGCGTTTCAAACACGCTATGGGCACTACGAGTACCTTGTAATGCCGTTTGGTATAACGAATACTCCTCTATATTCATGGATTACATGAATAGGATCTTTCGTCCATATCTAGATAAGTTTGTCGTTGTTTCATAGACGACATACTCATCTATTCGCGAAACCAGGAAGTACACGCTGAATATCTTAGTGTGAATCTTCAGGTTCTGAAGGAGAAACAGCTGTATGCAAAGTTGTCCAAGTGTTAGTTTTGGCTCGACGAAGTAAAGTTTTTGGGTCATGTAATTTCAAAGGAAGGATAAAGCGTTTGAATGGACTGAAGCCTGTGAGGAAAGTTTGCAAGGATTAGAGAGAAGGTTGACTACTTCACCTGTGTTAGTGCTGCCTGATCTCATAGGAACATTTGTGTTCACACTTCTACATATTCCTCAGTGTATTCGACAATTGATTGAATTGATAATATGGTGTCCATTGGTCTGGACATTTTCGTATTATTTCACTGAAAGTTTCGTTATGACTATTTCTTGAGTTATAACATAAACAACTTCTCGATACTGGAAGTTTCTTGATGAAACTTAGTCTAATCATTTTTTTTTTCTTTTCGTGAAGGTGATCCAGTCTGATTTTTGCCAAACTGTTTATCTTTTGATTCCCAAGTTTATTGGAAGGTTCTTATGAAAGAAGGAACTTTATTAGAGTCATGGATGTAAACATGTATTAGCTATGCATTTTTACACTCACAAACCTACTGAAGAATCTTTTTGCATACCGGATATTCCTGTATTCATCCCAGATTGGTAAAATTCTTGTGTATACTTTCTTCTGAGACCAAGACCAAGAAAATTTTCCTTTGTTGAAAATTTCTTTCCTTAATCTTCCGCAACCGAGTAGGTTTAGTTTTGAGTCACGGAATTTCGAGGACGAAATTCTTTTAAGAGGGGTAGGAATGTAACGCCCCGATTTTCACGTTTTCTAATTCTTCAGTATTTTAATGTCTTTATTTTATTCGAGGTTTTAGGAATGGAAATAAAATATTCCGAGACCATAGTCATGCTCGACGATATCGTAGGAAGCTACGATTAAGTTTTGAGTCAAAAACTCAAACGGAGTCCGGTCTGCGTTTTTACACTGATAGTATGATTTTACTGCTCAGAAGACCTCAGATGGACCCATGAACGAGACAGTAAGTCTTAGAATTCGATTATCTACGTTTTGGTTAAATTTCGTAAAAATTTCAGAAAAATAACTTCCTGACCTTCGTTTGGGCGGAATTCTCAATCGGGTGACGAACGGAGCCACATATGGACTTACCGAGACTCGCCAACAGATAATCTTGATATCACAACATCCCAGGACACTTGGGAGAGTATGCCAGAGTCGTCATGACGATCGGGAAAAATCTAGACGCGAAATGACCAAAATGCCCCTAACCTTAGTCTTTTGCACTTTTACCATTTTACCCTTTTGGCAAATGACCTTTTTGCCCTTAAGTGACTTGTTTTAAGGCTGAACTCAGCCCCTCACACTCTCATTTTCGCACAGCCCTCTCAAAAATAGAAGAACACCATAGTTGGTCTTGAAGAAACACCATTGTTACTCTTGAAGCTCCTTGATTTCTTGTTAGAATCACTTGATTCCTTGAGCAATCTTCCTTCATTTCAAGGTAAGATCACTTCTATGATCTCTCAGCTTCTTGAATATCTCTATATTTCAAGATCAAGATCCATTTTCATGAAAATTATTTCTTAGATCCAAAACTTTGAAAATCCATAGGAAATGGTACAAAAATCATTTTGATGTGAGACCAATTTCTTTGAACTCACCTCACCATTCTCTATCTAAACCCTAGAGCTTATGATTCAACTCTCATCATAGCTCAAAAATCACATTAGGGCCGAACCCTTCTTGATGATGAATAGTGTTTTCATCAATTTTTGATTTCTAACACTTGATTTCATTCTTAGCTTTCCTAATGCCTTAGAATCCATGAAATGGAAAACCAAGATCAATTCCTAGCTTTATTCTCTTTAGGGTGGCCGAAACCCTCTTTGTGAGAATTATTGAGTTTGGTTTGATTTTTGTTTAATTATTGATTGTTTGGTTGTTTGTAGTTGGTGACAATTATCAGAAGGTTCACAAACCGATCAACCGACTTTGATCCGGGAATCTGCTCTTCAACGGGTATGGGGAGAAGAACCTCATCACACCAAGATGGTGGTAGTGAGAATGGTTGTTTAAGTTTATGTGTGGGTGAAACCCTTTAGTTTGGGTTCACTTTTATGTGTTAAGTTTTGTTAAGTTCTCTTGGAGAACAAGATTGTTATGATGAGTTTATGCTTGAGTATGTTGTAGTGTGCTTTAGCATTAGTTGATGATGATATGATTATGAAAATCATTTCCATGTATGTTGAAAAACCTACTTTGATCACTAGATCAAGTATGGACTTTTATGCTTGGTCATGAGACTATGATGTGTGATGGACTTGTATGTTTTGGTTATGATGTAATAAGGTGTAATTGTGGTTTGTCATAATTGGTGTGAGCTTTTGAGCTATATTTTCTTAGTTGGTGAAGCAAAGTCTCCATTTTTCATTGGAGTAGGCTTGTGGCCTTAGTAAGAGGAAATATAAGGACATGTGTTGTTCTTGATCTAGCATGGTTTTGAAGTAAGAAAAACATGATTTCATAACCTATGTTTTCAAAGGGAAACAAAAGTGATTTTGATCCAAAGATCAAATGAAGTTTTAACCTTTTAAGTGTGTCACCAAAGTGGAAAATGTCTTTTCTTTAGCCATAGGTTTGTTAATCAAACTAAGTGTTTCAAAAAAGAATTAATGAAGAAGTTAAGGAAAAGTGAAAACAGGGCACTCGCCTAGCGAACCCCGTCTCGCCTCGCGAGACAGAGGGAAGATAAGGCATTCGCCAGGCTAACATTGCCTCGCCTCGCGAGACAGTGGACTAGCCCGAGCAGCAAAGATGCAGCTTCTCTGCCTCGCGTAGCGAAGTAGTTCTCGCCCCGCGAACCGCCTAAGCAGTGAAGAATTGCAGCTCTGCCTCGCGACGCGAGACAATTATCGCCTCGCGATGCAGAAGGTCGGTTTGAAATACAGTTCTCTGCCTCGCGACGCGAGACAATATTCGCCTCGCGATACAGAGGATTTGTATAAGGAGCAAATATAACTCTCAGCCTCGCGACGCGAAACTTCTGTTCGCCCCGCGAGAAAGGAATCACTACCTTAATTTAGCTAAGCGAATGTACTCTCGCTAAGCGAATTTCATGTTTTAGAAAATGCTAGAAGTGAAGTAAGTAGTTCAAATGTTGTTTCAAATCAAATGAGTTTTCAATCGTAAAAGTTGTTTGGTTTACAAAAGGAGTTTTCTAACTCAATCGTAAAGTTTTACGCGTGAAAAACCTAAGTTAAATAATTAACTTAGAGTTGAAGACAAGGGTTAATTAAGTATGGTATGTGGTGGAACAAGACCATGTACTATACCATTGATGACTTAGTACATCAATGAGTTCATAAGACTTAAGTGAAATCAACACTTGTTTCCTTAATTGAAAGACAAGGGATTAATATCTTAGAAAGGCTTAAAGACTTATCTAAGAGGATTCTCAA
The DNA here is from genome assembly GCA_039655645.1 of Ammopiptanthus mongolicus. NCBI lineage: Eukaryota > Viridiplantae > Streptophyta > Magnoliopsida > Fabales > Fabaceae > Ammopiptanthus > Ammopiptanthus mongolicus. Next base: position 39,233,863 of record CM077349.1, read on the forward strand.
TCCTTATTCATAATGCTTAGGACTTGAGACATAATTCATAAGATGTAAACACAAACACGAAACGTTTTGGTTTTCAAAACAGTAGTTCGATGACGGACCGATGATTCAGATCCAGATTAATCGTTCAATTGTTTCCGTCTTGTGATGACTGGAATGAGAGAGATCCTGAGATTGTGCAGGTATGGGACTGTACAGTGGAAGGAATCCTGAGGCTATGCAGGTATGGGACTGTATAGCTAAGGGAAGGCATAAAGGAATTGATTGATACTACCCATACCAACAAGATTTATCTTCTTTTCGGGAACTTAGAACATAAGTACTTTATAGTTAAGCGTGCTTGACTTAGAGTAATTATGGGATGGGTGACCTTCTGGGAAGTTTCCTAGAAAGCGTGTGAGTGAGGACAAAACACGCTGAAAAGACTTGTGTTGGTTTATGGAGACAGTCGGCGATTCTGAAAGCAGTCTGCATCATTCCAAAGGAGTCACGAGATATTTTATCCGATGGATAAATGTTTTATAAAACAAAGATGTGTGTAGTTTCTAAGGAAGAGAACCTTAGTGAACCTTGAGGTTTATCCAATGGATAGACATTGTTTTATCGCATCTGCTTTGTGTAAGCATTGGCATTTCATGTGCATAGTTGTAAGGCCTTGAGCCTAGGAGTTGAGCTTACACCTTGATGCGGGTGCGAATCTTACGGTGACGATCTTCAATGGTCTTTTTGGAGGTATCAGGGTTGGAAGGGCTGACATGTGACCAGTTGGTGATTCTTCTGTGTCGTGGCGAATCCGTGCAATACACTGATATCCTCTACTAGATGCCGTACTTTTCATGTTTGGTCGAGAGTGTTACCGTAAAGCCAGATACGTGCACGTTACGAATGTTGTAGCATCTTGCTCATGGCTGGCAGAAACCGGAACATGTCTTCCCATTCACTCTCTCCGAATGTTTTGTTAGCTCCATGGAGTAGGGGTCAGAGTAGTACCCAGTGACATTGACATTGAGTCATATACATTGCCTTGCATTGCATGGCTATTGATGTCTACATTTACTGTTATACATCACTATATTGTTAAGAATGCCTTATATTATGCTGTTAAATGTTTAGCACGATATTATGTTGATGACTGCTTAACATGATTTGTACTGAGAACCTTTGTAAGCATGTTGGGTACGTTGTTACCCGGTGAGTCGTCCCGTTTTTGCTACTGCTGTTTTGTTGTGTTGATGAACGGGAATCTCACCCATATCTATATGTTTTCTGCTGGTACTTGCTGTTGATGCTTGAACAGATGGACGCGACGATGGTTCGGTTCTGCAGTCCCTCTGAGTTCGGAGATGGACTCTTTTGCTGTTTTAGTTTTGTTGTCGGCCAGACTATGTCAGTTTTTGTAGTACCTTTTGGGAGCTATGACTCCTAGTACTTATTGTATTTTCTTATGTCAGTCATACATTAGACTTATGTCTGTATACAGTAATGTTGATGTTTTTGTTTTTGTTTTCTGTTTCTGTATTTATAATACTGTATGTATGTCCTAGTAATGCATGGTGAACCTAATTTCACTTATTAGTATTATTTATTACCTTTACTAATCCCATTGCATCTTTATGAAAAGAAAAGAAAAAGAAAAATCGTATTTTTCTGCATTAATAAATATTTTCGGCCTTATAAACGTTTTGGAATGTGACACTCGGGAAAGGGTGCTGCAATCTTTGTCAAATCGCATCGGTAAGTTTTTGACGTGATATTGTTCCTAACAGTCATACCTTTGTAGTGTCTGATGCCCATTTATTGAGCTTTAGGTGTCCGAATTGGATGAAACTAGTGTCTCATTAAAGCTAATATCCATATCTAGAAGTTTCATGAAGACATCGAATCCTAATTTATGCATTAAGAGGGTCAAAAAAACATAATACGCTAACTGCAAAGAATGCTACGAGTTAAATAGCCTTGTGAATGTGCCCAGTGGATAACCAAGCGCCTTAGTTAATGTAAGAAGCGTCCGGTGAAACTAATCAATAGTTTATTCAGAATACAAATATTATTAAGGCTGGAGAAGTAATTTTGAATGAAGTATTAAGATATTCAAAGTCCATGCTTGACCAGAAAATAAGGTACCATTTTCTATAAAGTCCGGCAATATCAAGTACTGTAATAGAAGAGCACAAAAGCTTCTGCAATTGTCATAGAAGAAAGATAAGACAAGAGTGAATAAAAACAAAAGTACAAATGCTACAAAAGCAAAAACACTGAAGATTGAAGTCAAGCGCCTGCTACCGATAATCAAGCGCCCGAAACGTCGTATATTGAGGTACGCTCGTCGAAATGAAGTGATTTTGGTTTTCTTAGAAATATAAGATAAATACCTAAGGGTTTCTTGGAGAAGCCGAGATCTGAACCAATCCCGATCTGAGTAAAATTCTTTCTACAAGCTTGAGATGTGGTACTGTTCTTGACAATCAGAACATGCAAGCGTCTGCTGATAATTTCTAGAGCTTTAGGTGTTCAAAAGCATCGATCTTGGTATCGTTGGAAGGCTTAGAGAAATATCCGCAACTCTCATGAATAGGTCAAGAGCGAAATCGATCTCTATCTTTGTCAAATTGTATCCGTAAGTCGGGGACGTTATGTTGTTCCTGCCAGTCATACCTTTGTAGAGTTTGATGACCATATATTTAGCTGGTGGTGTCTGAATTGGATGAAACCAGTGTCCCATTAAAGCTAGTATCCATATCTACATGTTTCATGAAGACATCGAATCCTAATTCGTGCATTAAGAGGGTCAAAATACGCAAACTGCTAAGAATGTTACTAGTTAAACATCATTGCGAATGTGTCCAGTGGATAACCAAGCGCCTTAGCCAAATAAAGAAGCGTCCGGCGAATCTAATCAAGCTTCTATTCAGAATACAAACATTATGAAGGCTGGAGAAGTAATTTTGAATGAAGTATTGAGATATTGAAATTCCGAGCTTGACCAGAAAATAAGGTACCCTTTTCTATAAAGTCCTGAGGCATGAAGTACTGTAATAGAAGAAGAAAAAAGCTTCTGCAATTGTAATAGAAGAAAGATAACACAAGCGTGAATAAAGACAAAAGTACAAAAGCTGCAAAAGCAAAAACACTGAAGATTGAAGTCAAGCGCCTGCTGCTGATAATCAAGCGCCTGAAACGTCGTATTTTGAGGTACGCTCGTCGAAAAGAAGTGATATTTGTTTTTTTAAGAAAGATAAGAGAAATACCTACATGTTTCCAGGAGAAGTCGAGATCTGAACCAATCTCTATCTGAGTGAAATTCCTTCTTAAAGCTCTAGATGTGATACTATTCGTGACAATCAGAACATGCAAGTATCTGCTGACAATTTCTGGAGCTTTAGGTGTTTAAAAGCATCAATCTTGGTGTCGTTGGAATGCTTAGAAATAACTGCAACTCTCATGAAGACTCCAAGAGTGAAATCGATATCTATCCTTGTCAAATCGCATCGGTAAGTTTTTGACGTGATATTGTTCTTAACTGTCATACCTTTTTAGCGTCTGATGCCCATATATTGAGCTGTAGGCGTCCAAATTGGATGAAACTGGTGTCTCATTAAAGCTAAGATCCATATCTAGAAGTATCATGCAGACATCGAATCCTAATTCATGCATTAAGAGGGTCAAATAAGAATAATATGCTAATTGCTAAGAATGATACGAGTTAAACAACCTTGTGAATGTGCCCAGTGGATAACCAAGCGCCTTAGCTAATTTAAGAAGCGTCCGGTGAAGCTAATCAATCGTTTATTCAGAATACAAACATTATGAAAGCTGGAGAAGTAATTTTGAATGAAGTATTAAGATATTCAAAGTCCATGCTTGACCAGAAAATAAGGTACCATTTTCTATAAAGTCCTGAAGCATCAAGTATTGTAATAGTAGAACACAAAAGCTTCTGCAATTGTAATAGAAGAAAGAGAAGACAAGCGTGAATAAAAACAAAACTACAAATGCTACAAAATCAAAAACACTGAAGATTGAAGTCAAGCTCCTGCTGCCAATAATCATGCGCCCGAAACGTCGTATTTTGAGGTACGCTCGTCAAAATGAAGTGATCTTGGTTTTGTTAGAAATATAAGATAAATACCTACAGGTTTCCTTGAGAAGTCGAGATCTGAACCAATCCCGATCTGAGTGAAATTCTTTCTTCAAGCTTGAGATGTGGTACTGTTCGTGACAATCAGAACCTGTAAGCGTCGGCTGACAATTTCTGGAGCTTCAAGTGTTCAAAAGCATCGACCTTGGAATCGCTGGAAGGCTTAAAGAAATATCTGCAATTCTCATGAAGAGCTCAAGAGCGAATCCGTAAGTCGGTGACGTTATGTTGTTCGTGACAGTCATACCTTTCAAGCATTTGATTACCATATATTGAGCTGCAGGTGTCCGAATTGGATGAAACCAGTGTCTCATTAAAGCGAATATCCATGTCTACAGGTTTCATGCCGACATCGAATTCTAATTCGTGCATTAAGAGAGTCAAAGAATCATAATACGCTAACTGCTAAGAATGCTACGAGTAAACAACGTTGTGAACGTGTCCAGTGGATAACCAAGCGCCTTAGCCAATTAAAGAAGTGTCCGGTGAATCTAATCAAGCTTCTATTCAGCATACAAACATTATGAAGGCTGGAGAAGTAGTTTTGAATGAAGTATTAAGATATTGAAAGTCCAAGCTTAACTAGAAAATAAGGTACCCTTTTCTATATAAAGTTCTGAAGCATGAAGTACTGTAATTGAAGAAGAAAAAAGCTTCTACAATTGTAATAGAAGAAAGATAAGACAAGCGTCAATAAAGACAAAAGTACAAAAGCTGCCAAAGCAAAAACACTGAAGATTGAAGTCAAGCGCCTGCTGCCGATAATCAAGCGCCCGAAACGTCTTATTTTGGGGTACGCTCGTCGAAATGAAGTGATTTTTGTTTTTTTAAAGAAAGATAAGAGAAATACCTACATGTTTCCTTGAGAAGTCGAGATCTCAACCAATCTCTATCTGAGTGAAATTCCTTCTTCAAGCTCTAGATGTGATACTTTTCGTGACAATCAAAACATGCATGTGTCTGCGGACAATTTCTAGAGCTTTATGTGTTTAAAAGCATCAATCTTGGTATCGTTGGAATGCTTAGAAATAGCTGGAACTCTCATGAAGACGCCAAGAGTGAAATCGATATCTATCTTTGTCAAATCGCACAGGTAAGTTTTTGACGTGATATTGTTCCTAACAGTCTTACCTTTTTAGCGTCTGATGCCCATATATTGAGCCGTAGGTGTCCGAATTGGATGAAACTGGTGTCTCATTAAAGCTAATATCCATATCTAGAAGTTTCATGAAGACATCGAATCCTAATTCATGCATTAAGAGGGTCAAATAAGAATAATACGCCAACTGCTAAGAATGCTACGAGTTAAATAGCCTTGTGAATGTGCCCAGTGGATAACCAAGCGCCTTAGCTAATTTAAGAAGCGTCCGGTGAAGCTAATCATTCGTCTATTCAAAATACAAACATTATGAAAGCTGGAGAAGTAATTTTGAATGAAGTATTAAGATATTCAAAGTGCATGCTTGACCAAAAAATAAGGTACCATTTTCTACAAAGTCCTGAAGCATCAATTATTGTAATAGAAGAACACAAAAGCTTCTGCAATTGTAATAGAAGAAACAGAAGACAAGCGTGAATAAAAACAAAAGTACAAATGCTACAAAATCAAAAACACTGAAGATTGAAGTCAAGCGCCTGCTGCCAATAATCGAGCGCCCGAAACGTAGTATTTTGAAGTACGCTCGTCAAAATGAAGTGATCTTGGTTTTGTTAAAAATATAAGATAAATACCTACAGGTTTCCTTGAGAAGTCGAGATCTGAACCAATCCCGATCTGAGTGAAATTCATTCTTCAAGCTTGAGATGTGGTACTGTTCGTGACAATCAGAACATGCAAGCGTCAGCTGACAATTTCTGGAGCTTTAGGTTTTCAAAAGCATCGATCTAGGAATCGCTGGAAGGCTTAGAGAAATATCTGCAACTCTCATGAAGAGCTCAAGAGCGAAAGTGATCTCTATCTTTGTCAAATTGCATCCGTAAGTCGGTGACATTATGTTGTTCCTGACAATCATACCTTTCTAGCATTTGATTACAATATATTGAGCTGCAGGTGTCCGAATTGGATGAAACCAGTGTCTCATTAAAGCGAATATCCATGTCTACAGGTTTCATGCAGACATCGAATCCTAATTCATGCATTAAGAGGGTCAAAGAATCATAATACGCTAACTGCTGAGAATGCTACGAGCTAAACAATGTTGTGAACGTGTCCAGTGGATAACCAAGCGCCTTAGCCAATTAAAGAAGCGTCCGGTGAATCTAATCAAGCTTCTATTCAAAATACAAACATTATGAAGGCTGCAGAAGTAATTTTGAATGAAGTGTTAAGATATTGAAAGTCGAAGCTTGACCAAAAAATAAGGTACCCTTTTCTATAAAGTCCTGAAGCGTGAAGTACTGTAATTGAAGAAGAAAAAAGCTTCTACAATTGTAATAGAAGAAAGATAAGACAAGCGTGAATAAAGACAAAAGTACAAAAGCTGCCAAAGCAAAAACACTGAAGATTGAAGTCAAGTGCCTGCTGCCGATAATCAAGCGCCCAAAGCGTCGTATTTTGAGGTACGCTCGTCGAAATGAAGTGATCTTTGTTTTTTTTAAGAAAGATAAGAGAAATACCGACATGTTTCCTTGAGAAGTCGAGATCTGAACCAATCTCTATCTGAGTGAAATTCCTTCTTCAAGCTCTAGATGTGATACAATTCGTGACAATCAAAACATGCAAGCGTCTGCTGACTATTTCTGGAGCTTTATATGTTTAAAAGCATCAATCTTGGTAGCGTTGGAATGCTTAGAAATAACTGCAACTCTCATGAAGACGCCAAGAGTGAAATCGATATCTATCTTGGTCAAATCGCATCGGTAAGTTTTTGACGTGATATTGTTCCTAACAGTCATACCTTTGTAGCGTCTGATGCCCATTTATTGAGTTTTAGGTGTCCGAATTGGATGAAACTAGTGTCTCATTAAAGCTAATATCCATATCTAGAAGTTTCATGAAGACATTGAATCCTAATTTATATATTAAGAGGGTCAAAAAAACATAATACGCGAACTGCTAAGAATGCTACGAGTTAAACAGCCTTGTGAATGTGCCCAGTGGATAACCAAGCGCCTTAGTTAATTTAAGAAGCGTCCAGTGAAGCTAATCAATTGTTTATTCAGAATACAAACATTATGAAGGGTGGAGAAGTAATTTTGAATGAAGTAATAAGATATTCAAAGTCCAAGCTTGACCAGAAAATAAGGTACCATTTTCTATAAAGTCCTGAAGCATCAAGTACTGTAATAGAAGAGCACGAAAGCTTCTGCAATTGTAATAAAAGAAAGAGAAGACAAGAGTGAATAAAAACAAAAGTACAAATGCTACAAAAGCAAAAGCACTGAAGATTGAAGTCAAGCGCCTGCCACCGATAATCAAGCGCCCGAAACGTCGTATTTTGAGGTACGCTCGTCGAAATGAAGTGATTTTGGTTTTCTTAGAAATATAAGATAAATACCTACGGGTTTCCTTGTGAAGTCGAGATCTGAACCAATCCCGATCTGAGTGAAATTCTTTCTTCAAGCTTGAGATGTGGTACTGTTCGTGACAATCAGAACATGAAAGCGTCTGCTGACAATTTCTCGAGCTTTAGGTGTTCAAAAGCATCGATCTTGGTATCGTTGGAAGGCTTAGAGAAATATCGGCAACTCTCATAAAGAGGTCAGGAGCGAAATCGATCTCTATCTTTGTCAAATTGTATCCGTAAGTCGGGGACGTTATGTTGTTCCTGTCAGTCATACCTTTGTAGCATTTGATGACCATATATTGAGCTGGTGGTGTCCGAATTGGATGAAACCAGTGTCTCATTAAAGCTAATATCCATATCTACATGTTTCATGTAGACATCGAATCCTAATTCGTGTATTAAGAGGGTCAAAATATTCAAACTGCTAAGAATGCTACGAGTTAAACAACGTTGTGAACGTGTCCAGTGGATAACCAAGCGCCTTAGCCAATTAAAGAAGCGTCCAGTGAATCTAATTAAGCTTCTATTCAGCATACAAACATTATGAAGGCTGGAGAAGTAATTTTGATTGAAGTATTAAGATATTGAAAGTCTAATTTTGACCAGAAAATAAGGTACCCTTTTCTATAAAGTCCTGAAGCATGAAGTACTGTAATTGAAGATGAAAAAAGCTTCTGAAATTGTAATAGAAGAAAGATAAGACAAGCGTGAATAAAGACAAAAGTACAAAAGCTGCCAAAGCAAAAACACTGAAGATTGAAGTCAAGCGCATGCTGTCGATAATCAATCGCCCGAAACGTCGTATTTTGAGGTACGCTCGTCAAATAAGAATAATACGCTAATTGCTAAGATTGCTACGAGTTAAACAGCCTTGTGAATGTGCCCAGTGGATAACCAAGCGCCTTAGCTAATTTAAGAAGCGTACGGTGAAGATAATCAATCGTCTATTCAGAATAAAACATTATGATAGCTGGAGAAGTAATTTTGAATGAAGTATTAAGATATTGAAATTCCAAGCTTGACCAGAAAATAAGGTACCCTTTTCTATAAACTCCTGAAGCATGAATTACTGTAATAGAAGAAGAAAAAAGCTTCTACAATTGTAATAGAAGAAAGATAAGACAAGCTTGAATAAAGACAAAAGTACAAATGCTGCAAAAACAAAAACACTGAAGATTGAAGTCAAGCACCCGAAACGTCGTATTTTGATGTACGCTCGTCTAAATGAAGTGATCTTTGCTTTTTTTTTTAAGAAAGATAAGATAAATATCTACATGTTTCCTGGAGAAGTCGAGATCTGAACCATTCTCTATCTGAGTGAAATTCCTTCTTCAAGCTCTACATGTGCTACTATTCGTGACAATCAGAACATGCAAGTGTCTGCTGACAATTTCTGGAGCTTTAGGTGTTTAAAAGCATCAATCTTGGTGTCGTTGGAATGCTTAGTAATAACTGCAACTCTCATGAGGACGCCAAGAGTGAAATCGATATCTATCTTTGTCAAATCGCATCGGTATGTTTTTGACGTGTTATTGCTCCTAACAGTCATACCTTTGTAGCGTCTGATGCCCATATATTGTGTTGTAGGTGTCCAAATTGGATGAAACTGGTGTCTCATTAAAGCTAATATCCATATCTAGAAGTTTCATGAAGACATCGAATCCTAATTCATGCATTAAGAGGGTCAAATAAGAATAATACGCTAACTGCTAAGAATGTTACGAGTTAAACAGCCTTGTGAATGTGCCCAGTGGATAACCAAGCGCCTTGGCTAATTTAAGAAGTGTTCGGTGAAGCTAATCAGGCGTTTATTCAGAATACATACATTATGAAGGCTGGAGAAGTAATTTTGAATGAAGTATTAAGATATTCAAAGTCCAAGCTTGACCACAAAATATGGTACCCTTTTCTATAAAGTCCCGAAGCATGAAGTACTGTAATAGAAGAAGAAAAAAGGTTCTGAAATTGTAATCGAAGAAAGATAAGACAAGCATGAATAAACAAAAAAGTACAAAAGCTGCAAAAGCAAAAACTCTGAAGATTGAAGTCAAGCGCCTGCTGCCGAAAATCAAGCACCCGAAACATCGTATTTTGAGGTACGCTCGTCGAAATGAAGTGATCTTTGTTTTTTTAAGAAAGATAAGGGAAGTACCTACATGTTTCCTGGAGAAGTCGAGATCTGAACCAATCTCTATCTGAGTGAAATTCCTTCTTCAAGCTCTAGATGTGATACTGTTCATGACAATCAGAACATGCAAGTGTCTGCTGACAATTTCTGGAGCTTTAGGCATTTAAAAGCATCAATCTTGGTGTCATTGGAATGCTTAGAAATAACTGCAACTCTCATGAAGACGCCAAGAGTGAAATCGATACCTATCTTTATCAAATCGCATCAGTAATTTTTGATGTGTTATTGTTCCTAACAGTCATACCTTTGTAGCGTCTGATGCTCATATATTGAGCTGTAGGTGTTCGAATTGGATTAAACTGGTGTCTCATTAAAACTAATATCCATATCTATAAGTTTCATGAAGACATTGAATCCTAATTCAAGCATTAAGAGGGTCAAATAAGAATAATATGCTAACTGCTAAGAATGCTACGAGTTAAACAGCCTTGTGAATGTGCCCAGTGGATAACCAAGCGCCTTAGCTAATTTAAGAAGCGTCCGGTGAAGCTAATCAATTGTTTATTCAGAATACAAACATTATGAAGGGTGGAGAAGTAATTTTGAAAGAAGTAATAAGATATTCAAAGTCCAAGCTTGACCAGAAAATAAGGTACCATTTTCTATAAAGTCCTGAAGCATCAAGTACTGTAATAGAAGAACACAAAAGCTTCTGCAATTGTAATAGTAGAAAGAGAAGACAAGCGGGAATAAAAACAAAAGTACAAATGCTACAAAAGCAAAAACACTGAAGGTTGAAGACAAGCGCCTGCTACCGATAATCAAGCGCCCGAAAGGTCGCATTTTGAGGTACGCTCGTCAAAATGAAGTGATCTTGGTTTTGTTAGAAATATAAGATAAATACCTACAGGTTTCCTTGAGAAGTCGAGATCTGAACCAATCCCGATCTTAGTGAAATTCTTTCTTCAAGCTCGAGATGTGGTACTGTTCGTGACAATCAGAACATGCAAGTGTCTGCTGACAATTTCGGGAGCTTTAGGTGTTCAAAAGCATCGATCTTGGCATCGTTGGAAGTGTTAGAGAAATATCCGCAACTCTCATAAAGAGGTCAAGAGCAAAATCGATCTCTATCTTTGTCAAATTGCATCCGTAAGTCGTGGACATTATGTTGTTCCTGCCAGTCATACCTTTGTAGTGTTTGATGACCATATATTGAGCTGGTCGTGTCTGAATTGGATGAAACCAGTGTCTCATTAAAGCTAATATCCATATCTACATGTTTCATGCAGACATCGAATCCTAATTCGTGCATTAAGAGGGTCAAAATACGGAAACTGCTAAGAATGCTACGAGTTAAACATCGTTGTGAATGTGTCCAGTGGATAACCAAGCGCCTTAGCCAATTAAAGAAGCGTCCGGTGAATCTAATCAAGTTTCTATTCAGAATACAAACATTATGAAGGCTGGAGAAGTAATTTTGGATGAAGTATTAAGATATTGAAATTCCAAGCTTGACCAGAAAATAAGGTACCCTTTTCTATAAAGTCCTGAAGCATGAAGTACTGTAATAGAAGAAGAAAAAAGCTTCTGCAATTGTAATAGAAGAAAGATAAGACAAGCGTGAATAAAGACAAAAGTACAAAAGCTGCAAAAGCAAAAACACTGAAGATTGAAGTCAAGCGCCTGCTGCCGATAATCAAGCGCCCGAAATGTCGTATTTTGAGGTACGCTCATCGAAATGAAGTCATATTTGTTTTTTTTAAGAAAGATAAGAGAAATACCTGCATGTTTCCTGGAGAAGTCGAGATCTGAACCAATCTCTATCTGAGTGAAATTCATTCGTAAAGCTCAAGATGTGATACTATTCGTGACAATCAGAACATACAAGTGTCTGCTGGCAATTTCTGGAGCTTTGGGTGTTTAAAAGCATCAATCTTGGTGTCGTTGGAATGCTTAGAAATAACTGCAACTCTCATGAAGACGCCAAGAGTGAAATCGATACCTATCTTTGCCAAATCGCATCGGTAAGTTTTTGACGTGATGTTGTTCTTAACAGTCATACCTTTGTAGCGTCTGATGCCCATATATTGAGCTGTAGGTGTCCGAATTTGATGAAACTGGTGTCTCATTAAAGCTAATATCCATATCTAGAAGTTTCATGAAGACTTCGAATCCTAATTCATGCATTAAGAGGGTCAAATAAGAATAATACGCTAATTGCTAAGAATGCTACGAGTTAAACAGCCTTGTGAATGTGCCCAGTGGATAACCAAGCGCCTTAGCTAATTTAAGAAGTGTACGGTGAAGATAATCAATCGTCTATTCAGAATAAAACATTATGAAAGCTGGAGAAGTAATTTTGAATGAAGTATTAAGATATTGAAATTCCAAGCTTGACCAGAAAATAAGGTACCCTTTTCTATAAACTCCTGAAGCATGAATTACTGTAATAGAAGAAGAAAAAAGCTTCTACAATTGTAATAGAAGAAAGATAAGACAAGCCTGAATAAAGACAAAAGTACAAATGCTGCAAAAACAAAAACACTGAAGATTGAAGTCAAGCGCCCGAAACGTCGTATTTTGATGTACGCTAGTCTAAATGAAGTGATCTTTGCTTTTTTTTTTTTAAGAAAGATAAGATAAATATCTACATGTTTCCTGGAGAAGTCGAGATCTGAACCATTCTCTATCTGAGTGAAATTCCTTCTTCAAGCTCTACATGTGATACTATTCGTGACAATCAGAACATGCAAGTGTCTACTGACAATTTCTGGAGCTTTAGGTGTTTAAAAGCATCAATCTTGGTGTCGTTGGAATGCTTAGAAATAACTGCAACTCTCATGAGGATGCCAAGAGTGAAATCGATATCTATCTTTGTCAAATCGCATCGGTATGTTTTTGACGTGTTATTGCTCCTAACAGTCATACCTTTGTAGCGTCTGATGCCCATATATTGTGTTGTAGGTGTCCGAATTGGATGAAACTGGTGTCTCATTAAAGGTAATATCCATATCTAGAAGTTTCATGAAGACATCGAATCCTAATTCATGCATTAAGAGGGTCAAATAAGAATAATACGCTAACTGCTAAGAATGCTACGAGTTAAACAGCCTTGTGAATGTGTCCAGTGGATAACCAAGCACCTTAGCCAATTAAAGAAGCGTCCGGTGAATCTAATCAAGCTTCTATTCAAAATAAAAACATTATGAAGGCTGGAGAAGTAATTTTGAATGAAGTATTAAGATATTCAAAGTCCAAGCTTGACCACAAAATATGGTACCCTTTTCTATAAAGTCCCGAAGCATGAAGTACTGTAATAGAAGAAGAAAAAAGGTTCTGAAATTGTAATAGAAGAAAGATAAGACAAGCATGAATAAACAAAAAAGTACAAAAGCTGCAAAAGCAAAAACTCTGAAGATTGAAGTCAAGCGCCTGCTGCCGATAATCAAGCACCCGAAACATCGTATTTTGAGGTACGCTCGTCGAAATGAAGTGATCTTTGTTTTTTTAAGAAAGATAAGGGAAGTACCTACATGTTTCCTGGAGAAGTCGAGATCTGAACCAATCTCTATCTGAGTGAAATTCCTTCTTCAAGCTCTAGATGTGATACTGTTCATGACAATCAGAACATGCAAGTGTCTGCTGACAATTTCTGGAGCTTTAGGCATTTAAAAGCATCAATCTTGGTATCGTTGGAATGCTTAGCAATAACTGCAACTCTCATGAAGACGCCAAGAGTGAAAACGATATCTATCTTTGTCAAATCGCATCGGTAAGTTTTTGACGTGACATTGTTCCTAACAGTCACACCTTTGTAGCATCTGATGCCCATATATTGAGCTGTAGGTGTCCTAATTGGATGAAACTAGTGTCTCATTAAATCTAATATCGATGTCTAGAATTTTCATGAAGACATCGAATCCAAATTCATGCATTAAGAGCGTTAAATAAGAATAATACGCTAACTGCTAAGAATGCTACGAGTTAAACAACCTTGTGAATGTGCCCAGTGGATAACCAAGTGCCTTAGCTAAGTTAAGAAGCGTCCGGTGAAGCTAATCAAGCGTCTATTCAGAATACAAACATTATGAAGGCTGGAGAAGTAATTTTGAATGAAGTATTAAGATATTCAAAGTCCAAGCTGGACCAAAAAATAAGGTACCATTTTCTATAAAGTCCTGAAGCATCAAGTACTGTAATAGAAGAACACAAAAGCTTTTGCAATTTTAATAGAAGAAAAAGAAGACAAGCGTGAATAAAAACAAAAGTACAAATGCTACAAAAGCAAAAACACTGAAGATTGAAGTCAAGCGCCTGCTGCGTATAATCAAGCGCCCGAAACGTCGTATTTTAAGGTATGCTCGTCAAAATGTAGTGATCTTTGTTTTTTTAAGAAAGATAAGAGAAATACCAACATTTTTCTTGGAGAAGTCGAGATCTGAACCAATCTCTATCTGAGTGAAATTCCTTCTTCAAGCTCTGGATGTGATATTGTTTGTGACAATCAGAACATGCAAGTGTCTGCTGACAATTTCGGGAGCTTTAGGCGTTTAAAAGCATCAATCTTGGTATCGTTGCAATGCTTAGAAATAACTGCAGCTCTCATGAAGACGCCAAGAGTGAAATCGATATCTGTCTTTGTCAAATCGCATCGGTAAGTTTTTGACGTGATATTGTTCCTAACAGTCAAACCTTTGTAGCGTCTGATGCCCATATATTGAGCTGTAGGTGTCCGAATTTGATGAAACTGGTGTCTCATTAAAGCTAATATCCATATCTAGAAGTTTCATGAAGACTTCGAATCCTAATTCATTCATTAAGAGGGTCAAATAAGAATAATACACTAATTGCTAAGAATGCTACGAGTTAAACAGCCTTGTGAATGTGCCCAGTGGATAACCAAGCGCCTTAGCTAATTTAAGAAGCGTACGGTGAAGATAATCAATCGTCTATTCAGAATAAAACATTATGAAAGCTGGAGAAGTAATTTTGAATGAAGTATTAAGATATTCAAATTCCAAGCTTGACCAGAAAATAAGGTACCCTTTTCTATAAACTCCTGAAGCATGAAGTACTGTAATAGAAGAAGAAAAAATCTTCTGCAATTGTAATAGAAGAAAGATAAGACAGCTTGAATAAAGACAAAAGTACAAATGCTGCCAAAACAAAAACACTGAAGATTAAAGTCAAGCGCCCGAAACGTCGTATTTTGATGTACGCTCGTCTAAATGAAGTGATCTTTGTTTTTTTTTTAAGAAAGATAAGAGAAATATCTACATGTTTCCTGGAGAAGTTGAGATCTGAACCATTCTCTATCTGAGGGAAATTCCTTCTTCAAGCTCTAGATGTGATACTATTCGTGACAATCAGAACATGCAAGTGTTTGCTGACAATTTCTGGAGCGGTGTTGAAAAGCATCAATCTTGGTGTCGTTGGAATGCTTAGAAATAACTGCAACTCTCATGAAGACGCCAAGAGTGAAATCGATATCTATCTTTGTCAAATCGCATCGGTATGTTTTTGACGTGTTATTGCTCCTAACAGTCATACCTTTGTAGCGTCTGATGCCCATATATTGTGTTGTAGGTGTCCGAATTGGATGAAACTGGTGTCTCATTAAAGCTAATATCCATATCTAGAAGTTTCATGAAGACATCGAATCCTAATTCATGCATTAAGAGGGTCAAATAAGAATAATACGCTAACTGCTAAGAATGCTACGAGTTAAACAGCCTTGTGAATGTGCCCAGTGGATAACCAAGCGCCTTGGCTAATTTAAGAAGTGTTCGGTGAAGCTAATCAAGCGTCTATTCAGAATACATACATTATGAAGGCTGGAGAAGTAATTTTGAATGAAGTATTAAGATATTCAAAGTCCAAGCTTGACCACAAAATAAGGTACCCTTTTCTATAAAGTCCCGAAGCATGAAGTACTGTAATAGAAGAAGAAAAAAGGTTCTGAAATTGTAATAGAAGAAAGATAAGACAAGCATGAATAAACAATAAAGTACAAAAGCTGCAAAAGCAAAAACTCTGAAGATTGAAGTCAAGCGCCTGCTGCCGATAATCAAGCGCCCGAAACATCGTATTTTGAGGTACGCTCGTCGAAATGAAGTGATCTTTGTTTTTTTAAGAAAGATAAGGGAAGTACCTACATGTTTCCTGGAGAAGTCGAGATCTGAACCAATCTCTATCTGAGTGAAATTCCTTCTTCAAGCTCTAGATGTGATACTGTTCATGACAATCAGAACATGCAAGTGTCTGCTGACAATTTCTGGAGCTTTAGGCATTTAAAAGCATCAATCTTGGTATCGTTGGAATGCTTAGCAATAACTGCAACTCTCATGAAGACGCCAAGAGTGAAATCGATATCTATCTTTGTCAAATCGCATCGGTAAGTTTTTGACGTGATATTGTTCCTAACAGTCATACCTTTGTAGCATCTGATGCCCATATATTGAGCTGTAGGTGTCCTAATTGGATGAAACTAGTGTCTCATTAAAGCTAATATCGAAGTCTAGAATTTTCATGAAGACA
The DNA here is from genome assembly GCA_039655645.1 of Ammopiptanthus mongolicus. Taxonomy (NCBI): domain Eukaryota; kingdom Viridiplantae; phylum Streptophyta; class Magnoliopsida; order Fabales; family Fabaceae; genus Ammopiptanthus; species Ammopiptanthus mongolicus. The sequence goes on from CM077349.1 coordinate 39,250,169, forward strand.
TCGAATCCAAATTCATGCATTAAGAGCGTTAAATAAGAATAATACGCTAACTGCTAAGAATGCTACGAGTTAAATAGCCTTGTGAATGTGCCCAGTGGATAACCAAGCGCCTTAGCTAAGTTAAGAAGCGTCCGGTGAAGCTAATCAAGTGTCTATTCAGAATACAAACATTATGAAGGCTGGAGAAGTAATTTTGAATGAAGTATTAAGATATTCAAAGTCCAAGCTGGACCAGAAAATAAGGTACCATTTTCTATAAAGTCCTGAAGCATCAAGTACTGTAATAGAAGAACACAAAAGCTTTTGCAATTTTAATAGAAGAAAGAGAAGACAAGCGTGAATAAAAACAAAAGTACAAATGCTACAAAAGCAAAAACACTGAAGATTGAAGTCAAGCGCCTGCTGCGTATAATCAAGCGCCCGAAACGTCGTATTTTAAGGTATGCTCGTCAAAATGAATTGATCTTTGTTTTTTTAAGAAAGATAAGAGAAATACCAACATTTTTCCTGGAGAAGTCGAGATCTGAACCAATCTCTATCTGAGTGAAATTCCTTCTTCAAGCTCTGAATGTGATATTGTTTGTGAAAATCAGAACATGCAAGTGTCTGCTGACAATTTCGGGAGCTTTAGGTGTTTAAAAGCATCAATCTTCGTATCGTTGCAATGCTTAGAAATAACTGCAGCTCTCATGAACACGCCAAGAGTGAAATCGATATCTGTCTTTGTCAAATCGCATCGGTAAGTTTTTGACGTGATATTGTTCCTAACAGTCAAACCTTTGTAGCGTCTGATGCCCATATATTGAGCTGTAGGTGTCCGAATTTGATGAAACTGGTGTCTTATTAAAGCTAATATCCATATCTAGAAGTTTCATGAAGACTTCGAATCCTAATTCATTCATTAAGAGGGTCAAATAAGAATAATACGCTAATTGCTAAGAATGCTACGAGTTAAACAGCCTTGTGAATGTGCCCAGTGGATAACCAAGTGCCTTAGCTAATTTATGAAGCGTACGGTGAAGATAATCAATCGTCTATTCAGAATAAAACATTATGAAAGCTGGAGAAGTAATTTTGAATGAAGTATTAAGATATTCAAATTCCAAGCTTGACCAGAAAATAAGGTACCCTTTTCTATAAACTCCTGAAGCATGAAGTACTGTAATAGAAGAAGAAAAAAGCTTCTGCAATTGTAATAGAAGAAAGATAAGACAAGCTTGAATAAAGACAAAAGTACAAATGCTGCAAAAACAAAAACACTGAAGATTGAAGTCAAGCGCCCGAAACGTCGTAATTTGATGTACGCTCGTCTAAATGAAGTGATCTTTGATTTTTTTTTTTTAAGAAAGATAAGAGAAATATCTACATGTTTCCTGGAGCAGTCGAGATCTGAACCATTCTCTATCTGAGGGAAATTCCTTCTTCAAGCTCTAGATGTGATACTATTCGTGACAATCAGAACATGCAAGTGTCTGCTGACAATTTCTGGAGCTTTAGGTGTTTAAAAGCATCAATCTTGGTGTCGTTGGAATGCTTAGAAATAACTGCAACTCTCATGAAGACGCCAAGAGTGAAATCGATATCTATCTTTGTCAAATCGCATCGGTATGTTTTTGACGTGTTATTGCTCCTAACAGTCATACCTTTGTAGCGTCTGATGCCCATATATTGTGTTGTAGGTGTCCGAATTGGATGAAACTGGTGTCTCATTAAAGCTAATATCCATATCTAGAAGTTTCATGAAGACATCGAATCCTAATTCATGCATTAAGAGGGTCAAATAAGAATAATACGCTAACTGCTAAGAATGCTACGAGTTAAACAGCCTTGTGAATGTGCCCAGTGGATAACCAAGCGCCTTGGCTAATTTAAGAAGTGTTCGGTGAAGCTAATCAAGCGTCTATTCAGAATACATACATTATGAAGGCTGGAGAAGTAATTTTGAATGAAGTATTAAGATATTCAAAGTCCAAGCTTGACCACAAAATAAGGTACCCTTTTCTATAAAGTCCCGAAGCATGAAGTACTGTAATAGAAGAAGAAAAAAGGTTCTGAAATTGTAATAGAAGAAAGATAAGACAAGCGTAAATAAACAAAAAAGTACAAAAGCTGCAAAAGCAAAAACTCTGAAGATTGAAGTCAAGCGCCTGCTGCCGATAATCAAGCGCCCGAAACATCGTATTTTGAGGTACGCTCGTCAAAATGAATTGATCTTTGTTTTTTTAAGAAAGATAAGAGAAATACCTACATGTTTCCTGGAGAAGTCGAGATCTGAACCAATCTCTATCTGAGTGAAATTCCTTCTTCAAGCTCTAGATGTGATACTGTTCATGACAATCAGAACATGCAAGTGTCTGCTGACAATTTCTGGAGCTTTAGGCATTTAAAAGCATCAATCTTGGTATCGTTGGAATGCTTAGCAATAACTGCAACTCTCATGAAGACGCCAAGAGTGAAATCGATATCTATCTTTGTCAAATCGCATCGGTAAGTTTTTGACGTGATATTGTTCCTAACAGTCATACCTTTGTAGCGTCTGATGCCCATATATTGAGCTGTAGGTGTCCGAATTGGATGAAACTGGTGTCTCATTAAAGCTAATATCCATATCTAGAAGTTTCATGAAGACATCGAATCCTAATTCATGCATTAAGAGGGTCAAATAAGAATAATACGCTAACTGCTAAGAATGCTACGAGTTAAACAGCCTTGTGAATGTGCCCAGTGGATAACCAAGCGCCTTAGCTAATTTAAGAAGCGTCCGGTGAAGCTAATCAAGCATCTATTCAGAATACAAACATTATGAAGGCTGGAGAAGTAATTTTGAATGAAGTATTAAGATATTCAAAGTCCAAGCTTGACCAGAAAATAAGGTACCATTTTCTATAAAGTCCTGAAGCATCAAGTACTGTAATAGAAGAACACAAAAGCTTCTGCAATTGTAATAGAAGAAAGAGAAGACAAGCGTGAATAAAAACAAAAGTACAAATGCTACAAAAGCAAAAACACTGAAGATTGAAGTCAAGCGCCTGCTGCGATAATCAAGCGCCCGAAACATCGTATTTTGAGGTACGCTCGTCAAAATGAATTGATCTTTGTTTTTTTAAGAAAGATAAGAGAAATACCTACATTTTTCCTGGAGAAGTCGAGATCTGAACCAATCTCTATCTGAGTGAAATTCCTTCTTCAAGCTCTGATGTGATACTGTTTGTGACAATCAGAACATGCAAGTGTCTGCTGACAATTTCTGGAGCTTTAGGTGTTTAAAAGCATCAATCTTGGTATCGTTGGAATGCTTAGAAATAACTGCAACTCTCATGAAGACGCCAAGAGTGAAATCGATATCTATCTTTGTCAAATCGCATCGGTAAGTTTTTGACGTGATATTGTTCCTAACAGTCATACCTTTGTAGCGTCTGATGCCCATATATTGAGCTGTAGGTGTCCGAATTGGATGAAACTGGTGTCTTATTAAAGCTAATATCCATATCTAGAAGTTTCATGAAGACATCGAATCCTAATTCATGCATTAAGAGGGTCAAATAAGAATAATACGCTAACTGCTAAGAATGCTACGAGTTAAACAGCCTTGTGAATGTGCCCAGTGGATAACCAAGCGCCTTAGCTAATTTAAGAAGCGTTCGGTGAAGCTAATCAAGCGTCTATTCAGAATAAAACATTATGAAGGCTGGAGAAGTAATTTTGAATGAAGTATTAAGATATTCAAAGTCCAAGCTTGACCAGAAAATAAGGTACCCTTTTCTATAAAGTCCTGAAGCATGAAGTACTGTAATAGAAGAAGAAAAAAGCTTCTGCAATTGTAATAGAAGAAAGATAAGACAAGCGTGAATAAAGACAAAAGTACAAATGCTGCAAAAACAAAAACACTGAAGATTGAAGTCAAGCGCCCGAAACGTCGTATTTTGAGGTACGCTCGTCGAAATGAAGTGATCTTTTTTTTTTTAAGAAAGATAAGAGAAATACCTACATGTTTCCTGGAGAAGTCGAGATCTGAACCAATCTCTATCTGAGTGAAATTCCTTCTTCAAGCTCTAGATGTGATACTGTTCGTGACAATCAGAACATGCAAGTGTCTGCTGACAATTTCTGGAGCTTTAGGTGTTTAAAAGCATCAATCTTGGTATCGTTGGAATGCTTAGAAATAACTGCAACTCTCATGAAGACGCCAAGAGTGAAATCGATATCTATCTTTGTCAAATCGCATCGGTAAGTTTTTGACGTGATATTGTTCCTAACAGTCATACCTTTGTAGCGTCTGATGCCCATATATTGAGCTGTAGGTGTCCGAATTGGATGAAACTGGTGTCTCATTAAAGCTAATATCCATATCTAGAAGTTTCATGAAGACATCGAATCCTAATTCATGCATTAAGAGGGTCAAATAAGAATAATACGCTAACTGCTAAGAATGCTACGAGTTAAACAGCCTTGTGAATGTGCCCAGTGGATAACCAAGCGCCTTGGCTAATTTAAGAAGTGTTCGGTGAAGCTAATCAAGCGTCTATTCAGAATACATACATTATGAAGGCTGGAGAAGTAATTTTGAATGAAGTATTAAGATATTCAAAGTCCAAGCTTGACCAGAAAATAAGGTACCCTTTTCTATAAAGTCCTGAAGCATGAAGTACTGTAATAGAAGAAGAAAAAATCTTCTGCAATTGTAATAGAAGAAAGATAAGACAAGCGTGAATAAAAAAAAAGTACAAAAGCTGCAAAAGCAAAACACTGAAGATTGAAGTCAAGCGCCTGCTGCCGATAATCAAGCGCCCGAAACGTCGTATTTTGAGGTACGCTCGTCAAAATGAAGTGATCTTTGTTTTTTTAAGAAAGATAAGAGAAATACCTACATGTTTCCTGGAGAAGTCGAGATCTGAACCAATCTCTATCTGAGTGAAATTCCTTCTTCAAGCTCTAGATGTGATACTGTTTGTGACAATCAGAACATGCAAGTGTCTGCTGACAATTTCTGGAGCTTTAGGTGTTTAAAAGCATCAATCTTGGTATCGTTGGAATGCTTAGAAATAACTGCAACTCTCATGAAGACGCCAAGAGTGAAATCGATATCTATCTTTGTCAAATCGCATCGGTAAGTTTTTGACGTGATATTGTTCCTAACAGTCATACCTTTGTAGCGTCTGATGCCCATATATTGAGCTGTAGGTGTCCGAATTGGATGAAACTAGTGTCTTATTAAAGCTAATATCCATATCTAGAAGTTTCATGAAGACATCGAATCCTAATTCATGCATTAAGAGGGTCAAATAAGCATAATACGCTAACTGCTAAGAATGCTACGAGTTAAACAGCCTTGTGAATGTGCCCAGTGGATAACCAAGCGCCTTGGCAATTTAAGAAGCGTTCGGTGAAGCTAATCAAGCGTCTATTCAGAATACAAACATTATGAAGGCTGGAGAAGTAATTTTGAATGAAGTATTAAGATATTCAAAGTCCAAGCTTGACCAGAAAATAAGGTACCCTTTTCTATAAAGTCCCGAAGCATGAAGTACTGTAATAGAAGAAGAAAAAAGATTCTGCAATTGTAATAGAAGAAAGATAAGACAAGCGTGAATAAAGAAAAAGTACAAAAGCTGCAAAAGCAAAAACACTGAAGATTGAAGTCAAGCGCCTGCTGCCGATAATCAAGCGCCCGAAACGTCGTATTTTGAGGTACGCTCGTCGAAATGAAGTGATCTTTGTTTTTTTAAGAAAGATAAGAGAAATACCTACATGTTTCTTGGAGAAGTCGAGATCTGAACCAATCTCTATCTGAGTGGAATTCCTTCTTCAAGCTCTAGATGTGATACTATTCGTGACAATCAGAACATGCAAGTGTCTGCTGACAATTTCTGGTGCTTAAGGCATTTAAAAGCATCAATCTTGGTATCGTTGGAATGCTTAGAAATAATTGCAACTCTCATGAAGACCCCAAGAGTGAAATCGATGTCTACCATTGTCAAATCGCATTGGTAAGTTTTTGACGTGATATTGTTCCTAGCAGTCATACCATTGTAGGGTCTGATGCCCAAATATTGAGCTGTAGGTATCCGAATTGGATGAAATTGGTGTCTCGTTAAAGATAATACCCATATCTAGAAGTTTCACGAAGACATCGAATCCTAATTCATGCATTAAGAGGGTCAAATAAGAATAATACGCTAACTGCTAAGAATGCTACGAGTTAAACAGCCTTGTGAATGTGCCCAGTGGATAACCAAGCGCCTTGGCTAATTTAAGAAGTGTTCGGTGAAGCTAATCAAGCGTCTATTCAGAATACATACATTATGAAGGTTGGAGAAGTAATTTTGAATGAAGTATTAAGATATTCAAAGTCCAAGCTTGACCAGAAAATAAGGTACTATTTTCTATAAAGTCCTGAAGTATCAAGTACCGTAATAGAAGAACACAAAATCTTCTGCAATTTTAATAGAAGAAAGAGAAGACAAGCGTGAATAAAAACAAAAGTACAACTGCTACAAAATCAAAGACACTGAAGATTGAAGTCAAGCGCCTGCTGCGTATAATCAAGCGCCTGAAACGTCGTATTTTAAGGTATGCTCGTCAAAATGAAGTGATCTTTGTTTTTTTAAGAAAGATAAGAGAAATACCAACATTTTTCCTGGAGAAGTCGAGATCTGAACCAATCTCTATCTGAGTGAAATTCCTTCTTCAAGCTCTGGATGTGATATTGTTTGTGACAATCAGAACATGCAAGTGTCTGCTGACAATTTCGGGAGCTTTAGGTGTTTAAAAGCATCAATCTTGGTATAGTTTCAATGCTTAGAAATAACTGCAGTCTCATGAAGACGCCAAGAGTGAAATCGATATCTGTCTTTGTCAAATCGCATCGGTAAGTTTTTGACGTGATATTGTTCCTAACAGTCAAACCGTTGCAGCGTCTGATGCCCATATATTGAGCTGTAGGTGTCCGAATTGGATGAAACTGGTGTCTTATTAAAGCTAATATCCATATCTAGAAGTTTCATGAAGACATCGAATCCTAATTCATGCATTAAGAGGGTCAAAGAAGCATAATACGCTAACTGCTAAGAATGCTACGAGTTAAACAGCGTTGTGAATGTGTCCAGTGGATAACCAAGCACCTTAGCCAATTAAAGAAGCGTCCGGTGAATCTAATCAAGCTTCTATTCAAAATAAAAACATTATGAAGGCTGGAGAAGTAATTTTGAATGAAGTATTAAGATATTGAAAGTCCAAGCTTGACCAGAAAATAAGGTACCCTTTTCTATAAAGTCCCGAAGCATGAAGTACTGTAAGAGAAGAAAGAAAAAAGATTCTGCAATTGTAATAGAAGAAAGATAAGACAAGCGTGAAAAAAGACAAAAGTACAAAAGCTGCAAAAGCAAAAACACTGAAGATTGAAGTCAAGCGCCTGCAGCTGATAATCAAGCGCCCGAAACGTCGTATTTTGAGGTACGCTCGTCGAAATGAAGTGATCTTTGTTTTTTTAAGAAAGATAAGAGAAATACCTACATGTTTCTTGGAGAAGTCGAGATCTGAACCAATCTCTATCTGAGTGGAATTCCTTCTTCAAGCTCTAGATGTGATACTATTCGTGACAATCAGAACATGCAAGTGTCTGCTGACAATTTCTGGAGCTTTAGGCATTTAAAAGCATCAATCTTGGTATCGTTGGAATGCTTAGAAATAATTGCAACTCTCATGAAGACGCCAAGAGTGAAATCGATGTCTACCATTGTCAAATCGCATTGGTAAGTTTTTGACGTGATATTGTTCCTAGCAGTCATACCTTTGTAGGGTCTGATGCCCATATATTGAGCTGTAGGTGTCCGAATTGGATGAAACTGGTGTCTCGTTAAAGCTAATACCCATATCTAGAAGTTTCATGAAGACATCGAATCCTAATTCATGCATTAAGAGGGTCAAATAAGCATAATACGCTAACTGCTAAGAATGCTACGAGTTAAACAGCCTTGTGAATGTGCCCAGTGGATAACCAAGCGCCTTGGCTAATTTAAGAAGTGTTCGGTGAAGCTAATCAAGCGTCTATTCAGAATACATACATTATGAAGGCTGGAGAAGTAATTTTGAATGAAGTATTAAGATATTCAAAGTCCAAGCTTGACCAGAAAATAAGGTACCATTTTCTATAAAGTCCTGAAGCATCAAGTACTGTAATAGAAGAACACAAAATCTTCTGCAATTGTAATAGAAGAAAGAGAAGACAAGCGTGAATAAAAACAAAAGTACAACTGCTACAAAATCAAAGACACTGAAGATTGAAGTCAAGCGCCTGCTGCGTATAATCAAGCGCCCGAAACGTCGTATTTTAAGGTATGCTCGTCAAAATGAAGTGATCTTTGTTTTTTTAAGAAAGATAAGAGAAATACCAACATTTTTCCTGGAGAAGTCGAGATCTGAACCAATCTCTATCTGAGTGAAATTCCTTCTTCAAGCTCTGGATGTGATATTGTTTGTGACAATCAGAACATGCAAGTGTCTGCTGACAATTTCGGGAGCTTTAGGTGTTTAAAAGCATCAATCTTGGTATCGTTGCAATGCTTAGAAATAACTGCAGCTCTCATGAAGACGCCAAGAGTGAAATCGATATCTGTCTTTGTCAAATCGCATCGGTAAGTTTTTGACGTGATATTGTTCCTAACAGTCAAACCGTTGCAGCGTCTGATGCCCATATATTGAGCTGTTGGTGTCCGAATTGGATGAAACTGATTAAAGCTAATATCCATATCTAGAAGTTTCATGAAGACATCGAATCCTAATTCAGGCATTAAGAGGGTCAAATAAGCATAATACGCTAACTGCTAAGAATGCTACGAGTTAAACAGCGTTGTGAATGTGTCCAGTGGATAACCAAGCACCTTAGCCAATTAAAGAAGCGTCCGGTGAATCTAATCAAGCTTCTATTCGGAATACAAACATTATGAAGGCTGGAGAAGTAATTTTGAATGAAGTATTAAGATATTGAAAGTCCAAGCTTGACCAGAAAATAAGGTACCCTTTTCTATAAAGTCCTGAAGCATGAAGTACTGTAATAGAAGAAGAAAAAATCTTCTGCAATTGTAATAGAAGAAAGATAAGACGAGCGTGAAAAAAACAAAAGTACAAAAGCTACAAAAGCAAAAACACTGAAGATTGAAGTCAAGCGCCTGCTGCTGATAATCAAGCGCCCGAAACGTCGTATTTTGAGGTACGCTCGTCGAAATGAAGTGATCTTTGTTTTTTTAAGAAAGATAAGAGAAATACCTACATGTTTCCTGGAGAAGTCGAGATCTGAACCAATCTCTATCTGAGTGAAATTCCTTCTTCAAGCTCTAGATGTGATACTATTCGTGACAATCAGAACATGCAAGTGTCTGCTGACAATTTCTGGAGCTTTAGGTGTTTAAAAGCATCAATCTTGGTATCGTTGGAATGCTTAGAAATAATTGCAACTCTCATGAAGACGCCAAGAGTGAAATCGATATCTATCTTTGTCAAATCGCATCGGTAAGTTTTTGACGTGATATTGTTCCTAACAGTCATACCTTTGTAGCGTCTGATGCCCATATATTGAGCTGTAGGTGTCCGAATTGGATGAAACTAGTGTCTCATTAAAGCTAATATCCATATCTAGAAGTTTCATGAAGACATCGAATCCTAATTCATGCATTAAGAGGGTCAAATAAGCATAATACGCTAACTGCTAAGAATGCTACGAGTTAAACAGCCTTGTGAATGTGCCCAGTGGATAACCAAGCGCCTTAGCTAATTTAAAAAGCGTCCGGTGAAGCTAATCAAGCGTCTATTCAGAATACAAACATTATGAAGGCTGGAGAAGTAATTTTGAATGAAGTATTAAGATATTCAAAGTCCAAGCTTGACCAGAAAATAAGGTACCCTTTTCTATAAAGTCCTGAAGCATGAAGTACTGTAATAGAAGAACACAAAATCTTCTGCAATTGTAATAGAAGAAAGAGAAGACAAGCGTGAATAAAACAAAAGTACAAAAGCTCCAAAAGCAAAAACACTGAAGATTGAAGTCAAGCGCCTGCTGCGATAATCAAGCGCCCGAAACGTCGTATTTTGAGGTACGCTCGTCGAAATGAAGTGATCTTTGTTTTTTTAAGAAAGATAAGAGAAATACCTACATGTTTCCTGGAGAAGTCGAGATCTGAACCAATCTCTATCTGAGTGAAATTCCTTCTTCAAGCTCTGGATGTGATACTGTTTGTGACAATCAGAACATGCAAGTGTCTGCTGACAATTTCGGAGCTTTAGGTGTTTAAAAGCATCAATCTTGGTATCGTTGGAATGCTTAGAAATAACTGCAACTCTCATGAAGACGCCAAGAGTGAAATCGATATCTATCTTTGTCAAATCGCATCGGTAAGTTTTTGACGTGATATTGTTCCTAACAGTCATACCTTTGTAGCGTCTGATGCCCATATATTGAGCTGTAGGTGTCCGAATTGGATGAAACTGGTGTCTCGTTAAAGCTAATATCCATATCTAGAAGTTTCATGAAGACATCGAATCCTAATTCATGCATTAAGAGGGTCAAAGAAGCATAATACGCTAACTGCTAAGAATGCTACGAGTTAAACAGCCTTGTGAATGTGCCCAGTGGATAACCAAGCGCCTTAGCCAATTAAAGAAGCGTCCGGTGAAGCTAATCAAGCGTCTATTCAGAATACAAACATTATGAAGGCTGGAGAAGTAATTTTGAATGAAGTATTAAGATATTGAAAGTCCAAGCTTGACCAGAAAATAAGGTACCCTTTTCTATAAAGTCCTGAAGCATGAAGTACTGTAATAGAAGAAGAAAAAAGCTTCTGCAATTGTAATAGAAGAAAGATAAGACAAGCGTGAAAAAAACAAAAGTACAAAAGCTACAAAAGCAAAAACACTGAAGATTGAAGTCAAGCGCCTGCTGCCAATAATCAAGCGCCCGAAACGTCGTATTTTGAGGTACGCTCGTCGAAATGAAGTGATCTTTGTTTTTTTAAGAAAGATAAGAGAAATACCTACATGTTTCCTGGAGAAGTCGAGATCTGAACCAATCTCTATCTGAGTGAAATTCCTTCTTCAAGCTCTAGATGTGATACTATTCGTGACAATCAGAACATGCAAGTGTCTGCTGACAATTTCTGGAGCTTTAGGTGTTTAAAAGCATCAATCTTGGTATCGTTGGAATGCTTAGAAATAACTGCAACTCTCATGAAGACGCCAAGAGTGAAATCGATCTCTATCTTTGTCAAATTGCATCGGTAAGTTTTTGACGTGATATTGTTCCTAACAGTCATACCTTTGTAGTGTCTGATGCCCATATATTGAGCTGTAGGTGTCCGAATTGGATGAAACTGGTGTCTTATTAAAGCTAATATCCATATCTAGAAGTTTCATGAAGACATTGAATCCTAATTCATGCATTAAGAGGGTCAAATAAGCATAATACGCTAACTGCTAAGAATGCTACGAGTTAAACAGCCTTGTGAATGTGCCCAGTGGATAACCAAGTGCCTTAGCTAATTTAAAAAGCGTCCGGTGAAGCTAATCAAGCGTCTATTCAGAATACAAACATTATGAAGGCTGGAGAAGTAATTTTGAATGAAGTATTAAGATATTGAAAGTCCAAGCTTGACCAGAAAATAAGGTACCATTTTCTATAAAGTCCTGAAGCATGAAGTACTGTAATAGAAGAAGAAAAAAGCTTCTGCAATTTTAATAGAAGAAAGTGAAGACAAGCGTGAATAAAAACAAAAGTACAAATGCTACAAAAGCATCGATCTTGGTATCGTTGGAAGTGTTAGAGAAATATCCGCAACTCTCCTGAAGAGGTCAAGAGCGAAATCGATCTCTATCTTTGTCAAATTGCATCCGTAACTCGGGGACATTATGTTGTTCCTGCCAGTCATACCTTTGTAGTGTTTGATGACCATATATTGAGCTGGTGGTGTCCGAATTGGATGAAACCAGTGTCTCATTAAAGCTAATATCCATATCTAGAAGTTTCATGAAGACATCGAATCCTAATTCATGCATTAAGAGGGTCAAATAAGAAAATACGCTAACTGCTAAGAATGCTACGAGTTAAACAGCCTTGTGAATGTGCCCAGTGGATAACCAAGCGCCTTAGCAAATTTAAGAAGCGTCGGTGAAGCTAATCAAGCGTCTATTCAGAATACAAACATTATGAAGGCTGGAGAAGTAATTTTGAATGAAGTATTAAGATATTGAAATTCCAAGCTTGACCAGAAAATAAGGTACCCTTTTCTATAAAGTCCTGAAGCATGAAGTACTGTAATAGAAGAAGAAAAAAGCTTCTGCAATTGTAATAGAAGAAAGATAAGACAAGCGTGAATAAAGACAAAAGTACAAAAGCTACAAAAGCAAAAACACTGAAGATTGAAGTCAAGCGCATGCTGCCGATAATCAAGCGCCGAAATGTCGTATTTTGAGGTACGCTCATCGAAATGAAGTCATTTTTTTTTTTTAAGAAAGATAAGAGAAATACCTACATGTTTCCTGGAGAAGTCGAGATCTGAACCAATCTCTATCTGAGTGAAATTCCTTCTTCAAGCTCTAGATGTGATACTATTCGTGACAATCAGAACATGCAAGTGTCTGCTGACAATTTCTGGAGCTTTAGGTGTTTAAAAGCATCAATCTTGGTGTCGTTGGAATGCTTAGAAATAACTGCAACTCTCATGAAGACGCCAAGAGTGAAATCGATATCTATCTTTGTCAAATCGCATCGGTAAGTTTTTGACGTGTTATTGTTCCTAACAGTCATACCTTTGTAGCGTTTGATGCCCATATATTGTGTTGTAGGTGTCCGAATTGGATGAAACTGGTGTCTCATTAAAGCTAATATCCATATCTAGAAGTTTCATGAAGACATCGAATCCTAATTCATGCATTAAGAGCGTCAAATAAGCATAATACGATAACTGCTAAGAATGCTACGAGTTAAACAGCCTTGTGAATGTGCCCAGTGGATAACCAAGCGCCTTAGCTAATTTAAGAAGCGTCCGGTGAAGCTAATCAAGCGTCTATTCAGAATACAAACATTATGAAGGCTGGAGAAGTAATTTTGAATGAAGTATTAAGATATTCAAAGTCCAAGCTTGACCAGAAAATAAGGTACCATTTTCTATAAAGTCCTGAAGCATCAAGTACAGTAATAGAAGAATAAAAAAGCTTTTTCAATTTTAATAGAAGAAAGAGAAGACAAGCGTGAATAAAAACAAAAGTACAAATGCTACAAAAGCAAAAACACTGAAGATTGAAGTCAAGCGCCTGCTGATCAAGCGCCCGAAACGTCGTATTTTGAGGTACGCTCGTCGAAATGAAGTGATCTTTGTTTTTTTAAGAAAGATAAGAGAAATACCTACATGTTTCCTGGAGAAGTCGAGATCTGAACCAATCTCTATCTGAGTGAAATTCCTTCTTCAAGCTCTAGATGTGATACTATTCGTGACAATCAGAACATGCAAGTGTCTGCTGACAATTTCTGGAGCTTTAGGTGTTTAAAAGCATCAATCTTGGTATCGTTGGAATGCTTAGAAATAACTGCAACTCTCATGAAGACGCCAAGAGTGAAATCGATATCTATCTTTGTCAAATCGCATCGGTAAGATTTTGACGTGAGATTGTTCCTAACAGTCATACCTTTGTTGCATCTGATGCCCATATATTGAGCTGTAGGTGTCCGAATTGGATGAAACTCATTAAAGCTAATATCCATGTCTAGAAGTTTCATGAAGACATCGAATCCAAATTCATGCATTAAGAGCGTCAAATAAGCATAATACGCTAACTGGTAAGAATGCTACGAGTTAAACAGCCTTGTGAATGTGCCCAGTGGATAACCAAGTGCCTTAGCTAATTTAAGAAGCGTCTGGTGAAGCTAATCAAGCGTCTATTCAGAATACAAACATTATGAAGGCTGGAGAAGTAATTTTGAATGAAGTATTAAGATATTCAAAGTCCAAGCTTGATTAGAAAATAAGGTACCATTTTCTATAACGTCCTGAAGCATCAAGTACTGTAATAGAAGAACACAAAAGCTTTTGCAATTTTAATAGAAGATAGAGAAGACAAGCGCGAATAAAAACAAAAGTACAAATCCTACAAAAGCAAAAACACTGAAGATTGAAGTCAAGCGCCTGCTGCCAATAATCAAGCGCCCGAAACGGCGTATTTTGAGGTATGTAGTGATTTTTGTTTTTTTAAGAAAGATAAGAGAAATGCCTACATGTTTCCTGGAGAAGTCGAGATCTGAACCAATCTCTATCTGAGTGAAATTCCTTCTTCAAGCTCTAGATGTGATACTGTTCGTGACAATCAGAACATGCAAGTGTCTGCTGACAATTTCTGGAGCTTTAGGTGTTTAAAAGCATCAATCTTGGTATCGTTGGAATGCTTAGAAATAACTGCAACTCTCATGAAGACGCCAAGAGTGAAATCGATATCTATCTTTGTCAAATCGCATCGGTTATATTTTGACGTGAGATTGTTCCTAACAGTCATACCTTTGTTGCATCTGATGCCCATATATTGAGCTGTAGGTGTCCGAATTGGATGAAACTCATTAAAGCTAATATCCATGTCTAGAAGTTTCATGAAGACATCGAATCCTAATTCAGGCATTAAGAGGGTCAAATAAGCATAATACGCTAACTACTAAGAATGCTACGAGTTAAACAGCCTTGTGAATGTGCCCAGTGGATAACCAAGCACCTTAGCTAATTTAAGAAGCGTCCGGTGAAACTAACCAAGCGTCTATTCAGAATACAAACATTGTGAAGGCTGGAGAAGTAATTTTAAATGAAGTATTAAGATATTCAAAGTCCATGATTGACCATAAAATAAGGTACCATTTTCTATAAAGTCCGAAGCATCAAGTACTGTAATAGAAGAACACAAAAGCGTAAATAAAAACAAAAGTACAACTGCTACAAAATCAAAGACACTGAAGATTGAAGTCAAGCGCCTGCTGCATATAATCAAGCGCCCGAAACGTCGTATTTTAAGGTATGCTTGTCAAAATGAAGTGATCTTTGTTTTTTTAAGAAAGATAAGAGAAATACCAACATTTTTCCTGGAGAAGTCGAGATCTGAACCAATCTCTATCTGAGTGAAATTCCTTCTTCAAGCTCTGGATGTGATATTGTTTGTGACAATCAGAACATGCAAGTGTCTGCTGACAATTTCGGGAGCTTTAGGTGTTTAAAAGCATCAATCTTGGTATCGTTGCAATGCTTAGAAATAACTTCAGCTCTCATGAAGACGCCAAGAGTGAAATCGATATCTGTCTTTGTCGAATCGCATCGGTAAGTTTTTGACGTGAAATTGTTCCTAACAGTCAAACAGTTGCAGCGTCTGATGCCCATATATTGAGCTGTAGGTGTCCGAATTGGATGAAACTGTTGTCTTATTAAAGCTAATATCCATATCTAGAAGTTACATGTAGACATCGAATCCTAATTCATGCATTAAGAGGGTCAAAGAAGCATAATACGCTAACTGCTATGAATGCTACGAGTTAAACAGCGTTGTGAATGTGTCCAGTGGATAACCAAGCACCTTAGCCAATTAAAGAAGCGTCTGGTGAATCTAATCATGCTTTTATACAAAATAAAAACATTATGAAGGCTGGAGAAGTAATTTCGATTGAAGTATTAAGATATTGAAAGTCCAAGCTTGACCAGAAAATAAGGTACCCTTTTTTATAAAGTCCCGAAGCTTGAAGTACTGTAAGAGAAGAAAGAAAAAAGATTCTGCAATTGTAATAGAAGAAAGATAACACAAGCGTGAAAAAAGACAAAACTACAAAAGCTGCAAAAGCAAAAACACTGAAGATTGAAGTCAAGCGCCTGCAGCTGATAATCAAGCGCCCGAAACGTCGTATTTTGAGATACGCTCGTCGAAATGAAGTGATCTTTGTTTTTTTTGGAAAGATAAGATAAATACCTACATGTTTCTTGGAGAAGTCGAGAACTGAACATATCTCTATCTGAGTGAAATTCCTTCTTTAAGCTCTGGAGCTTTTGCCATTTAAAAGAATCAATCTTGGTATCGTTGGAATGCTTAGAAATAATTGCAACTCTCATGAAGACGCCAAGAGTGAAATCGATGTCTACCTTTGTCAAATCGCATTGGTAAGTTTTTGACGTGATATTGTTCCTAGCAGTCATACCTTTGTAGGGTCTGATGCCCATATATTAAGCTGTAGGTGTCCGAATTGGATGAAACTGGTGTCTCGTTAAAGATAATACCCATATCTAAAAGTTTCATGAAGACATCGAATCCTAATTGATGCATTAAGAGGGTCAAATAAGCATAATACGCTAACTGCTAAGAATGCTACGAGTTAAACAGCCTTGTGAATGTGCCCAGTGGATAACCAAGTGCCTTGGCTAATTTAAAAAGTGTCCGGTGAAGCTAATCAAGCGTCTATTCAGAATACATACATTATGAAGGCTGGAGAAGTAATTTTGAATGAAGTATTAAGATATTCAAAGTCCAAGCTTGACCAGAAAATAAGGTACCATTTTTCTATAAAGTCCTGAAGCATCAAGTACTGTAATAGAAGAACACAAAAGCTTTAGCAATTTTAATAGAAGAAAGAGAAGACAAGCGTGAATAAAAACAAAAGTACAAATGCTACAAAAGCAAAAACACTGAAGATTGAAGTCAAGCGCCTGCTGCCAATAATCAAGCGCCCGAAACGGCGTATTGTGATGTACGCTCGTCGAAATGAAGTGATTTTTGTTTTTTAAGAAAGATAAGAGAAATGCCTACATGTTTCCTGGAGAAGTCGAGATCTGAACCAATCCCGATCTGAGTGAAATTCTTTCTTCAAGCTTGCGATGTGATACTGTTCGTGACAATCAGAACATGCAAGCGTCTACTGACAATTTCTGGAGCTTCAGGTGTTCAAAAGCATCGATCTTGGTATCGTTGGAAGTTTTAGAGAAATATCTGCAACTCTCATGAAGAGGTCAAGAGCGAAATCGATCTCTATCTTTGTCAAATTGCATCCGTAAGTCGGGGACATTATGTTGTTCCTGCCAGTCATACCTTTGTAGTGTTTGATGACCATATATTGAGCTGGTGGTGTCCGAATTGGATGAAACCAGTGTCTTATGAAAGCTAATATCCATATCTACATGTTTCATGCAGACATCAAATCCTAATTCGTGCTTTAAGAGGGTCAAAATACGGAAACTGCTAAGAATGCTACGAGTTAAACATCGTTGTGAATGTGTCCAGTGGATAACCAAGCGCCTTAGCCAATTAAAGAAGCGTCCGGTGAATCTAATCAAGCTTCTATTCAGAATACAAACATTATGAAGGCTGGAGAAGTAATTTTGAATGAAGTATTAAGATATTGAAATTCCAAGCTTGACCAGAAAATAAGGTACCATTTTCTATAAAGTCCTGAAGCATGAAGTACTGTAATAGAAGAAGAAAAAAGCTTCTGCAATTGTAATAGAAGAAAGATAAGACAAGCGTGAATAAAGACAAAAGTACAAAAGCTGCAAAAGCAAAAACACTGAAGATTGAAGTCTAGCGCCAGCTGCCAATAATCAAGCGCCCGAAATGTCGTATTTTGAGGTACGCTCATCGAAATGAAGTCATATTTGTTTTTTTTAAGAAAGATAAGAGAAATACCTACATGTTTCCTGGAGAAGTCGAGATCTAAACCAATCTCTATCTGAGTGAAATTCATTCTTCAAGCTCAAGATGTGATACTATTCGTGACAATCAGAACATGCAAGTGTCTGCTGGCAATTTCTGGAGCTTTGCGTGTTTAAAAGCATCAATCTTGGTGTCGTTGGAATGCTTAGAAATAACTGCAACTCTCATGAAGATGCCAAGAGTGAAATTGATACCTAACTTTGTCAAATCGCATCGGTAAGTTTTTGACGTGATGTTGTTCCTAACAGTCATACCTTTGTAGCGTCTGATGCCCATATATTGAGCTGTAGGTGTCCGAATTGGATGAAACTGGTGTCTCATTAAATCTAATATCCATATCTAGAAGTTTCATGAAGACTTTGAATCCTAATTCATGCATTAAGAGGGTCAAATAAGAATAATACGCTAATTGCTAAGAATGCTACGAGTTAAACAGCCTTGTGAATGTGCCCAGTGGATAACCAAGCGCCTTAGCAAATTTAAGAAGCGTACGGTGAAGCTAATCAATCGTCTATTCAGAATAAAACATTATGAAAGCTGGAGAATTAATTTTGAATGAAGTATTAAGATATTGAAATTCCAAGCTTGACCAGAAAATAAGGTACCCTTTTCTATAAACTCCTGAAGCGTGAAGTACTGTAATAGAAGAAGAAAAAAGATTCTGCAATTGTAATAGAAGAAAGATAAGACAAGCTTGGATAAAGACAAAAGTACAAATGCTACAAAAACAAAAACACTGAAGATTGATGTCAAGCGCCCGAAACGTCGTATTTTGATGTGCGCTCGTCTAAATGAAGTGATCTTTGTTTTTTTTTAAGAAAGATAAGAGAAATATCTACATGTTTCCTGGAGAAGTCGAGATCTGAACCATTCTCTATCTGAGTGAAATTCCTTCTTCAAGCTCTAGATGTGATACTATTCGTGACAATCAGAACATGCAAGTGTCTGCTGACAATATCTGGAGCTTTAGGTGTTTAAAAGCATCAATCTTGGTGTTGTTGGAATGCTTAGAAATAACTGCAACTCTCATGAAGACGCCAAGAGTGAAATCGATATCTATCTTTATCAAATCGCATCGGTATGTTTTTCACGTGTTATTGTTCCTAACACTCATACCTTTGTAGCGTCTGATGCCCATATATTGTGTTGTAGGTGTCCGAATTGGATGAAACTGGTGTCTCATTAAAGCTAATATCCATATCTAGAAGTTTCATGCAGACTTCGAATCCTAATTCATGCATTAAGAGGGTCAAATAAGAATAATACGCTAATTGCTAAGAATGCTACGAGTTAAACAGCCTTGTGAATGTGCCCAGTGGATAACCAAGCGCCTTAGCAAATTTAAGAAGCGTACGGTGAAGCTAATCAATCGTCTATTCAGAATAAAACATTATGAAAGCTGGAGAATTAATTTTGAATGAAGTATTAAGATATTGAAATTCCAAGCTTGACCAGAAAATAAGGTACCCTTTTCTATAAACTCCTGAAGCGTGAAGTACTGTAATAGAAGAAGAAAAAAGCTTCTGCAATTGTAATAGAAGAAAGATAAGACAAGCTTGGATAAAGACAAAAGTACAAATGCTACAAAAACAAAAACACTGAAGATTGATGTCAAGCGCCCGAAACGTCGTATTTTGATGTGCGCTCGTCTAAATGAAGTGATCTTTGTTTTTTTTTAAGAAAGATAAGAGAAATATCTACATGTTTCCTGGAGAAGTCGAGATCTGAACCATTCTCTATCTGAGTGAAATTCCTTCTTCAAGCTCTAGATGTGATACTATTCGTGACAATCAGAACATGCAAGTGTCTGCTGACAATATCTGGAGCTTTAGGTGTTTAAAAGCATCAATCTTGGTGTTGTTGGAATGCTTAGAAATAACTGCAACTCTCATGAAGACGCCAAGAGTGAAATCGATATCTATCTTTATCAAATCGCATCGGTATGTTTTTCACGTGTTATTGTTCCTAACACTCATACCTTTGTAGCGTCTGATGCCCATATATTGTGTTGTAGGTGTCCGAATTGGATGAAACTGGTGTCTCATTAAAGCTAATATCCATATCTAGAAGTTTCATGCAGACTTCGAATCCTAATTCATGCATTAAGAGGGTCAAATAAGAATAATACGCTAATTGCTAAGAATGCTACGAGTTAAACAGCCTTGTGAATGTGCCCAGTGGATAACCAAGCGCCTTAGCAAATTTAAAAAGCGTACGGTGAAGCTAATCAATCGTCTATTCAGAATAAAATATTATGAAAGCTGGAGAATTAATTTTGAATGAAGTATTAAGATATTGAAATTCCAAGCTTGACCAGAAAATAAGGTACCCTTTTCTATAAACTCCTGAAGCGTGAAGTACTGTAATAGAAGAAGAAAAAAGCTTCTGCAATTGTAATAGAAGAAAGATAAGACAAGCTTGAATAAAGACAAAAGTACAAATGCTACAAAAACAAAAACACTGAAGATTGATGTCAAGCGCCCGAAACGTCGTATTTTGATGTGCGCTCGTCTAAATGAAGTGATCTTTGTTTTTTTTTAAGAAAGATAAGAGAAATATCTACATGTTTCCTGGAGAAGTCGAGATCTGAACCATTCTCTATCTGAGTGAAATTCCTTCTTCAAGCTCTAGATGTGATACTATTCGTGACAATCAGAACATGCAAGTGTCTGCTGACAATATCTGGAGCTTTAGGTGTTTAAAAGCATCAATCTTGGTGTCGTTGGAATGCTTAGAAATAACTGCAACTCTCATGAAGACGCCAAGAGTGAAATCGATATCTATCTTTATCAAATCGCATCGGTATGTTTTTCACGTGTTATTGTTCTTAACAGTCATACCTTTGTAGCGTCTGATGCCATATATTGTGTTGTAGGTGTCCGAATTGGATGAAACCGGTGTCTAATTAAAGCTAATATCCATATCTAGAAGTTTCATGAAGACATCGAATCCTAATTCATGCATTAAGAGGGTCAAATAAGAATAATACGCTAACTGCTAAGAATGCTACGAGTTAAACAGCCTTGTGAATGTGCCCAGTGGATAACCAAGCGCCTTGGCTAATTTAAGAAGTGTTCGGTGAAGCTAATCAAGCGTCTATTCAGAATACATACATTATGAAGGCTGGAGAAGTAATTTTGAATGAAGTATTAAGATATTCAAAGTCCAAGCTTGACCACAAAATAAGGTACCATTTTCTATAAAGTCCCGAAGCATCAAGTACTGTAATAGAAGAACACAAAAGCTTCAGCAATTGTAATAGATGAAAGAGAAGACAAGCGTGAATAAAAATAAAAGTACAAATGCTACAAAAGCTAAAACACAGAAGATTGAAGTCAAGCGCCTGCTGCCGATAATCAAGCGCCCGAAACGTCGTATTTTTAGGTACGCTAGTCGAAATGAATTGATCTTGGTTTTGTTAGAAATACAAGATAAATACCAACAGGTTTCTTGGAGAAGTCGTGATCTGAACCAATCCCGATCGGAGTGAAATTCTTTCTTCAAACTTGAGATCTGGTACTATTCGAGACAATCAGAACATGCCACCGTCTGCTGACAATTTCTGGAGCTTTAGGTGTTCAAAAGCATCGATCTTGATATCGTTGGAAGGCCTAGACAAAAATTCGCAACTCTCATGAAGAGGTCAAGAGCGAAGTCGATCTCTATCTTTGTCAAGTTGCATCCGTAAGTCGGTGACGTTATGTTGTTCCTGACAGTCATACATTTCTAGCGTTTGATGACCATATATTGAGCTGTAGGTGTCCGAATTGGATGAAACCAGTATTTCATTAAAGCTAATATCCATATCTACATGTTTCATGAAGACATCGAATCCTAATTCGTGCATTAAGAGGGTCAAAGAATCATAATACGCTAACTGCTAAGAATGCTACGAGTTAAACAGCGTTGTGAATGTGTCCAATAGATAACCAAGCGCCTTGGCCAATTAAAGAAGCGTCCGGTGAATCTAATGAAGCTTCTATTCAGAATACAATCATTATGAAGGCTGGAGAAGTAATTTTGAATGAAGTATTAAGATTTTGAAAGTCCAAGCTTGACCAGAAAATAAGGTACCCTTTTCTATAAAGTCCTAAGCATGAAGTACTGTAATAGAAGAAGAAAAAAGGATCTGAAATTGTAATAGAAGAAAGATAAGACAAGCGTCAATAAACAAAAAAGTACAAAAGCTGCAAAAGCAAAAACTCTGAAGATTGAAGTCAAGCGCCTGTTGCCGATAATCAAGCGCCCGAAACGTCGTATTTTGAGGTACGCTCGTCGAAATGAAGTGATCTTTGTTTTTTTAAGAAAGATAAGAGAAATACCTACATGTTTCCTGGAGAAGTCGAGTCTGAACCAATCTCTATCTAAGTGAAATTCCTTCTTCAAGCTCTAGATGTGATACTATTCATGACAATCAGAACATGCAAGTGTCTGCTGACAATTTCTGGAGCTTTAGGCATTTAAAAGCATTAATCTTGGTATCGTTGGAATGCTTAGCAATAACTGCAACTCTCATGAAGACGCCAAGAGTGAAATCGATATCTATCTTTGTCAAATCGCATCGGTAAGTTTTTGACGTGAGATTGTTCCTAACAGCCATACCTTTGTTGCATATGATGCCCATATATTGAGCTGTAGGTGTCCGAATTGGATGAAACTCATTAAAGCTAATATCCATGTCTAGAAGTTTCATGAAGACATCGAATCCTAATTCAGGCATTACGAGGGTCAAATAAGCATAATACGCTAACTACTAAGAATGCTACGAGTTAAACAGCCTTGTGAATGTGCCCAGTGGATAACCAAGCGCCTTAGCTAATTTAAGAAGCGTCCGGTGAAGCTAATCAAGCGTCTATTCAGAATACAAACATTATGAAGGCTGGAGAAGTAATTTTGAATGAAGTATTAAGATATTCAAAGCCCAAGCTTGACCAGAAAATAAGGTACCATTTTCTATAAAGTCCTGAAGCATCAAGTACTGTAATAGAAGAACACAAAAGCTTTTGCAATTTTAATAGAAGAAAGAGAAGACAAGCGCGAATAAAAACAAAAGTACAAATGCTACAAAAGCAAAAACACTGAAGATTGAAGTCAAGCGCCTGCTGCCAATAATCAAGCGCCCGAAACGGCGTATTTTGAGGTACGATCGTCGAAATGAAGTGATTTTTGTTGTTTTAAGAAAGATAAGAGAAATGCCTACATGTTTCCTGGAGAAGTCGAGATCTGAACCAATCTCTATTTGAGTGAAATTCCTTCTTCAAGCTCTAGGTGTGATACTGTTCGTGACAATCAGAACATGCAAGTGTCTGCAGACAATTTCTGGAGCTTTCGGTGTTTGAAAGCATCAATCTTGGTATCGTTGGAATGCTTAGAAATAACTGCAACTCTCATGAAGACGCCAAGAGTGAAATCGATATCTATCTTTGTCAAATCGCATCGGTAATATTTTGACGTGAGATTGTTCCTAACAGCCATACCTTTGTTGCATATGATGCCCATATATTGAGCTGTAGGTGTCCGAATTGGATGAAACTCATTAAAGCTAATATCCATGTCTAGAAGTTTCATGAAGACATCGAATCCTAATTCAGGCATTAAGAGGGTCAAATAACCATAATACGCTAACTACTAAGAATGGTACGAGTTAAACAGCCTTGTGAATGTGCCCAGTGGATAACCAAGTGCCTTAGCTAATTTAAGAAGCGTTCGGTGAAACTAATCAAGCGTCAATTCAGAATACAAACATTGTGAAGGCTGGAGAAGTAATTTTAAATGAAGTATTAAGATATTCAAAGTCCATGCGTGACCAGAAAATAAGGTACCATTTTCTATAAAGTCCTAAAGCATCAAGTACTGTAATAGAAGAACTCAAAATCTTCTGCAATTGTAATAGAAGAAAGAGAAGACAAGCGTGAATAAAGACAAAAGCACAACTGCTACAAAATCAAAGACACTGAAGATTGAAGTCAAGCGCTTGCTGCCTATAATCAAGCGCCCGAAACATCGTATGTTAAGGTATGCTCGTCAAAATGAAGTGATCTTTGTTTTTTTAAGAAAGATAAGAGAAATACCAACATTTTTCCTGGAGAAGTCGAGATCTGAACCAATATCTATCTGAGTGAAATTCCTTCTTCAAGCTCTAGATGTGATATTGTTTGTGACAATCAGAACATGCAAGTGTCTGCTGACAATTTCGGGAGCTTTAGGAGTTTAAAACCATCAATCTTGGTATCGTTGCAATGCTTAGAAACAATTGCAGCTCTCATGAAGACGCCAAGAGTGAAATCGATATCTGTCTTTGTCAAATCGCATCGGTAAGTTTTTGACGTGATATTGTTCCTAACAGTCAAACCGTTGTAGCATCTGATGCCCATATATTGAGCTGTAGGTGTCCGAATTGGATGAAACTAGTGTCTTATTAAAGCTAATATCCATATCTAGAAGTTTCATGAAGACATCGAATCCTAATTCATGCATTAAGAGTGTCAAAGAAGCATAATACGCTAACTGCTAAGAATGCTACGAGTTAAACAGCGTTGTGAATGTGTCCAGTGGATAACCAAGCACCTTAGCCAATTAAAGAAGCGTCCGGTGAATCTAATCAAGCTTCTATTCAAAATACAAACATTATGAAAGCTGGAGAAGTAATTTTGAATAAGTATTAAGATATTGAAAGTCCAAGCTTGACCAGAAAATAAGGTACCCTTTTCTATAAAGTCCCGAAGCATGAAGTACTGTAAGAGAAGAAAGAAAAAAGATTCTGCAATTGTAATAGAAGAAAGATAAGACAAGCTTGAAAAGAGACAAAACTACAAAAGCTGAAAAAGCAAATACACTGAAGATTGAAGTCAATCGCCTGCAGCTGAAAATCAAGCGCCCGAAACGTCGTATTTTGAGGTACGCTCGTCGAAATGAAGTGAGCTTTGTTTTTTTAAGAAAGATAAGAGAAATACCTACATGTTTCTTGGAGAAGTCGAGATCTGAACCAATCTCTATCTGAGTGGAATTCCTTCTTCAAGCTCTAGATGTGATACTATTCGTGACAATCAGAAGATACAAGTATCTGTTGACAATTTCTGGAGCTTTAGGCATTTAAAAGCATCAATCTTGGTATCGTTGGAATGCTTAGAAATAATTGCAACTCTCATGAAGACGCCAAGAGTGAAATCGATGTCTACCTTTGTCAAATCGCGTTGGTAAGTTTTTGACGTGATATTGTTCCTAGCAGTCATGCCTTTGTAGGGCCTGATGCCCATATATTGAGCTGTAGGTGTCCGAATTGGATGAAATTAGTGTCTCGTTAAAGATAATACCCATATCTAAAAGTTTCATTCAGACATCGAATCCTAATTCATGCATTCAGAGGGTCAAATAAGCATAATACGCTAACTGCTAAGAATGCTACGAGTTAAACAGCCTTGTGAATGTGCCCAGTGGATAACCAAGTGCCTTGGCTAATTTAAAAAGTGTCCGGTGAAGCTAATCAAGCGTCTATTCAGAATACATACATTGTGAAGGCTGGAGAAGTAATTTTGAATAAAGTATTAAGATATTCAAAGTCCAAGCTTGACCAGAAAAGAAGGTACCATTTTCTATAAAGTCCTGAAGCATTAAGTACTGTAATAGAAGAACACAAAAGCTTCTGCAATTGTAATAGAAGAAAGAGAAGACAAGCGTGAATAAAAAAAAAATTACAAATGCTACAAAAGCAAAAACACAGAAGATTGAAGTCAAGCGCCTGTTGTCGATAATCAAGCGCCCGAAACATCGTATTTTGAGGTACGCTCGTCGAAATGAATTGATCTTGTTTTGTTAGAAATATAAGATAAATACCAACAGGTTTCTTGGAGAAGTCGAGATCTGAACCAATCCCGATTTGAGTGAAATTCTTTCTTCAAGCTTGAGATCTGGTACTGTTCGTGACAATCAGAACATGCAAGCGTCTGCCGAAAATTTCTGGAGCTTTAGGTGTTCAAAGGCATCGATCTTGGTATCGTTGGAAGGCTTAGAGAAATATTTGCAACTCTCATGAAGAGGTCAAGAGAGAAATCGATATCTATCTTTGTCAAATCGCATCGGTAAGTTTTTGACGTGATATTGTTGCTAACAGTCATACCTTTGTAGCGTCTGATGCCCATACATTGAGCAGTAGGTGTCCGAATTGGATGAAACTAGTGTCTCATTAAAGCTAATATCGAAGTCTAGAAGTTTCATGAAGACATCGAATCCGAATTCATGCATTAAGAGCGTCAAATAAGCATAATACGCTAACTGCTAAGAATGCTACGAGTTAAACAGCCTTGTGAATGTGCCCAGTGGATAACCAAGCGCCTTAGCTAATTTAAGAAGCGTCCGGTGAAGCTAATCAAGCGTCTATTCAGAATACAAACATTATGAAGGCTGGAGAAGTAATTTTGAATGATGTATTGAGATATTCAGCGTCCAAGCTTGACCAGAAAATAAGGTACCATTTTCTATAAAGTCCTCAAGCATCAAGTACTATAATAGAAGAACACAAAAGCTTCTGCAATTGTAATAGAAGAAAGAGAAGACAAGCGTGAATAAAAACAAAAGTACAAATGCTACAAAAGCAAAAACACTGAAGATTGAGGTCAAGCGCCTGCCGCCGATAATCAAGCTTCCGAAAGCTCGTATTTTGAGGTACCCTCATCAAAATGAAGTGATTTTCGTTTTTTTATGAAAGATAAGAGAAATACCTACATGTTTTCTGGGGAAGTCGAGATCTGAACCAGTCTCTATCTGAGTGAAATTCCTTCTTCAAGCTCTAAATGTGATACTGTTCGTGACAATCAGAACATGCAAATGTCTGCTGATACTCTCTGGAGCTTTAGGTGTTTAAAAGCATCAATCTTGGTATGGTTGGAATGCTTAGAAATAACTGCAACTCAGTGAAATCGATATCTATCTTTTTCAAATCGCATCGGTAAGTTTTTGACGTGATATTGTTCCAAACAGTAATACCTTTGTAGCGTCTGATGCCCATATATTGAGATGTAGGTGTCCGAATTGGATGAAACTGGTGTCTCATTAATGCTAATATCCATATCTAGAAGTTTCATGAAGACATCGAATCCTAATTCTACATTAAGAGGGTCAAAGAAGCACAATACGCTAACTGCTAAGAATGCTACAAGCTAAACAGTCTTGTGAATGTGCCCAGTGGATAACCAAGCGCTTTAGCTAATTTATGAAGCGTCCGGTGAAGCTAATCAAGCGTCTATTCAGAATACAATCATTATGAAGGCTGGAAAAGTAATTTTGAATGATGTATTAAGATATTCAAAGTCCAAGCTTGACCAGAAAATAAGGTACCATTTTCTATAAAGTCCTGAAGCATCAAGTACTGTAATAGAAGAACATGAAAGCTTCTGCAATTGTAATTGAAGAAAGAGAAGACAAGCGTGAATAAAAACAAAAGTACAAATGCTACAAAAGCAAAAACACTGAAGATTGAGGTCAAGCGCCTGCCGCCGATAAGCAAGCGCCCGAAAGCTCGTATTTTGAGGTACGCTCGTCGAAATGAAGTAATTTTCGTTTTTTTAAGAAAGACAAGAGAAATACCTACATGTTTCTTGGAGAATTCGAGATCTGAACCAATCTCTATCTGAGTGAAATTCCTTCTTCAAGCTCTAGATTTGATACTGTTCGTGACAATCAGAACATGCAAGTGTCTGCTGATACTTTTTGGAGCCTTAGGTGTTTAAAAGCATCAATCTTGGTATGGTTGGAATGCTTAGAAATAACTGCAACTCTCAGGAAGACGCCAATAGTGAAATCGATATCTATGTTTGTCAAATCGCATCGGTAAGTTTTTGACGTGATATTGTTCCAAACAGTCATACCTTTGTAGCGTCTGATGCCCATATTTTGAGAAGTAGGTGTCCGAATTGGATGAAACTGGTGTCTCATTAAAGCTAATATCCATATCTAGAAGTTTCATGAAGACATCGAATCCTAATTCTACATTAAGAGGGTCAAAGAAGCACAATACGCTAACTGCTAAGAATGCTACCAGCTAAACAGCCTTGTGAATGTGTCCAGTGGATAACCAAGCGCTTTAGCCGATTTAAAAAGCGGTCGGTGAAGCTAATCAAGCGTCTATTCAGAATACAAACATTATGAAGGCTAGAGAAGTAATTTTGAATGAAGTATTAAGATATTAAAAGTCCAAGCTTGACCAGAAAATAAGGTACCATTTTCTATAAAGTCCTGAAGCATGAAGTACTGTAATAGAGGAAGAAAAAAGCTTCTGCAATTGTAATAGAAGAAAGATAAGACAAGCGTGATTCAAGACAAAGTATAAAAGCAGCAAATGCTAAAACACTGAAGATTGATGTCAGGAGCCTGCTGCCGAAATCAAGCGCCCGAAACGTCGTATTTTGAGGTACACTCATCGAAATGAAGTGTTCTTTATTTTTTTAAGAAAGATAAGAGAAATATCTACATGTTTCCCTGAGAAGTCGAGATCTGAACCAATCTCTATTTGAGTGAAATTCCTTCTTCAAGCTCTAGATGTGATGCTGTTCGTGACAATCAGAACATGCAAATGTCTACTGATACTTTCTGGAGCTTTACGAGTTTAAAAGCATCAATCTTGGTATCGTTGGAATGCTTAGAAATAACTGCAACTCTCATGAAGACGCCAAGAGTGAAATCAAAATCTATCTTTGTCAAATCGCATCGGTAAGTTTTTGATGTGATAATGTTCCTAACAGTCATACATTTGTAGCGTCTGATGCCCATATATTGAGCTGTAGGTGTCCGAATTGGATGAAACTGGTGTATCATTAAAGCTAATATCCATATCTAGAAGTTTCATGAAGACATCGAATCCTAATTCATGCATTAAGCGTGTCAAATATGCATAATACGCTAACTACTAAGAATGCTACGAGCTGAACAACATTGTGAATGTGCCCAGTGGATAACCAAGTTCCTTAGCTAATTTAAGAAGCGTCCGGTGAAGCTAATCTAGAGCCTATTTAGAATACAAACATTATGAAGGCTGGAGAAGTAATTTTGAATGAATTAATAAGATATTCAAAGTCCAAGCTCGACCAGAAATTAAGGTACCATTTTCTATAAAGTCCTGAAGCATCAAGTACTGTAATAGAAGAAAGAGAAGACAAGCGTGAATAAAAACAAAAGTACAAATGCTACAAAAGCAAAAACAATGAAGATTGAAGTCAAGCTTCTGCTGCCGATAATCAAGCGCCCGAAACGTCGTATTTTGAGGTACGCTCGTCGAAATGAAGTGATTTTGGTTTTTTTTAAAGAAAGATAAGAGAAATGTCTACATGTTTCCCGGAGAAGTCGAGATCTGAACCAATCTCGGTGTGAGTGAAATTCCTTCTTGAAACTCTAGATGTGATACTATTCGTGACAATCAGAACATGCGAGTGTCTGCTGACAATTTATGGAGCTTTAGGTGTTTGAAAGCATCAATCTTGGTATCGTTGGATTGGTTAGTGATAACTGCAACTCTCATGATGACGCCAAGAGTGAAATCGATATCTAACTTTGCCAAATCGCATCGGTAAGTTTTTGACGTGATATTGTTCCTAACAGTCATACCTTTGTAGCGTCTGATGCCCATATATTGAGATGTAGGTGTCCTAATTGGATGAAACTGGTGTCTCATTAAAGCTAATATCCATATCTAGAAGTTTCATGCAGACATCGAATCCTAATTCTACATTAAGAGGGTCAAAGAAGCACAATATGCTAACTGCTAAGAATGCTACGAGCTAAACAACCTTGTGAATGTGCCCAGTGGATGACCAAGCGCTTTAGCCAATTTAAAAACCGTTCGGTGAAGCTAATCAGGCGTCTATTCAGAATACAAACATTATGAAGGCTGGAGAAGTAATTTTGAATGAAGTATTAAGATATTCAAAGTCCAAGCTTGACCAGAAAATAAGGTACCATTTTCTATGAAGTCCTGAAGCATGAAGTACTGTAATAGAGGAAGAAAAAAGCTTCTGCAATTGTAATTGAAGAAAGATAAGACAAGCGTGATTAAAGACAAAAGTATAAAAGCTGCAAAAGCAAAAACACTGAAGATTGATGTCAGGAGCCTGCTTCCGATAATCAAGCGCCCGAAACGTCGTATTTTGAGGTACGCTCATCGAAATGAACTGATCTTTGTTTTTTAAGAAAGATAAGAGAAATATCTACATGTTTCCTGGAGAAGTCGAGATCTGGACCAATCTCTATCTGAGTGAAATTCCTTCTTCATGCTCTAGATGTGATGTTGTTCGTGACAATCAGAACATGCAAATGTCTACTGATACTTTCTGGAGCTTTAGGTGTTTAAAAGCATCAATCTTGGTATCGTTGGAATGCTTAGAAATAACTGCAACTCTCATGACGTGATACTGTTCCTAACAGTCATACATTTGTAGCGTCTGATGCCCATATATTGAGCTGTAGGTGTCCGAATTGGATGAAACTGGCGTATCATTAAAGCTAATATCCATATCTACAAGTTTCATGAAGACATTGAATCCTAATTCAGGCATTAAGAGGGTCAAATAAGCATAATACGCTAACGGCAAAGAATGCTACGAGTTAAACAACCTTGTGAATGTGTCCAGCGGATAACTAAGCGCCTTAGCTAATTTAAGAAGCGTCCGGTGAAGCTAATCAAGGGTCTATTCAGAATAAAATCATTATGAAGGCTGGAGAAGTAATTTTGAATGAAGTATTAAGATATTCAAAGTCCAAGCTTGACCAAAAAATAAGGTACCATTTTCTATAAAGTCCTGAAGCATCAAGTACTGTAATAGAATAACATGAAAGCTTCTGCAATTGTAATTGAAGAAAGAGAAGACAAGCGTGAATAAAAACAAAAGTACAAATGCTACAAAAGCAAAAACACTGAAGATTGAGGTCAAGCGCCTGCCGCCGATAATCAAGCGCCCGAAAGCTCGTATTTTGAGGCATGCTCGTCGAAATGAAGTGATTTTTGTTTTTCTAAGAAAGATAAGAGAAATACCTACATGTTTCCTGGAGAAGTCGAGATCTGAACCAATCTCTATCTGAGTGAAATTCCTTCTTCAAGCTCTTGATGTGATACTGTTCGTGACAATCAGAACATGCAAGTGTCTACTGATACTTTCTGGAGCTTTAGGTGTTTAAAAGCATCAATCTTGGTATGGTTGGAATGCTTAGAAATAACTGCAACTCTCAGGAAGACGCCAATAGTGAAATCGATATCTATCTTTTTCAAATCGCATCTGTAAGTTTTTGACGTGATATTGTTCCTAATAGCCATACCTTTGTAGCGTCTGATGCCCATATATTGAGATGTAGGTGTCTGAATTGGATGAAACTGGTGTCTCATTAAAGTTAATATCCATATGTAGAAGTTTCATGAAGACATCGAATCCTAATTCTACATTAAGAGGGTCAAAGAAGCACAATACGCTAACTGCTAAGAATGCTACGAGCTAAACAGCCTTGTGAATGTGCCCAGTGGATGACAAAGCGCTTTAGCCAATTTAAGAAGCGTTCGGCGAAGCAAATCAAGCGTCTATTCAGAATACAAGCATTATGAAGGCTGGAGAAGTAATTTTGAATGAAGTATTAAGATATTAAAAGTCCAAGCTTGACCAGAAAATAAGGTACCATTTTCTATAAAGTCCTGAAGCATGAAGTACTGTAATAGAGGAAGAAAAAAGCTTCTGCAATTGTAATTGAAGAAGGATAAGACAAGCGTGATTAAAGACAAAAGTATAAAAGCTGCAAAAGCAAAAATACTGAAGATTGATGTCAGGAGCCTGCTTCCGATATTCAAGCGCCCGAAACGTCTTCTTTTGAGGTACGCTCATCGAAATGAAGTGATCTTTGTTTTTTAAGAAAGATAAGAGAAATATCTACATGTTTCCTGGAGAAGTCGAGATCTGGACCAATCTCTATCTGAGTGAAATTCCTTCTTCATGCTCTAGATGTGATGCTGTTCGTGACAATCAGAACATGCAAATGTCTACTGATACTTTCTGGAGCTTTAGCTGTTTAAAAGCATCAATCTTGGTATCACTGGAATGCTTAGAAATAACTGCAACTCTCATGAAGACGCCAAGAGCGAAATCAAAATCTATCTTTGTCAAATCGCATCGGTAAGTTTTTGACGTGATACTGTTCCTAACAGTCATACATTTGTAGCGTCTGATGCCCATATATTGAGCTGTAGGTGTCCGAATTGGATGAAACTGGTGTATCATTAAAGCTAATATCCATATCTAGAAGTTTCATGAAGACATCGAATCCTAATTCATGCATTAAGAGTTTCAAATGAGCAAAATACGCTAACTACTAAGAATGCTACGAGCTGAACAACATTGTGAATGTGCCCAGTGGATAACCAAGTGCCTTAGCTAATTTAAGAAGCGTCCGGTGAAGCTAATATAGAGTCTATTCAAAATACAAATATTATGATGGCTGGAGCAGTAATTTTGAATGAATTAATAAGATATTCAAAGTCCAAGCTCGACCAGAAATTAAGGTCCCATTTTCTATAAAGTCCTGAAGCATCAAGTACTGTAACAGAAGAACACAAAAGCTTCTGCAATTGTAATAGAAGAAAGAGAAGACAAGCGTGAATAAAAACAAAAGTACAAATGCTACAAAAGCAAAAACACGGAAGATTGAAGTCCAGCGCCTGCTGCCGATAATCAAGCGCCCGAAACGTTGTAATTTGAGGTACGCTCGTCGAAATGAAGTGATTTTGGTTTTTTTTAAGAAAGATAAGAGAAATATCTACATGTTTCCCGGAGAAGTCGAGATCTGAATTAATCTTTATCTGAGTGAAATTCCTTCTTCAAACTCTAGATGTGATACTATTCGTGACAATCAGAACATGCAAGTGTCTGCTGACAATTTATGGAGCTTTAGGTGTTTGAAAGCATCAATCTTGGTATCGGTGGATTGCTTAGAGATAACTGCAACTCTCATGAAGACGCCAAGAGTGAAATCGATATCTATCTTTGTCAAATCGCATCGGTAAGTTTTTGACGTGATATTGTTCCTAACAGTCATACCTTTGTAGCGTCTGATGCCCATATATTGAGCTGTAGGTGTCCGAATTGGATGAAACTGGTGTCTCATTAAAGCTAATATCCACATCTACAAGTTTCATGAAGACATCGAATCCTAATTCAGGCATTAAGAGGGTTAAATAAGCATAATACGCTAACTGCTAAGAATGCTATGAGCTAAACTGCATTGTGAATGTGCCCAGTGGATAACAAAGCGCCTTAGCTAATTTAAGAAGCGTCCGGTGAAGCTAATCAAGCATCTATTCAGAATACAAACATTATGAAGGCTGGAGAAGTAATTTTGAATAATGTATTAAGATATTCAACGTCCAAGCTAGACCAGAAAATAAAGAACCATTTTCTATAAAGTCCTGATGCATCAAGTACTGTAATTGAACAACATAAAAGCTTCTGCAATTGTAATAGAAGAAAGAGAAGACAAGCGTGAATAAAAATAAAAGTAAAATGCTACAAATGCAAAAACACTAAAGATTGAAGTCAAGCTCGTGCTGCCGATAATCAAGTGCCCGAAACGTCGTATTTTGAGGTACGCTCGTCGAAATGAAGTGATTTTTGTTTTTTTAAGAAAGATAAGTGAAATACTTACATGTTTCCTGGAGAAGTCGAGATTTGAACCAATCTCTGTCTGAGTGAAACTCCTTCTTCAAGCTCTGGATGCGATACTGTTCATGACAATTACAACATGCAAGTGTCTGCTGACAATTTGTGGAGCTTTAGGTGTTTAAAAGCATCAATCTTGGCATCGTTGTATTGCTTCGAGACAACTGCAACTCTCATGAAGACGCCAAGAGTGAAATCGATTTCTAACTTTGTAAAATCGCATCGGTAAGTTTTTGACGTGATATTGTTCCTAACAGTCATACCTTTGTAGCCTCTGAAGCCCATATATTGACCTGTAGGCGTCCGAATTGGATGAAATTGGCGTCTCATTAAAGCTAATATCCATATCTAAAAGATTCATGAAGACATAGAATCCTAATTCATGCATTAAAAGGGTCAAATAAGCATAATACGCTAACTGCTAAGAATACTACGAGTTAAACAGCCTAGTGAATGTGCCCAGTGGATAGCCAAGCGCCTTAGCTAATTTAAGAAGCGTCCGGTGAAGCTAATCAAGCGTCTATTCAGAATACAAACATTATGAAGGCTGGAGATGTAATTTTGAATGAAGTATTAAGGTATTCAAAGTCCAAGCTTGACCAGAAAATAAGGTACCATTTTCTATAAAGTCCTGAAGCATCAAGTACTGTAATAGAAGAACACAAAAGCTTCTGCAATTGTAATAGAAGAAAGAGAAGAAAAGCGTGAATAGAAACAAAAGTACAGTTGCTACAAAAGCAAAAATACTGAAGATTGAAGTCAAGCGCCTGCTGCCGATAATCAAGCGCCCGAAACGTCGTATTTTGAGGCATGCTCGTCGAAATGACGTGATTTTTCTTTTTTTAAGAAAGATATGGGAAATACTTACATGTTTCCTGCAGAAGTCGAGATTTGAACCAATCTTTGTCTGAGTGAAATTCCTTCTTCAAGCTCTGGATGTGATACTGTTCGTGACAATCAGAACATGCAAGTGTCTGCTGACAATTTCTGGAGCTTTAGGTGTTTAAAAGCATCAATCATGGTATCGTTCGAATGCTTCGAGATAACTGCAACTCTCATGAAGACGCCAAGAGTGAAATCGATATCTAACTTTGTCAAATCGCATCGGTAAGTTTTTGACAAGATATTGTTCCTAACAGTCATACCTTTGTAGCGTCTGATGCCCATATATTGAGCTGTAGGTGTCCGAATTGGATGAAACTGGTGTCTCATTAAAGCTAATATCCATGTCTAAAAGTTTCATGCGGACATAGAATCCTAATTCATGCATTAAGAGGGTCAAATAAGCATAATACGCTTACTGCTAAGAATACTACGAGTTAAACAGCCTTGTGAATGTGCCCAGTGGATAACCAAGTGCCTTAGCTAATTTAGGAAATGTCTGGGGAAGCTAATCAAGCGTCTATTCAGAATACAAACATTATGAAGGCTGGAGAAGTAATTTTGAATGAAGTATTAAGATATTCAAAGTCCAAGCTTGACCTGAAAATAAGGTACCATTTTCTATAAAGTCCTGAAGCATCAAGTACTGTAATAGAAGAACACAAAAGCTTCTGCAATTGTAATAGAAGAAAGAGAAGAAAAGCATCAATAAAAACAAAAGTACAAATGCTACAAATGCAAAAACACTGAAGATTGAAGTCAAGCGCCCGCTGACGATAATCAAGTGATCTCTGATTTTTATGAAAGATAAGAGAAATATCTACATGTTTCCTGGAGAATTCGAGATCTGAACCAATCTCTATCTGAGTGAAATTCCTTCTTCAAGCTTTAGATGTGATACTGTTCGTGACAATCAGAACATGCAAGTGTCTACTGATACTTTCTGGAGCTTTAGGTTTTTAAAAGCATCAATCTGGGTATCATTGGAATGCTCAGAAATAACTGCAACTCTCATGAAGACGCCAAGAGTGAAATCGATTTCTAACTTTGTAAAATCGCATCGGTAAGTTTTTGACGTGATATTGTTCCTAACAGTCATACCTTTGTAGCCTCTGAAGCCCATATATTGACCTGTAGGCGTCCGAATTGGATGAAATTGGCGTCTCATTAAAGCTAATATCCATATCTAAAAGATTCATGAAGACATAGAATCCTAATTCATGCATTAAAAGGGTCAAATAAGCATAATACGCTAACTGCTAAGAATACTACGAGTTAAACAGCCTAGTGAATGTGCCCAGTGGATAGCCAAGCGCCTTAGCTAATTTAAGAAGCGTCCGGTGAAGCTAATCAAGCGTCTATTCAGAATACAAACATTATGAAGGCTGGAGATGTAATTTTGAATGAAGTATTAAGATATTCAAAGTCCAAGCTTGACCAGAAAATAAGGTACCATTTTCTATAAAGTCCTGAAGCATCAAGTACTGTAACGGAAGAACACAAAAGCTTCTGCAATTGTAATAGAAGAAAGAGAAGACAAGCGTGAATAAAAACAAAAGTGCAAAGGCTTCAAAAGCAAAAACACTGAAGATTGAAGTCAAGCGCCTGCTGCCGATAATCAAGCGCCCGAAACGTCATATTTTGAGGTACGCTTGTCTAAATGAAGTGATTTTTGTTTTTTTAAGAAAGATAAGAGAAATACCTACATGTTTCCTGGAGAAGTCGAGATCTGAACCAATCTCTATCTGAGTGAAATTCCTTCTTCAAGCTCTGGATGCGATATTGTTCGTGACAATCAGAACATGCAACTGTCTGCTGACAATTTTGGGAGCTTTTAGTGTTTAAAAGCATCAATCTTGGAATCGTTGGAATGCTTAGAAATAACTACAACTCTCATGAAGACCCCAAGAGTTAAATCGGTATCTATCTTTGTCAAATAGCATCGGTAAGTTTTTGACGTGATATTGTTCCTAACAGTCATACCTTTGTAGCGTCTGATGCCCATATATTGAGCTGTAGGTGTCCGAATTAGATGAAACTGGTGTCTCATTAAAGCTAATATCCATGTCTAAAAGTTTCATGCGGACATCGAATCCTAATTCGTGCATTAAGAGGGTCAAAGAAGCACAATACGCTAACTGCTAAGAATGCTACGAGCTAAACAGCCTTGTGAATGTGCCCAGTGGATAACCAAGCGCTTTAGTCAAATTAAGAAGCGTCCGGTGAAGCTAATCAAGCATCTATTCAGAATACAAACATTATGAAGGCTGGAGAAGTAATTTTGAATGAAGTATTAAGATATTAAAAGTCCAAACTTGACCAGAAAATAAGCTGCCATTTTCTATAAAGTCGTGAAGCATCAAGTACTGTAATAGAAGAACACAAAAGCTTCTGCAATTGTAATAGAAGAAAGAGAAGACAAGCGTGAATAAAAACAAAAGTACAAAGGCTTCAAAAGCAAAAACACTGAAGATTGAAGTCAAGCGCCTGCTGCCGATAATCAAGCGCCCGAAATGTCGTATTTTGAGGTACGGTCGTCGAAATGAAGTGTTTTTTTTTTTTTTTTAAGAAAGATATGAGAAATACTTATATGGTTCCTGGAGAAGTCGTGATCAGAACCAATCTCTGTCTGAGTGAAATTCCTTCTTCAAGCTCGGGATGTGATACTGTTCGTGACAATCAGAACATGCAAGTGTCTGCTAACAATTACTGGAGCTTTAGGTTCTTAAAAGCATCAATCTTGGTATCGTTGGAATGCTTAGAGATAACTGTAACTCTCATGAAGACGCCAAGAGTGAAATCGATATCTATCTTTGTCAAATCGAATCGGTAAGTTTTTGACGTGATATTGTTCCTAACAGTCATACCTTTGTAGCGTCTGATGCCCATATATTAAGCTGTAGGTGTCCGAATTGGATGAAACTGGTGTCTCATTATAGCTAAATCCATATCTAGAAGTTTCATGAAGACATCGAATCCTAATTCGTGCATTAAGACGGTCAAAGAAGCACAATACGCTAACTGCTAAGAATGCTACGAGCTAAACAGCCTTGTGAATGTACCCAGTGGATAAACAAGCGCTTTAGTCAATTTAAGAAGCGTCCGGTGAAGCTAATCAAGCATCTATTCAGAATACAAACATTATGAAGGCTGGAGTAGTAATTTTGAATGAAGTATTAAGATATTCAAAGTCCAAGCTTGACCAGAAAATAAGGTACCATTTTCTATAAAGTCCTGAAGCATCAAGTACTATAATAGAAGAACACAAAAGCTTCTGCAATTGTAACAGAAGAAAGAGAAGACAAGCGTGAATAAAAACAAAGGTACAAATGCTACAAATGCAAAACCACTGAAGATTGAAGTCAAGCGCCTGCTGCCGATAATCAAGCGCCCGAAACGTTGTATTTTGAGGTACGCTTGTCGAAATGAAGTGATTTTTGTTTTTTTAAGAAAGATAAGAGAAATACTTACATGTTTCCTGGAGAAGTTGAGATCTGAACCAATCTCTATCTGAGTGAAATTCCTTCTTCAAGCTCTGGATGTGATACTGTTTGTGGCAATCAGAACATGCAAGTGTCTGCTGACAATTTCGGGAGCTTTTGGTGTTTAAAAGCATCAATCTTGGTATCGTTGGAATGCTTAGAAATAACTGCAACTCTCATGAAGACGCCAAGAGTTAAATCGGTATCTATCTTTGTCAAATAGCATCGGTAAGTTTTTGACGTGATATTGTTCCTAACAGTCATACCTTTGTAGCGTCTGATGCCCATATATTGAGCTGTAGGTGTCCGAATTGGATGAAACTGGTGTCTCATTATAGCTAATATCCATATCTAGAAGTTTCATGAAGACATCGAATCCTAATTCGTGCATTAAGAGGGTCAAAGAAGCACAATACGCTAACTGCTAAGAATGCTACGAGTTAAACAGCCTTGTGAATGTGCCCAGTGGATAACCAAGCGCTTTAGTCAATTTAAGAAGCGTCTGGTGAAGCTAATCAAGTATCTATTCAGAATACAAACATTATGAAGGCTGGAGAAGTAATTTTGAATGAAGTATTAAGATATTAAAAGTCCAAGCTTGACAAGAAAATAAGGTACCATTTTCTATAAAGTCCTGAAGCATGAAGTACTGTAATAGAAGAAGAAAAAAGCTTCTGCAATTGTAATAGAAGAAAGATAAGGCAAACGTGAATAAAGACAAAAGTACAAAAGCTGCAAAAGCAAAAACACTGAAGATTGAAGTTAGGCGCCTGCTGCCGATAATCAAGCGCCCGAAACGTCGTATTTTGAGGTACTCTCGTCGAAATGAAGTGATCTTTGTTTTTTTATGAAAGATAAGAGAAATATCTACATGTTTCCGGGAGAATTTGAGATCTGAACCAATCTCTATCTGATTGAAATTCCTTCATCAAGCTTTAGATGTGATACTGTTCGTGACAACCAGAACATGCAAGTGTCTGCTGATACTTTCTGGAGCTTTAGGTGTTTAAAAGCATCAATCATTCATATCGTTGGAATGCTTAGAAATAACTCCAACTCTCATCAAGACGCCAAGAGTGAAATCGAAATCTATCTTTGTCAAATCGCATCAGTAAGTTTTTGACGTGATATTGTTCCTAACAGTCATACCTTTGTAGCGTCTGATGCCCAAATATTGAGCTGTAGGTGTCCGAATTGGATGAAACTGGTGTACCATTAAAGCTAATATCCATATCTTGAAGTTTCATGAAGACATCAAATCCTAATTCATGCATTAAGAGTGTCAAATAAGCATAATACGCTAACTTCTAAGAATGCTACGAGCTGAACAACATTGTGAATGTGCCCAGTGGATAACCAAGCGCCTTAGCTAATTTAAGAAGCGTCAGGTGAAGCTAATCAAGAGTCTATTCAGAATAAAAACATTATGAAGGCTGGAGAAGTAATTTTGATTGAAGTATTAAGATATTCGAAGTCCAAGCTCGACCAGAAATTAAGGTACCATTTTCTGTAAAGTCCTGAATCATCAAGTAATGTAATAGAAGAACACAAAAGCTTCTGCAATTGTAGTAGAAGAAAGAGAAGACAAGCGTGAATA
This sequence comes from Ammopiptanthus mongolicus, assembly GCA_039655645.1. Classification (NCBI taxonomy): domain Eukaryota; kingdom Viridiplantae; phylum Streptophyta; class Magnoliopsida; order Fabales; family Fabaceae; genus Ammopiptanthus; species Ammopiptanthus mongolicus. The sequence goes on from CM077349.1 coordinate 39,289,516, forward strand.
AAAACAAAAGTACAAATGCTACAAAAGCAAAAACACTGAAGATTGAAGTCAAGCGCCTTTTGCCGATAATCAAGCGCACGAAACATTGTATTTTGAGGTAACCTCGTCGAAATGAAGTGATTTTCATTTTTTTAAGAAAGATAAGAGAAATACCTACATGTTTCCTGGAGAAGTCGAGATCTGAACCAATCTCTATCTGAGTGAAATTCCTTCTTCAAGCTCTAGATGTGATAATGTTCGTGACAATTAGAACATGCAAGTGTCTGCTGATACTTTCTGGAGCTTTAGGTGTTTAAAAGCATCAATCTTGGTATCGTTGGAATGCTTCAAGATAACTGCAACTCTCATGAAGACGCCAAAAGTGAAATCGATATCTATCTTTGTCAAATCGCATCGGTAAGTTTTTGACGTGATATTAATCCTAACAGTCATACCTTTGTAGCTTCTGATGCCCATATATTAAGCTGTAGGTGTCCGAATTGGATGAAACTGGTGTCTCAATAAGGCTAATATCCATATCTAAAAGTTTCATGAAGACATAGAATCCTAATTCTTGCATTGAGAGGGTCAAATAAGCATAATACGCTAACTGCTAAGAATGCTATGAGTTAAACAGCCTTGTGAATGTGCCCAGTGGATAACCAAGCGCCTTAGCTAATTTAAGAAGCGTCCGGTGAAGCTAATCAAGCATCTATTCAGAATACAAACATTATGAAGGCTGGAGTAGTATTTTTGAATGAAGTATTAAGATATTCAAAGTCCAAGCTTGACCAAAAAATAAGGTACCATTTTCTATAAAGTCCTGAAGCATCAAGTACTGTAATAGAAGAACACAAAAGCTTCTGCAATTGTAATAGAAGAAAGAGAAGACAAGCGTGAATAAAAACAAAAGTATAAATGCTACAAATGCAAAAACACTGAAGATTGAAGTCAAGCGCCTGCTGCCGATAATCAAGCGCCCGAAACGTCGTATTTTGAGGTACGCTTGTCGAAATGAAGTGATTTTTGTTTTTTTAAGAAAGATAAGAGAAATACCTACATGTTTCCTGGAGAAGTCGAGATCTGAACCAATCTCTATCTGAGTGAAATTCCTTCTTCAAGCTCTGGATGTGATATTGTTCGTGACAATCAGAACATGCAAGTGTCTGCTGACAATTTCGGGAGCTTTTGGTGTTTAAAAGCATCAATCTTGGTATCGTTGGAATGCTTAGAAATAACTACAACTCTCATGAAGACGCCAAGAGTTAAATCGGTATCTATCTTTGTCAAATAGCATCGGCAAGTTTTTGACGTGATATTGTTCCTAACAGTCATACCTTTGTAGCGTCTGTTGCCCATATATTGAGCTGTAGGTGTCCGAATTGGATGAAACTGGTGTCTCATTATAGCTAATAGCCATATCTAGAAGTTTCATGAAGACATCGAATCCAAATTCGTGCATTAAGAGGGTCAAAGAAGCACAATACGCTAACTGCTAAGAATGCTACGAGCTAAACAGCCTTGTGAATGTGCCCAGTGGATTACCAAGCGCTTTTGTCAAATTAAGAATCGTCCGGTGAAGCTAATCAAGCATCTATTCAGAATACAAACATTATGAAGGCTGGAGAAGTAATTTTGAATGAAGTATTAAGATATTAAAAGTCCAAGCTTGACAAGAAAATAAGGTACCATTTTCTATAAAGTCCTGAAGCATGAAGTACTGTAATAGAAGAAGAAAAAAGCTTCTGCAATTGTAATAGAAGAAAGATAAGACAAGCGTGAATAAAGACAAAAGTACAAAAGGTGCAAAAGCAAAAACATTGAAGATTGAAGTTAGGCGCCTGCTGCCGATAATCAAGCGCCCGAAACGTCGTATTTTGAGGTACGCTCGTTAAAATGAAGTGATCTTTGTTTTTTTATGAAAGATAAGAGAAATATCTGCATGTTTCTTGGAGAATTCGAGATCTGAACCAATCTCTATCTGAGTGAAATTCCTTCTTCAAGCTTTAGATGTGATACTGTTCGTGACAATCAGAACATGCAAGTGTCTGCTGATACTTTCTGGAGCTTTAGGTGTTTAAAAGCATCAATCTGGGTATCATTGGAATGCTTAGAAATAACTGCAACTCTCATGAAGATGCCAAGAGTGAAATCGATATCTATCTTTGTCAAATCGAATCAGTAAGTTTTTGATGTGATATTGTTCCTAACAGTCATACCTTTGTAGCGTCTGATCCTCATATATTGAGCTGTAGGTGTCCGAATTGGATGAAACTGGTGTACCATTAAAGCTAATATCCATATCTTGAAGTTTCATGAAGACATCGAATCCTAATTCATGCATTAAGAGTGTCAAATAAGCATAATACGCTGCCTGCTAAGAATGCTACGAGCTGAACAGCATTGGGAATGTGCCCAGTGGATAACCAAGCGCCTTAGCTAATTTAAGAAGCGTCCGGTGAAGCTAATCAAGCATCTATTCAAAATACAAACTTTATGAAGGTGGAGTAGTAGTTTTGAATGAAGTATTAAGATATTCAAAGTCCATGCTTGACCAAAAAATAAGGTACCATTTTCTATAAAGTCCTGAAGCATCAAGTACTGTAATAGAAGAACACAAAAGCTTCTGCAATTGTAATAGAAGAAAGAGAAGACAAGCGTGAATAAAAACAAAAGTACAAAGGCTACAAAAGCAAAAACACTGAAGATTGAAGTCAAGCGCCTGCTGCCGATAATCAAGCGCCCGAAATGTCATATTTTTAGGTACGGTCGTCGAAATGAAGTGATTTTTGTATTTTTAAGAAAGATATGAGAAATACTTACATGTTTCCTGCAGAAGTCGAGATCAGAACCAATCTCTGTCTGAGTGAAATTCCTTCTTCAAGCTCGGGATGTGATACTGTTCGTGACAATCAGAACATGCAAGTGTCTGCTGACAATTACTGGGGCTTTAGGTTTTTAGAAGCATCAATCTTGGTTTCGTTGGAATGCTTAGAGATAACTGTAACTCTCATGAAGACGCCAAGAGTGAAATCGATATCTATCTTTGTCAAATCGAATCGGTAAGTTTTTGATGTGATATTGTTCCTAACAGTCATACCTTTGTAGCGTCTGATGCCCATATATTAAGCTGTAGGTGTCTGAATTGGATGAAACTGGTGTCTCATTATAGCTAAATCCATATCTAGAAATTTCATGAAGACATCGAATCCTAATTCGTGCATTAAGAGGGTGAAAGAAGCACAATACGCTAACTGCTAAGAATGCTACGAGCTAAACAGCCTTGTGAATGTACCCAGTGGATAAACAGCCGCTTTAGTCAATTTAAAAAGCGTGTTGTAACCATATATATAATGTGAAGTCAACGTCCTTTCGTCACAATGTCTTAATTGAACACAAGGCATAAATGTGTCATCCTTGTTAAGTTCAATTATTTATTTCTTGATCTAGTAATTGACGTACGATCATGTGGGCCCAATATCTCATATTGTCCCACCTTAGCATGGCCATGCATTTCTGCGTCGCATACCATCAAGAGGCCTATAGACATTACTCCTGTTATGTAGGAGGGACGAATTCTATCTACATCACTCACATTCCTCAACATGTTTCACTGCAGGCCCAATAACTATCTTTATAGTTGTCCTGTTACAGACAATGTTTAATAGTATTAAAGCCTACAACTACATATGTCAGGAATCGTAGTGACTTCAAGTCGAAGGACTACTTCACTATGGTCACCATGAGAATCGCTTATGACACATACATAACTATTATGCAGCGTTCTCATAATGGGTCACTCCAGTATAAATATTCCACTAATATTTATACCTATGTAAAGACTTGATATCTTATATCTATGACCCGTGAGATGTGGTCATCAGTACACTCACATAATAGTCTTAATGTATTATTATTGTCCTTATTAATAATAATATTTGTCTATGGATATTTAAGAATAGTGTTCTATAATTTAATGGCACCTCACTGTCAAGTCATACTTGACGTTCCATTAAATGAACTACCCATTCTAAGGACTTTTTTATGCTATGAATATAATCATCAAATACAACATAATAAATAAATGCCTCATATATATAAAATATAGAATAAAGTCATGATAAAATATATATAAATCATAAATATATATTGGCCACTGGGGCTTACACCAACAAGTTTAGTGTACCATACCTTATGGGTCCGTTCAGAATGAGAGTTGGATACACGACGGCGGAACCAGAGCAAGGCAGAGAGGAAGGGAGGCAGAGAGTGTTGCATTTTCTATTCGGAGCATTGCGTTATGGTTGGTTAATGAAAGAGAAGGGCAGTAACGAGGGAGAGGGCAAACAGTGAGGTGGGAAATATGAAAGCACGGTGGCAAAAGAAAAGGGTTTAATAAAGATTTGAAATCGGTTGGTTAATAGAACCGATTTTGAAAGTTTAATAATGAGATCGGTTGTCAAATAACCGATTTTGAAAGTTTACTAATGAGATCGGTTGTGTAATAACCGATGTAAATACTTGGCGGGAATAAATAAATAGTTTTTATTTAAATTGTTTTCATCTGTTGAACTCTGTAACCGATCTTAAATGTTTTATACATCGGGTTCTTGGTAAACCGATGTAAATAATTTTCCACTTATTTTCAAAATTGCCACCGCCTCTTTTTTTAAATCGGTTTTTTTTCAACCGATCTAGAAACCTGCTGTAGAATCCATATTTTGCACTAGTGCAGAGTCATCATGACGTTGGAAAATATCTGGACGTGAAATGACTAAAATACCCCCGACCTTTTCCTAATTGACATTTTAGTCCTTGAAGGAAAAGATCAAAATGCCATTAAGTGACCCAATTTTTGGCCCATTCAGCCCCTTATCCCATGCACAAGACAGCCCTCAGGAGAGCTTCACCCATTTCTTTCCTTCACCGCATCTTCTTCCTTGAAACTCCTCCATTTTTCTTAAAAGTAAAAGCTTGAATCTTTGAGACAAAAGCTTGATTCTTGATCATCCATCATCATTCAATAGGTAAGATCACTTCTATGATCTCTAAGCTTCATGAATCTATTCCGATCTCAAGTTTGCAATCTTGATTTCATAAATTTCAAGTTTATGATCCAAATTTTCAAAAATTCCTAGAAAAGTGTATAAAAATCCTTTTAATGGGAAACCAATTTCTTTGAGCTAGCTTCATCACCTTCTACCTCTATCCCAGAGTATTTGATCAAACTCTCATCCTAGCCAATTTAAATTGAAAGGGCCAAACCCTAAGTTTTGGGGGAAATGATGGATTTCTCCAATTTTTGACTTTGAACACTTGATTCCATCCTTACCTTTCCTATCGTCCTAGAATCCAAGTGATTGGAAGATCAAATAAATTCCTAGCCCATTTTTCTCTTCATGGCCGAAACTTGTGAGTGTGTAGAACCTTGAGCTTTGTTTCAAATTTTTGGGTAATAGGACTTGATTTAGTGTTAATCATGCTTAAGAACCAACCATCCAAAAGATTGGAACCAAATGAAACCCCTAGCCCTTTTTGCCATTTTTGGCCGAACCTTATACCACTTTTGGGGGGGGGGAGAAATTTATGTTTTGATTTTGTTATTTTGTATTGATTGTTGTTGAAACACAATCTGCTTAGCATAAGCCAATTGTGTGACAGTGGGTTTGTAGTGTCTTTCAACAAAGATAAATGTATAATCAAATATGCTGATGGATCCACTTTATTTACTGGTAAGAGGCAAAACAATGTATATCAAATTGACTTGGAGGACCTTTCTAATCAAAATGTAGCATGTCTCATGTCTGTGAATGATAAGTAATGGATTTGGCACAAGAAACTTGGTCATGCAAGCCTGAGATTAATCTAAAAGCTACAAAAGCATAACTTCGTAAGAGGATTACCAAAGCTGGCCTATAAATCGGATGCTCTCTGTGATGCCTGTCAAAAGGGGAAAAAAGTTAAAAATTCTTTTAATTCAAAGAATATTGTTTCAACATCCAGACCTTTAGAATTGCTACATTTAGATTTGTTTGGTCCAACAAGGACTGCCTCCCTAAGTGAAAAGAAATATGGACTTGTCATTATTGATGATTATTCTAGATGGACATGGGTAATGTTCCTAGCTCACAAAGACGAGTCTTTTGAAGTATTCTCAATATTTTGCAAAAGGATTTAGAATGAGAAAGGTATATGTATCAATTCAATCCGAAGTGATCATGGAGGAGAGTTTGAGAATGTAAACTTTCAACTATTCTGTGAAGAAAATGGTATTCTTCATAATTTCTTTGCCCCTAGAACACCTCAACAAAATGGGGTCATTGAGAGAAAGAATAGGTCTCTAAGAGATGGCAAGAACATTACTCAATGATAACTCTGTCTCTAAGAACTTTTGGGCTGAGGCTGTTAACACAGCATGCTATATTCAAAATAGAGTCTACATAAGACCAATACTAAAAAAGACTCCATATGAACTGTGGAAAGGACGAAAACCCTACATATCATATTTTCATACTTTTGGTTGTGTCTGCTTTATATGAAACACTAAAGACAATCGAGGAAAATTTGATGCCAAAGTTGATAATGGTATTTTCTTAGGATACTCTGAAACATCTAAAGCCTTCAGAATTTATAATTGTAGATCATTAATTGTCGAGGAATCTATTCATGTTAAATTTGATGACAAGAAGCGTAATAAAATATTATCAGAGCTGGACGAATCTCTCGCAGATCTTGATCTGAATGATCATCGTCCAACCAACAATGGGAAGGAAATCTTCGAAGAAGTCAAAGCTGTTGATCACAACCGTCATTTGTCAAATGATAGCCAGAAAACTTGGCAATTCAAAGTTTACCATCCTAAAGATCAAATTCTAGGTCAACCCAGTGATAAAGTAAGAACAAGGTCTACCTTCAGAAATCAAGCTGATTCGGCTTTTATCTCTGAGTTAGAACCAAAAACTGTGGATGAAGCTCTCTCGGACGATGGATGGATCTTGGCTATGCAAGAAGAACTCAATCAGTTCGAGAGAAACAAAGTTTGGACTTTAGTTCAAGAACCAAATGATCCATAATTGGAACAAAATGGGTATTTAGAAATAAGATGGATGAAAATGGAAAGGTTGTGAGAAACGAAGCTAGGTTAGTAGCACAAGGGTATTCTCAAGAAGAAGGTATTAATTATACTGAAACCTTCGCTCCTGTTGCTAGAATAGAAGCTATACGTATCTTACTATCTTTTGCTGCTCATTATAACATAACCTTATATCAAATGGATGTTAAAAGTGCTTTTCTAAATGGGTTAATTAACGAAGAAGTCTACGTAATGCAACCCTATGGGTTTGAAGATCATTCCCATCCTGAGTATGTATATAAGCTTCAGAAAGCTTTATATGGACTCAAACAAGCTCCTAGAGCTTGGTATGAGAAACTCAGCCCCTTCCTCATGGAAAATGGTTTCTGTATGGGAAAGGTAGACACCACTTTGTTTAAGAAAACAAATAAAGATAATTTCATAATAATCCAAATATATGTTGATGATATTATTTTTGGATCTACTAATGATTCTCTTTGTAAGGAATTTTCTGATCTTATGACAAAAGAATTCGAAATGAGCATGATGGGAGATCTCAAATTCGTTCTGGGTCTTCAAGTAAGACAAACCTCAAAGGGTGTGTACATTCATCAGACCAAGTACACTAAAGATCTCCTGAAGAAATTTCAGATGGATGATAGCAAGCCAATGAGTACACCTATGCACCCAACATCCATTCTGACCAAAGACAACAAAGATAAAAAGGTAGATCAAAAGGTTTACAGAGGTATGATAGGATCTCTCTTATATCTTACTGCGTCTAGATCAGATATAATGTTTAGTGTATGTCTTGGTGTATGTTTTCAAGATGATACATGCAAAAATCATTTAACTGCTGTCAAAAGAATTTTTAGATATCTAAAAGGCACTTCTAATCTGGGTTTATTTTATGAGTAAGCAAATGAGTATAGATTAATGGGTTACTGTGATGATGACTATGCTGGAGATAGAATTGAATGAAAAAGTACAAGTGGTGGCTGTCATTATCTTGGAAATAATCTCATCTCATGGTCCAGTAAAAGATAAAGTACCATAGCTTTATCAACTGCTGAAGCTGAATATATCTTTGCGGCTAGTTATTGTTCACAGCTCTTATGGATTAAACACCAACTGGAAGACTGCAACATTCATGAAAGTAAGATTCCAATTTATTGTGATAATACTGCTGCAGTTAATTTATCTAAAAATCTTATATTGCACTCTAGGGCTAAACATATAGAAATCCAACATCATTTTATCAGAGATTACAGTCAAAAAGGTGTGTTTGATGTAAAATTTGTTGATACTGACCATCAGTGGGCAGATATCTTCACAAAACCTCTTGTAGAGGATAGATTTTCTTTCATAAGAAAATAGCTCAACATGCTCTATGTTGAATGACCTTGAGTCCAACAAACGCTTGTGTCAAAGAAAAGCGTGCGTCCAATTTGGTTGCTTCCATCACAAGCTTACATCATTCTTTGTGTTATTTATCATTTACAATAAACTTAGAATAATTTGTTTTTAAATTCATTATCTATTTGTCATCCACACATTTTCTATGCTGAGTTAGCACTCTCGGGTCACATCAAACGGCGTGCATCTGGTACTTCACTCATAAATAGCCCCCCCGCGGTAACTGCTAGTCATCATGGTTCTTTAACCACGGTTACTTTCTCTGACGTTTTGGTTACTTTTCTCCTCTCTTTGTTAACCTTAACCCGTGAGCTTGAACCTCACCAAACGTCCTCATCTTTAAAACTCCTCTCCTTCTCTTACCCTCATCTGTTCATCTTCTTCATTCTATTCTGAAATATGGGTAGAAACCTTCGTTTACTGGAGAAGGAAGCAGCGTTCTTCAAGAGACCATATCACCTCTAGGTCATCCAACTTGCGATATTCCAGACAACTGCCAGATCAACGTTGAACATCAGATTGACTTGAATCTGCTGGCCAGACTGGGAGCAGATGTCAGAATCTACGTCATTGGAGCTGGATAGGATCACTTCTTCATCAACTATCCAGAAGTCTATCCAAGACTTCTCACTGAATTCTGGAAGATCGCTCACCTGGAAAAGGAAGGTCACATCTCTGGGTATGTTTTGGGGACACAAAAAGTCGATGTCTCCAAAGTGAGCATAGCGTCTGCGATTGGTTGTATGTCACTCGGAGCTACTTATTTCAAAACCTGGCACAAAAAGTTTGGAGGAAAAGACAATGTTTTCAACTTTCTCAGAAATCCCGAAGCTCAGCCTAATGCTCTCTTTCGTGCCGCCATTATGAAAGATGAAGCAAGGATTCTTAATCAAATATTGAACAAGGCTGTTCTTCATAAAGCTGGGTCTAAAGACTCTGTGTCTGAGGTGCATTCTTTTCTTCTTACTCATCTTCTTTATGGTATGAAGATCAATCTTCCCTCTCTTCTCTTTGATCGGTTCAAGGAAAATTGCATAGATGTTGTCTCTGTTAAGACCATCACTTATGCAATTCTTCTCTCCCGAATCTTCTTAAATCAAGGGATTTATCGCATGCTAAACAAAGTTCATCCTAGCATAAGAATCTCCTATCAAACCATCAGTTGCCCTATGTTTGGAAACGTAAACCTCTCCAAAATGCAACTCAAATCTGTCTTGGCCTTTGAACAAGCTTAGTCTAGCACTACACAAACTCAACGCATGGAAGCTCTTCAAAGCCAACAAAGAAGGAAAAAACAGACTCAAAATGTTGCTAATCAACCTCGAGTCTCCTCTGATTCGTCCACTCTGGAGAGATTGTTTGAACAATCTCAGACTAAGTCTCAAAATGTTTTTGAAGAATTTGAGGAAAAGCCAAATGTGGAGTTTGCTTCGATAATAGAAGGTATTGCTTACACCATTCATGGAGAAAAACTCAACAAGGTAAATGGTGTAGTTGTTCCTTTTATTGAAGAGATTCATGGCCCTTTGCTTAAAGCGAACTTAGGCTCAAAGCAGCAGGCTCATGCATCCTCTCAAGCTGGTCAAGAAGCTGGTTCTTCTAAGCCCAAATACAGAAAGAGGAAACTTCTGGTGGAAGAGGACGATGAGGATGATGTTCCAATTGCCTTCCTTCTTGCCAAGAAAACCAAGGTATCACCATCACCCTCAACCTTGCCCAACCCTTCTATATCTTCTATACCCTCCACTCCAACTGAAGAACCATCTTCTACTCCACCCACAAATCCTAACCTGTCTGCGTCCATCCCTCCTCCACCTAAACCAATGTGTATTAAAACCGTAGCCAAACGGCCACCAAGACCTAAAATCCTCATCCAAGACTCCTCAACCTCCACTCCCTCCCCACAACAACCTGATTCCCAACCCCCATCTTCACCTCTCTCACCCGTCATCCTTTCCTCAGATGAACATAGAGGATCTCAAGACGAACCACCCTCTATCCCTCAATCACTGGTCCCGGAATCATCTTCTCCTCCTCCCGTTCTTCTGCTACCATGGTACTTTCATGAAGAAGCTACATCTTCAGAGATTCCAATGGATAATTTTCCTGGTACCTTTCTTGATCCTGAGGCCCAAGAAAACATCTGTTGTACTGAGTCTACTGGTCTTCACAAAGACGCAAGATGTGAAGATTTTTCTGTTCCTGATTCACAAGCAGAAGCAAGCTCTGTCCAGTACACTGAACGTCTTGATGCTAATTCCACCTGGTCTGGCAACACCGTGGAACTACATCTTGATGATGAAGATGTCAACTCTTCTACAGCTAAAGAAACCCACCTAGCTCAAGCCTCAGCTTCCTCTCTACGTCTTGGTCTTTCTCCTGAAATTGCTGACTACTTGGTAGATCGGATCTCTGTAAGGGTCACTCAAGAATTGGATCGAAAAATGGATCAAATGCTCACCTATCTTCATCGCATCTTTCCTGACTTTCCTCCTCCATCTCCTTAAAATATTTTCCTTTCTTTTGATGACAATGATGTGCAATCCTCCCTTCGTTCCTTTTGTCTAATGACAAACAGGGGGAGAATATATGAAAATGAATATGTAAAAGTTTTTTTTTTTTGGAATAGAAAGATTGGAAATATGTTCGTATATGTCTTGTTTTTATGCTTTCATAACCTTAAGTTCTGAATTATGTCTTCAATATATAAATGCATAATCTTAGGGGGAGGTTTTATTCATAAAGACATAAGAAATACTGTTTCAAAAACATACTTCATAATAATGTTTGTCGTCATAAAAAAAGGGGGAAATTGTTAGAACCAAAACAGTAATGGCTAATGACCCCTAAAAGTTTTAATGATTAACAAAATTATTATATCTTTATTGAATTCACTCGAAGTCAAGTTTATGCTAATCCATAAGATCAAAAGACCTTCTTATGTTTCTGACTTCAGACGGTTCTTCAAATCCAAAGTTTCATCTAGCTCTTAAAGGACAAAAAGCTCAATGCAATATCTTCGTCCAAAGAAACTTCATGGGTCGTCCAAATAATATTTTGGACTATAGCGGTATAGGTTTACGTACAAACATGATCATATAGTTTTGTGTGTCCAACTATCTATATTGTATGTCCAATTGTCTACACTGATTGTGCGTCCAATTGTCTACACTGATTGTGCGTCCAACTATCTATATAAATGGTGCATCCAACTTTTTATATATACCTATGCGTCCAACTAACTTTATTTTGCAGATAACATGGCTCTCTATTTCAAAAGTCTTAATTGTTTTTAAAAGGAAATATCTTTTTCACATAAGGTAATAGAAGGTACAAAAGTCGTACACAGCAAACCACATAGAGCATAGAATCACGTAGAGCAAAACGCTTGTCGGCCATAAAGGCAAATCAGTCTGCTATAATTTAAGCTGTTACTACCAAAAGCATCCTCATTCTGAAAGGACAATTACTCGACGGAGAACAACTGGCAAATGGACTTGTGCCTAACGGATATTTGAATGTATCTAAACAGAAAAGTTTCCTACTTTCTTGAAATCAGAAGGTCAGACAAAGCTATAAGGAGACCCTCTTCTGAAAAAGCAAACACAGAACACAAGAGCAAGAAAATATTCAAGAGAAAATTCATTGTGCAACAAAAAGCTTCAAAGCAATCACTCTCTAGAAATCGATCTATAAACCTTCCTATTCTTTCATTATAAAGTTACAAACAGATTGTCAAGAGCTGTATATTGTAATACTCTCACTCTAATGAGTTTGTAAAAAAGCTCGAAAAAACCCCTCTCAAGTCTTAGGATTTGTTGAGCCTAGAGAGGCTTGTCTGTAAAAGAATGCTTATAGCCTGGAGAGGTGTAGAATACTTGGAGTTGTAGTCGTGGAGTGACATGGAAACAACTTGTGAAAATTCTAAGTGATTTAGTGGAAAAACCTTCTCAAGGAAGGGACTGGACGTAGCTCTTTGATTTGAAAGAGTGAACCAGGATATATCTCTGTGTGAATCTCTCTATCCCTATCTTGTTAAGTTTTATTTGTTTACTAACTTGAGGATTGAAAACAAAGTATCTTAAACGTTTGTAATCGTTTTGGTGTGTTCTTTCATCTTGCTTGTCTAAAACGTTTGTTTGAAAAAGGTTTTTGAAAATCGGTTAAGAAACACAATTCAACCCCCTTCTTGTGTTTCCTAGTTTCACTTTCAAATCAGTTATGGATGGTTGAGAGTCCAAAGTCAAATCTTCAATCTCAAAGGGTTACACTATAAAAAGAGTAATAACTGAACTAGATTGAGGTTCAGTATTACCTTTAGTTTTGGATCTAGTGGTCCTTGCCCTTGTTGCAGCAGGTTTAGGCCGAGAGGCTTCAGAAGTAGACTCCCTTTTAGGACCTTTGATCATACTAGAGATAGGCTGATCGTCCTCATTTTCCTCATCAACAGAAGCTAGAACCAGCTTCCTTTTTCTTGAGGGTTGACCAGAGACCGTTGGACGAGCAGAAGATGTCTTAGCTTTTGGACGAGCAGGCTCTATTGAGCGTCTAACTGAGACTTGTTGATCAGACGCTTCTTTAAAACCTTGCATCTGAACACCTTTCAGCTTTCCTTGTAACACCCCCTTGGGCATTACATGAAGAACACGTGTGGAATTAAAATTTTAAAAGAGAATTGCTGGATGCTTTCGGGGAAAAGGATAATTTACTTTTAAGTTAGAAAACTCGAGTGTAAAAAGCTTTCGGCATAATGCTTCAGAAAGTAATACACACGTCACAGTAATAAAATCACATCATACTCGACAACACACATAAACTGGGTTTATTCACAAACCCTAAACCATCATATATAAGTTTTCCTGAAATTGTCTTTCATACAAAAGTTCCAACTATATAGAGGTTTTCAAAACCACATACACCGACTATACCAACCTTATACATTAAAATCCTAAGAGCTGGTTTAATAAAAGAACTATATGGATAATAGAGCCTACTACCTAGTATACATCGTACCAATGAGGCTGGGTCTCGTCGTCGACAGTCCATACATCTTCGTCGTCGGCATCGAGAAACACAAGCTACAGGGTTCTGAAGTGACCCAAATGATAGTTGAGAAGTATCTGTACACGTATCCAAAAACACAACAGGGTGTCCAACATGTACAGGCAAGGGTGAGTAATCAATATATGGATTTAAACACGATAACTACATGCACGACACACAAAACAGCATACGAACATATGTAGTATCAACACAACACAACAATAGAAATAACACAGGACAATACACCAAGTAATAACATGTTCATCAAGCATACCATAAATTGCAATATATCATATTAATCAATTAGCAGCATAAGACATCTTCGAAAACAGAATAATGATGTATAATAAGTAAATGTAATCATCAACAGCCATGCAATGCAATGCGATGTACATGACTCAATGCCGTATGCCACAAGGGTAAAACTCCGACCCCTACTCCACGGAGCTAACAAATCGTCGGAGAGAGTGAATGGGAGGACATGTTCCAGTTACTGCCAGCCATGGGCAAGATGCTACAATATTCGTAACGTGCACGTATCTGGCTTTATGGAAACACTCTCGACCAAACATGAAAAGTATGACATCTAGTAGAGGATATCAGTGTATTGCTCGAATTCGCCACGACACAGAAGAATCACCAACTGGTCACGTGTCAGCCCTTCCAACCCTAATACCTCCAAAAAGACCATTGAAGATCGTCACCGTAAGTTTCGCACCCGTATAAAGGTGTAAGCTCAACTCCTAGGCTCAAGGCCTTACAGCTATGCATATGAAATGCCATTGCTTACACAAGGCAGATGCGAGAAAGGAATGTCTATCCATTGGATAAACATCAAGATTCGCTAGGTTTTATCCCATAGGAACTATACGCGTCTTTGTATTATAAAACATTTGTCCTTCGGATAAATATCTCGGGATTCCTTGGGAATGATCCGGACTGCTTTCAGAATTGCCGATTGTCCCCACAAATCAACACGGGTCTTTTCAGCATGCTTTGTCCTCACTCAAATGCTTTCTAGGAGACTTTCCAGAAGGTCACCCATCAAAACCCAAAACGTTTCATGTTTGTGTTTATGTCTTATGAATCACATCTCAAATCCTAAGTATTATGAACAAGGATTGAGAATCCTCTTAGATAAGTCTTTGATCCTTTCTAAGATATTACTCCTTGATATTAATGAAATAAGTGTTGATTCACTTAAGTCTTATGAAGTCAGTGATGCATTAAGTCATCAATGGTATAGTACATGGTCTTGTTCCACCACATACTATACTTAATTATCCCTTCTCTTCATTTCTAAGTTAATTACTTAACTTAGGCTTTTCACGCGTAAAATTTTACGATTAAAAGTTAAAAAATCTCTTTGTAAACCAAATCCCTTGTGATTGAAAACTCATGACTTGAAAGAACTTTGAATAAGGTAAAGTTCCTTAACTATTTTGAAAAGGGTTTTCCTTACTAAATTAGTGTAAAAGCAAGTTCTAAGTTAATGGAAAGGAAATGTAATCTCATCTAACTTCCTTAGCTATGATTCATTTAATTCAAACTTGAGGACAAGGTCCTCTTTATACTTGGAAGATTGAATGTTAACTTAGTTTGAAAAAGAAGGTGATATCCCATTAAATCGGCCTCGCGACGCGAAACTACTACTCGCCTCGCGATCCAGAGTGCCAGCCTGCACGGTTAAGTATAGCCTTTCGGCCTCACGAAGCGAAACCAAGGCTCGCCTCGCGATCCAGAGGCCATTCTGCTAATGATGAAGCCACATACAATGTTAACTTTCATGAAACCACTTCATTATTTCTCTTTTTAAGACACTTGGTTAATTATCTGACTATGGCTAAAGTAAGAAGACATTTTTCACTTTGGTGAAACACTTGAATGTTGAAAGTTTAATTGATCTTTGGATCAAAACCTCTTATTGTTTTTCTTTGAGACATAAGTCTCTAAAACACTTTTCTTACTTCAAAACTTTAATTGTTCAAGAACAACACATGTTCTTCCTCATTTTACTCATTAAGGCCACAAGCCTCCTTAAAGAAAAAGTGAAGATTTTGCTTCACCAACTAGACAAGTCATAGCTCAAAATGCTCACATAATTATGACAAACAATAATCACACATAATTGCATCATAATCAAGCATAAAAATCCTTACTTGATGTAGAGATCAAAGTACGGTTTTTCAACATACATGAAAACATTTTCCATCCATGTATACATCATCATAACATATGCTAAAGCATACTAAAGCATAGACCATTATTACAATCCCAATGAAGCTCCAACGGAGCTACACAAATCAATCACGGATAACAAATAGTTATCGGGAAAAATCCCTAAGGCAAACTCCCCTTATCGGTTGTAGTTATCCTCCAAGCAAAAGCCATTCGATCGGCTCGCGGATTCTCCCGATTCCTCATCCGATCAACCAATCACAACTACATGCAGATAATCAATCCAAACATCAATATTACACAACACAAATCTTCCTATTCCTACCTATATAGGATTCGGCCATGGTGCCATAAAAAGCTAGGGATGTCCAAAAATTCCTATCTCTTGGATTTCATCCTTGCTAGGTGTGCTAAGGCCAGATCAAAGCCTATTACACCGAAACTTGAACCAAAATCCCATCCATCAATACATGGAGGTTTCGGACAAGAAAACCCATATGAGCTAGGAAGCTCATTTGGTTTCCAACTCTTGGATCAATGATTCTCAAGTACACATAACACTAGATTAAGTCTTATTACTCAAAACTTGAATCAAAAAGTCAACCTTTTCCTATGTAAAGGTTTCACCCACTTTTGAATAAAAAGGATAGAAAACTTATTTGGTTTCATGCATTTGGATTATGAAAGAGAATGATGGAATTTGTTCATAGAAATCGATTTGGTATTAAAAGGATTTTTCTACACTTGTCTATGAATTTTCATAGTTTTGGATCTAAACTTGGATCTTCATGAATCAAGAGATTCAAGAGATGCAATAGAGAGATTAAGAGAGCTAGGATGGAGTTTATACCTCCTAGATTCAAAGTCTTGAAGAGAAACAACTTGAATCATCCAAAAATCACTAAGTTCTCAAGATCAAACTTGAAGAACTCTTGAAGAAATGAAGAACAAGTGAGAGAAAATGAAGAACAAGAGAGAAGAGAGAGAGAGAAAGGCCGTGTGGGCTAGAGAGAGAGAGTGAAGGTGAGATATTTATTTGATGTTATGGTAAACTTGTAAATAACCAAAAGGGTAATTTGGTAATTCCTTAAAAGACTAGGGGCATAATGGTCATTTCCCCTATAAGTATCTCGATATTTCTAGAAAGGTAATGATATGGTGAGTCACAGGGTCAAAAGGTTTATTCCATACATTCTTAGGGGCATAACGGTCTTTTCATTCTAGGGCAAATGGTAATTATGGAAAAGGTCAGGGGCATTTTGGTCTTTTCATGTGCAGATATTTTCTAAACGTAATCATTACACTAATGAGTCATGGCACGCTTTCCTAGGTGATGTGATATCATGTTTATCCGTTAGCGGGTCCCGGTAAATCCGTTTTTAGCACCGTTGTTCACCGGATTTAGGTTTTCGTCCAAGAAAGTCGTGAGGACTTATTTATTTTGAATTTTTTTCAAAATCGCCAATATCGTTTGCAATTTCATTTAAAATCTAACTGTTTCTTTTACGAGTCAAAATTTGGTCTTGATAATAGTAAAATACTACTGTCAATGAAAAACGCAGACCGGGCTCCGTTTGAGCTTTCGCCCGAAACTTAACCATGGCTTCCTATGGTTGTATAAGGCATGCCTATGTTCTCAGAATATTTTATTTCACTCTCTAAACCCTCCAATAAAATACAAATGTTTAAATACTGAATAATTATAAGACTTGAAAATTGGGGCGTTACATTACTATCCCTCTTAAAAGAATTTCGTCCTCGAAATTTCGTGACTCAAAATTAAACAGGATTTCTAAATCCCTAGGTCCCACTTTGTACCCCGTACATAATCCTTCCCTAGGTAACATTGTGACTTAATGGCAACTTCATACTTATCCTCTATTTAATTTACCATTAAAAATCAAATCATTTATCCTCAATCCATACCCCTTCTCCTTAATACCTTACCTTAATTTCTTCACATGTGAGAAATATAATCAAACTTAACCACTTTTATTTCAACACTAATCCACTTAGGGAGATCTTCCTCTGACATCTTTAACTTTTACTGTTAACCCTAAGATTTAAACTACTATACACATTTCTTTTACAACACCTCCATCATTTCCAATCCAAGATATCCAATCTTAGTCTTAGTTCCTTTTGAACATAGTCCACCTCTCCAACTTACATCATAATCATGCACCTCGATCTTACAGAACCTGATTGCACCTCTTAATGTAACTACAACCAAAAGAGGTCGCATCGGGTAAATTTACCCAAATTCATAAGTCTTGACTTTTTCTAACAACTTAGTTCTACTCAGAAAGTCCTCTTTTCTGCTTGTATCCAGCCTAGGTAAAACTACTAAGAACATTTTCTTATAAATCTTCAAACTCATACAATTAATCTTAACTACAGACATTGACCATTACCCTAGGTCTTTCAACTACTATTCTGCCTTGGTCAATACTTGACTCATAGTAATTGTCTCACTTTCTCAGATTGATCTTATCAATCACAACTATATCTTCAACAAAACTTCCATCACTTCTTGTCTATCCTGATGAAAGGATGTTCGCAGTTAGCTACTATACTTACTCCTAACCAATCTTCCAAAGATCAATACGTTCTTCTTGCTCGTCCACTTGAGTTAAGGATGATCAGTTGAACTCGGTCTCTACTCGATTGTTGAAGATTAAAGAAAGAAACTTTCAACAAAGGAAATTTTTCCTGGTCTTACTCTCATAAGAAAGTATACAGAACAATTTTTACTACTCTGAAAGGAATGCAGGAATGTCCAGTATGTAAAAAGATTCTTCAGTAGGTTCGTGAGTGTAAAAATGCATAGCTAATACATGTTTACAACCATGACTCTAATAAAGTCCCTTCTTTCATAAGAATCTTCCAGCGGATTTGGGAATCAAAAGATAAACAGTCTGGCCAAAAATCGGACCAGATCACATTTACCAAATATAAAGTGATTAGACTAAGTTTCATCAAGAAACTTCCAGTACCAAAAAGTCGTTTATGTTATAACTCAAGAAATAGTCGTAACAAATCTCTTAGTGAAATAATATGAAAATGTCCAGACCAATAGACACCATTTAACCAATTCACTCAATTGTCTAATACACTGAGGAATATGTAGGAGTGTGAACACAAATGTTCCCTTGAGATCAAGCAGCACTAACACAGGTGAAGTAGTCAACCTTCTCTTTCATTCTTGGAAACTTTCCTCGCACACTTTAGTCCAAGTCCTCGAAAATTGAAAGTATCGAAACAAAGAGTCAATAGTGTCTTTAGATAATTGTCGTTGCAGGCGAGTCCAAACTTATCCTTCTTACTTATCTATATTGGTCACTGTCTTAAGTTCTCTTAACGAGATACTACTCCTATCCATATAGGATTCCTTACGATCCTTTCCTCTACTGATACCAGTCCTAAAGACACCCATTCTATAATCAAAATTCACCTTTCAATTCTGGTTCACTCAGTCTCTGATCATTCGCAACCTTTGAAGGTTTATACTTAAGTATCATACATACTCTTCACCGTCATCAGCTTGGATTACAAGTCCACTCATATTTGTCCTAGTGGAACATATGCCTTATTCATCAAATCCACAAACATCAGAGATTCTAATCATTTCTTAAAAATACTTTCAGAAGAAACTTCACGTGATTACCACACTTCAAGGGAATTCATCGTTGAACTATCATCAGGGTCCTAAGTCCTATCCTTTCAAACAAGAATCCTCATTAGGTGTAACTAACTCGAGGAAGTCCAATCATATCGGCCTATTCAAGTCATTATAGCTCCTTCTACTGTCAATAGGCTATGGGTAGTCAATGTGACAATTTATCATCGAGTATTCAGAAAACTATCACTATTGTATAGGCTAACTTAAATTATATGATTAAACCAACATCGAATCTTCACAACACAATTATACAAATTCTCCTATTCCATCCCCATGACTTAAGCGGTCGTCCAAAAATACGAGGGAATTAGTAATTTCTTAGTTGTTTTCCAATAAATTTCTGCGTCTGAGAATGCTCAAGCTCCCAATAACCGTCATAACTATCCTCGAGGTCCATTAAGGTCTTACTACACTTCCAATGCTCTACCTGGATTCCATTCCAGTCTTTCAACTCTATTAACGAGCATGTCGTTATCTTGCCATTCCTTTAGTCGCTCACTAGCTACCGATGCATCTACTTTAAAAACTTTAGGTATTCTTCTATCTGTCTAAGGCATACTTGTCCAAATGTCTGACACAATCCCAAAAGGATAAACAACGTATCAACATGAATATAAGTACCATTACTAATCATGAGTTCTTACAAGGCCTAAACCCAATCAGAACCCATCAAGACACGCATGCTTGTTTGTCAACACACATTATTTCGACAAGGAAACAATTCAATCAAGTTCAGCCAGAGATCACACAACAAAATCACAACAGACCTATTCCCCAAGGTTCCCGAAAGACTCGACCAGCTCTGATACCACTAATGTAACAACCCCCTTGGGCATTACATGAAGAACACGTGCGGAATTAAAATTTTAAAAGAGAATTACTTGTTGCATTTGGAAAAAGGATAATTTACTTTAAGTCAGAAAGCTCGGGTGTAAAACTTTTTCGGCATAATGCTTCAGAAAGTAATACACACATCATAGTAATAAAATCACATCATACTCGACAACACACATAAACTGGATTTGTTCACAAACCCTAAACCATCACATATAAGTTTTCCTGAACTTGTCTTTCATACAGAAGTTCCAACTATAAAGAGGTTTTCAAAACCACGAAGACCGACTTTCTCAACCTTATACATTAAAATCCTAAGAGCTGGTTTAATAAAAGAACTCTATGGACAATAGAGCCTACTACCTAGTATACATCGTACCAATGAGACTGGGCCTCATCATCAATAGTGCACACATCTTCGTCATCGGCATCGAGAAACACAAGCTACAGGATCCTGAAGTGACCCAAATGATTGTTGAGAAGTATCTGTACACGTACCCAGAAACACAATAGGGTGTCCAACATGTATAGGCAAGGGTGAGTAACCAATATATGGATTTAAACACGATAACTACATGCACGACACACAAAACAGCATACGAACATATGTAGTATCAACACACCACAACAATAGAAGTAACACAGGACAATACACCAAGTAATAACATGCTCAACACGCATACCATAAATTGCAATATATCATATTAATCAATTAGCAGCATAAGACATCTTCGAAAACAAAATAATGATGTACAATAAGTAAATGTAACCATCAACAGCCATGCAATGCAATGTGATGTACATGACTCAATGCCATATGCCACAAGGGTAAAACTCTGATCCCAACTCCATGGAGCTAACAAATCGTCGGAGAGAGTGAATGGGAGGACATGTTCCGGTTATTGCCAGCCATGGGCAAGATGCTACAATATTCGTAACGTGCACGTATCTGGCTTTACAGAAACACTCTCGACTAAACATGAAATGTACGACATCTAGTAGAGGATATCAGTGTATTGCTCGGATTCGCCACGACACAGAAGAATCACCAACTGGTCACATGTCATCCCTTGCAACCATGATACCTCCAAAAAGATCATTGAAGATCGTCACCGTAAGATTCACACTCGCATCAAGGTGTAAGCTCAACTCCTAGGCTCATGGCCTTACAACTATGCACATGACATGCCATTGCTTACACAAGGCAGATGCGATAAAGCAATGTCTCTCCATTGGATAAACTTCAAGATTCACTAGGTTTTATCCCTTAGGAACTATACGCGTCTTTGTATTATAAAACATTTGTCCAAAGGATAAATATCTCGTGATTCCTTAGGAATGATCCAGACTGCTTTCAGAATTTCCGACTGTCCCCACAATCCAACACAGGTCTATTCAGCATGCTTTGTCCTCACTCACATGCTTTCTAGGAGACTTCCCAGAAGATTACCCATCCTACAAGCGCTCCAAGTCAAACATGCTTAACTATGGAGTTCTTATGTTTTGGGCTTCCGAAAAGAAGACTAATCTTGTTAGTATAGGTAGTACCAATCAATTCTTATAAGCCTTCCTTCAACTATACAGTCCCATACCTGCACAGCCTTAGGATTCCTTCAACTGTACAGTCCCATACCTGAACAGCCTCAAGATTCCTTCAACTGTATTGTCCTATACTTGCACAGCCTCAGGGTCCTTCTCGTCCCTATCATTACAAGATTGAAACAATCAAACGACTGACCTTGATCCAAATCACCGGTCCGTCATCGAATTATTGTTTCAAAACCCAAAACGTTTCATATTTGTGTTTATGTCTTATGAATCACATCTCAAATCCTAAGTATTACGAAGAAGGATTGAGGATCCCCTTAGATAAGTCTTTGATCCTTTCTAAGATATCACTCCTTGATATTAATGAAATAAGTGTTGATTCACTTAAGTCTTATGAAGTCATTGATGCATTAAGTCATCAATGGTATAGTACATGGTCTTGTTCCACCACATACTATACTTAATTGTCCCTTCTCTTCATTTCTAAGTTAATTACTTAACTTAGGCTTTTCACGCGTAGAACTTTACGATTAAGAGTTAAAAACTCTCTTTGTAAACCAAATCCTTTTTGATTGAAAACTCATGACTTGAAAGAACTTTGATTAAGGTAAAGTTCCTTAACTATGTTGAAAAGGATTTTCCTTACTAGCTTAGTGTAAAATCATGTTCTAAGTTAATGGAAAGGAAATGTAATCTCATTTAACTTCCTTAACTATGATTCATTTAATTCAAAATTGAGGACAAGGTCCTCTTTAAACTTGGAAGATTGAATGTTAACTTATTTGAAAAAGAAGGTGCTATCACATTAAATCGGCCTCGCGACACGAAACTACTACTCGCCTCGCGATCCAGAGGGCCAGCCTACAAGGTTAAGTACAGCTTTTCGGCCTCGCGAAGCGAAACCAAGGCTCGCCTCGCGATCCAGAGGCCATTCTGCTAATGATGAAGCCACATAAAATGTTAACTTTCATGAAACCACTTCATTATTTCTCTTTTTAAAACACTTAGTTAATTATCTAACTATGGCTAAAGTAAAAAGACATTTTTCACTACGGTAAAACACTTGAATGTTGAAACTTTAATTGATCTTTGGATCAAAACCTCTTATTGTTTTTCTTTGAGACATAAGTCTCTAAAACACTTTTCTTACTTCAGAACTTTAATTGTTCAAGAACAACACATGTTCTTCCTCATTTTACTCATTAAGGCCACATGCCTCCTTAAAGAAAAAGTGAAGATTTTGCTTCACCAACTAGACAAGTCATAGCTAAAAATGCTCACATAATTATGACCAACAATAATCACACATAATTGCATCATAATCAAGCATAAAAATCCTTACTTGATGTAGAGATCAAAGTACGGTTTTTCAACATACATGAAAACATTTTCCATCCATGTATACATCATCATAACATATGCTAAAGCATACTAAAGCATAGACCATTATTACAATCCTAATGAAGCTCCAACGGAGCTACACAAATCAATCACGGATAACATATAGTTATCGGGAAAAATCCCTAAGGCAAACTCCCCTTATCGATTGTAGTTATCCTCCAAGCAAAAGCCATCCGATCGGCTCGCGGATTCTCCCGATTCCTCATCCGATCAACCAATCACAACTACATGCACATAATCAATCCAAACATCAATATTACACAACACAAATCTTCCTATTCCTACCTATATAGGATTCGGCCATGGTGCCATAAAAAGCTAGGGATGTCCAAAAATTCCTATCTCTTGGATTTCATCCTTGCTAGGTGTGCTAAGGCCAGATCAAAGCCTATTACACTAAAACTTCAACCAAAATCCCATCCATCAATACATGGAGGTTTTGGCCAAGAAAACCCATATGAGCTAGGAAGCTCATTTGGTTTCCAACTCTTGGATCAATGATCCTCAAGTACACACAACACTAGATTAAGTCTTATTACTCAAAACTTGAATAAAAAAGTCAACCTTTTCCTATGTAAAGGTTTCGCCCACTTTTGAATAAAAAGGATAGAAAACTTATTTGGTTTCATGCATTTGGATTATGAAAGAGAATGATGGAATTTGTTCATAGAAATCGATTTGGTATTAAAAGGATTTTTCTACACTTGTCTATGAATTTTCAAAGTTTTGGATCTAAACTTGGATCTTCATGAATCAAGAGATTCAAGAGATGAAATAGAGAGATTAAGAGAGCTAGGATGGAGTTTATACCTCCTAGATTCAAAGTCTTGAAGAGAAACAACTTGAATCACCCAAAAATCACTAAGTTCTCAAGATCAAACTTGAAGAACTCTTGATGAAATGAAGAACAAGTGAGAGAAAATGAAGAACAAGAGAGAAGAGAGAGAGAGAAAGGCCATGTGGCCTAAAGAGAGAGAGTGAAGGTGAGATATTTTTTTGATGTCATGGCAAACTTATAAATAACCAAAAGGGTAATTTGTTAATTCCTTAAAAGACTAGGGGCATAATGGTCATTTCCCCTATAAATATCTCGATATTTCTAGAAAGGTAATGATATGGTGAGTCACAGGGTCAAAAAGTTTATTCCATACATTCTCAGGGGCAAAACGGTCTTTTTATTCTGGGGTAAATGGTAATTATGGAAAAGGTCAGGGGCATTTTGGTCTTTTCACGTGCAGATATTTTCCAAACGTAATCATTACACTGATGTGTCATGGTACGCTTTCCTAGGTGCTGTGACATCATATTTATCCGTTAGCGGGTCCCAGTAGATCCGTTTTTAGCTCCTTTGTTCACCCGATTTAGGTTTTCGTCCAAGAAAGTCGTGAGGACTTATTTATTTTGAATTTTTTTCAAAATCGCCGATATCGTTCGCAATTTCATTTAAAACCTAACTGTTTCGTTCACGAGTCAAAATTAGGTCTTAATAGTTGTAAAATACTACGGTCAATGAAAAACGTAGACCGAGCTCGGTTTGAGCTTTCGCCCGAAACTTAACCATGGCTTCCTATGGTTGTATAGGGCATGCCTATGTTCTCAGAATATTTTATTTCACTCTCTAAACCCTTCAATAAAATACAAATGCTTAAATACTGAATAATTATAAGACTTGAAAATTGGGGCGTTACATTCCTTCTTTCTTGGCTTTTTGAGACAGTCCGGTTGCATCATCACCAAGCTTTGCCTACTGAACTCTGGTTGATGCACACGACCAATGCCATGAACACCAAAATATTTGAGTTTCTGTTCTGGAGTCAGGGACAAAAGATCATCGTAGACTAAAAGCTTCTCAATGATTCTTGAAAGCAGAGTAGCATAAAGAATTGCAGTATTCTTCCCAGGCCCTTCAATAGCGTACTTGAAGCAAGTGAAGAGAAGGTGTGGACGGTTGATTTGCCTTTTCAGAAACAGGTAAACTAGGCAGAATTGGTGTGCCTTCGAGACGTCGTCCTTTGAACCAGCTTTGTGAAGGATGAACTTGTTTAGAATCTGATGAAGAACCCTAGCCATGTCAGTCATTCTTGAGGCTATAAGCTTGTCAGGTAGGTTCTTCAAAAAACATTCTTTGATGGTGTTAGAACCACCAAGTTCTTCTTCCCATTTATCTTCAAAGGTGATTCCAGATTGGGCGCAACCAATGGCGTTGGAGATGGTTGCTTCAGAGACAATGACTTCGGTGTTGAAAACCTTATTTCTGATTTCCCTTGCAAAGATTGTAGGGTTTGTCCAGAATTCCCTTATAAGAGCTGGGTAGATGATTGGAGAATCTTCAAAGAAACTTGACCAACCAGCAGCTTGAATATTTGGGGAAATGTCTATCCCGTTATCAGAGAAGAATTTCAGATTGACCTTAAATTCAACCAGGACATTAGCTGTCTGAACATCAAGGTTCTTTCCCTTACCCTTAGTTGTCATGGAGGAGGATGAAGCCATTGTTTCAGAGAGGAGGGTTTTTCGGAAAGAGTTTTTCAGAAAGAAAGAGAGGTTGAAGATGATTAGTTTGTAAAGTTTGTTCCTTTAAAGAGAGAGTTTTTATAGACTAAAAACTGTTCGCATTTTCAAAATCAAATTTTTAAAAGAGAAAAGGTGGTGAGGCGATGTACATTAAATGACTGACACACGTTCCAGACTTTGAAATCATAAAAAAACAGTTTGGTAATTATGGAAAATGGAACCGACACAGTTTAGTTTAATTAATGCATTAGACGAGCAATCAACACATATTATACTTACATGTATTGGATTAAGGCAAATATTGGACGCATGCATTGGACTCACAATTGACCAATGAAATGCATGTTCAGATATTTCCTTATGTATGTGAACCTATCTTCAGCTAAAGGCTTGGTGTAACACCCTGTTTTCTTGATTAGTGTATAGGACATTAATTAAGCATGCTTAAGGACTTAATTAGGTTCCTAAAGTATTCAGGAAGCCATGGTTCAAATTTGGGACAATTTGGCCTTGGAACAGGTCCAGAAAGTGGAAAAACGTGAATGAACAGAGTAAATCAGCGTCCAACGTTTAGACGTGGAGGGACCCCACGCTCAAACGTTGACTGTTGATGTCAATCGTGGGTAGTTGCACGTCAGAGTGTGGAAGGGGGGACGCGTGGGGGTGCACGTGTCAGCACGCACGCGAGGCATGGCAGAGACGTGGCAATCAGCGTACCACGCTGAAATGTGGAGTTTTCCCACGTTAGAGCGTGCCAACGCTAAAGCATGGAGTGTTCCCACGCTCGAGCGTTGGCAGGCTGACAACATCACTTAGGCGTTTTATCTTCTTTTCGCTTGGGATGAAAACCATTTTCTCCCTATGTCCAGAATCAGTAGAGAGAGAGAAGGGTTCTAGAGTGAGAAAGTTGAGGTAGAGGGAGATTGGAGCATCAGATCGTAATTCCGGCTACACCGTTGTGATCAGGGCTTCGAGTACTACGAGTTCCATGGATTGGTTTCTTGATTTCTCGAAGGTAAGCTCGGATCTCTAACATGTTGACCTTCGTGTTCTTTGTGTCTTCTAGCTTCTCCCTTGAATCTTCTTGATTTTGGTATTGCCCAAGGTTTAATAATGTAGTTTGTACGTTGTTTCCGTGATTAGGACAAAGTTCGAGGTCGCGGTGGTGCTGGTGGTGGAGGAGACAGCCGCAGTGGTGGTGGTGGTGCTAGAGCTGCTCACGATGGTGGAGGAGGCCTGCGTGGTGGCTGCGGTGGTGGAGAGCTCACGGTGGTCGAGTTCGTGATCTTTGCGTCAATCGCTCTTAGGTGGGGGAAAGAATTACACTCGTCGGGGAGGCAAGAGTAGAGTAGAATATATTAATATGCGTAGGGGATCCTAAACCCTACTAGTGGTTGAGTGACCGACAACACCTAAGTCCACATTGGCGATTACCGGAAAGTGGTAACAATGTAGACTTTGGCATTGTAGGTTTATCACCATAGGTTGATACTATGTTGATCGAGGTTATATGTTTAATATGCTTTACTGTCTTAATGGTTGATGTTGTGATAACATGTTTATTTACGTCATTCGATGATATGTTGATAATGTGCTGTGAGATAATATGATACTGCATATGTGACAGTTGGTATGCTTAGAGCTAAGCGATGATCGTTGTGAATTGGGTGATGTGTGGGATAAGATCATTTGGTGGTGATAAGCTATTGCACTCAACCTGGTGAAATGATTGAGGACTATGGATAGTCGTGATTGATAGTCGTGAACACTCTACTTGGTAGGGAGTGTTGGTGTTCAGTGTGTCAGGTGTCAGGTTGAGTTGCTAAGCTATTGATCGGAATAAGTCGTGAGGATTCATGCTAGATTGCATCGTGTGGTGATGTCATAGTCGTGAACACTTTGCATGTTACAAGTACAGTATATGTGTATGTTTAAAAAGTTTAAATATCTTCGTATGTGTAATAAGTGCGTTAACGTTTAAAAATGGTCTGAGGCTAATGGGATCATCATATGTAAGTGGGGTTGTCTCATTATTATGGTATCAGAGCAGTTTGATTCTAACAAGGACTGTGGATTCTAGAATCATAACTGTGAGTCTTGGAAGTGCTTACTGGACGTGTCTAGTTGGACCCACAGAGGGTGCCGATTATGTTTAAAGGTTGGGTAGAGTGTCCGATACGCAAGTTATCGTGTATGATGACTGTTTCATTCATAAGGCATATAGTATGCTTACTTTTTCAGTAATATTATATGTCTTATGAATCAGAGCTAATAATTTCTTTGACAGGAAGTTAAATGGCTCGAGGATGCGATAGAGGAGCCCAAGGTAGAGGACGTGGCAGAAGGGCCACAGGGAGAACGCCTTAAGCAGGGAATGGACACAGAGAGACTTCCCACACGGGTGGTGGGGAGGATTCCACTGAGACCTTAAGGGCAGTCAGGGAATTGGCAACTGCTATGTTGCAGCAGACGCACCAGAACGCTGAACTTATGCAGATGACCATGCAAAAGCAACAAAGACAGAATCAGAGGCATGATGTGGACGTGGAAGATGCCGGCCTGACAACTTTTCTCAAAGGGAAGCCGCCGCAGTTTAATGGCGACTTCAATTCAGAAGGTGCAGAGCTCTGGATACAAGAGCTAGAGAAGATCTTTGCTACTATGTATTGTCGCGAGGACCGTAAGGTGACATATGCATCGTTCGTGCTAACGGGAAGTTCCAAGCTATAGTGGAAGGGAAAGCGAAGGATGTTGGAAGGAGAGGGCAGAATAATCAATTGGGAATTGTTCCGGGAGTGCTTCCTGGAAAAGTATTTTCCTTAACTGATGAGGAGAGAGAAAGAAAAGGAATTTATGAGCTTGAAATAAGGAAGCATGTCAATAGCACAATACGCGGCAAGATTTGAAGCGTTACTCAAGTTCTCCGAATTCTACCAAAGATATCCAGAAGAGGAATGGATATGCCATCGATTTGAGGACGGGCTGAAGTACGAGCTGTAGCGGATGATAGCACCATTGAACATCTCAAGGTTTCCAGAGATGTTGGAAAGATGCTCTGTGATCGAGAACATAGACAGAAAAAGGGAATCGCAGCAACAGCCAAGGAGTAGGGGACCAATGAGAAGCAACACTTATCAAAAAGGCAAGGGCAGAGGGGGTAGGCCCTAACCTGGAGGAAAACCATATGAGCACCCAGCCGCTTTAGGAGGAGTGGGAATTGGAGGAGTGGGAGCGGTACAGCCAAAACCGCAAGGATGCTTCAGATGTGGGGGCCCGCATCTTATCAGAGACTGCATCATGAGTGGGGATAGGCAGTGTTTCCACTGTGGCAAGCTGGGCCACTTTGCTAGAGACTGCAGACAGCGAGCTCAATAACAGCAACCCGTTGCTGGTAATCGAGGAGTAGGGGCAAGACCGCAAGCAGTAGGATCGCAAGCGGCAAGACCACAAGCTACGGGAAGAGTGTTTACCGTGAGAGGAGCTGAGTCCTCTCAATCCCCCGATCTCATTCAAGGTATGTGCTTAGTGTCAGGTAAATTGTTGTCTGTGCTGTTTGACTTGGAAGCCACCCATTCATTCGTGTCTCTTGAATGCGTGAAACACTTGAAATTGTCTGTGTCTTTACTTCCATATAATCTGAATGTTTCTACTCCTACAAATGATTCTCTGACTACCATGTCTGTTTGCTTAAAATGTCCAATTGTTGTAGAAAATTGGTCTTTTCTTGTCGATCTAGTTTGTTTACCTATGCAACAATTAGATGTTATCTTAGGCTTGTATTGGCTCTCGGCCAACCATATACTATTAGAATGTGCTAGAAAAACCTTAGTATTCCTCGAGCAACCTAGTTTGATGCCTGCCAATAATAAGAATCTTCAAGGAAGTAACGGATCTCATAAATACATGATGCTGTTCTTCGCGGAGGTGAAAGAAGCTCCTGAAAGAAGTTCTTTGCCTGTGGTGAGAGAATTTTTAGAGGCATTTCCAGAAGATGTTCCAGGATTGCCACTTAAGAGGGAAATCGAATTTGCAATAGACCTAGTACCTGGAACCGGACCAATCTCAATAGCACCATACAGAATGTTGCCGGCGGAGTTAGCGGAATTGAAAAAGCAACTAGATGATATAATGGGAAAAGAATTCATCAGGCCAAGCATTTCGCCATGGGAGAAAGTAAAGTACTAGGGCCAGACATGATTCAATAGACAATGGAACAAGTGAAGATGATCCGAGAAAAGATGAAGGCAGCTCAGGACAAACAAAAGAGTTACAGTGACAAGAGGAGGAGGCCTCTAGAATTCCAAGAGGGAGTCCACATTTTTCTGAGAGTTACACCTAGAATAGGTATTGGCAGAGCTATCAAGTCTAGGAAGCTTACTCCATGGTTTATTAGGCCATTTCAAATTCTTCGTCGAATTGGTCCAGTGGCCTATCATGTTACCTTACCTCCAAATTTGTCAAACCTTCACGATGTCTTCCATGTGTCACAACTCTGAAAATTCTACCTCGATCCTTCACATGTCCTCGAACCTGAGTCTGTATAGTTGAAAGAAAACCTAGAGTATGAAACCTTACCAGTGAGGATTGAGGATCGAAGAGTTAAGGAACTCCGTGGTAAACACATTCCCCTAGTGAAAGTAGTTTGGGATGAAGTTACAGGCGATACAACTTGGGAAAGAGAAGCAGATATGCAAGAGCAATACCTTCATCTATTCTAAGGTATGCTAAATTTCGGGGACGAAATTTCTCTTAAGGGGGTGGTAATGTAACACCTCGTTTTCTTGATTAGTGTATAGGACATATATTAAGCATGCTTAAGGGCTTAATTAAGTTCCTAATGTATTGGGGAAGCCATGGTTCAAATTTGGGACAATTTGGCCTTGGAACGGGTCCAAAAAGTGGAAAAACGTGAAAGAACAGAGTAAATCAGCGTCCAACGTTTGAACGTGGAGGGACCCCACGCTCAAACGTTGACCGTTGATGTCAGAGCGTGGATAGTTGCATGTCAGACCGTGGAAGAGGGGACGCATGGGGGTGCACGTGTCAGCACCCACGCGACACGTGGCAGAGACGTGGCAATCAGCGTCCCACACTGAAGCGTGGAGTTTTCCCACGTCAGAGCGTGCCAAAGCTGAAGCATGGGCAGGCTGACAGCATCACCTAAGCCTTTCCTCTTCTTTTCACTTGGGATGAAAACCATTTTCTCCCAAAGTCCAGAACCAGTAGAGAGAGAGAGAGAAGGGTTCTAGAGTGAGAAAGGTGAGGTAGAGGGAGATTGGAGTGTCGAATCGTAATTCCGACTACACTGTTGTGATCAGGGCTTCGAGTATTAATAGTTCCACGGATTTGTTTCTCGATTTCTCGAAGGTAAGCTCGAATATCTAACACGTCGACCTTCGTGTTCTTTTTGTTCTTCGAGCTTCTTCCTTGAATCTGCTTGATTTTGGTATTGCCCGAGGGTTAACAATGTTGTTTGTATGTTGTTTCCGTGATTAGGACAAAGTTCGAGGTCGCGGCGGTGCTTGTGGTGGTGGTGCTAGAGCTGCTCACGGTGGTGGAGGAGGCCTGCGTGGTGGCTGCGATGGTGGAGAGCTCGCGGTGGTCGAGTTCGTGATCTTTGCGTCAATCGCTCTTAGGTGGGGGAAAGAATTACACTCGTCGGGGAGGCAAGAGTAGAGTAGAATATATTAATATGCGTAGTGAGACGACCCAACTTATGTAGGATAATCTGATTAAGTTCAGAACCCGCCTACTATGTTACTATTAACTATAACCTGATGATATTATTACGCGCTTGTTAAACGAATGGCAAAACGGTAAAGCATACACGATAAGCACGTATATAAAAGTATGCGTCAGAGTAAAGCACAACGAGAAAGATAAAATATATACATGCATTATATAAGTATTTACGTGGTTGGCCCCTCAATAAGGCTACTGCAACACATATATCACTGTACAACTGAAGTGAAAGATAAAACATATACAACAGGACTCCAAAAAGAGAAGAAAAGCTCTCAGACATCCTCACCAGCGCTCCCCAGCCCTGCACTCAAAATACATCAGCCTGTCCACTCCGTCCTAGAAGAAGACGCACTGGCTAACCCTCACCATCAGTGGTAGGGATGGCCTGAGCTACCTTGTCCCAATCCGTGTGTATGCCTATAAACCCGCACAGGCTCGTACTCGGAGGAGGAACTCGACACTACTATGCGGCGCCTCAGGGCCGCCCTCTTGTACCGGTCTGAACGACTCCTCTAGCCTCTATGCACGAAGCCCCTCCTGCTCGATACAGCTAAAGTTTGTGGTGCCACCCACCAGTAGTCCTGCTCTCTCTGGCTTGGTGGTCGCCACATCCGTGGAAAGGGAAGGAACTGGTAAACACGATAGGGTCCAATGATGTCTGCACACGGCGGAGTACCTCTCCGGAAGATCAAGCTAACGGGTCCTGTATATACCACCAAAAAGGTCGAGGGGTCCACCAACCATCCCCTCTCGTCGTGGTACACGATCTCAATATGCCCTAGCACCGGCATTCTCGGTGCTCCGATGATAAACGGGCCTCTCCTCGGGTCCATCCTCTCGTTCTGCTAGCTCCTTGTCTGCTCGTAGAACGATCATACATATACAAAGAAAAGACAGTGAGATAAGATATACAGCACATCAAATATAGGGATGATGCAATGCAGCCTATATAGATACACAACCATCTCTCAGTATCTCGACACTACGGTCGTTCCCTAGCTAGATGTGACACGTACTCTTTCTATGCATGCCAGCCGGCACTAGCACCCTACTAAGGGCAACATTTCGTCCCCTCAACGGACCATAAGTTGGTTTGTTCCGGTAATCCGTTCTGCTCGCTGTGACCCATAAGAGTGCATCACCGCTCAACTGACCCAGACGAAGAGGGCTATCTGGGCCTCCTCGGATGATCCACCACCAACTGGAAAGACTCAGGGTCCAGTCGGGATAGTAGGACATGTCCAGGACCGCCACGACACGATAGGAGCTACCTCATCGGTCTCTTGTGAGTACACCTGTGTCCAGTATATCCCCGAGGTCACACAGACCTTCCCTTCCGTTTTTCGAACCCACACTCGGTGCACCAACTCGTATACCCAACGGCATACGGCTCGCCACTTGGCATCATATGCATATGCATATGCTATGCATGTCATCCATCTTCCTTGAGTTGATATAACGACACATGCAACTTTGCTCTCAGCAACACGAGCTCCAAGCTCCAACTGTACCATATGAGCTCCAAGCTCCCACTGTACCATATGAGCTCCAAGCTCCCGTCATAACTTACGAGCTTCCAGCTCCAACTATAACCATTATCTCAACTATCAGCTCAAACGTCCACCACGGGGTCAAAGCCCTAATCAAACTAAACCTCTGATTCTCATGCATACACGCATTTCGAGATACATACAACAATTCATCAATATCAGCATGTTCAGTGCAACAGTAAATATCTCATACAATATGCCAACATATCATGCAGATATACTACATACCACAGTCACCAGATAAGCAGATACTCACAAAGCAACCACACATACATCACGCCAGTCAACATAAATCCACTAACCCGAAGTAGACTAAACCTAGGGTCTAGGTACTTCGTCAGGGCTCAACGTCACGTAGGGTTTAGGGTTCCCCTACACATACATAACATATAACAAAACTATATAGTCTACGCTTGCCTCCCCGACGTATGTAACTCCTTCTCCCCACCTAAACAATCGGTACGCAAATCTAGGCAATCACCGGCTGCTCTTCCTTCCTCAAGCTCGCTGCCACTCTTCAATGGCAGCTCCAAACAGCCCCTCAATCGCGACCTCAAACTCAGAACCACGAGCGCGGACCTTGCCCTAATCTCGAGCGCAACACATACACAACAGTGTTAGCCCCAGGGCAAGCCCAAAAGAACAAAGAAAAGGTAAAGACTCGAAGAACGCCAAGAACATAAAGAACACGTGTTAGGGATCCGAGTTTACCTGTGGCGAATCGAGAAACTAATCTGCTGGAGTCGGAGACAACTTCGCCACGATCACAACGGTGTAGTCGGAATCGCGTTCCGATGGCTCGATCACCTCTAACCTCAAGCTTTCTCACTCTCAAACTCAGAGCTTCTCTTTCTAACTCGCAGAAAGGCTCTCCAAATTCGTGCAAGTGAAAAGATGAAAGTAGAAGCTCCACTTATGGTTTCTGTTGTCCACGCTTAAGCATTCATCACTTTCCACGGTTGAGCAATGCCACGCTCTAGCGTGGAACCTCATCCACTCCGCCTGCTCCCTGGCCTGACACGTGTCTCACACGCGTCCAAACTCAGAGCAGCTGTACAGCGCACTCAAAACGTTGAAGCGTCCGTCTATTCCCACGCCTAAGCGTCTCAACGCTTGAGCGTGGAGTTCTCCCAAGCTTGAGCGTCAAGCTCAGTGAGAGAAGAACTTCCAGCCTTCTAACTTTCCCAGTTTCTCGTGTTACACCTTAGGCACTTCCAACCTTGTTCAAGCGTATTCCTAAACTTCCAACTTGGTACCAAACTAACACACAAGCAATCACACAACCATATGAATGCCCGTTCAAGGTCATCCATTGTAATTTGGGTTATGAAAAACAAGGATGTTACATTACAACCCCCCTTAAAGAGAATTTCGTCCCCGAAATTCCTTGCTCATACCTGTAAACAAAGACAGAGCGCATCTGTGCTTCTCGTTCCCATGTTGAATCTCCGGTTGCGGGGTCCCATTCAACCCTTACTATAGGAATCTGTTTACCGCGAAGTTCCTTGATCCTTCTATCCACTATCCGAGCAGGTAAAGCCTCGTATTCAAGGTTCTCTCTTAACTGGATTGATTCGGGCTCTAACACATGCGATGGATCGGGGTACTACTTTCTAAGCTAAGACGCATGAGAGACGTCATGAAGGTTTGACAAGTTTGGCGGTAAGGCTATCTGGTAAGCTAATGGACCAATTCGGCGAAGAATCTGAAATGGTCCTATGAATCTCGGTGTAAGCTTTCTGGATCGAATTGCCCTGCCAACTCTCGTCCTTGGAGTAACTCTCAGAAATACATGATCATCCTCCAGTTCTAGGGGTCTTCTCCATTTGTCAGCATAGCTCTTCTGCCTATCCCTTACGGCTTTCATCTTTTTCCGGATTAACTTAACCTGTTCCGTCGTTCGTTGCACCAACTTCGGACCTAACAACTGATTCTCTCCCGTCTCGAACCAGCACAACGGAGTCCTGCACTTCCTCCCATACAAAGCTTCATACGGCACCATCCCAATACTTGAGTGGTAACTATTGTTGTATGTAAACTCAATCAAAGGAAGAAAATCGTCCCAACTCCTCGTGTGTTCCAATACACATGCTCTTAACAGATCTTCAAGCGATTGAATCGTCCGCTCTGACTGACCATCCGTTTGCGGATGATACGCAGAACTTAAGCTTAACTTAGTTCCCAACGCCCCGTTCAAGCTTCTCCAAAACCTAGAATTAAACCTCGGATGTAGATCTGAGTCAATCTTTCCAGAGAGTAATTCTGGTGGATAGGTAGGAAATGAGCACATTTCATTAATCTATCTATGATGACCCAAATCGCATCACACCTCTTCTGAGTTCTTGGTAACCCAGAAACAAAGTCCATTGCAATGCTATCCCACTTCCACTCCGGAATATCTAGCGATTACAACAACCCTGCTGGCTTCTGGTGTTCAACCTTCGCTTTCTGACACACCAAGCAGGAAAGGACATAAGCAGCCACATCTTTCTTCATCCCTGGCCACCAAAACAGCTTCTTCATATCTTGGTACATCTTAGTAGCCCCTGGATGAAAGCTCAACTTGTTCTTGTGTGCTTCTTCCAAGATCATATTCTTAACTTCGCTATCCGCAGGCACACAAATTCAGTCACCAAACCTGATGAGGCCATCCATACCTCTCCTAAACTCTGACATTTCGCCCTCCTCGATCCACCGGTTAACTTCCTTATGGTACTCATCCTCAGCTTGCCTTCTCCAAAGCAAATCCAGGAAATCACTAGTTACGTCAATCATTCCTAGATTCATCTTATCCTTGACGATTTCCACATCTAGATTCAAATCCCTAAACTACTCTAACAACTCGAGCTCTCGTACCATCATGACAGATACGTGTGGGGACTTCCTACTGAGCACATCCGCTACTACATTCGCCTTACCTGGATGGTATTGCAGGTCGAATTCATAGTCCTTTATGAATTCCATCCACCTCCTTTGCCTCATGTTCAACTTCTTCTGATCGAACAGATACTTCAAGCTCTTATGGTCGCTAAATACGCTGAATTTAGCACCATAGAGATAGTGTCTCCATATCTTCAATGCAAACACTATCGCAGCCAACTCCAGATCATGAGTCAGGTAGTTCCGTTCATGCACTCTCAACTGCCCGGAGGCATACGCCACCACTCTCCCTTCTTGCATGAGGACACAACCCAATCCTTGGTATGACGCATCACAGTATACGTCAAAACATCCTAACGGATCTGGTAAAACCGACACCGGCAACGTGGTCAACCTCCGCTTCAGCTCTGAGAAACTTCGCTCACAAGCTTGCGACCACTCAGACGCCTTCCCCTTCCTCGTTAACTACGTCATAGGTAACGCAATCTTAGAGAATCCCTCGATAAACCGCCTGTAGTATCCCGCTAAACCCATAAAACTTCTTACCTCGCTTACCAACTTAGGGCTCTCCCAACTCACTACGGCTTCAACTTTCGCAGGATCCACTACTATTCCGTCCTTGCCGATCACATGGCCTAGAAACTGAACCTCTTCCAACCATAACTCACACTTGGACAGCTTCGCATACAACTGCCTGTCCTTCAGCACTTGTAGCACCACTTGAAGATGCTCTTGGTGTTCCTCCTTACTTGAAGAGTAAATAAGGTTGTCATCGATAAACACGATAACAAACCTATCTAGGAACGGCCGGAATATCCTGTTCATTTAATCCATGAACACGGCTGGAGCATTAGTCACACCGAACGGCATAACCAAATACTCGTAATGCTCGTACCGACTCCGAAAAGCAGTCTTCGGTATATCCTCCTTCTTCACCCTGATTTGATGATAACCAGATCGCAGATCTATCTTAGAAAACACAGCCGCTCCCCTCAGCTAATCCATCAAATCATCGATCCTAGGTAATGGATATTTGTTCTTTATCGTCACTTTATTCAGCTGACGATAGTCCACACATAACCTCGAGCTTCCATCCTTCTTCTTCACAAACAATACTAGTGCTCCCCATGGAGATGCACTAGGTTTGATGAACTCCTTGCCTAGCATCTCATCCAACTGTTTCTTTAGCTCTGCCAGCTCAATTAGAGACATCTGATACAGCGCTACTGATATAGGCCCTGTTCCCAGTACAAGATCTATAGCGAACTCGATCTCCCTCTCCGGTGGCAACCCTGGAACGTCATCTGGAAACACCTCCAGAAAATCCCGCACAACAGGCAGCGTTCCCGCACTCGGAGCTTCCCTTGCTTCCAAAGATAACAGCACCACATATTCTTCAGATCGTACACCCTTTGGAATACCTTTGTTAGCACGCGTCAATCCAGATAGCTCAGAAAAACAAAGGGTTTTCTTGGCGCAATCAAGCACGACATGGTTAGCCGAAAGCCAATCCATGCCGAGGATAACATCGATCTGCTGCATAAGCAAACAGACCAGGTCCACAAAGAAATATCTGTTTTCTATGGTTATAGGGCATTTTAGGCACACAGACAGGGTAGTCAAAGAATCTCTCGTAGGTGTGGATACGGTAAGATCATATGGTAAAGACGAAACCGGTAATCCTAAGTGATCCATGCATTCCATAGAAATAAACAAGTGGGTAGCCCTCGAATCAAATAAAATAGATAAGAGCTTGCCTGAAACTAAACACTTACCTTGAATCAGATCCGGGCATCGAGAGAATTCAGCTCCCCTCACGGCAAATACTCTCCCTGTAGCTTGTGGTCTCGCAGTCTGCCCCGTCACTCCGTTTGGCCTGGCACTCTCATGCCTGCAATCCCTTGCCATGTGTCCTGGCTTTCCACACGCATAACAGGTCATCGGGGGAGCGCTTGGCTTCTACAGTCTCGAGCCAGGTGTGGTCCCCCACACTTGAAGCAACCTTGCAGTCCTTGAATTGCATTCGACCTTTGTCCTACGGCCTCTCCCGACCTCTGGTTGGGCCTCTGATACAATCCCCGAACTGCTTGAAATCTTCCACCCCTACCTCTCTGATTACTGCAGATGGGTCCTCCGCTTCGCGAGGTCAGCTCTCTCCTCCTTTCGATACTCTCGATCGCAGAACATCGATCCAACATATCAGGGAATCTGGAAATCCCCAATGGTACAATAGCCTTATGGATCTCATACTTCAGCCCGTCCTTAAACCTACGACACATCCACTACTCATCTGGATACCGCTGATAAAACTCAGAAAACCTGAGCAGTGTCTCGAATCTTGCTGCATTTTTCCCCACTGACATATTGCCCTGCTTCAGGCTCTGGAATTCCTTATCTTTCTCTCTTCTGGTCATCCTAGGAAAATATTTCTCGAGGAAACAATCCCTAAACAGCTCCCAGGTTACTGCTCTTCCTTCTGTCCTAAACAATCTCTGCTTTCCCTTCCACCACATCTCTGCCCCTCCTACTAGCATGAAAGAAGCATAGGAAACCTTCCAAACTTCGTCACAGTGTGTTGCCGCAAAGATCTTTTCCAGCTCCTGAACCCATAGTTCGGCCCCCTCGGGATTGTAATCCCCATTGAACTGAGGTGGTTGTCGCCTCATGAAGGCATCCAAACCGGCATCATCATTCTGTGCATTCCGCTGTTGTTGCTGTTGATTCTCCCGAGTCAACTGAATAAACTGAGCATTCTTCTGAGTTTGATGTAACATCGCAACAGCCATGTCCCTCCATTCGGACCTGTTCTACCTCCGCCTCTACCTCTACATCTTCCACGAGCCATTGGTTCCTGATTCAAGTAACTGTTAGCTCAGAGTTCAAACATGATAAGAAGCATAAATGCATATATCCACTTATCATTCATACAACATTACAATCGATCGCACTCCTCCTACCCTTCTAGACATAGTCGTACTTCCCTTGCAGAGATGACCAACTTAGCCAGTTCAACTTCCTAACACCCGCAATCTGATTTAGAATCAAACTGCTCTGATACCAAAATAATGAGACGACTCCACTTATGGAGGATAATCCCATTAAGTTCAGAACCCGCCTACTACATTACTATTAAATATAACCTGATGATATTATTACACGCTTATTAAATGAACGGAAAAACTGTAAAGCATACATGATAAGCACGTATATAAAAGCATGCGTCAGAGTAAAGCATAACAAGAAAGATAAAACATATACATGCATTATATAAGTATTTACGTGGTTGCCCCCTCAGTAGGGCTACTGTAATACATAAATCACTGTACAACTGAACTGAAAGATAAAACATATACAACAGGGCTCCAAAAAGAGAAGAAAAGCTCTCAGATATCCTCACCAGCGCTCCCCAGCCCTGCACTCAAAATACATCAGCCTCTCCACTCAGTCCCAGAGGAAGACGCACTGGCTATCCTTCACAATCGGTGGTAAGGATGACCTGAGCTACCCTGTCCCTTTCCGTGTGTACGCCTATAAACCCGCACAGGCTGGTACTCGGAGGAGGAACTCGACACTACTATGCGGCGCCTCACGGCCACCCTCATGTACCGGTCTGAACGTCTCCTCTGGCCTCTATGTAGGAACCCCTCCTGCTGGATGCAGCTGAAGTCTGTGGTGCCACCCACTGGTAGTCCTGCTCTCTCTGGCTTGGTGGTCCCCACATCCGTGGAAAGGGAAGGAACTGGTAAACACGATAGGGTCCAATGATGTCTGCATATGGCGGAGTGCCTCTCCGGAAGATCAAGCTAATTGGTCCTGTATATACAACCAAAAAGGTCGAGGGGTCCACCCGCCATCCCCTCTTGTCGTGGTACACGGTCTCAATATCCCCTAGCACCGGCATCCTCAGTGCTCCGGTGATAAACGAGCATACATATACAAATAAAAGACAGGGAGATAAGATTTACGTCACATCAAATATAAGGATGATGCAATGCAACCTATATAGCAAACACAACCATCTCTCAGTGTCTCGACACTACGGTCCTTCCTTAGCTCGATGTGACACGTACTCTTTCTATGCATGCCGGCCGGTACTAGCACCCTACTAAGGGCAACATCCAGTCCGCTCAATGGACCATAAGTTGGTTTGTTCCGGTAATCCGTTCTGCTCGCCGTGACCCATAATAGTGCATCACCGCTTAACTGTCCTAGACAAAGAGGGCTATCTGGGCCTCCTCGGAAGATCCATCAACAACTGGAAAGACTCAGGGTCCAGTCGGGATAGTAGGACGTTCCGGGACCGCCACGACACGATAGGAGCTACCTCATCGGTCTCTTATGAGTACACCTGTGTCCAGTATATCCTCGAGGTCACACAGACCTTCCCTTCCGTTTTCCGCACCCGCACTCAGTGCGCCAACCTCGTACACCTACTGGCATACGGCTCGCCACTTGGCATCATATGCATATGCTATGCATGTCATCCATCTTCCTCGAGCTGATATAACGACACATGCAACTTTGGTCTCAGCAACACGGGATCCAAGATCCAACTGTACCATATGAGCTCCTAGCTCCCACTGTACCATATGAGCTCTAAGCTCCTATCGTAACTTACGAGCTTCCAGCTCCAACTATAACCTCTATCTCAACTATCAGCTCAAACGTCCACCATGGGGTCAAAGCCCTAATCAGACTAAACCTCCGATTCTTATAAATACACGCATTTCGAGATACATAGAACAATTCATCAATATCAGCATGTTCAGTGCAGCAGTAAATATCTCATACAACAACATGCCATCATATCATGCAGATATACTACATACCAAAGTCAGCAGATAAGCAGATACTCACAAAGCAACCATACATACATCACGGCAGTCAACATAAATCTACTAACCTAGGGTATTAACATAGCGGTGGTAGCCCGAAGTAGACTAAACCTAGGGCACATAGGGTTTAGGGTTCCCCTACACATACGTAACATATAACAAAACTATATAGTCTACGCTTGCCTCCCCGATGTGTGTAACTCTTTCTCCCCACCTGAACAATCAGCACACAAATCTAGGCAATCACCGGTTGCTGCTCCTTCCTCAAGCTCCCAGC
The DNA here is from genome assembly GCA_039655645.1 of Ammopiptanthus mongolicus. Lineage (NCBI taxonomy): Eukaryota > Viridiplantae > Streptophyta > Magnoliopsida > Fabales > Fabaceae > Ammopiptanthus > Ammopiptanthus mongolicus. The sequence continues at coordinate 39,330,470 of CM077349.1, forward strand.
CACTCTCCAATGGCAGCACCAAACAGCCCCTCAACCGCAGCCTCAAGCTCAGAATCACCAGCAATCAAGAGCGTGGACTTTTCCCTAATCACGAGCGCAACATATACACTACAGTGTTAGCCCTTGGGCAAGCCCAAAAGATCATAGAAAAGGTAAAGACTCGAAGAACGCCAAGAACGCAAAGAACATGTGTTAGGGATCCGAGTTTACCTGCGGCAAATCCAGAAACTAATCCGCTGGAGTCGGAGATAACTTCGCCGCGATCACAACGGTGTAGTCGGAATCGCGTTCCGGTGGCTCGATCACCTCTAACCTCAAGCTTTCTCACTCTCAAACTCAGAGCTTCTCTATCTAACTCGCAGAAAGGCTCTCCAAATTCGTGCAAGTTAGATGATGAAAGTGGAGGCTCCACTTATGGTTTCTACTGTTCACGCTTAAGCGTTCATCACTTTGCACGCTTAAGCGTTGCCATGCTCTAGTGTGGGATCTCTCCACGCTCGAGCATGGAACCTCGTCCACTCCCGCTTGCTCCCTGGCCTGACACGTGTCTCACATGCGTCCAAACTTAGAGCAGCTGCACAGCGCACTCAGCATGCTAAAGCGTCCATTTATTCCCACGCCTAAGCTTCTCAACGCTTGAGCGTGGAGTTCTCTCATGCTTGAGTGTCAAGCTCTGCGAGAGAAGAACTTCTAGCCTTCTAACTTCCCCAGTTTCTCGTGTTACACCTTAGGAACTTCCAACCTTCTTCAAGCCTATTCCTAAACTTCCAACTAGGTACCAAACTAACACACAAGCAATCACACAACCATACGAATACCCGATCAAGGTCATCCACCTTAATTAGGGTTACGAAAAACAGGGATATTACACATAGGGGATCCTAAACCCTACTAGTGGTTAAGTGACCGACAACACCTAAGTCCACATTGGCGATTACCGGAAAGTGGTACCAATGTAGACTTAGGCATTGTAGGTTTATCACCATAGGTTGATACTATGTTGATCGGGGTTATATGTTTAATATGCTTTACTGTCTTAATGGGTGATGTTGTGATAACATGTTTGTTTACTTCATTCGATGATATATTGATAATGTGCTGTGAGATAATATGATGCTGCATATGTGACTGTTGGTATGCTTAGAGCTAAGCGATGATCATTGTGAATTGGGTGATGTGTGGGATAAGATCATTTGGTGGTGATAAGCTATTGCACTCTACCTGGTGAAATGATTGAGGACTATGGATAGTCGTGAACACTCTGCTTGGTAGGGAGTGTTGGTGTTCAGTGTGTCAGGTGACGGGGTTAAGTTGCTAAGCTATTGATCGGAATAACTCGTGAAGATTCATGCTAGATTGCATCATGTGGTGATGTCCCAGCCACATAGATCTGGGATTACGCGAGGTCAGACCGGAACTACAGATAGATACTTTATCGGGCTACTGTAAGCTTCTGAGATCTCCGATGTGCCTTCCGACACCGGGACATCTATTCCTATCGGGAATTTGGAATAGTATCACCCTGCTTGGTAGGGGGTGAGCATCCTACTTGGTAGGGGATGTAATGTACTCGTGGGTGTAACGGAACTTGCTGCTCGGATGACATTTGACTTTCATCTTGCTTGGTAGGGGATTAGTATCCTGCTTGGTAGGGGATATGTTGTGACATAGGAATGTGGCCGCGTCTTCATGTTAGGTCTAGGTGCATGAGAGTGTGAGATGAGTAGTTAAGATCAATAAACCCGAGGATGGTTGTTGGTGATGATGGTGTGTATGGTTGTGCTATTAATGTATCAGCTTTACTTTTATCCCTATTTATGGTGAGATGCAATTCTTATCCCCTGTTTTCCTATATTGTATGTTCTTAAAATGATAAGAAGAACCGGTAGCAGAACTAGATGACGAAGAGCTGGATGGAACGCCGTACAAGCCCAATGCTGGTAGGAGAGCCACAGACCCCAATCTTGGGAGGTTCTGAGTGGCGGCGTAACAGATGCAGGCAAGGAGTATCCGTTCCCCGGACTGAAGCGAAGGGTGTGTTCGTGTACTTATTGTTTATGGCCAGCGAGTTTGTCTTTTGATGTATTTTGGGCGAGGAGAGGAAGTCGTCTGTAGATATTTTATACCATGCTTTCCTCTTTATGGTCTATTCTACTCTGATATTTGCATGTTACAATTACCATATATGTGTGTGTTTAAAAAGTTTAAATATCTTCGTATGTGTAATAAGTGCGTTAACGTTTAAAAACGGTCTGAGGCTAATGGGATCATCCTACGTAAGTGGGGTTGTCTCACTTGGTGAAGATATCTGCCCGTTGATGGTCAGTATCAACAAATTGAATATCAATTATTCCTTTTTGCGCATAATCTCTAATGAAATTATGCTTCATTTCTATATGCTTTGCTCTAGAGTGCAGTATAGGATTTTTAGACAAATTAATGGCAACAGTGTTATCACACATTATTGGAATGTTACTTACAAACACGTTGTAGTCTTCCAACTGATGTTTAATCCAAAGAAGTTGTGAGCAGCAATTTGCGGCCGCAATGTACTCAGCTTCAGCAGTTGATAAGGCAATTGTGCTTTGCCTTTTGCTTTACCATGAGACTAAATTTGCTCCAATGAAGTGACAGCCTCCACCGGTACATTTTCCTTATATTCTGTCTCCAGCATTGTCAGCATCATAGAATCCAACTAATCTGTATTCATCAAATTTCTTATATAATAGACCCAAATTAGTAGAGCCTTTGAGATATCTAAAGATTCTCTTTACTGCTGAGAGATGAGACTATCTTGGATCAGATTGAAAACGAGCACATAGGCAAACACTAAACATGATATCCGGTCTGGACGCAGTTAGATATAAGAGGGAACCAATCATACCTTTTGGTCTACATTTTTATCTTTGTCATCCTTGTTTAGCACGGACGTTGGATGCAGCGGGGTATTCATTGGTTTGCAATCATCCAACTTGAAGCATTTCAGAAGCTCCTTTGTGTACTTCGTCTGATGAATGTACGCTCCGTCCGGTGTTTGCTTTACTTGAAGTCCGAGAAAGAATTTTAATTCGCCCATCATACTTATTTCAAATTCTTTCTGCATTAACTAAGAAAACTTTTGACAAAGAGATTCATCAGTTGCACCAAATATTATATCATCAACAATAAAATTCTTTTTGCTTGATTTTCTAAAATGAGTTGGATCCGCTTTTCCTCTTGAGAAACCATTCTCCATTAGGAATGTGTTGAGTCTCTCATACCAAGCTCTAGGAGCTTGTTTGAGTCCATATAAAGCTTTCTTAAGCTTATATACATGCTCAGGATGGTTTTGATCTTTAAAACCAGGTGGTTGAACAACATAAACTTCTTCATTAATGAAACCATTCAAGAAAGCACTTTTTACGTCCATTTGATAAAGCATGATGTTATGATGTGCAGCGTATGAAATTAAAATGCGTATGGTCTCTAGTCTAGCTATTGGAGCAAATGTTTCAGTATAGTCAGTACCTTCCTCTTGAGAGTAGCCTTGAGCAACTAACCTTGCTTTATTTCTTACAACTTTACCATCTTCGTCTAGCTTGTTATGATAGACCCACTTGGTTCCAATGACAGACTTATCCTTTGGCAAAGAGACCAGCATCCAAACATCACTATGTTGAAACTGGTTGAGCTCCTCTTGCATAGCGAGGATCCAACATTCATCCATTAAGGCTTCGTCCACAGACTTTGGTTCCATTTTAGAGATGAAGGCTGAGTCAGCTTGTTCTCTGAAAGTTGACCTTGTCCGAACTCTATCATTTGGTTTGCCAATGATTTGATCCTTAGGGTTATAAGTCCTGAATTGCCACGAACGAGGGGTGTTGACTACTTCTTGAGACGATGATACGTCTTGAGTTGCGTCTGATGCTTCGTCTTTGTTAAGCATTGGACAATCTTCTATATCATTCGGATTCATATCTGCAAAAGAATCATCTAGCTCTAATAATCTCTTATCAGCCTATTTGTCATCAAACTTGACCTGGATGGATTCTTCAACAACTAAAGTCCTAGATTTATAGACTCTAAAGGCTTTGGATGTTTCATGGTATCCTAACAATATCCCATTATCTACTTTAGCATCAAACTTACCAAGTTGATCCTTAGTATTTAAAATAAAACATTGACATCCGAAGGGGTGGAATAAGAAATATTGGGTTTGCGTCCTTTCCACAGTCATAAAGAGTCTTATTCAAGATAGGTCTTATGTATATTCTGTTTTGAATGTAGCAGGCAGTATTTATAGCTTCAGCCAAGAAGTGTTTAGGAACAGAATTATCACTGAGCATTGCTCTAGCCATCACTTGAAGGGTTCGGTTCTTTCTCTCAATAATACCATTCTGTTGTGGTGTTCTAGGGGCAGAGAAATTGTGATGAATACCGCTTTCATCACAGAACCTTTGGAAAAGCTCATTTTCAAATTCTCCTGCATGGTCACTTTTGATTGAGCTTATATGCAACACCCTTTCCTGAGTGTCACATTTTCGAACGTTTATAAGGCCGAAAATATTATTAATGTGGAAAATACAGATTTCTTTTTTTTTTTTTTTCCTTTCACAGAGATGTAATGGGATTAATAAAGGTAAATAAATAATAGTAGAACTTAGGTTCACCATGCACTTCTAGAAGCATATTGTATTAAAAATACAGAAACAGAAAATAGAAACAGAAATAGTACTGTATACAGACATAGGTCTAATGCATAACTGACAATGAAATAATAAAGTACGAGGAGTCACAGCTCCCAAAAGGTACTACAGATACCAACACAGTCTGGCCAAGACAAAACTAAACAACAAAGGGAGTGCACCTCCAGACTCAAAGAAACTACTGAACCGAACCATCATCACGTCCATCTGTTCAAGTAGCAACAACAATACCAGCAAGAAAAATACAGATATGGGTGAGATTCCCGTTCATCAACACAACAAAATAGCAGAAGTAAAAACGGGACGACTCACCAAGTAACAGCGTACCCAACATGCTTATTATAATTCTCAATAAAATTCATGTTAAACAATTAACAGTTAACAACATAATGTAAGGCATTCTAAAAGAACATACGATGTATAACAGCGAATGTAATCATCAACAGCCATGCAATGCAGTGCCAATGTACATGACTCAATGCCATATGCCCAGGGTAATACTCTAACCCCTATTCCATGGAGCTAAAAAAACATCGGAGAGAGTGAATGGGAGGACATGTTCCGTGTACTGCCAGCCATGAGCAAAATGCTACAACATTCGTAACGTGCACGTATCTGGCTTTACGAAAACACTCTACACCAAACATGAACCTGTACGGCATCTAGTAGAGGATATAAGTGTATTGCTCGGATTCACCACGACACAGAATAGCTACTAACTGGTCACATGTCGGCCCTTCCAACCATGATACCTCCAAAGACCATTGAAGATCGTCACCGTAAGAGTCGCACCCGCATTAAGGTGTAAGCTCAACTCCTAGGCTCAAGGCCTTACAACTATGCAATAAAGTGCCAATGCTTACAAATCAGATGCGATAAAGCAATGTCTATCCCTCGATAAACCTCAAGATTCACTAAGGTTCGCTTCCTTAGGAACTATACGCGTCTTTGCCAAAACTTTTATCCACTGGATAAATCTCGTGATCCCTCCGGGATCGATTCATCACAAGACTGAAACAATTGAACGATTAACCTAGACCCGAATCACCGGTCCGTCATCGAACTACTGTTTCAAAACCCAAAACGTTTCATGTTTGTGTTCAGGTCTTATGAATTATGTCTCAAGTCCTAAGTATTATGAATAAGGATTGAGAATCCTCTTAGATAAGTCTTTAATCCTTTCTAAGATATTACTCATTGATTTTCAATTAATGAAATAAGTGTTGGTTCACTTAAGTCTTATGAAGTCATTGAAGTACTAAGTCATAAATGGTATAGTACATGGTCTTGTTCCACCACATACCATACTTAATTATCCCATGTTTTCAAGTCTAAGCTAATTACTTAACTTAGGTTTTTCACACGTAAAACTTTAGGATTTAGAGTTGAAAATTTCTTTGTAAACTAAAACGGTTATAAACCAAAACGATGTTCTCAATTGAAAACTTACTTGATTTGAAATAGTTGCACTTGCTTAAAACAAAGTACCTTGACTAATTTGAAAAGAGTTTCTCCTTACAAACTTAGTGAAAAATCATGTTCAAAGTTAACGGAAAGGAAATGTAATCTCATCTAAATTCCTAACTATAATTCATTTTAATCAACTTGAGGAAAAAAGGTCTCCATTATGTTTGTAAAAGGAACATTATCCTTGTTCTAAGACAAAGGTAATGCCTTATGAAACCATGTTAATTTTCATGAAACACTTCATTATTTCACTTTTAAAACACTTGGTTTATTAGATGATCTATGGATAAGGTAAAAGATATGTTTAACTTTGGTGAAAACACTTAAAGATTGAAACTTTATTTGATCTTTGGATCAAAATCACTTATTGTTTTTCTTTGAAACATAAGCCATTAAAAATACTTTCTTACTCCAAAACTTTAATTGTTCAAGAAAAACACATTTTCTTCCTCATTTTGCTCACCAAGGCCGCAAGCCTCCTCAAGGTAAAAGTAAAGATTTTGCTTCACCAACTAACCAAGTTATAGCTCAAAATGCTCACATAATTATGACAAACAATAATCACGCATCATTGCATCATAATCAAGCATAAAAATCCATACTTGATCTAGAGATCAAAGTAGGTTTTTCAACATACATAAATTTTTTTGTCATTCAATCAACATCATCATAAACATGATAAAGCATACTAAAGCATAAATTACCATGATTACAACTTTGTTCTCCAAGAGAACCAAATCAAGTAGTGAACCCAAACCAAAGGGCTTCACCCACACACAAAGTAAACAACCATTTTCACCACCACCATTTTGGTGTGATGAGGTTCACCCCCCATACCTGTTGATGATCAAATCTCCAGATCAAAGTCGGTTGGTCGGTTTGTGAACCTCCTGATACTCGTCACCAACTACAAACAACACAACAATCAAACATTAAACATCAAACAAAACAAATCTCATATATTTCTCCTCCAAAGGGGTTCGGCCATCCTCTATAAAAATTAGCTAGAGATGTCCAAAATTTCTAATCTTTTGGGTGGATGATCCTTAGGTACTCCTAACACTAGAACAAGTCTTATTACTCTAAACTTGAATCAAAAACTCAACCTTTTTCCTTCATGAAGGTTTCAGCCATATTTAAATAAAAAGGCCATAAAACTTATTTGATTACATGCTCTTGAATAATGAAAGAGAATGATAAAAACTAGATCATAGAAATTGATTTGGTATTAAAAGGATTTTTCTAGGCTTTTCTATGAATTTTCAAAGTTTTGAATCTAAACTTGGATCTTCATTAATCACAATATTCAAGAGATGAAATAGAGAGATTAAGAAATTAAATATGGATTTATTACCTCCTAGATTCAAAGATTAGTAAGAAAAGAAACAAGTTTTCACTAAAACTTCTACTTTTATGAAGATCAAAGGTAGTTTTTATGAAAAGCTTATGAAAAACACATGAATAACTTCAAGAACTCTATGAATTTGGATGAAAAAGTGAGAGAAAGAAGAGGGAGAGAGTGTGGCCGAATGGCCTAAGTGAGAATGAGTGAGTTATAGATATTTTGGTATCATGGCAAACTTGTAAATAAGCAAAAAGGGTAATTTGGTAATTCCTTCAAAGACTAGTGGCATTTTGGTCATTTCCTTTATAATATCTAGCTATTTTAAGAAATGTAATGATAACATTGGTGAGTCATAGCACACCTTCCTGGATGAATCTTATCCGTAGCGGGTCACGGTAAATCCCTTTACAGCTCCAATCGTCTCCCGGTTCGAGTATTCGCCCGAATATAATATATTCTTTTCACTTTTGGAACTCGGGACGGATTTTAACAAAGATGTAGAGAAGTAAATCCTGAGACTTACTGTCTTGTTCACGAGTCCAAATTAGGTCTTGATAGCAGAAAAACATTACTACCTGTGAAAACGCAGACCGGACTCCGTTTGGGTTTTTGCCCAAAACTTAACCACGGCTTCCTATGGTTGTGTAGGACATTCCTATGTTCTCAGAATATTTTATTTCACTCTCTAGACCCTCCAATTAAATACAAATGTTTAAATACTGAAGAATTATAAAACATGAAAATCGGGGCATTACATTATACATATGCCTTTTTCATTCTGAACGTGCCTAAAGAATATAGTAAAGACCTTGATAGACTCATCCTTCTGAGCAAGAAACTTAACCTGTAACACCCCGATTTTCGAGTTTTCCTAATTAATCAGTATTTATGAACTTATATTTTATTCGAGGCCTTAGAAATGACAATAAAATATTTTGACCAAATAGGAATGTCCTACACAACCATAGGAAGCCATGGTTAAGTTTCGGGCGAAAGCTCAAACGGAAACCGGTCTGCATTTTTCATGGATAGTAGCCTTTTTCTACTATGGAGACCTAATTAGGACTCATGAACGAGACAGTAAGTCTCGGGATTTCATTTTCTACATCTTTGATAAAATCCGTCCTGATGACTAAAGTCGGAAATAATATATTATATTCGGGCGAATACTTGAACTGGGAGACGATTGGAGCTGAATACGAGATTTCAGTGACCCACTACGGATAAGGTTGAAGTCACATGGTGTGCTATGACTCATCAGTGACTCATCAGTGTAATGATTACATTTAGCAAATATCTGGACGTGAAATGACTAAAATGTCCTTGACACTTTTTACAATTACCATTTGCCCTTGAATGAAAAGAGCGTTTTGTCCCTGAGAATTTATGGAATAACCATTCTGATCCTGTGACTCACCATGTCATCATTAACTTTCTAGAAATATCTAGATATTTATAAGGGAAATGACATTTACGCCCCTAGTCTTTGAAGGAATTACCAAATTACCCGTTTGGCTTATTTACAAGTTTGCCATAGGATGAAAATATTAATACTTCTCTCGCTCTCTCACTAGGCCTTTCGGCCATTAACTCTCTCTCTCCTTTCTCTCACTTGTTCTTCATGAGTTCTTGAGTGTTCATCAAAAGTTCTTCACAAAAACCCTAGTTTCATCTTCAAAAGTTGAAGTTTTTGAGTAAAAACTTGTTTCTTCTACACTAATCTTTGATCCTAGGAGGTATGATCCTCATCTTAACTCTCTCAATCTCTCTATTTCATCTCTTGAATCACTTGATTCATGAAGATCCAAGTTTAGATCTAGAACTTTGAAAATCCATAGAAAATTGTAGAAAAATCCTATGATCATGAAACCAATTTCTATGAAACCATCATGATGTGTACTTTGAGTGTCTAGAAGCATGAACCCAAAAGAAATTTTCTCCCTATTCTTCCATGGGAGGGCCGAATCCTAAGAATGGTGCAAGGATGGGTTTTGTTGCAATTTTTGGCTATATAGCACTTGTTCTAGCTTACTTGATGTCTTTGAACACTAAACCCAAGAGCAAAACATCAACCAAAGCTCCTAACCTATTTCTCCTCTTCATGGCCGAAGCATATAGGGTGTAGAACCATGAGTTTTGTCTCAACTTTTTGGGGTCATAGGACTAGATTTAGTGTTAATCATGCTTAAGGACCAACCATCCAAAAGTTTGGAACCAAATGAGATCCCTAGCCTTTTTATCCTTTCATGGTTGAACCCTATACCTTCTTGGGGAAGAAAACTTATGTTTTGATGTTATAGATTGATGTTGCTTTGTTGTTTAAATTGAATTGTGTTTGATTGTTTTAGGCGACGCGAACGGAACCGGTGCCGGAGCTGAGAACCGATCGAGTTTGCATTGAACTTCCTTTCTCAGGTAAAGGGGGGCAGTTCATTTTGAGTTTGGTAGCCTCATGGCATATGATTGATTATTGTGTTATGATTGAATTAAGACTTGATGTATATGTATACCTATATCCTGGATTGATTGGATGTTAAGTGTAGTGCATAGTTGGTTATTTGATATAATTGTGGCATGGATGCCTTGGATGATATCTTATTGTGATATTGAACTGTTGATATATATATCTATACATATATTTATATCCTGGATGAGCATAAGACTGGCTGTGTCTCGATAATTGTTAAAAGACTCGGAATCGAAAACAAAGTTTTGAAAAACGCATTTTGAAATTAAAAAGTGGTTTTTTGAAAACGTTTTGCTTTTCAAGAAAATTTAAGTTTCCTTTTTGAAAAGAATGTTCCTTGAAAAGAAAAAGTGGTTTTGTGGAAAGTCGTACAAAACGTATTTTATTTCAGTAAAGCGTTTTAAAAAGACGTGAAATCTTTTGAAAATGGTTTTATTTTCAAGAAAGGTGTTTTTCACGGAAAAATGTTCTCTTTAATCAAGAAATGTTTTATTTCAAGAAAACAAAAGCGTATTTTGTTTTCCAAAGTTGTTTTGAGAAAGTTTGACTGAAAAATGAAAACGATGAACCTTTGAGACGAACCCAAACCTAGTGGCCGAGACGTCGGGGCTAGTGTTTTGTGGATTGAGCACTCGGACTTCATGTCCTGTGTTTTTGATTTGAGTGGGCTTAATGCCTTTTTGAAACAAGTTGTGGACTTTGTGTCTCGACATTTGAAAGAATGAACGCAAAGAAAACAGAAAACTTTCTGTGTACATGTATGAACCGGCAGACGTGCCATTTGAAACCGAGCTACAACTCTAGTAGTTGAGAATTTAATCAGTCAAGACCACTAGGTCTATAGGGGCATTCTGTGTTCGAGATCCCACAAGTGGCCGGTGGCGTAGCAACCCCGTGCCATGGTAAATTGGCTGCCAAACACGAATGAACTCGATCTGAGACTGGCGCATTCAGGATATGGTTATGACGTGGTACCCTGGAACAATTGGAGTTCGGACCTAAATAGAGAGGCCGACTCATGAGAACAACTGTGTTGCGGGTGTTACTATGGCCTATCGCTCGATGTTGGGTAGTAGGAATCTCTGGAGTACATGAATTAGAAAGATGATATTGAAGTCTCATGCATTATTATAACTCATGATTGTGTTTGAGATATTATATTGTGTTGTATAGACAACCGCTCATATAACTGTATTTATCTGTGAATGTTTATGTTGTTTGTCACTTGTGCGGCTATCGTGATAAACTTATTATATGAGTATCTCACCTTTGCCTGTACATGTTGGACACCCTGTTGTGTTTTTGGAACACATGTACAGATGTTGTTCATAGGTCCCCGCGGAGACGTGAGGACTTGGATGACAGAGCGTTCTGATAAAGTTAACGATGGCTTGTACCCCAATGGCTACTTTTAGCTGACCAGCTTAGGAGTCTTTTATTTTGAGTAGTCTTATGTTATATTACTGCATACTTTTGAACTTATTTCTAAGTCTGTAATATGTTATATATTAGACCACGTTTTATGTTATGTTTATGTTTTTATGAATAGTGAATATCAACGTGTGATGCGAAATTTTTTTCTTCATCTTGAGTTGTTTTTGCCTATGCATGCAGAAAATTTTTAAAATCGCGTTTTCGAACGTAGCTACTTAATTAAATTATTTTCCAAAAGCAACAAACGTTTTATTTTCTTGATTTATTTCTGCATTAGAATCCGAGTATGTAGCACCCGCGAGGGGGGTGTTACATTAGTGGTATCAGAGCTGGTCGAGTCTTTCAGGAATCCTTGGGAAGTGAGTCTGTTATGTTTGTTTTGTGTGATCTCTATGTGAACTTTGTTTGAATTGTTTCTATGTTGAAGCAATGTGTGTTGACACACTAGTACATTAGTACACCAGTACACTAGAACACTGTTACTTGACACATTAGCACTTAACGCACGAATTTATGTTTCCTTATTAAGGTCTGATTGGTCTGCCTTGTAGGCAAACATGAATCTTAGAGGTGGTCGTGGTGGAGGTCGTGGCACTACTGACAACAATGTTGATGACAACAACATCAATCAAGCTATCCAGGCCATGGCTGATATGGCGGCTGCTGTTGCTCAACAAACAGCTACGATGGCTCAACATAGTCAACAGAACCAACAAAGAGATGATCTTGCTGCTCATAATCCACCGCAGTTTCATGGGGACTGGAAATGCGAGAGATTTGAAGAAGGTCTGCGCTTCGAGATCAAGGAGTTAGTGTTACCACTGGAGATCCGTACCTTCGGACAAGGAAGAGAGAACAAGAGTACTGCAGGAGGGCCGTCTAGGTCCAGGAACCCAAACCAGTACCAGAACCAGAAACGGAAGCAGTCCCAGACGAAGCCATATTCCCGATCTCAAGGGAATGGTCAGAAACAGCAACCTTATCATTCTGTCGCTTCTACTTACAGTGGAGGGAGTGGAAAAGACCAGAACCAAGGCCAAATCCGGAGATATTTCAAATGTGGGAAACATGGACATCAAGCTAACAACTGCGAGCTGGAAGGAGTTCTATGTTTCCGATGCGGGAAGATAGGACATTTCATGAGAGAGTGTCCTGCACCAAAAACCAAGCCAACTGTCAACAATGTTCGAACTGCTAGACCCACGGCGAGGGGAAGGGTTTAAACCATGACTGGCATTGATGCTTCCAAATCTGATGATCTCATACAAGGTAGTTGCATCATAGCTGGTAATCTTCTAACTGTACTATTCGATTCGGGTGCAACGCATTCGTTATCTCTTTGGATTGTGTGAGACTATTAGACTTACCTGTTTCTTCGCTGTCTTTTGATTTGATTGTCACAACTCCAACTGCTAAGCCTGTTACTGTTAATACAGTATGTTTGAACTGTCCTATTACTATTCATGATAGGAACTTCCTTGTTGACTTAATATGGTTGCCTTTGACTCAATTGGATGTGATCCTAGGCATGGATTGGTTATCTTCCAACCATATCCTTTTAGACTGTGCACATAGAACCTTAGTTTTTCCTGGCCCTGAGATTTCTGGATTTATAACTGCCAACCAAGTAAGAGCTTCTTTGAAAGAAGGAGATCAGGGATACATGCTTCTATCCTGTTTAGAAATCGAGAGGGACGTTGTCTTGAGCGATGTGCCAGTTGTGAAAGATTTTCTGGAAGTTTTTCCAAAGGACGTACCAGGTTTGCCACCTTTGAGGGACATCAAGTTTGCAATTGACTTAGTTCCAGGATCCGGTCTGATCTCTATAGCTCTTTATAGGATGTCACCTACGGAGTTAGCCGAGTTGAAGACTCAACTAGAGAATCTGATGTCCAAACGGTTTGTGAGGCCAAGTGTGTCCCCGTGGGGAGTACCAGTGTTGTTGGTGAAGAAGAAAGATGGGAGTTCAAGACTCTGTGTGGATTACCGTCAAATCAACAAGATAACGATCAAGAACAAGTATCCTTTACCCCACATAGATGACTTGATGGATCAACTTCAGGGAGCCGCTGTATTTTCAAAGATTGATCTGAGATCCGGTTATCACCAGATCAGAGTAAAGAACGAGGACGTACCTAAGACTACTTTCAGGACTCGTTATGGTCACTATGAGTACCTCGTGATGCCTTTCGGAGTGACGAATGCACCTGCTATCTTCATGGACTACATGAACTGGATTTTTTGCCCGTTCTTGGATCAGTTCGTTGTCGTGTTTATCGATGATAGTCTCATATACTCAAAAAGTTCCGAGGAGCATGAGGAACATCTATGACAAATTTTACAGATCCTTCACAAGGTGAAGTTGTACGCAAAGCTAACCAAGTGCGAGTTTTGGCTAGATGAAGCCAAATTCTTGGGACACGTGATTTCGAAGGAAGAAATTGCCGTCGATCCTACAAAAGTAGAAGTAGTACTTTTATGGGAGAGACCCAAGACTGTGACAGAAATCCGCAGTTTCGTTGGACTAGCTGGCTACTATAGAAAGTTCATTGAAGGATTTTCGAAGATTGTTGCATCGTTGATTCAACTAACGAGAAAGGACCAACCGTTTCTGTGGACTGACAAGTGTGAGGAAAGTTTTCAGACGATGAAGGAATGTTTGACAACCTCACCAGTGTTAGTATTACCCAAACTAGACGAACAGTACGAAGTGTACTATGATGCTTCGCATCAAGGATTAGGATGTGTGCTTATGCAACATCGGAAGGTTATAGCGTATGCTTCGCGCCAGTTGAAGATTCATGAGAGGAATTACCCGACGCATGTCCTTGAGTTAGCTGCTGTGGTTTTTGCACTGAAGATATGGAGACATTGCTTGTATGGATCAAAGTTCGATGTCTTCAGCGACCACAAAAGTTTGAAGTAGCTGTTCGATCAGAAGGAACTTAACATGAGGCAGAGACGTTGGATGGAGTTTCTTAAGGACTATAACTTCACTTTGCTATACCATCCCGGGGAAGCAAATGTCATTGCAGACGCTCTGAGTTAAAGAGCTAGATTTGATAGAACGGTTTCGTGATCTCGATCTGGCTGTGGAAGTGAACAACGAGAAGATTTGTTTGGGAATGATTAAGGTATTTAGTGGCCTGATGGAGATGATCTGTGAACAACAGGCAACTGATGAGTACCTCCAAGAGAAAAAGGAGTTACTGGGACAAGAGAAAGCTGCAGAGTTCAGTTTGGCAACTGATGACATCTTGAGATACAATGGACGAGTTTGTGGACCGAGCAACCCGGAGATGAGGAAAATGATTCTGGATGAACCTTTGTACTCACACTCCTACGTAACCCTCAGTGTATTAGACATTTGAGTGGATTGGTTTAAAAGTAACCTTTGGCCTAAAATTTTTCATGTCATTCCATCGAAAGATTTGTTAGGACTATTCCTTGAGTCGTAACACAGATGAATTCCTGATACTGAAAGCTTCTTGATGAAACTTAGTCGAATCACTTTTACTATTGGTAACTGTGATCCAGTCTAAAATTTTTGCCAGACTGTTTACCTTTCGATTCCCTGATTTATTGGAGAACTCTTATGAAAGAAGGGACTTTATTAGAGTCATGGTTGTAAACATGTATTAGCTATGCATTTTTACACTCACGAACCTACTGAAGAATCATTTTACATACTGGATATTCCTGTACTCGTTTCCAAGGGATAAAATCCTTCTATATACTTTCCTGTGAGAGTAAGACCAAGAAAATTTCTTCTGTCGAAAGATTTCTACCTTAATCTTCAAGGGCCGAGTAGCGACCAAATCCAACTGTTTACCCTCAACTCAAGTGGATGAGCAAGAAGATGTTTCGATCTTTGAAGGATTAGTTGGGAGTAAGTGTACTACTCTAACTACAAACACCCAGTCAGCAGGATAGACGAGAAGAGTTAGGCATTCTGTTAAAGTATGGTGTGGTGGATGAGAAGTGGAAGCTGGGGATCAAGGGGACCCTGTCAAGTTTTGAGTCGCGAAATTTCGAGGACGAAATTTTTTTTAGAGGGATAGTAATGTAACACCCCGATTTTCGATTTTTCCTAATTAATCAATATTTATGAACTTATATTTTATTCGAGGCCTTAGAAATGGCAATAAAATATTCTGACCAGATAGGAATGTCCTACACAACCATAGGAAGCCATGGTTAAGTTTCGGGCGAAAGCTCAAAAAGAGCCCGGTCTGCGTTTTTCACGGATAGTAGCCTTTTTCTACTATCGAGACCTAATTTGGACTCATGAACGAGACAGTAAATCTCGGGATTTTATTTTCTACATCGTTGATAAAATCCGTCCTGATGACTAAAGTCGGAAATAATATATTATATTCGAGCGAATACTTGTACTGGGAGACGATTGGAGCTGAATACGAGATTTCAGTGACCCAATACGGATAAGGTTGAAGTCACATGGTGTGCTATGACTCATCAGTGACTCATCAGTGTAATGATTACGTTTAGAAAATATCTGGATGTGAAATGACTAAAATGTCCTTGACACTTTTCACAATTACCATTTGCCCTTGAATGAAAAGACCGTTTTGCCCCTGAGAATTTATGGAATAACCATTCTGATCTTGTGACTCACCATGTCATCATTACCTTTCTAGAAATATCTAGATATTTATAAGGGAAATGACATTTACGCCCCTAGTCTTTGAAGGAATTACCAAATTACCCTTTTGGCTTATTTACAAGTTTGCCATAGGATGACAATATAAATACTTCTCTCACTCTCTCACTAGGCCTTTCGGCCATTAACGCTCTCTCTCCATTCTCTCACTTGTTCTTCATGAGTTCTTGAGTGTTCATCAAAAATTCTTCACAAAAACCCTAGTTTGATCTTCAAAAGTTGAAGTTTTTGAGTGAAAACTTGTTTCTTCTACACTAATCTTTTATCCTAGGAGGTATGATCCTCATCTTAACTCTCTCAATCTCTCTATTTCATCTCTTGAATCATTTGATTCATGAAGATCCAAGTTTAGATCTAGAACTATGAAAATCCACAGAAAATTGTAGAAAAATCCTATGATCATGAAACCAATTTCTATGAAACCATCATGATGTGTACTTTGAGTGTCTAGAAGCATGAACCCAAAAGAAATTTTCTCCCTATTCTTCCATGGGAGGGCCGAATCCTAAGAATGGTGCAAGGATGGGTTTTGTTGCAATTTTTGGCTATATAGCACTTGTTCTAGCTTACTTGATGTCTTTGAACACTAAACCCAAGAGCAAAACATCAACCAAAGCTCCTAACCTATTTCTCCTCTTCATGGCCGAAACATATAGGGTGTAGAACCATGAGTTTTGTCTCAAATTTTTGGGTCATGGGACTTGATTTAGTGTTAATCATGCTTAATGACCAACCATCCAAAAGTTTGGAACCAAATGAGATCCCTAGCCTTTTTATCCTTTCATGGCCGAACCCTATACCTTCTTGGAGAAGAAAACTTATGTTTTGATGTTATAGATTGACGTTGCTTTGTTTTTTGAATTGAATTGTGTTTGATTGTTTTAGGCGACGCGAACGGAACCGGAGCCGGAGCCGAGAACCGATCGAGTTTGCATTGAACTTCTTTTCTGAGGTAAAGGGAGGTAGTTCATTTTGAGTTTGGTAGCCTCATGGCATATGATTTATTAGTGTGTTATTATTGAATTAAGACTTGATGTATATGTATACCTATATCCTAGATTGATGGGATGTTAAGTGTTGTGCATAGTTGGTTATCTGATGTAACTGTAGCATGGATGCCTTGGATGATATCTTATTGTGATATTGAAATGTTGATATATATATCTATACATATATTTATATCCTGGATGTGCATAGGACTGGCTATGTCTCGATAATTGTTAAAAGACTCGGAATCGAAAACAATGTTTTGAAATACACGTTTTGAAATTAAAAAGGGGTTTTTGGAAAATGTGTTGCTTTTCATGAAATTTTAAGTTTCCTTTTTGGAAAGTATGTTCCTTGAAAATAAAAGGTGGTTTTGTGGAAAGTCGTGCAAAACGTATTTTATTTCAGTAAAGCGTTTTAAAAAGACGTGAAATCTTTAGAAAACAGTTTTATTTTCAAGAAAGGTGTTTTTCACGGAAAAATGTTCTCTTTAATCAAGAAATGTTTTATTTCAAGAAAACAAAAGTATATTTTGTTTTCCAAAGTTATTTTGAGAAAGTTTGACTGAAAAGGAAAATGATGAACCTTTGAGACGAACCCAAACCTAGTGGCCGAGACGTCGGGGTTAGTGTTTTGTGGATTGAGCACTCGGACTTCGTGTCCTGTGTTTTTGATTTGAGTGGGCTTAATGCCTTTTTGAAAGGAGTCGTGGACTTTATGTCTCGACATTTGAAAGAATGAACGCAAAGAAAACAGAAAATTTTTTGTGTACATGCATGAACCGGCAGACGTGCCATCTGAAACCGAGCTACAACTCTAGTAGTTGAGAATTTAATTAGTCAAGACCACTAGGTCTATAGGGGCATTCTATGTTCGAGATCCCACAAGTGGCCGGTGGCGTAGCAACCCCGTGTCGTGGTAAATCGGCTGCCAAACACGAATGAACTCGATCTGAGACTGGCGTATTCAGGATATGATTATGACGTGGTACCCTGGAACAATTGGAGTTCGGATCTAAATAGAGAGGCCGACTCATGAGAACAATTGTGTTACGGGTGTTACTACGGCCTATCGCTCGATGTTGGGTAGTAGGAATCTCCAGAGTACATGAATTAGAAAGATGATATTGAAGTCTCATGCATTATTATAACTCATGATTGTGTTTGAGATATTATATTGTGTTGTATAGACAACTGCTTATATAACTGTATCTATCTGTGAATATTTATGCTATTTGTCGCCTGTGCGGCTATCGTGATAAACTTATTATATGAGTATCTCACCTTTGCCTGTACATGTTGGACACCCTGTTGTGTTTTTGGAACACATGTACAGATGTTGTTCGTAGGTCCCCGTGGAGACGTGAGGACTCGGATGACGGAGCATTCTGATGAAGTTGACATGGGGTTGTACCCCAATGGCTACTTTTAGCCGACCAGCTTAGGAGTCTTTTATTTTGAGCAGTCTTATATTATATTACTACACGTTTTTGAACTTATTTCTAAGTCTGTAATATTTTATATATTAGACCAAGTTTTACGTTATGTTTATGTTTTTATGAACAGTGAATATCAATGTGTGATGTGAAATTTATTTCTTCATCTTGAGTTGTTTTTGCCTATGCATGCAAAAAAATTTTAAAACCGCGTTTTCGAACGTAGCTACTTAATTAAAGTATTTTCCGAAAGCAACCAACGTTTTATTTTCTTGATTTATTTCCGCATTAGAGTCCGAGTATGTAGCACCCGCGAGGGGGTGTTACATAACCCATGTCCATCTAGTATAGTCATCTACTATGACAAGCCCATATTTCTTACCCCTGACAGAAGCAGTCTTTGTTGGACCAAACAAATCAAGATGTAATAGCTCTAGTGGCCTTGAAGTACTAACAATGTTCTTGGACTCAAAAGAGTTCTTAACTTGTTTTCCTTTTTGGCACGCGTCACAGAGAGCGTCCGATCTATACACAATCTTTGGTAGACCTCTAATGAGGTTATACTTGTTTAGTCTTGAGATTAATCTCAGACTTGCATGATCAAGTCTTTTGTGCCAGATCCATCGCTCATTTTCAACAGACACTAGGCATGATACACTTTGATTTGAGAGTTCCCCCAAGTTAATCTTATAAAGATTATTTTGCCTCTTGGCAGTGAATAAGATGGACCCGTCAAGGTTCTTGACTATACACTCACCTCTATTGAAGGAAACATCAGACCCACTATCACATAATTGACTTATGCTAAGCAAGTTGTGTTTTAATCCTTCAACCAAAAGAACATTATCAATAGAGGGAAAAGGATGCTTGCCAATCTTACCAATTCCAACTATCTTTCCTTTCTGGTTTTCTGCAAAGGTGACCCATCCATCAGCATTTTCACGTAGTTCTTGGAACATAGACTTGTCTCACATCATGTGACGTGAGCATCCACTGTCCAAGTACCAGGACCGAGGTCTTCTTTATGTTGCTAAGCAGATCTGCAATAGTGATTATCATATTCTTAGGTACCCAGCTAGACTTGGGTCCTTTTTGGTTAGTCTGTGGTCTTTGACCATGCATATAGTTTTTCTTTTTGTGTATACATTTCGAAAAAATATGACCACTTTTTCCACATAAGTTGCAATACGTATTGGATGCATGCTGTTTGGTTTCATTTTACTTTGCATGAGATTGAAAAATCTTATGATATTGATTGGTTCTTGATACTTTCTGAGAAGCTTCTTGTTTCTCAGAGTCATAGCCTAAGCTAGACTTATCGTGAGGTGATCTTGAATACCTCAATATCAAGTTTAGCTTCTCTGAACCTCCAAAAAGCTTTGATAAGCTTTTGGTTAGGTCAGATACCTCTTGTTTAAGTCTGGTTACCTCGTGAGATTCACTGGACCCAGAGGTGAGTTTGTCAATTAGACTGACATTCTCAGCTTTCAGCTTATTGTTTTCTTCAATGAGCTGCTTATTTTGCTTGTTGGTATCTTCCAACTCTTTATTTATTTTTGAAGATTTTCTTTCAAGCATAGTATATTGATGATGCAATAAAGAGGAATCATTAAGCAGTTCATCATTTGCTTCTTGAAGAGAATTAGAAACAAATACCTCATCTTCTTCCGATTCAGCGTCTGATGAAGTGTTTACCGTCAGACAGAAGTTTGAGGCAGAAGGACCCCTTGGACTGAATAGTTGTTCTAAGGTGTCCAGCTTCTCCTTAGCAGTTTGGAATTGCAAGACCATCTCCAATCTTGATTGATCAGGAGCGTTGATGAGACACCAGTTGGCTTAAGCATTTAGCGAATACCGTCTGATATCCTCATTCGTCCAGTCAGCTTCAAGTTTTGACGCTGTTGATCCGTCCTCAAGAGTGATTGTTGGACGATGATCTCCATTAGTGAATATATTCCACAACTCATAATTTTGAGCTTGGACGTATATTTGAAAAACTGATTTCCAATAAGGATAGTCCGTTCCATTGAAGACAGGTGGAACATTCCATCCTCTCTCAAACATAGCTTCCTGAGTTCTTTCTTCAGGAACAGCAAGTTGTTCATCATCCGAGGAGTCTTCGTTTTAGACGTTGGGCCAAAGACAAAGATTAGCTTCCTTATTTGTTTCTTCTTCTTCTTCAGACAAATTGATATCTTCCCAGGTTGCCATGAAGTTCTTTTTCTTCTTTTTGAAAAACTTCTTGTCTTTTAACATGGGGCAGTCAGCCTTGAAGTGGCATGGCTTGTTGCACTCGAAACAGACCAGCTGACTTTTGTCTTTAGATTCAGCATGGTCCTTGAAGTTTTTATTTTGAAATGGCCTTCTTTTCATCCCGTTTTTCTTTCTCCACATGTTTTGAATCTTTCTGGAGATGAAGGATAACTCGTTATCGTCTGATATTTCTTTATCAGATTGATCAGCATCATCACTAGTCTCACCAACTTTTTTAGCTTTTGAGTTGTTTGACTTCTGAGCTTTCAAGGCAATCCTTTTATTTTTTCTTTCCAGGATTATCAAGATCAAGTTCCTGTTCATGAACTTGAAGAGTTTCTACCAGATCATCCAGTGTCAAAATAGAGAGATTTTTGGCCTGGGTGATTGCAGTGACAAGTGGTCTCCATTTCTTAGGCAAGCTTCTAAGAATTTTAGTGACATTCTCCTTGGTAGTGTAAACTTTCCCAAGGGACTTTAGGTTGTTGATTGTCGTCTAAAAACGACCCATCATGTGCAAGATGGACTCTCCTTCGGCCATGGTGAACAATTCATACTGGCCAACCAGCATGATGATTTTTGATTCTTTTACCTTGGTGGTCCCTTCATGGAGATTTGACAAGGTATCCCAGATTTGCTTTACTGATTCACATGCGTGAATCTTCTGAAATTCATCAGGACTGAGAGCACACATTAAAGCATATCTGGCTTTATGATTTTGTTCCATCCTTGCTCTTTCAGCATCAGTCCAGTCATCTTCAGCTTTTTCTGTCCCATCAGAGTTGAGACATACATTTGGACCATTCATGATTCTGGCCCAAAGAATTGAATTTGTACTTAAGATAAAGCCTTTGAATCTCTCCTTCCAGTACAAGTAATGGGTTCCGTTAAAGAATGGAGGTCTGGTCATGAAAGTGCCTTCCATAACAGGTTGACTCCCGCTTGGCATACCTTGTCCTGCCATATCTGCTGTAGGATCTTTTCCTCTACACGGCTAAGTGCTCAACCCAGAGGCTGAGCTCTGATACCAATTGAAAGAACCTGTTTGAAACACAAGAAGGGGGGTTGAATTGTGTTTCTTACGTTTTTAAAACTTTTTGCAAGCAGATATATATTTTTCCAAAGATGTTAGCCAAAAACACAGCGATTGATGCAAAGGGAGTTTCTAAAAACTTTGGACGCTTTCTAAAGGGTTTAAAAAAAGAACATGCTCGTTTAAGAAATCAATTCAATCCCAAGGAGTTAGTTAGAAGATAAACTAAAAACAAGAGCAAGGGAAAGAAAGAAACACAAGGATATTATCCTGGTTCACTCTTCTCCAAAGAGCTACGTTCAGTCCTCTCTACATGAGAGCTTTCTCCACTATAACAAAAACCTTTTGTTACAAGTATTCAACACCTCTTCAGGCAAGTATTCTACACCTCTTCAGGCACACTAAGTATTCTTTCTACACAAGCCTCTTCAGGCAAGTATTCTACACCTCTTCAGGCACACTAAGTATTCTTTCTACACAAGCCTCTTCAGGCTCAACCAACTAGGTTTTGAAAAGAGTTTTGTTATACTAACTCACTAAGTGTGAGGGTTTGAAATTCAAGCTTAGAACACTTTGAGAAATACTCTACACAGAGAGTGATTTGAAAGTTAAGAACAGAGAGAGCTTTGCAAGTTTTGATGTTTTTCTCTGATTGCTTGTTGTCTAGTGTGCTTGATTGTTTTTCAATTTTTATTCAATTGTGCATCACTTCAAGATGAGAGATATTTATAGAAGACTTGATTTGATCAACTTTAGTCTTCAAAGGTTGGGAAAGAATCCGTTTTGATTGAGCATTAAATGCGTTAGTCCGTTGAATTTGATAACTTGTTGAGGCTTCTGACCAGCAAAGTAGACTATCAGGCTTGATAGTATAAAGAAGAGCTGACACCTTTTCCTTGTACTCGAAAGTTGCCTTTTGTCTTTCCTTTTGGAGAAGGTCAAATCCTTTTTGTGTCAGGCAGAGTCTGGCTTCAGCTTTCGATGGTACGAAGATTACAAGGAATGTTTATTCAAAAGATATAAGCTTTTTACACATAGAATAATAAATTCAAAAGCTTTACATATGTATTCATGCTAAAACAAATAAAGCTTTATTGGACTATAAAGATTACAACACAATAACATAAAGAGTCTTTGGACTCAAGATTCTATGGATCAAAAAGACTTATTATCGTCTGGACTGAGCGAGAGCTAATCCAGTTTGGAGTTTAGACGAGCGAAAGTCTTTGGACTTATATAGTCTTTGGACTAATATATATTATCCTACACACTCAAGATAGAGCGTTAGTCCATAAATAACCTTTGTTCTTCTGAAATTAGTCCTTTGTTAACATCAAAACTTCAGAGATTAGTGGACCATAATCACTTGGGTTCCAACAGAAGTCACATCAGGTCACATCACCTAGGAAAGCATGCCAGTGACTCACCATGTCATCAGGACGTTCTAAAATATCTGAACGCGTTCACATTGAGAAAAGACCAAAATGTCCCTGACCTTTTGTTTTAACTACATTTTTGCCCTAAGGCGAAATTTCCATTTTGCCCTTAAGTGAAAAAAATTTGGACCACCTTATCCCTCCCTTCTCTCACGCATAAGGCTAGCTCCATGAGGCCAATCACCTTTTCTGATCCTAACTTCATTTCCTCCTAAGCTTTCTCTCATTTCTTCAAGTTGACACTCAACTTTTTGGTGAAGAAAAGTGTTGGACCTTGCGCATTTTCATCACTCAAAGAGGAAAGATTACTCTCTTTGATCCATAAGTTTCTTATTCTTCACTTAGTTCTTGTTTTCAAGCCATGATCATCTATGTTCAACTTCAAAGTCCAAACTTCATAAATCTCTAGAAAATCATAGAAAAATCCTTTTAATGTGAAATCAATTTCTATGATCTTGTGACACCCCGATTTTTCAAGCTTTCTAAGGTCAATAAACTGTGTAAATGAGTTTGTATTTTATCGGAGGATCTAGAGAGTGAATTAAAATAAACTGAGACCATAGTCACGCTCTACGCTATCGTAGGAAGTTATGGTTAAATTTTGGGTTGAAAACTCAGACGGAGCCCGGTCTACGTTTTCACTGACAGCAGTATTTTATTACTCAGAAGACTTAATTTTGACTGATGAACGAAACAGTTAGGTTTAGAATCAAATTTCCTACAATTTTGCTAAAATTGGTCTTTCGCACTATAATCTTGATAGGGATTTACCGGGACTCGCTAAGCGGAATAATATAAGTTATTCAGGCGAAATCTTAAACCAGGTGACGAACGAAGCTGGATAGGGATTTACCGGGACTCGCTTACGGATAATCTTGAAGTCACGTCAGGTCAAGTCACCTAGGAAAGCATGCCAGTGTCCTGATGGTTTTTAAAATATCTGGACGCGAAATGACAAAATACCCTTGACCTTTTATGGAAATTCCACTTATGTCCTTGTGTGAAATGACCTTTCTACCCTTAAGTGAGAAAATGTGAGACCTCCTTATCCCTCCTTTGTCTTCCCCACGCCCCACCTTCGTCCTTTTCACCTCTCATTTTCTTTCTTCTTCAACACTTTTCTCCTTCACTTTCTCTTCATTTTCATAAGGAATCTTCAAGAACTTTGAGAAGCAAAGTTGATCACTTCACTCACCTTCATCCTCTAAGAGGTATAAACTCATTCTTGATATCTCAATCTTCATGTTTCTTCCATTGAAACGTCATTTTCAAGCTATGTTTAAGTTTGAAGCTTAAACTTCATAAATTCATAAGAAAATATTGTAGCAAAATCCTTTTAATGTCAAACCAATTTCTATGAGCTAGTATCATTGCCCTCTCTCACATTCCAAGAGCATGTAACCAAAAGAGTTCTCTAACCCATGTGGGTATGAATGGTCGAATCCCCCTCTTTTGGATGACTAGGGTTTTGTTCAAATTTTTGTCTAAGAAGTGTTGATTAGGTTCTATCACACTTAGAGGTCATGGAATCCAAGAACATGTGACCAAAAAACTTCCCTAGCCTATTTAATTAGAGGGTGGCCGAACCTACCCATTTGGGGAAACAAGAAATTTTTTATTCAAGTTTGAATATAGAGACTCGTTTTGATGTTAAGGATACCTAAGGATCATTCATCCAAGATATAGGAATTTTTAGACATCTCTAGCTAATTTTGGGACCCTATGGCCGAACCATAGGTAGAGGGGAATAAGGAAAATTATGTTGTTTAATATTGATGTTTGGATTGATTATGTGTATGTAGTTGTGGTTGAGTAATCGGACGAGTAATCGGGAGAATTCGTGGATCGATCGAACAACTTTTATTTGGAGGATAACTTCAAGAGGTATGGGG
Source organism: Ammopiptanthus mongolicus (assembly GCA_039655645.1). Classification (NCBI taxonomy): domain Eukaryota; kingdom Viridiplantae; phylum Streptophyta; class Magnoliopsida; order Fabales; family Fabaceae; genus Ammopiptanthus; species Ammopiptanthus mongolicus. Next base: position 39,355,585 of record CM077349.1, read on the forward strand.
ATAAGCCTGAGGAATTCAATTACCGAAAGCTGCGTGTTGTATTTGTGTATATGGTTTGTAATATTTTAAATGCGTTATGTCGATGTGGAGTGATTTATTTTATGTTTGCTCATATTTGGTTATGATTGATTATGCATGATTTTGTTTTGTTATGCTTAAATATGGTGGATGACATTATGTATGCTTGCCATGATTGATATTGTGTTAAGGGACCTAACGAGTAAAGTTAAAAGCTTCAAAAAGCTTGGAACGTAAAATAAGAAAATAAGAGGCTAAGGTTTCAAAAGATTTTGAAAACAAAATGAAGTGATTTCTTTTGGGAATGAGTAAAAAAAAACATACTTTATTAAGGAATGAGGAGACACAAATGAGAAAAACAACTTTAGCCCAAGAAAAGTAAGGTTTTGAAGTAAAAAGTGCGTTTTGGAGACATCGACCGTTTTTAAAGTAATAAAGCGAATCATTTCAAATAAAAGTGTTTTCAAGAAATCTAGTTTTGAAATAAATTGTTTTATCCAAGAAAAAGGGTTTTTCACGAACCGTATTTAAAAATGTTGTGGTTTACTAAAGTACTTCAAAAGAAAACATGGTTTTTGACCAAGAGTTGTTTTTATGGAAAACCGATCCCGAAAGTTTTGTGTAAGCTTCGAAGATATGGGTTTTGGTTTTTGGTTTTCAAAAACAAATGGTTGTTTTGGATGTGAACCTAGAAACCGAGACGTTGGGGTTCTAGTGTTCTGTAGAACACGTGGATCAAGGATCCGTGTTAGCTAATTGGTCCTATAGGCTTGTGGACAATCTTTGTGGTCTTGTAGGTTTGTGGACGAGTTGTGTACTCTAGAGCCCAAACTCTGAGGCTGGTGCATCGGTTGACGGTTTTTGGGTTCGAGCTATTTCGGACTGTGTGTCTTTTTCTGGATTTTGGACTGTGTCCCCTTTTGAGAAATGTTATAAAGATTTAACAGTCAAAATGTTGTGGTGGTTGATAGCTTAGTGCTTCAACGAGGCAATAATGATATGACAAAGAAAAACTTACAGAAACAAAGGTTTTCTCAGGCATTGTGGTGTCTGGTAGATGTGCCATCTAGATGGGGAACCTTGACGGCAGGGAACCCTATGATGACTTTAAGTCATTGTGTATCATTGTGGTTTGATGGACAATGGTGTCATACGTTTTGGAACACATTGTGCCTTGTGTTGGACAATGTAGTATGACCTGATTACAATTTGTTAAGTACCTCTGATTGCGCACCCATGTGAGAATCGCGTAGTGTCATGGGATTCATGTACTTTTGTTTAGCACGTTGGTGCTAGTCATTGTTGCCTGAGGGCCAACGAATTTTGAGCCTGATCCACTCTTTGAAAGGTGATGGGATTTCAGGAAATTAAGAACTAAGTGTTAGATGATATATGTGGAAGTGCCATGCATACGTTTTGAAAACGACAATGATTATTGGGCACGAGACCCTTGTGTTTTTATTTATTATCATGATATTCTGTGATGTATTTATCATGCTCAATAACTGTGTTTGATGTATGAATCTGTTGTTTGTGTTTTGGGCATGTAGTTGTCGTACTTTGAATTCATATATTGGTTTCTCACCCTTGCTGTATCTTTGGCCATGTTGTCTTTCTTTTGGCATATATCATTATTTGTTTACAGATGGACCCAGTACCCGAGAGCTTAGCCCACTCAGGGGTGCGCTCACTCGTCTTTGTTTAATGGGAGGACCCAGCTGCATGGGTCATTCACCCCGGTGCCAGTAATGCAGCTTATACTGGACCTGTTTGCACTCTGAGAGGAACCGTCGAAGTGGGGCCCCAAGAGAGGACCCACACAGTGGAGACCATTCAGATCCCTCTACCGCCCATCTGGATGATTCTACAGTTTTTGGTTCATCAGGGGCAGCTTCAGCACTACATTCCAGCTGCACAGCCCTTGCAGCAACAGTCATTTCGACTCCTCCCACGTCGTTCGTTTCAGTAGCGGAGGGGCAGGAGGAGGACCCAGAAGAGGACCCTCAGGAGACCCCCTAAGTATCATCCTCTGGAGGCCCTTGAGCCTCAACCTCAGGAGAATGGGAATGTAGATTCCCTTTATCCTTCCTCTGATGTAGATGTTGGACCTTCCTTCGGGGGACTGTCCAACGGGTTTCACTAGGTGTAGACCGGCTTAGAGTGTTAGATTTTTAGGCAGCGGTTTTTGGGTAGTCTATTATCGGCTACTGATGGCCATGAGTTTTAGATGTGGTTTCCAGTGTAACGCCCCGATTTTCACGTTTTCTAGTTCTTTAGTATTTTAATGTCTTTATTTTATTCGAGGTCTTAGGAATAGAAATAAAATATTCCGAGACCATAGTCATGCTCGACGATATCGTAGGAAGCTACGATTAAGTTTTGAGTCGAAAACTCAAACGGAGTCCGGTCTGCGTTTTTACACTGACAGTATGATTTTACTGCTCAGAAGACCTCAGATGGACCCGTGAACGAGACAGTAAGTCTTAGAATTCGATTCTCTACGTTTTGGTCAAATTTCGTAAAAATTTCAGAAAAATCACTTCCTGACCTTCGTTCGGGCGGAATCCTCAATCGGGTGACGAACAGAGCCACATATGGATTTACCGGGACTCGCCAACAGATAATCTTGATATCACATCATCCCAGGACACTTGGGAGAGTATGCCAGAGTCGTCATGACGTTCGGAAATATCTGGATGCAAAATGACCAAAATGCCCCTAACCTTAGTCTTTTACACCTTTACCATTATACCCTTTTGGGAAATGACCTTTTTACCCTTAAGTGAACTTTTAAGAGGCTGAACTCAGCCCCTCACTTCATCATTTTCGCACAGCCCCTCTTCCTTTAGAGTTCCATAGTTGTTCTTGAGAGAAAACTCCATTTTCACTTAGAAAAGCTTGAGTTTTTGTTGGAATCACTTGATTCCTTGAGCAATCTTTCTTCATTTCAAGGTAAGATCACTTCTATGATCTCTTAGCCTCTTGAATCTTTCTTTATTTCAAGATCAATCTTCATTTTTATGAAAAGAATTTCTTAGATCCAAAACTTTGAAAATCCATAGGAAATTGTAGAAAAATCCTTTTGAGGTAAGACCAAGTTCTTTGAACTCACATCATCAATCTCTACCTAAACCTAAGAGCTTATGATTCAACTCTCATCATAGCTCAAAAAGCATTTTTGGCTGAACCCTACCTGAAGATGATGAATAGTGTTTTCATCAATTTTTGATTTTTAACACTTGCTTTCATCCTTAGCTTTCCTAATGCCTTTGAATCCATGAAATGGAAAACCAATTTTTAACCTAGGGTGGCCGAAATCCTCTTTGTTATGATAGTTGAGATTGGCTTTGATTGTTGTTTAATGTTGGATTGTTGTGTTGTTGTAGTTGATGACGATTATCAGGAGGTTCACAAACCGATCAACCGACTTTGATCCGGGAATCTGCTCATCAACAGGTATGGGGAGAAGAACCTCATCACACCAAGATGGTGGTAGTGAAGATGGTTGTTTAAATTATGTGTGGGTGAAACCCTTTAGTTTGGGTTCACTTTTATGTGTTAAGTTTTGTTAAGTTCTTTTGGAGAACAAGATTGTCATGATGAGTTTATGCTTGAGTATGTTGTAGTGTACTTTAGCATATGTTGATGACGAGATGATTGAATGAAAAACCATTTTCATGTATGTTGGAAACCCTACTTTGATCACTAGATCAAGTATGGACTTTTATTGTTGATTATGAGACCATAATGTGCGATGGACTTGGATGTTTGATTATGATGTAGTAATGTGTATTATGGTCATCATGATTATGTAAGTGTTGTGAGCCATACTTTGTTTGGTTGATGAAGTAAAACTTCACCTTGATTCCTAGTTGGCTATTAGCCATGACCTTGAGGAAAGGAAGGATATGAATAGTTCTTGGACAAGTCAAGTTTTGATGTAAAGAAAGTGTTTTCAACAACTTGTGTTTTTCAAACAAAAACCCTAAGTGACTTTAAATGGATTTAAATCTCAAAGTGCTTTCACCAAAGTGAAACATGTTTTATACCTCATCCTTAGTTCATCTAGCTAATCAAGTGACTCAAAATGAGAAAAGAAGTGGTTTCATGAAGAAAATCAAAACGGTTCCCTAAGGTTGATGTCTTGTTTTAAGGCAACTTTTCGCTAAGCGAATTTACTTTCGCTAAGCGAAAACAGGGAAAGTCTAAGTTGGGCATCACTGTCTCACTTTCGCTATGCGAATTCATATTCACTAAGCTAACCAAACGAGTTTCGCTACGCGAATTACGTCTCGCCGAGCGATCCAGAGGTGTTTCCAAAGATCCAGAGGTGTTTCCAAAGAGGTGTAACCGTCTGAACTTGCGCTAAGCGAATTCATATTCGCTAAGCGAATCCAATACATTTCGCTACGCGATTTGTGTCTCGCCGAGCAATCCAGAGGAGTTCCAAAAGAGGCATTATTGTTTCAATTTCACTAAGCGAATGTAATTTCGCTAAGCAAATTCCATGTTCAGAAAATGCTAAAAATAGAGTAAGTAAGTGTTTCAAAAATTGTTTCAAATCAAATGAGTTTTCAATTGAGAAGTTGTTCTGGTTTACAAACGTTTTGGGTTTTGAAACAGTAGTTCGATGACGGACCGGTGATTCGGACCCCGATCAGTTGTTCAATTGTTTCAGTCTTATGATGACTCGATCCCGGAGGAATCACGAGATTTATCCGCTGGATAAAGGTTTTGTTTTTCAAAAGACGCGTATAGTTCCTAAGGAAGAGAACCTTAGTAGACTTCGAGGTTTATCCGGGGGATAGACATTGCTTGATCGCATCTGCTTTGTGTAAGCATTGGCATTTCATTTGCATAGTCGTAAGGCCTTGAACCTAGGAGTTGAGCTTACACCTTGATGCGGGTACGAATCTTACGGTGACAATCTTCAATGGTCTTTTTGGAGGTATCAGGGTTGAAAGGGCTTACATGTGACCAGTTGGTAGCTCTTCTGTGTCGTGGCGAATCCGTGCAATACATGATATCCTCTACTAGATGCCGTACTTTTCACGTTTGGTCGAGAGTGTTTTCCGTAAAAGCCAGATATGTGCACGTTACGAATGTTGTAGCATCTTGCCCAAGGCTGGCGCGCATGGAACATGTCCTCCCATTCACTCTCTCCGACGTTTTGTTAGCTCCATGGAGTAGGGGTTAGAGTAGTACCCAATGACATTGACATTGAGTCATCTACATTGCATTGCATTGCATAGCTATTGATGTTTACATTTACTGTTATACATCGTTGTCCTGTTTAAGAGTACCTTATATTATACTGCTAACTGCTTAACATGATATTATTCCGTCAACTGCTTAATATGTTTGACATTGAGAATTCTTGTAAGCATGTTGGGTACGCTGTTACCCGGCGAGTCGTCCCATTTTTACTACTGCTATTTTGTTGTGTTGATAAACGGGAATCTCACCCATATCTGTATGTTTTCTGTTGGTACTTGCTGTTGCTGTTTGAATAGATGGACGTGACGATGGTTCAGCCCAGTAGTTTCCTTGAGCCCTGAGGCGGACCCTCTTTTTGTGGTCTAGTTTTGTTGTCGGCCAGACTATGTCAGTTTTTGTAGTACCTTTTGGGAGCTACGACTCCTAGTACTTATTGTATCTTTTTATGTCAGTTATATAGTAGACCTATGTCTGTATATAGTATTATTTCTTTTCTGTTTATGTCCCTGTAATTATTATGCATATTGTTCTAGAAATGTATGGCGAACCTAAGTTCATTATTAGTATTACTTACCTTTACTAAATCCCATTGCATCTTGTGAAAAGAAAAAAAGAAAAGCGTATTTTCCACATTAAGAAATATTTTCGGCCTTATAAACGTTCGGGAATGTGACACTCGGGAAAGGGTGTTGCATCCAGACTGTCGTTGCCTAGTTTTTAAAGTTGATAGTATTTTTATTTTTTGTTAGTATCTTTTGAATGGACATGTTGTCCAAGGTTCTTTATGTACATAGCATACTGATCATGCATATATATATATATACATATATATATATATATATATATATATATATATATATATATATATATATATATATATATATATATATATATATATATATCTATAGAAGTTATATTGATGTTGATCTGAGTATATATTATTTACTGTTGTAAGAAGAAAAACTTTTATTATGATTTTCGTAGTAAGTGAGATCTAAGTAAAGAAATTCTATTTCCCGAAAGTAACTAGCAAACTTTTATTTCGTATTTTTTGTTGTTTTTGGGTAACCATGTGATGCCAGATTAGGGTGTCACAGATTTAGTATCGTCAACCTTTATCACTATCCAAGAGTATGAAATCAAACAACATGTCTAACCCATTTTTCTAGCAAGTGGCCAAACCTAACCCTTTGAGAAATCATAGGTTTTTTATTCAAGTTTTTGTGTAAAGAGACTTGATTTAGTGTTAGGTATACCTAAGGATCATTCATCGAAGAGTTAGAAATTTTTAGACATACCTATCTAATTTAAGCCTTGATGGCCGAACCTAGTCCTAGGCGAAAAGGAATTGTATTGATGTTATTGTTAAAGATTTGAGTTGTTTGTGTGAAGGTGGTTGTTGGTGAGTGTGTCGGGAAATTGATCGGAGAACTTACGGATCAACCAGACGACTTTCATTCAGAAAATTACCTTGAGAGGTAAGGGGAGATTACCTGAGGAACTTGATTTTCGACGGCTGCGTACTGTTTGTTGTGTGTAATTGTAAAGTTGTTATGTATTGTCTTTAATTGTGGAGTGTTTTACTTTATACTTGCTTATGCTTGATTATGCTTGATTATGCATGATTACGTTTAATATGGTATGTTGACTGAAATGGTGGTTGATATTGTGCTAAGGAACCTAACATTGGTTAGTGTTCAAATCGAGTAAAGGTAAAAGCTTCAAAAAGCTTGAGACATAAGTTAAGCGGATAAAAGGTTAAAAGCTTTTAAAGGACTTGAAAACAACGCGTTTCGACATCTTATTTTGGGAATAAGAAAATGAAACACACTTTATTGAGAAATGAGAACGCACGGGAAAATAAAATGGGAAAATGATTTTAGTTTAAGAAAAGTAAGTTTTAAAATGAAAAATGCCTTTAGAAATCATCAATTGAATTTAAAGCTATAAAACGTATCATTTCGATTAAAAGTGTTTTCAAGTGATCCAATTTTAGAAGCAAACTACTTTATCAAAGAAAAAGAGTTTTCACGAAATATATTTCAAATTTTTGATAGTTTACCAAAGTATTTCAAAAAGAAAAGTGGATTGACCAAGAGCTTGATTTATGGAAAACCGATCCCGATGACTTTGTGTGTAAGCTTCGGAGATGTGGGTTTTGTTTTTGTATTTCAAAAAGAGAAAAGTTAATTTGGATGTGAACCTAGAAACAGAGACGTCGGGGTTCTAGTGTTCTGTGTAACATCCCAAGAATTAAATAAAAGTATAAGAGACTTAAACCTTAGCAAATATAAATTAATAAAGTGTTAGGGAGGACTAGAATAGTTGGCTTTGAACCTTCAGGGTAGTAAGTTGAACAAAAGAGGAAAAGAAGAAAATTTTTACATTAAAATCTGTCACAGTAGCGTTGGCACGCCCGTGCTCACATTCGGCATACCCGTGCTAAATAGAGCACGGTCTGAGCTGCGCCGTGCTACCTGTTAGCACGGCCATGTCTGAAAATGGACAAATTTGATGTTGTTTGGCATGCCCGTGCCAAAAGGGAGCACGGTCAAAGCCGCACTGTGCTACCTGTTAGCACGCTCGTGTCCGAAACCTCGCAAACTTTGACGCTGATTGGCACGACAGTGCAATTGAGAGCACGCCCGTGCTCTCTATCAGATGCGTTAAAAAAATAGGATTTTAAATATAGAACAATGCAACACCATATATATACACTATTAGAACACCCTAGTGCGGCTAGAAACCCTATTTGCAACCTAAAACACAATTTTGCTTGCTCTTGAGGATTGAAGAGTGGAGGAGACGGTTCTAGAGAAGAAGGAGCCTAGAGGAGGAAGAGAGGGGGAGATTCTTGGGGAGCTTATTGGCGCGTTCATGACCAAACGCTTGGAGCTTCTTGGAGGTCTTCAAGATTGAGTAGAAATACTCTTTCTCACCCTTTCCATGGTGGAAATTGTCTTGGGGTTGGGTTATGCTTTCAAAATACGTTTTTTGGAAAATAATCCTCGGTTGGTCAAATCTTGATTTTACAATTTGGGGGTTTTACTTCTAAGGTGTTTCTGCTGTCAATTAAATGTTTATTATTGAGATTGGTGCTATGATATATATGTTAGATACGTGATTTGGTTGAATTGACATGCTATATATGCACTATTTCATGATATTTGTGATATTGGCATGATTCAATAACTGTTAATATGCTGGATGTTGTTTGTTGCAATACCGCCTATGATAGGGGTATCGAAAGTAACACTGCCAATGATTTGGGGTGTCGAAATATGAAATACCGCCATGATGGGGTATCGAAAGTAACATCGCCACACGTTGGTATGTCGAAATGAGTAATACCACCAGTGTACAATGGTTGGTATCGAAATGAGTAATGTCACTGAAGAGAAGGCGACATTGAAATACCTTCATGAGTAAGGTAGGCAATGAGATGCCATTGTTATGTGAAGATTGATGGTCATATGACATATGAGGATGTTGAGAATATTTGATATGTATATGAAATTATGATGTGGTTGGTTATGATGTGCTGCTGAATGTTTATGGTCACTATTTGAGTATATAATTCTTATTTAATTATTTTGAAAATAGCGGGTACCACGGTTAGTTTTTCCTGTTATCGCACCGGCTGAGAGCAACGCTTTTGTGAAAACCTTTTATAAATGTATTTCTATTGATTGGGATTATAAATCTCATTAATAGTGTTGTTTTCAGAGACTAAGGACGACCCTGTTGAGCAGCCAGATGCTTGAGGATTTTGTTTTAGTAGTAGCTTGGGTTAGTGGCATGGCATATGCCAAGAAGACTATTATTATCGTTTATTTAATTATTTATTTATGCGAGTTGTAATAGACGCCCAGTTTTGTGGTTTAAAACTATTTTTGGTTATTGGATTGGTACAAACAATTATTTTGGATTAATATTATATTATGAACTTATTCAATATTTATTAAGAAATTTTTTAATTACCTTGTTTTATTTAAATTATTATTTTGGGTTACTAATGTAACGAGGGGCATTACATTTTTGGTCTCAGTGCAGTTTAATCCTAAATTGAACGGCGGTGTTGGGTTATTTTTCAAAAATCAAATATGGACGCATAAGACTGCTTGGTAGAGTTATATATACTGCATGCTATTATTTGAGATGTTGGACCTGATCAACGCAATGTTTGATTGGTGGTGTGCAGATTTATGGCTACTAACAGGTGTGTGGCTAATGCTAATGATGCACTTGCAGCAATTCTGGCCGAAATGACCAAATTCATGCAAGAGCAGACGAAGACACTCCGTTAGATGAGGGACAACAGGAACGTGCATAACGTTGGAGCAGTCACAGCTCAGGATCCACAGTACATGGGACTGTCAGAATTTAGGAAGAACGATCCGCCAACCTTCCGAGTTACTACTGATCCGGTTGAGGCAGAAGAGTGGTTGCTAAAACTAGAGAAGATTTTTTGGGTTATAAGGTGTGCTGATGCACAGAAGGTGGATTTCACCACCTATATGCTGGAGTCTGATGAGGAGCATTGGTGGAATTGTGCTAAGGGTGGTTTGCTAGCTTTGGACGCTCAAATCACGTGGGACAAATTCAAGGAAGTTTTCTTGGAGAAGTACTTTCTGCATAGTGTTCGCATTCAGAAGGAAACAGAGTTCTTGCAGCTCCGTCAGGGAGACATGTCTATTGCTGCATATGTTGCTAAGTTTGAAAGCTTAGCAAGGTTCTCTCGGTACTTGGGGGACAATCCTTTGGACGAGTAGAAGGCGATCAAATTTGAACAAGGTTTGAAGCCAGAGATGCAACACTTTATTGGGATCTTGGAGATTCGGGACTACCCCACCTTGGTAAACAAGTGTAGGGTAGCTGAGCAAAAGATGCAAGCTTTAGAGAGGGAGAAGCCAAAAGAGAAGAGTTCTTTTGAAGGCAAGAAATTCCATAGCAAAGGGCGTAATTTTTTGTAGAGCCTGCCACCTGTGCCTACCATCTCAAAGGGTAAGCAGGTCTAAGGAGCTCCAATAGATAAGGGAGCAGGATGCTTCAGATGTGGATGGCACCACAGGGATCGCGCATGCCTCACGGCGCAAGTCTCTTGCAACAAATGTGGAAAGGTGGGACACTTTGCTAGAGTCTGCAAGGGAGGTGGACAATCTCAGACTAGACCCCAGAGCCAAGGAACAGTTTTCACCATCCAAGGAGAGGAAGTGAAGGAGTCTGACGGTTTGATCCAAGGTATGGGTTTTATTAAAGATAGGGAAGTTATGATATTGTTTGATTCGGGAGCAACCCATTCTTTCATATCTCTTAGTTGTGTTAAAAATTTAGGGTTGCCTGTTTCTAAACTACCTTTTGACTTGTGTGTTTTTACTCCTACCAAAGATAAATTGGTAACATCTATTGCCTGTTTGAAATGTTCTTTGATATACCAAGATTTATCTTATGATATTGATTTGATATGTTTACCTATGTCGGGTCTAGATGTCATACTTGGCATGGATTGTTTGTCACATAATAAATGCTGTTATCAATTGCTCTTCTAGAACCATTTCTTTTCTTCCACAACCAATGTCTGTTGACCCTTCTGAGTCGGATTGCTTTCTGTCTGTTGTATCTTGCCACAAGAACTTAGTTGAGGGGGCTCAGGGATACATACTTCTCTTTTCTGCTATGATAGAGGTTAAAAGTGATATAGCGCCATTGCCTGTAGTATGTGAGTTTTTAGATGTGTTTCCTAGAGAGGTCTCTAGTTTACCACCGAGCAGGGAGGTCGAGTTTAACATAGATCTTATGCCTGGTAGTGGACCTATTTTAGTAGCACCCTATAGAATGGCACCTTTAGAGTTGAGTAAGCTTAAGAAACGGTTATAGGAGTTGTTAGATAAGGGATTCATTAGGCCGAGTATGTCACCTTAGGGAGTGCCGGTTCTTTTGGTGAAGAAGAAAGATGGGAGTATGAGGTTGTGCGTTGACTATAGGCAGCTAAACAAAGTGACCATAAATAATATGTACCCTTTACCTAGTATAGATTACCTGCTAGATCAGCTGAGGGGAGCGGCAGTGTTTTCCAAAATAGATTTAAGATCGGGGTACCATCAGATTAGAGTGAGGAGTGAGGACATCTCTAAGACAGTCTTTAGAACAAAGTATGGGCACTATGAGTACGTAGTTATGCCTTTCGGAGTGACGAACGCTCCAGCCGTTTTCATGGACTACATGAATCGGATCTTTAGACCCTTCTTAGATAAGTTTGTGGTGGTGTTCATAGATGATATCTTGATATACTCTAGAACACCTGTGGAGCTTAAGGAGCATCTGAAGGTAGTGTTACATATCTTAAGGGATGAACGTTTGTACGCTAAGCCAGAGAAGTGTGAGTTTGGGTTAGATGAGTTGAAATTTCTGGGACACACCATTTCTAAGAGTAGTGTAGCAGTCGATTCTTCTAAAGTGGATGCAGTGCTAGAGTGGGAACCACCTAAGACGGTAACTGAATTAAGGAGTTTTCTAGGATTAGCTGGGTACTATTGGAAGTTTATAGAGGGTTTTTCTAGACTAGCGTTACCTTTAACCCTGTTGACTAGGAAAGGAAATCTTTTGTGTGGGACCAGGAATGTGAGGACAACTTCCTAGAGCTTAAGAAGAGACTAGTGACCATGCCTGTCTTGACCATACCGGACCGTTTAGTTAGTTTTGTGGTTTATTGCGACGCATCTTAGAATGGTTTAGGATGTGTTTTGATGCAAGAGGGCAAGGTTGTAGCTTATGCATCTAGGCAGCTTAGAACCCATGAGGTGAATTATCCTATACATGACCTTGAGTTGGAAACAATAGTTTTTGCTCTTAAAATTTGGAGGCACTATTTATATGGTGCTAAGTTTGAGGTTTTTAGTGACCATAAGAGCCTTAGGTACCTGTTTGACCAAAAAGAATTGAATACGAGGCAGAGGAGGTGGATGGAGTTCCTTAAGGACTATGATTTTAAGTTGAAGTATGATGACACCCAAATGGTGTGGTTGCCTTTTGAAGATCTTATGGTTGAATTCAAAACAAGTCAATTTCGTGTTCTTCTTTGGAAGCAATATAAATCAGCATAAAAGTGAAGAAAATAAGAAAATGGTGAAGAAAGAGATGGTGTAGGCGCCACAAACCAAGAAGGTTTAATAAGCCAAGTGATGTTCGCCATAAGAACCTTGGATTCTTGATAAGAACTAAGTTTGGTTCAACCAAGAACCTAGGAGAAACAATTCTCACAAATGGAATTAATCCAAATTCAACATTGAAGTTCTATTTCTCAAGGTTTTAGGTGCATACATATAATAGTCATCCAACTCTTGGCATCCAAAGACAAGGCATAACCCCCACTTTGAATGGCCTAAATCCTAACTTAAATGACCACTAACACAATTCAAGTCAGCCCCAACCCTCATCATGCACGCCTACCAGTCTCTCTTCATGGGTGGTTACACTTTGCTTGTCAAATTAAAAGTGTAACACCCAAACAATTGAAGGCAGCCATCAAACACTCATAACTCACCATCAAGCAATTGAATTCAGCCCCAAGACACTCATTATTCACGCCTACACTCCCTTTATTATGGGTGGTTACACTTTGCTTTTCAAATTAAAAGTGTAACACCCATAACTTACAATTTATTCACTCAACTTAATGAGGAGTTTCTTATAGCATGCAAGCTAAAGATTCCCTCCTCCAAGACCCTCTAATTCACGTGTAGAACATAGGAAATATGGGCTAGACCTTCATGCAACTCTTAGTGTAGCCCACTAATAGAGAATGCCAAATTGGATCCAATCACATAACCCATTACACTTACTGAATTGAAAATAAACAAACAACTAAATGAAGCAAGTTCACGTCCCCCCTTGTCATCACTATGGGCCTTCTATTTGACTAAGATAAGTCACCAACTTAGGCTCCATTCCTTCTTGACTTGCACTTGGGCTTGTGTCCATTAAAAGATCCACCATTTGATTTTAAACTTCTTGGGCTTTCTTAACTCTTGCTCTTGCCATAGGCCCACCAAGTCTTTGTAGTGCTTAGTGGCTGATGCCCTTAGTAGGAAAACCATGCACATGTCTAGTTTAATGGTGCAAGAGATGAATCTATTCGAGGAGTTTAGAGACTTGAATCTTGATGTGTCTTTGAGTGCCTTGAGTTTGAGGTTGAATAGATTGGAAATTCATAGCAACCTTAGGGAAGAAATTAAGCGTGAACAGCTTTTAGATCAAGAATTGTTATCCTTGTTGGGACAAGAGAGTTATGAGTTGTCTGCTGATGGCTTAGTAAAGTGTAAGGGTAGCATCGTTGTTCCTAAGGAGGGGATCCTCAGAGAAAAAGTGTTAGAGGAAGCGCAGAAGGGAAAATTCACCATACATCCAAGGATAGCTAAGATGTACCAGGACCTTAAAAAGATGTATTGGTGGTTAGGAATGAAAAAGGATGTGGCCATTTTTGTGTCTAAGTGTTTAATATGCCAAAAGGTTAAGATAGAACACCAAAAACCTCCAGGTTTATTGCAACCTTTAGAAATTCCCGAGTTGAAGTGGGAGAAAATAACCGTGGATTTTGTGATGGGGTTACCTAGGACTCGTTTGGGTTTAGATGCCGTATGGGTAATAGTGGATAGGTTGACCAAGTCTTCTCACTTCTTACCAATCAAGGCAACATATAGCTTGGATAATTTGGTAGACTTATACCTCGGGGAGATAGTCAAGCTTCACGATATACCCACCTCTATAGTGTCAGATAAAGACCCGAGATTTACCTCTAGATTTTGGAGAGCTTTCCAGCAAGCCTTTGGTTCCAAGTTGAGTTTTAACACAGCCTATCACCCCTAAACGGATGGTCAGTCAGAGAGGACCATTCAGACCCTTGAGGACAAGCTTAGAGCGTGTGTTTTAGATGAAGGTGGATGTTGGGATAAGTTTTTACCTCTCATAGAGTTTGCATATAACAATAGTTATCACGCTAGCATAGGCATGGCACCCTATGAAGCTCTTTATGGAAGAAAGTGTAGATCCCCTTTGTGTTGGTGTGAGGTAGGTGAGAAAACCTTGATAGGACCTGACTTAGTTTAGCAAACCATAGATAAGATTGAGTTGATCAGGGAGAGAATGCGCACTACGCAGAGCAGGCAGAAGAGCTATGCCGTTAAGAAGAGAAAGCCTTTAGAATCCCAAGAAGGTGAGCATGTATTTTTGAGAGTCAGTCCTAAGACTGGGGTGGGAAGATCCATGAAAGTCAGAAAGCTAAATCCGTGATTCATTGGTCTCTTTCAAATTCTAAAAAGAGTCGGGCCTGTTGCTCACCAGTTGGCTCTTCCACCTTTGTTGTCCAACCTTCATGATGTTTGCCATGTGTCGCAACTCAGAAAATATGTGCATGATGAGTCTCATATAATAGCTCCTAAGTCAATACAATTAAGAGATAACTTGGTCTTTAACCCCAAGCCTAGTCAGATCATCGCCAAGAGCACTAAGTCTCTGCGGAACAAGACAATTCCTTTGGTAAAGGTGGTTTGGGAAGGATTAACTCCTGAGGAAGCTACTTGGAAACTTGAAGAGGATATAACACGCCAGTATCCAGATCTTATTAATCGAGGTACATTACTTTTCTGTTTTGTTGATGTACTATGTTTTGGGGAGTGCTTAAGTATGGAGTTAATTTCGGGGACGATATTCTTAAAGGAGGGGAGAAAATGTAACATCCCAAGAATTAAATAAAAGCATAAGAGACTTAAACCTTAGCAAATATAAATTAATAGTGTTAGGGAGGACTAAAATAGTTGACATTGAACCTTAAGGGTAGTAAGTTGACCAAAAGAAGAAAAGAAGAAAAATTTTACATTAAAATCTGTCACAGTAGCGTTGGCAAGCCCGTGCTCACATTCGGCACGCCCGTGCTGCATAGAGCACAGTCTGAGCCACGCCGTGCTACCTGTTAGCACGGCTGTGTCAGAAAAAGGACAAATTTGACGCTGTTTGGCACGCCCGTGCCAAAAGGGAGCATGGTCTGAGCCGCACCATGCTACCTATTAGCACGCCCGTTTCCGAAACCTCGCAAATTTTGACGCTAATTGGCACGGCCGTGCCAATCAAGAGCACGCCTGTGCTCTCTGTCAGATGCGTTAAAAAAATAGGATTAGAGAATAGTGCAACACTATATATATACACTATTAGAACCCCTAGTGCGGCTAGAAACCCTATTTGCAACCTAAAACACAGTTTTGCTTGCTCTTGAGGATTGATGAGAGTGGAGGAGACGGTTCTAGAGAAAAAGGAGCCTAGAGGAGGAAGAGAGGGGGAGATTCTTAGGGAGCTTCTTGGCGCGTTCGTGACCAAACGCTTGGAGCTTCTTGGAGGTCTTCAAGAGGTGAGTAGAAATACTCTTTCTCGCCCTTTCCATGGTGCAAATTGTCTTGGGTTTGGGTTATGCTTTAAAAATACGTTTTTGGGAAAATAATCCTGGTTTGGTCAAATCCTGATTTTGACAATTTGGGGGTTTTACTTCTAAGGTGTTTCTGCTGTCAATTAAATGTTTATTATTGAGATTGGTGCTATGATATATATGTTAGATACGTTATTTGGTTGAATTGACATGCTATATATGCACTATTTGATGATATTTGTGATATTGGCATGATTCAATAACTGTTAATATGTTGGATGTTGTTTGCTGCAATACTTCCTATGATAGGGGTATCGAAAGTAACACTGCCAATGATTTAGGGTGTCGAAATATAAAATACTGCCATGATGGGGTATTGAAAGTAACATCGCCACATGTTGGGATGTCGAAATGAGTAATACCACTAGTGTACAATGGTTGGTATTGAAATGAGTAATGTCACTAAAGAGAAGGTGACATCGAAATACCTTCATGAGTAAGGTAGGCAATGGGTCGCCATTGTTATGTGCAGATTGATGGTCATATGACATATGAGGATGTTGAGAATATTTGATATGTATATGAAATTATGATGTGGTTGTTTATGATGTGTTGCTGAATGTTTATGGCCATTATTTGAATATATAATTCTTATTTAATTATTTTGAAAATAGCGGGTACCATGGTTAGTTTTTCCGGTTACCGCACCGGCTGAGAACAATGCTTTTGTGACAACCTTTTATAAATGTATTTCTATTCATTAGGATTATAAATCTCATTATTAGTGTTGTTTTCAGAGACTGAGAACGACCCTATTGAGCAGCCAGACGCTTGAGGATTTTGTTCTAGTAGTAGCTTGGGTTAGTGGCACGGCATATGCCAAGATGATTATTATTATCGTTTATTTAATTATTTATTTATGCTAGTTGTAATAGACGCCCAGTTTTGTGGTATAAACTATTTTTGGTTATTGGATTGGTACAAATAATTATTTTGGATTAATATTATATTATGAACTTATTCAATATTTATTATGAAAATTTTTAATTACCTTGTTTTATTTAAATTATTCTTTTGGGTTACTAATGTAACGAGGGGCGTTACATTCTGCAGAACACGTGAATCGAGGATTTGTGTTAGTGAAGTAATCCTGTAAACTTGGGGCATTTTGTGTGCTCCAGAATCCAAAATCCGAGACAGGTGCATCGGTTGAGGGTTTTTGGGGTTTGGGTTGTTGGACTGTGTGTCCTTTTTGGTTAATCGGACTATGTGTCCCTTTGTTTAATGTTGGAAAGACTTAAGAGTCTAAAAGTTGTGGTGGTTGAAAGCTTTGAGCTTTAATGAGGGAATAATTATACGAAACAGAAAAACTTACGAAAACAAAGGTTTTCTTGTGCATTTTGTTATCTGGTAGACTTGCCATCTAGAATGGGGAACCTTGATGGCAGGGAACCCTGTGATGACTATAAGTCATTCTGTATCATTGTGCCTTGATGGACAATGAAAAAAAGAACTGTGTGCCTTATTTGGCAATCGAGTTTGATCAACTCATTTATAAGAAGATGGGATTTCCGGAAATTAAGAATCAAGTAATAGATGCTATATATGGAAGTGTCATGCATATGTTTTCAAAATAATGATGACTGTTGGGTATGAGACCCTTGCTTTACTTTCACTGTTATAATATTATGTGTTATGCTTATGATGCTTCTGAGTGATATTTGTCATATGTGTATATATGAACCTGTTGTTTTTGTGTGTTGGGTATGTAGTTGTCGTATTTTGAGTTCATATATTGGTTTCTCACCCGTGCTGTATTTCTTGGCTATGTTGTTTCTCTTGGTATATATTATTATCTTTATACAGATGGGAACAGAGCGAGAGAGCTTAGCCCACTCGGGGGTTCGCTCCGTAGTATTTGAGCGGCAGGAGGACGCCACTGCTTGGTGTAACATTCCGGTTTCTCTGTGACTCTAATCGAGTTGGTTAACCTCGATCGGGGCTTTGGATGATTGTGTGAATTGTTGTGTGTTACTTTTAGGCCTAGTTTGAAGCTAAGGAATAGGCTTGAACAAGGTTGGAGGTGCCTAAGGCGTTAAACGAGTAACTGAGGAAGTCAGAAGGTTGGAAGTTCTTCTCTCGCTGAGCTTGACGCTCCAGCATGGTAGGACACCACGCTCAAGCATTCAGACACTTAAGCATGGGAGGAGTTGGACGCTTCAGCGTGCTGAGTGTGCTGAGCAGCTGCTCTAAGTTTGGACGCGTGTCAGACACGTGTCAGGTCAGGGAGCAGGCGGAGCGGACGAGGTCCCACGCTCGAACGTGGAGAGATCCCACGCTAGAGCGTGGCAACGCTCGAGCGTGCAAAGTGATGAATGCTTAAGCGTGGACAGCAGAAACCATAAGTGGAGCTTCCACTTTCATCTTCTCACTTGCACGAAACTTGGTGAGTTTTCTGGGTTTAGTGAGAGAGGCTCTAAGGTTTTTAATGAGAGAAAGCTTGCTTTCAATGCAATCGAAGTACCGGAACGCTATTCCAACTAAACCGTTGCAATCGCGGTGAAGTTTTACACAACTCCAGCGGATTAGTTTCTTGATTCTCCCCAGGTAAACTCGAACCCCTAACATGCATTCTTCGTGTTCTTAGCATTCTTCGAGTCTTTACCTTTTCTTTGATCTTTTGGGCTTACCCTAGGGCTAACACTGTTGTATATGTGTTGTGCTCGTTATTAGGGCAAAGTGCGTGCTAGTGATTTCCCGCAAATTGAGGACTAAGGCCGCGGCTACCAAGAGGATTGGGGTTGTTCTTGGAGCTGCCATTGAAGGGGGCTGCGAGCTTGAAGAAGGAGGAGTGAGCCGGTGATCGTGTGGATTTTCATGCCGACAGTTCAGGTGGGGAGAAAGAGTACTGCTACCATCGGGAAGGCAAGACTAATGTAGTTATGATTTCTGCTATGCGTAGGGAAGCCCTAACCCTACTAGTGGTTGAGCCCTAATAAAGTGTCTAGACCCTAGGTTTAGCTTACTTTGGGCTATCACCATTAAGTTTGGAAACCCTAGGTTAGAGAACTATTAATCGAGGATGTTTGCAGATGTATGACTGTATGTTGTTGGCTGTTGTTGCTATCTGTCTGCCTATATGCTACTTGGTATATGTGATATACTGCTAGCTGCTTATATGTTGTTGTTGATGTTACTGCTACTATGGTGATATTATTGTTGTTGCTATGCTATATGCTATCATATTAAGAGTTATAGCGGAATGCCGTAGAATAAGTTTGGCTATGTGTCGTGTTGTTATCGGGTTGATACCGTGGATGGTGTCATTACTATTGTACTGACTTCTTGAGGCTGTGGCCGTGTTGCTTGAGCTATGGCTCGTGGACGCGTGGCGTCGAAGCTGTGTCGTGTGGATGCAGTGGCGTCGTGTTATTTCTTATTGAGAGCTTAGGCGTGAGATCCGGTATCAAGCCCGTTGAGGACGTTTGCTGTATATCATTTTCAGCTGCCAAGTGGCGAGGCTGTGTGAGAGGTAGTATGGGCTGCCAGCGTCATACGAGGTTAGCGGTACCTGAGTGCGGGTACGGAAAGTAGATGGGGCGATCAAGTGAGTGGCCTTGGGGATGTTTCCGGTCTCGGGAATAGTTTACAGTGACGGATGAGGTAGCTCCTATCCTGTTGTGACGCCCAATCCAGTCCGATTTTCTCGACTAATCCCAAAGCTTTCCAGTTGTTCCAGGCTAACGTTCCGAGGCGATCGAGATACCCCGATTCCAGTATGGAAGGGGGATGCACTCTTATTGGTCACGGCGAGCGGTTCAGTTTCTTGGGCAAGCTAACTCCGTTCCGATACAAAACTTGTTCCGATGTGGACTTGTTCGGGTGTGGAACCGTTCCAGTTGGGAACCTGCATAAGTGTGTTTTTCGGCCGACATGCTGCGTGGGATTAGTATCCCGATCTAGAGGATTGATCTGAGTGTGAGACTCATGGGATGGATGTCTGTTGCAATTGTTGTCTCGAGAGATGTGTGCTGGAATACAGTAAATGTTATAAATGTGATATCTGTTATATGCTACCTGTTGTGTGTTTACTACATTACTACTGTTTTCCTACTTTATGACGCGTTGTATTTCTTATCTCCCTTCCATTTTTCCTTGTTGTTTATTATGGGATCGCTTGAAGATGACGAGCCAGCGAAGATTCAGCATGGACCCGAGGCTTCACCCGTTCATCACGGGGGCACCGCGGATGCCGATGCTAGGCGATAACGAGATTATATACCATGATGAGAGGGGATTGCGGGGAGACCCCTCTACCTTTTTGATGGTCTACACAGGACCAGTCAGCCTGATGTTCCGAAGCGGTACACCTCCGTATGTAGATATTATTGGTCCCTATCGCGTCTACCAGTTCCTACCTTTTTCGAGGATATGGCGACCTCCGAGGCAGAGGGAGCAGGACTACACTTGGGCAGCACCCCAGTCATCGGTCGTGACCAGCAGGAGATGTTACGTCTACCGAGGCCAGCGCAGGAGGACCGAGCAGTACTTGAGGACTTACCGCGGGCGTAGGATCATGGTGTCCGGTTCTTCGCCAAAGTATGAGCCGATTGTACGTTACAGGCGTACTCATGGCGAGGGTCAGGGTAGCTCAGGGCATCCTCATCACTGATGGTCAGAGCCTGCCAATGCGTCCTAGGGAGTGAGCTGAGAGCTTTTGATGTATCTTTTGAGAGGGGACGGGGGTTGCTGGTGGGCTCCAGTGTTTTCTTTTGCTCTTGATGTATTTTTGGTTTCTACCCGACCGTATGTATATGTATGTACAGTGCCCTACTGATGGGGCTAACTTATGCATGTTATTATACAGTTATGCTTATTTTGCGCTTTATACTCTGAACATCATTTGCTATGCTTGCCGTTCTTGTTTACGTCGTTTTGTTTTCCGCAACGCTGTTTGTATACCACGCTATCGCTTTATATACGGCTAGACATAGTTAATAATAATAATAATAATAATAAGAGGTTGGGACTAATGGGAAGGCTTCATATGTATGGGGTCGTCTCATTTTGGTGGTATCAGAGCGTCGAGGACGTTCTGCAGCCAATGGGATTATCTCCTAAGAGAGGAAGGTTGTCTCACTTGGGTCATTCATGCAGGGGCCAGCAGTGTAGCTTATACCAGACCGGTCTGTACCCTACGCGGGAACGTTGAGGTGGGACCTTATGATAGGACACATACCGTAGAGACGATCCAGATCCCTTTGCCTCCGATCTGGATGATCCTGCGGTACCTTGTGGATCAAGGGTCTCTACAACACGAGATCCCCGCTGCCTAGCCTTTGCAGCAGCAGTCGCCCTTGACGCCTCCCCCTCCGTTCATCTTAGTAGCAGAGGGTCTGGAGGAGGATGCTCAAGAGGCTCCTGAGTATCAGCCTCCAGAGAACGGGGATGCTCCGGCTACAAGAGCCGGGGAAGTAGGGATGGTCAATGGGAATGTAGACTCCCCTAACCTCTCTTCTGATGTAGATATTGGACCCTCCTTTGGGGGACTATCCAACAGTTTCCACTAGACATGGACCAGCTTAGGGTTTTCTTTTGAGGTAGCGATTTTTGGGTAGTCTATTATCGGCTACTGATGGCCATGGTTTTAGAGATATGGTTTCCAGACTGTCGCTACCTAGTTTTTAGGATTTATAGTATTTTACTTTTCTGTTAGTTTATCTTTTTAAAAGAGACTTGTTGTCCAAAGTTTCTTTATGTATATAATTAACTGATGATGCTTATATGTATATGAGTAGTGTTGATAATCTTCCTTGAGTACTTGTTATTTAACGTTGTAAGAAGAAAAAAAATTTATAACGATTTTTGAAGTAAGTAAGATCTAAGTAAAGAAAGTCTGTTTTCCGAAAGTAAACCAGCAAAATTTTATTTCGTATTTTTTTTTTTTTGGGTCACCATGTGATGCCAGATCAGGGTGCCACAAGATATGTTTAGAATATTTGGGATCATTTAACATTGTGTATATTGAAGGAAATATTCAAAATATATTCTCTTTTGATTTGTTATGTATTTGAATTTGAAATATTTTGAAATTTTGAAAAGCTTCTTTTAGGAGTAAGAGAATAAGGCTAGATTTTGTCTCCTAATAAGATATTAATTAGAGAATTAATCAAGATTTGATTTAACAATATTTTTTTGGCATATTTTTCCCATTATTAGTCTTTTTCGCACAATAATCGATTATTCGATTATGCACCTGCAATAATCGATTATTCTGCCTCGGGTCTCTTACCATGGCATAGCTCATTTCCATAACCGATTTCCCTAATCGATTATAAGCTTTCTGTTTTGTGGGGAAATATTAGGATTATTATATAATCGATTACCATAATCGATTATGAAGCTACTATTTTTCTCCCTAGATTTCTCGAGGGACTATAATCGATTATCTTATTCGATTTTCACTTTTCTATAGCAGGGGAGATGAGATGATATTTCTATGAGGTTCTATACCTTCTTTCGAATAATCCTATCTTTTCTAGAGATTTTTACCCTCACAAATAACATATCATGCTTGAGATAATAAACAACCACATAAGCATCATAAGCACATATATGTATGACATATAATTAGTTCTAGCACAAAGTTCTTATGTCATTTTGTATCAATCAAGAGTTTCACATAAGCATGTATTTCATCATAACTCCATTAATTAATTTTGATATTTAAACATGCAAATGAGGTAAGGGGCAGAGTTACCTCATTGTGAGAATTCACGAGACTATCCTTTCTTATCCACTTTTGTTTGATCTTACTCTTGTTTGAGTTGTCCATCAAGAGATTCATTGCTTCCATTTGTGATTCCACTTTTAGATTTATGAAGCATTCTTCTTGACAACGCTTGGCTTGTGAGACATCATTTCTTGGCACGATTTTGAGGATGACTTTCCTCCAATGAGCTTTGCCCTTTCCTGCAATTACTTTCAATTTCAAGATCATTAGTTACCAAGTAATAATTATCAAGAGTATTTAAAATGTCCTTGGCACAGTCATACTCTTTGATTCTCTCATAGGCGTCTTCGCATAGGCAATTTTGGAGAATTTCCATGGCTTTGTTGTTCAAGCAAAAACAATTTTTCTCAAACTCAGTCTGATGCTCTTTCGGTTTAGTATTGGGTTCATAGACTCCAATTTCCTATAAGTCCACATTAATTGACTTCATGTAAAATTCAATTTTTGCACGCCAAAAAACAAAATCCTCACCATCAAAGAATGGTGGTTTGTTTATATTAAAACCAAACTTCACAATGAAAAAGTTTTCAAAAGAGATTGCTATCAAGGATCTAAACTCTGAGCTGTTTAAGCTACTGACCAGAGCCGAAGCTCTGATACCATTTGTTGGCTGTGGCAATCAATACCCAAGAGGGGGGTGAATTGGGTTTTGATATAAAAATGAAAACATTTTGCACAATCAAAAACCTTTAATAAATTTAAACAGAATTTGCAGCGGAAAACAATTTGTTTAAATACAATATAAAATGATGAAGGAAGAAAAGCAGGACACAAGTATTTTATCCAGGTTCAGCCACGCACCGCCAGTGGCCTAGTCCAGTTCCCACTCCACCTGTGGGATTTTGTTCCACTATAAAGACAAGCTTAACTGGTGCTTGCAACCGTTTTACAAAACTAAGCTTAACAGGTACTTGTAACTTCCACAACAAAGCACTCCTCACAAACCAAGGATATCACCTCCCCCAGTGAAAGAGCCTCAAATAACCACAAGCTTAACAGGTGCTTGTAACCTTCCGAGCACTCCTCATAGACCAGGGATATAACCTCCCCCAGTGATAGAGCCTCAACCAAGCTTAACAGATGCTGGCAACCTTCCGAGCACTCCTCACAGACCAGGGATATAACCTCCTCCAGTGATAGAGCCTCAACCAAGCTTAACAGGTGCTGGCAACCTTAGAGCACATTGATACTCAAATAAATGGATTGAGTCGTTTGACTCTTACCAATATAATGCACTCACAATGATGCGGATAAACAATTTGAAGAACAAAGCACAACTATGTGCAACAAAATACACTCAAGAACTTATGATAATCAAAGTGTAACAATGACTCGAGTGTTTTTCAAAATGAAGAGAAAAGAGTGGAAAAGATTTTAATCAAAATAAAAGAGCTTTCTCTCTTAATCTTTCTTCCTCTCAACTTTTTCAAAGGCCGCCTTAAGATATATTTATAAGCTTTTGAAATATGGCCGTTAGGAATTTAAAATATATTTCATTAATTAAAAACAAATTCCTTTTCTGATAAATCAACTTGAAAAACTAGCCGTTGGAGCCACTAAATGCAATAGATAAAGAAATAGAATTTTCTCATTTAAGCGCATCATAATTGATTATCATATGTTCATAATCGATTTTGGCTTTTCTGCCATAACTAGGATTTTTAGTAAAACATGCATATCGATTATCCTAATCGATTAAGGTTTCTCTGTAAAAACCACCCAATTTCGTAAATGGTCATAATCTATTATCCTAATCGATTATACCTTTGTTGTCAGCCAAAAACATATTTGACGTTAAAACAAAGACTGACCATAATCTATTATCCGATTATTGTTCCCCAAAAACATTTTTCAAAGATAAAACCTTTTCCAACCCAAAGGGAAACCAAAGATATTTTTCAAAAACATTTTTGATAAAGCCAATTTTAAAAACAATTTTGAAAAAGGTCTTTTTAGAAGATGTGCCATTATTACCTTCTCATACCTTATATTAATTCGAAGACCTTTCTATGACTATCTTTGAAGCCCATAACTCTTGGTCTTGAATTCTTGAGATTCTTGAGATCCTTCGAGGAAATGTTTTTAATAAATTTTGCTCTTCAAGCTCTTGACATTTCTACTAGCAACCTTGACGATTTTGATTGATTTTGAATTTTGGCTTGTAACACCCCAACCCGGTGTCACATTTTGTAACCCAAATTATCTTTTTCGGTTAATTGAAAACTTTTTCGAAAATAAGTCAATAGAGTAGTTGCGAAAATCTGATATCAAAGCAAAACTTTAACAACCAGAGAGAAAGAAATTAAAACTCATCATCTATAACAATAATTCAACTTCGCCATAAAGCATACATCTTTCAATCTCTTAATATACATCATACTCAATCCCAGTCGAAAGACCTGACTTTAACATCAAAAATCCTAATAGCTAGTTTGATAAAAAGAACTCTAATAATAGGAGAGTATACTACCTAGTATACATAGTACAAATGAGACTGGGGCCTCATCGTCAGCAGTCCACATATCTTTGTCGTCGACATCAAGAAACTCAGCTACAGGGTCCCGAAGTGACCCAGAGAACCTCTGATAAACATTTGTACATGTATCCAAAAACACAACAGGAGGTCCAACATGTACAGGTAAGGGTGAGATACTCGTTCACAAGTTTATCATAATAGCCACACAAGTACAACTAATACATTGATACACAACACAGTCATGCTATAGAATATCAACATTCAGCATAATATCACAACAAAATAATCTCACTCTATGGGATCACACCCTTTCATCAAGATAAGTTAAAAAGAATGGATGAGACTTCGATCAACTTTCTAGTTCATATTATCCGGAGATTCCTAACTTCCTTTCATCGAGCGATAGGCCGCGAATACTCCCATAACACAATTGTTCCTCATGAGTCGGCATCTCAATTTAGGTCCAAACTCCAATTGTTCAAGGGTATCACGTCACAACCATATCATGAATAGTCCAGTCTCTGATCGAGTTCATCCGTATTGGGCAGCCGATTACCACGGCACGGGGTCGCGATGCCTCATGACCTCTTGTGGCGTCTCGAACACAGGATGCCCTTATAGACCTAGTGGTCTTAACTGGCTCATATTCTCAACCACTTGGATTGTAGCTCGTTTCAAATGGCACGTCAGCCAACTCATATATGCAACTCATGGTTTTCTATTTTCTTTTTCGTTCGTTCTTTCTTTCTTTCTTTCTTGTCAAGGCACACAGCTCATGACTCGTTTTAAAGGACATTTAGCCCATTCATTCAAAATACAGGACACGAAGTCCAAGTTCTCAATTCACGAAGTACTAGGCCGACGTCGCGGACACTAGACTCACATATAGGACACTAAGTCCGTTCATTTCAAAACACAGGACACGCAGTCTGGGTGCTCAATCCACGATGTACTAGGCCGACGTCGCGGACACAAGACTCGCATATAGGACACAAAGTCCGTTCATTTCAAAACATAGGACATGTAGTCCGGGTGCTAAATTCACAGAACTCTAGCCCGACGTCTCGGTTACTAGATTCATGTGCTTCACATGCGCGAAGGGGTAATCACCAGTTTCATCAAATTTCGTTTTCGCTGGTCAAATCTTAAAAACAAAACTTAAAATCTCTTTGGTGTAAACCAAAACTCGTTTTCGCTCTAAAACTTATTTCCACAAATCTTTCCTTTGCAAAGCTATTTCTAAATGCTTAAATCCTCAAAACTCATTTCAAAAGGATTTTGGCTTAAAAAGCCTTTTCTAAAGGTTCTATCATTCGAAACAGTTTTCTAAAGATTTTCATTGGAGCAAACTTTCTTTCTTTTTTTAAAAAAAACTTTCTCTCTTTGAAAAGTCAAATACTTTTAGAAGATTCTTTCTTTGACAAAACTAAAATGTTCTTCAAAACATTCTCTTTGTAAAACTTGTTTAGAAACTAATGATAAAGCAACTTTCACTATTTTCCTCACCAACTCTCGACTTCCTAAGTTTTATTCGAAATTCCTTTTTGAGTTCTTAACTTAGTGGCTTTTTAGTAAAATTGGTCATTATACCATTTAACTTGAAAGCTGTTCATTTCTCAAATCAAAACTTTTCTCAGTCTTTGATTAAGACTTTTAAGTAGCTTAATCTTTCATTATCAAGCTATAGCCAAAGCTATTCTCTCAACCAATCCAGTCAGAGAAATTACAATTCAATATATACACACCTATATTCATCAAATCTCAAAATCAACATCATACATATATCTCATCCAAGGCAATAACGCCACAATTCATGCTTTAATATCCAATCACATATTCACCAGATCAATCAAGCATATACATCACAAGAGAATCATCGACATCACTTCACATGACATCATCACAATCATAAAACAAACACACCTCTGAGGCTATCAAACTCATTGGAGTTAAATTCCCCTCACCTCTTGAAGATTCCTAGTTCGCTCCCGAAGAGTTTTCCATTCCGACTCCGGTTTCGGTCACACCTCCTAGAACAAACAATCACAATTCAATCCTTCACAACAATCAATTCAAAGTTTCAACATTAACAAGATAAATCTACTCCCTCTACTTAGTTTAGGTTTCAGCCATATTATGAAAAAGAGGGCTAGGAATATCATTTGGTTTCAATCTCTTGGAATAACACCTAAGGGTAATGAAAGGATGAAATCCATGATCACTTTCTAAAAATTGAAGCAAAACACTTAGTCCTCCAAAAGTTAGGGTTCGGCCATCATAACTTGAAATGGCTAGGGATCTCATTTGGTTTCAATCTTTTGGATGGATGATCCTCAAGTATACACAACACCAAAACAAGTCTCATTACACAAAAATTTGAAGCAAAAACTCATGATTTCTCACCATGAGAGGTTCGGCCATTTCATACCCATATGGGCTAGGAAATTTTTTTGATTACATGCTCTTGGATAATGAAAGAGAATGATGAAACTAGCTCAAAGAAATTGCTTTCATGATCATAGGATTTTTCTACAATTTTCTAGGGATTTTTGAAATTTGGTTCTTGAAGTTGGAACTCATGAAATCAAGGTTTTCAAACAAGAATCAAGAGAAGATTCATGAGGTTTAAGGATCAAAGGAGTAATCTTACCTCTTGAATGATGAAGAATGAACAAGATTCAACACTTTTCTCACCAAAAATGGTTAAAGATCAAAGCTAGAAATTGAGAGAAAGTAAAGGAAGATGAAGTTAAGATAAAAATTGGGTGAAGGCTTCATGAAGCTTGCCTTATGCGTGGAAGAAGGTGAGGACAAGAGTGTCCAAAAGTTGATCACTTAAGGGCAATTTGGTCTTTTCACCTTAGGTTAAATGGTAATTATGAAAAGGTTAGGGTTATTTTGGTCTTTTCGCATCTAGATATTTTCAAACGCCATCATGACATTGGCACGCTTTCCCATGTGATGTGACCTGATGTGACTTCAAGTTTATCCGTTAGTGGGTCCCGGTAAATCCATCTTCAGCTCCGTTCGTCACCCGATTTGAGATTTCGCCTGAATAAAGCGTAGGAACTTATTTTTTTTCAAATTTATCGAAAATGTTGGAAATTCAATTCTAAGCCTAAATGTTTCATTCACGAGTCAAAATTAGGTCTCCTGAGCAGTAAAATCTTACTATTAGTGAAAAAACGCAAACCGGGCTCCTCTGAGTTTTCAGCCCAAAATTTAACCATAGCTTTCTATGATAGAATAGAGTATGAATATGGTCTCGGTTTATTTTATTTCATTTTCTAAAACTCAGATAAAATATAAACGTATTCATATTCATTTCCAACCTTAGAAAGCAGCGAAAATCGGGGTGTTACATTACTATCCCACTAAATAAAAATTTCGTCCTCGAAATTTCGTGACTCAAAACCAGATAGGATTTCTTCATCCTTAGTTCCACATTGTACCCCGTACGTAATCCTTCCCTAGGTAACATTCGTAACCTAATGACAACTTCATACTCATCCTCTGTTCGATTTAACATCAAAATCAAATCGCTTATCCTCAATCCATACCTTAATATCTTACCTTAATTTCTCACATGTGAGAGATATGATTAAAACTTAACCACATCCCTTTTTATACTAATCCATTTAGGAAATCCTCCTCCGACATCTTTAACTCTTACTGTTAACACCAAGATTGCAATTACGACACATATTACTTTTACAACACATTCATCCGTTCTGATCCAAGATATCCAATCTCAGTCTTAGTTTCTTTTGAACATAGTCCACCTCTCTAATCTACATCATGAATCTAAACCTTAAAGAACATGATTGCACCTCTTAATGCAACTACAACCAAAAAGAATTCGGAAGGGTAGAAGTATCTAATATCATAAATCTTAAACTTTTCAAACAATTTAGTTTTACTCAAGAACTCCTCTTTTCTGCTTATATTCAGCTTAGTTAAAACTACGAAGGACACTTTCTTATAAATCTCCAAATTCATACAATCAATCTTAACTATGCCTCAATCAAAACTCTCATCACTTCTTGTCTATTCTGCTAAAAGAATTATCGTAGTTAGGTACTACACTTACTCCCAACCAACCTTCTAATGATCAATTCGTTTTTTCTTGCTTGTCAACTCAAGCTGAAGGTGATCAATTGAACTCAACCTCTACTCAGTCCTTGAAAATTATGGAAAAAAAATTTCAACAATGGGAATTTTCTTGGCCTTACTCTCACAACAAACGTATTCATATTCATTTCCGACCTTAGAAAGCAGCAAAAATTGGGGTGTTACATGGCTCTTCATTTGGCTTTATTGCTTTCACCTGAAATTTTCTAAAGATATTTATCATGAAACACATTAGTTCAAGATGTAGTATATTTCTCATTTAAATTCATACATAAAGCCATATAAAGACAAATTTGAAGATAATATTGCAATTAATATATCTTATGTCTTTATTTAAATGTCAACAAATAATATATTTCACATTTATGTTTAATTGATCATCACATTTCTGCTATTAATTATGGAATATATGATAATGTCAAATATAATTTTCGTGCCTTTTAATCAAATTCATATATCAAGTATTTGTCACATGTATATTTTCTAATATATCATACATGTATATAATACATTTAAGTTTAATACAATGATATATCATCAAAATGTAACACCCCGATTTTTCACTACTTTTATAATATCAATAAGAGAATAATTAAATTTATATTTTATCCGAGGATTTAGAAAATGAGATAAAATAAACCGAGATCATATTCATGCTCAACGCTATCGTACGAAGCTACGATTAAATTTTGAGCTAAAAACTCAAACAGAGCCCGGTCTGCGTTTTTTCACTGACAGTATGATTTTACTGCTCAGGAGACCTCAGTTTGACCCATGAACGAGATAGTTAGTCTTAGAATTGAATTTCCAACATTTTTGATAAATTTGAAAAAAATCACTTCCTACGCTTCGTTCGGGCGAAATCTCCAATCGGGTGACGAACGGAGCTGGATATGGATCTACCGGGACCCACTAACGGATAATCTTGATGTCACATCAAGGCACATCACATGGAAAAGCATAACGTTTGAAAATATCTGAACGCGAAAAGACCAAAATAGCCTCGACCTTCTCCTAAATGACATTTCAGTCTGTGAAGGAAAAGACTAAAATGCCCTTAAGTGACCCAATTTTGGGCAATTTCAGCCCATTTCTCCCACGCACAAGTCAGCTGCCAAGGAGCCTTCTTCACTTCATTTTTCTCACTTCATCTTCCGTAACATCCCAAAAACCCTATGTTTATCTTTTAACTGTTTGTGTGAATAACTTGACTGAGAACACAATTTTTTTTTTAAAGCAAACAATAGGGCTTCTTTATAACCTAAAGGTGCAAAACCCTCCTTAAGGATAAAAACACCAAAAGGGAAAAAGAGTACCCATATTGCCTAATTTATTAGAAAAAAATAATACAAATAAATCATAGGGGGCTTAAACCAAACCCAGGAAAAAATTAAGAGAACCTGTAGTTAGGCAACCCTAATCTATTTTTAAGGAAAGGCTCAAAAACATCATTAGGAAGAAAGTCTATCCATTGAAATCCAGAAATAGCTAAGCCGTGAGAAGCTAGTCTATCATCACAATCATTGCCTTCTCTGAAAATATGGGAACATATGAATCTCATTTGGGAAGTGAAGTGCATGCAATTATTCCATCTGTTTCTAAGCCTCCAAGGGACCAACTTACAATCACTAAAAGCAGAAATGACTAAGGATGAGTCACATTCCAACCAAAGAGTATACCAACCCATTCCAAAGGCTAACTCAATAGCCAACATAGCTCCAATTAACTCAGCTTCAAAAGCAGTACCGATGCCCAAGTTTTGAGTAAAACAGCCCATGGTAGCAGCCTTGATGTCCCTGAAGATACCACCACAAGATGAAGGACCTGGACACCCCTTGGTAGCTCCATCCGAGTTGCATTTAATCATGTTAGCCAGGGGAGGCTTCCATAAAACCTCTCTAATTTTAGGAGTAGAATGGAAGTGAAGAGGCACTGAGAAAGCCTTCAATAGAGACAATTCATCAACATCATTTCGGATAAAACCTTGACTGAGATTACCAGGAAGAGATACACAAGCAATGATCTCATTAATAGCATGAATCATGCTAAAATCCTTACTGTTAAACCGAGCCTTGTTTCTGTTAGACCAAATAACGCAAAGACCATAAACAATGCTAGCTGCAACCACATCCAAAGCTTGGGAACTCCAACCTTTAGTACAAACTTGAAGAAGGTTAGTAAAGTTGCTTGTGTCTATAGGACACCTAAGGAAATTGCTAAGCCAGTTCCACAACTTTTGAGCCACTACACAGTGCAGAAAAATGTGACTTGCAGTCTCACAATCCTGACAGCAAAAGATACACCTAGAAACCACAGTGCAACCCTTAGCCATTAGATTCTCACCTGTTGGCATTTTACCATGCAAAATTCTCCAAACCACAAAATACTTTGAAGGTGGAATGTTATTCCTCCAAATAAACTTAGACCAAGGTTTATGCTGGCCATTTGAAACCTGAAACATGTAAGCATCCTTAAATGAGAGACCACCTGATTTAGAATTTTTCCATTGAAGCTGATCCTCACTAAACGAGATAGGGATGATAGTCTTGTGAATATCCTCGGTAACAGCAGGGAAAGTAGTCATAAACAGCTCAGGTAATTGCCAAGCACCATCAACAATAAAATCTTTTAACAAAGCCTCTTCAGTATGCTGTAGCTCAGGAGGTATGACCATAGAACTCAGAGAATTAGTGAGCCATATGTCTTTCCAGAACCTAATTTTTCTACCATTACCAAGAAGCCAATGAGAGTTATCTATAACCATAGGGATAAATGATTTAATACCAGACCAAATTGAAGAAACCAGATGGTGAGAAATGACTTTATCCTTTCTGAAAACCCTTGCTCTTAACAAAGCAGCCCATTGATTGTTGGAAGTTACCAATTCCCAAGCTAGCTTAAGCATGGCAGCTCTATTGATGTCCTTAATACAATGTCGGCCAAGACCACCCTCATTAGTAGGAGAGCAAACTTTATGCCAGGCCACAGTAACCAATTTCCTAACATTGACATCTTCAGACCAAATAAAGTTCCTTATCCAACATTTTAACAAATTCATCAGAGAAGCAGGCCAATAGTAAATCCTAAAGCTGCATATAAGCATACTTTGAATAATAGACTGCACCAACACTACTCTTCCCATGATCGATAGCATTTTTCCTTTCCAAGCAGCAAGCTTCATCTTGATTTTATCCACAATAGGCATCAGATGAGCTTTCTTAGGCTTCCCTCTAAACAAAGGAACACCCAAGTACATAAAAGGGAGAATTCCTGCTGAAAATCCTAAACGATGAGTAAGGTGCCGAAGCCTGGCATTTGAGATGGAACCTGTATAAAATTTGGACTTTGTAGCACTAATAACCAGACCTGATGCAGCCTCATAATGCAGAAAAAGATGCTTAAGATTAACAATGCTATATTTAGTAGCCCTGCAAACCTTGGGCCCATGTGACAAATGGTGTATCAGCCACCCTTTTGGACCCTAACAACAACTTCTGGTTGATGCAACTTTTTTATTTCATAAGCAAAAGATGTAAGACTGAGAACACAATTCGATTAATTATAATTATAATAATAGTTGATGATTGGAAATTCATATTTGAATTTCAATTATGCACGTAATAATCATAAGATGTTGTTTTAAACCTAGTGTGCTGTTTTGAGTCGGAATCGATAAAAATATTATTATTTTAATCGGGACCGCTTTACCTTGGGATGCGTGCCAAGGGTGGGGGAGTAATCTAGCCCGGGACTGGGAAGTTGTTCTGGCCCAGTGTCGGGAGTAGTACATGACTGTATCTCATGCTTCACGAGATGTTGTCAACCATCCATCACCTTTTCATTCCTTTGACCAATGGATTAAATTCTTATGACCCTTGGTTAATAACCTAGCATCTTTTCCTTTTATGTAGAAAGCCAATTAACCTATTTATGGTTAATCTCTACACTTTGAATAAGAGCTCAATAACACATCTTACTCTTTAAATCCTAGCCATCCTTTTTCTTACACAATCAAATCATTAGTCATAACACATCAACAAACTTGGTGATCTTGTGCATAAGGCCATTCAGCCATTCACCTTCCATAACGCTTCAACACATTCATTTTTCATTGTTAAAAGATCAAACAACTTCATTTCATGACCACTTGAGTTTTCTCTCTTCTCTCTCTTAAGTATTCATACGATTTTGGCTTCATAGCTTATGAACCAAAACTTGTTTCTAAAATCTAAAACCATAGTTATTCTTGTCTTGATCTCTAGATCATCTTTGATGAAGAAAGTTTCTTGATTGTAGGAACTTGGTTCTTGACCCTCAAGAACACCAACCTTGTTCATCATGTGTTCTTCACTAAGTAAGTCTCTAATCTTACTTTTCTCTTCATATCTTTTCTTAGAATCATGAAAAAACTTCTTCTAGTTCATGATTTTTGTGAAACAAGTTCAAGATCTTACCTTTTCTTTTCTTTATGAAGATTCGGCCTTGTCACTCTTTCTTGGAGCTTGGAGTTTTGCTCATCCTAAGGATCTACAAGAGTTAATGGGGGAGTGAACCTCATCACACCACATTTGTTGTGGTGAAAATGGTTTATGGGTTTGGTTTGGGGAAAACCCTAAACCAAGGGTTCCCTACTTTATCTATTTGGTTCTCTATGAGAACAATGTTGTAATAATTACTTGATGCTTGATTTGTGTTCATTGATGTGTTTGAATGGTTGGAAATAATTTTTATGTGAAGGAAAACCCTAACCTAGAGTTCCTTCATCTTTTCTTGAAGAGTTTATGAAAATATGATTTTCGGATCTGACCTTATGTGAGTCATTTCGGTTTTTCTCTCACCTTAGACCTTGGATTTAAAAACTTGTTTTTTGATCCTGAAACTAGACATCTTGGGCTTTATTTTGAGCACTAGTTTCATGTGGTTTTATTGAGATTTGACCTTTGAAAATCTGTTTCAATCTAAGCCTAAAACTTCTGCCTTGGATTCTGACTACAGTGGTTTGTTTAGTAAAACTGTACTAACTCGGTTACTGTTTGTGAAAATGGGTTTTATAACCAGAAATTAGACATCCTAAGCTTTTATATCAGTCCTCATTTTCTTAAATCTGAGTTCGTTTGGTGAATCAAATGTGTGTCACAAGTTGATGCTTGAAATGCTGAAATTTTATATGTACGGGTCTTGGTGTTGATTTTTGGAATTGTATGTTATGGTGTTGGTGTGACTATTTGTGTTTGAGTGTTAGTGTGGAAAATCATTTTGGCATGATGAAAAACTATTCTTAGGGTCAAGACCTAAGTATAGGATTCTTGAATGATGAACTTGTTCATGCATTTACTACTTGATGGAATGACTATATGTTAAGATGCTTTTCATGATGCTGGCATGTTGTTGGATGGCTTGTATTTTGTTGTAAAACACCATGTGAGGTTCAGACTTATTAAGATAAAAAGGGGAAGCCAAAGCTTCTTTGTTCAAGTAATGGTGTAATGGACTTAAATGATTCCAAGAAGGCAAAAGAAAATTAAAAAGACCTACCTTACTTACATGGAGACAATCAGCCATACCATAGTAATTAGGGCTAGGAACCTAAAATGTTGATGCTAAGAGGCTTAATGCGTTTATACTAAAGTATAAATGGAATAGAAATTAAAAAGGTTTTCCAAAGAATTCAATTTTTGGTCCCAAGGAACCAAATGTTGTAAATTAAGTATTTTGATCTCGTGTGAAAAGTATTTACGGATATGAGGGTTTGATGTTGATCAACCACCTATTTTATCATGTTGTTTCAAGTAAAATATTTTCAAGAACAAAGAGTTTTCTAAACGATTCATGTGGTTTCCAAAGGTGTTGGTTAGTAAACCTACTTTCAAGAGAAATGAGAATCCTTGTAAGTATTTTTCTTTAAAACAATGAGTCCTTACACTACTATGATTAATTTTGGAATCTTATAGTTTTCATTTGAAAATGAAAAGGTGATTGAAAGAAAAATATATTTTCCCTTTTTACACTAAGTAAAAGACATAAGTATTATTCTAAAGGAAGTTTTACGTTAGTTTGGCAAAAGACGAGGTACTATGTATCTTGGAGCTTTGAATACCTTATGAGTATATGTATAGAGTTTCAAAACTATATTTGATAAAAGTGGATTTCATGAACCAGTTTACCACAAAGGAAAGTATTTTGCAGATCTTACTATGGTAGCGTAATTATGTATTATCTTGAAAAAGGAAATTCAATGAGTTCCTTTATGTACTCACAAAGATTTAGTAAAAGACATGCACTAACGTCTAGTGCTCATGACAAAATCATGTTCCACACCCTTGATGATTTAGGTCATCTAAGGAATCCATAACGTTTAAATCACTAAGAGTTACTTATAGCAAATAAGTAATATTCCTTTGGTAGACAAGTGAGAAGATTGATGAAGGGGATTCTTGTGGACCATGTCCTCCATAATACATCTAGGTTACGAAATAATGCATCATAAGACGTGAACATCGTGTTACGAACGACGAGGTGGTACGCGATTGCAAGGAATGGAACCAAGAATGGGCGATTGATGACAAGTCGTGTGAAAGTGGGTCCCGTAGGGGTGCCCTATGGTTTATCAAGAGATTGACGTGGTGCAGCAGTGATAGTGTAGTACGTGTTTGTGTTGTGGCATTTATTGACATGCATACGCATCTATGCATGAGTTGGGCGTTGTGCCTGGGAGTTGAGCTTACACCTTGGTGCAGGTGCGATTGTCTGAGGTGTCGATCATGAGGATCTTGGGGACGTCGGGGGTTGGGGAAGACACATGTGGCCAGAGAGTAGCTCCTCTGTGTCGTGGATATCCATCGAAAAACACTGACGTCCTGACTGAAACACCGGACAAATCACGATTTGGTTAAAGAACGTCTGGCCTGAGCCGTAAAAGCGAATTCTCAATCTTGTTGAGATAGCACATGTTAGGCTGAGATAATGCAGACAATGTTCTCCCAATCACTCACTCCAGTTATGTTTAGCGCCATGGAGTAGGGGTCAGAGTCTTACCCTTGTGGCATATAGCATTGAGTCATGTACATCGCATTGCATTGCATGACTGTTGATGGATACATTTACATGTTATACATTGTTATTTTATGTTGATGATGTCGTATGATGTTGATAGGATAATATGAGATATTGAGATGTATGATATGCATGACTATTATTTTATTGTCTTGTGTGTCGTACCATTTTTACTTCTGCCGTGTGTTGTGCTAATGAATGGGAATCTCACCTCATTACTTTGTATTACATTGTTGTGTGCTTCTCTGGTTGTCTCCCGTGAAGGTCATGTTATCGAGACTTCAATCAACGTTTTGGATGCACCTCTCTATTGAGCCTCCCAGCGGTTTTGGTGTTTGGACATTTAGTCATGATGAGCTTCTAGCAAAGTAAATGGGAAGAGCCACACTCACTATCCGCAAGGGTTGCAGAGGAAGAGTTCTTGACTGGTCAACAGATTGTCTTCATGTCGTCTGTTGTCAAGGTTGTACTCGTAAGTAGAATGCTAGATGGACTTTTCCACCGATGCGTTCTGTGCCTTCTCCCTCTATTAGGGATAGGCCGCATGTTGGCAAAGTTGCTTCTAGGGCAATTTCTGCGATGGCTTACATAGGAATTCCAGTGGTAGTCCCTGCTAGGATTCCTGTTAGGTCTCGTTTGACGGGTCCTGGTTAGAAGGCGATAAGTGAGGAGATTAGGGGGGAGGTGATCTATCCATGCCTCCTATTCCTTTCACTTGTCTCTCCATAAAGGAGGAATCAGAGGAAGCATTCAGCGGTTGATCCGAGCGGTGTTTCCCTGTGTAGTCTGTTGTCGGCCAGTGTAGGGTTTCAGAGTGTCTGTACCTTTCTTTTATCTTTTGTGGAGCTGTGTCTCCAAGTATCTTGTGTTTAGGAGCTGCGTCTCTCATCCTTTATGTTGAGTCTGTATCTTTCTACTTTGTTTCTTTAGAAGGATTGGGTGCTTATGTAAAGCCTTTATGAACTTATGAAGTTATATTATGAAATGTTTTATTTACCTTACACGCATAAACGGTTACAAGCTTTTACAATTATGTCTTGTTAAAAGGTAAAATTTACCCCCATCTTGCTTATGTGTTTTTAATTAACCCGTTTTTCGGCCTTATAGCTTTTATAAAATGTCAGTAAATGTGATGCCCTGGAAAGGGTGTTACATCTTCTTCCTTGAAACTTCACCATTTTTACTTAGAGAAAAGCTTGAGTTTTTGAGAGAAAAGTGTGATTCTTGACCAATCTTCTTCATTCAAGAGGTAAGATCACTTATATGATCCTTAAGCCTCATGAATCTCTTCCTATTTCATGGTTTAAGAGTTTGATTTCTTGAGTTCCAATTTCAAGTACCAAATTTCAAAAATTCCTAGAAAATTGTAGAAAAATCCTTTTAATGGGAAACCAATTTCCTTGAGCTATTTTCATCATCCTCTACCTCTATCCAAGAGTATGTGATCAAACTCTCCTCCTAGCCTATTTTATTTGAAAGGGCCGAACCCTAGGATTTGGGGAAAAAGAGGGTTTTCTCCAATTTTTGTTCTTGAACACTTGATTCCATCCTTACCTTTCCTATGGTCATGTAATCCAAGTGATTGGAAGACCAAATCAATCCCTAGCCATTTTTCTTCTTCATGGCTGAAACCTAGAGTGTGTAGAACCATGAGTTTTGTTTCAAATTTTTGAGTAATAGGACTTAATCTAGTGTTAAGAATGCTTAAGAACCAACCATCCAAAAGTTTGGAACCAAATGAGATCCCTAACCTATTTTGCAAATTTTGGCCGAACCTTAGACCAATTTTGGGGGAGGAAAATTATGTTTTGATGTTGTAATTTTGTATTGATTATTTTTTGTGAATTGAATTGTGCTTGATTGTTTTAGGCGACGCAAACGAAACCGGAGCCGGAACCGAAAACCGTTCGGGAGTTGGTTTAGAAACCTAAAGAGGTAAAGGGAGGTATTTCATAATAAGTTTGGTAGTCTCATGGTGTTTGATTGTTATATGTGATGTGGTTGTTTTGGTTGATGATTGGAAGACATGTATGAATGATCTATGTACTTGATTCACTTGATGATATTTGTACTTGGACATTGAATGTGATTTGTGGCATTGATGCCTTGGATGAAATTTATTGTGATATTGGGCTGACTTGATGCTTATAGATTTCTATATATATTTATATCCTGGATTGGTTAAGAGCATAGGACTGGCTATGACTCGATAAAGAAGATTGAAATACCCGAAAACCAAAATTGGAGTTTTGAAAATGGATTTTGAAATCAAAGAGAAATCTTGAGAAAAATGTTTTGCTTTATCCAGAAAAGTAACTTCCAAACACAAAATATTATATCCTTTTGAAAAGGAAAAGTTGTTGAAGGAAAGTTCCTGCAAAGTGAGATTTGTTTTAGAAAAACATTTTCAAGGAGACGAAACCTTTAGAAAAACGGATTTGTGAAGAAAAAGAGTTTTTCCGGAAAATGTTTTCTTTGAAAAGAATGTCTTAGTTCAAGACAATGAAACTGAGTTTTGTTTTCCAAAACTGCTTTGTGAAAATAAGACCAAAAAGAAAAACGATGGATCTTTTGAGATGAATGCAAACCTAATGACTGAGACGTCGGGATGGTGTTTTGTAAATTGAGCATTCGGACTTCATATCTTGTGTTTTGAACGAACGGGGTTTATGTCCTTTAAAATGAGTCGTGAGCTATATGCCTCGACAAGAAAAAAATGAATGAAAAAGAAAACAGATTTTTCTGTGTACATACATGAAACGACAGACATGCCGTTTGAAAATGAGCTACAACTCAAGTAGTTGAGAATATGGGCCAGTTAAGACCACTAGGTCTATAGGGGCATACTGTGTTCGAGACTCCACAGGTGGCTGGAGGAGTTGTAACCCCGTGCCGTGGTAATTGGTTGCCAAACACGGATGAACTTGATCAGAGACTGGACTATTCATGATATGGTTATGACGTGGTACCCCTGAACAATTGGAGTCCAGACCTAAATTGAGAGGCCAACTCATGAGAACAATTGTGTTACGGGAGTATTTGCGGCCTACCACTCGATGAAGGGAAGTAGGAATCTCCGGAGAACATGAATTAGAAAGATGATATTGAATTCTCATGCATTATTATAACTCATGATAGGGTTTGATATATTATGTTCTATGAATATATGTTATTCCAACTGTATTTATCTGTGGATGTTTATGCTGTCTGTCGCTTGTGCGGCTATCATGATAAACTTATAAAATGAGTATCTCACCTTTGCCTGTACATGTTGGACACCCTGTTGTGTTTTTGTATATATGTACATATGATGATCAAAGGTCCCCACGGACAAGGGAGGACTCGGATGATGGGGTCTTTTGAAGGAACAGAAAAAGAGGAACCCCTCAAATTCCCCTGGGAATCGGAGTTGACTTTGGGGTTCGTATCCCAATGCCTACTTTTAGCCCGACCAACTTACGAGTTTTATTTTGAAGCAGTCATATATTATCTGCTGTATGTATGTTGACTTACAAGTTTTTAAGTTTGTAATATGATATATTAGACCTGAACTTATGTTATGAGTTTAAACTATAGTCCTAAGAAATTTATATGCTCCGGCATAATCAGGTTATGATTATGTTTTTTTTATGAATGCTGAATATTGATGTGTACTATAAGGATCATCCCTTGTCTTGAGTTTGGATTACTTGATGTATGAAGAAAATTTTTTAGACCCACGTTTTCGAACGTAGTTAATTAATTAAAGTATTTTCCGAAAGCATCCAGCGCTTTATTTTGTTTGTGTTCTGCAATCGAGTTCGTGTATGTAGCATCCGAGGGGGGTGTTACACAAAACATGTTCTCCCCTTAATTCTCTATTTGTCAACATCAAAACCTATATGGCAATATGGTTCACATGGTCAGCCTTGCTTAGAGCTCGAGTTTTCAGAAACAATGTTCCAATTCAACATCATATTAGCTCCTCAATCTGGGCTGGTTTAAAGAATTTCATCAATTCAATTTTTGAAAATTCACAGTGGCTTATAGGTGGCGGTTCCAGCATTAACTTTTGGTGTGATTCATCGCTTTCACGGCCTATTATGGAGCTTCTTGATATCCCAGCCTCTTTACATAAGTGTTTGAGAGCTACTGTAAAAGACTTTATCCATCAAGGATCATGGAATATTCCTCAATCTCTTCTAAGCAGGTCTTCAATTCTTTCAACTAACATTAGCAGCTCTTAAATTCCTCAAGATCCAGTAGCTGAGGCTGTAGTTTGGAAGTCAAGTTCATCTGGGATTTTGTCATTAAAGGAAGCTTATAATTTTATGCATTTGAATAAGCATATGGTGCCTTGGGGTGAGTTTATTTGGAGTCAAGCTATCCCTCCCTCAAAGTCTTTTCTACTCTGGATATTACTGCACAATAAATTTCCAACTGATGATCAACTTTGGCTTAAAGGAGGTAACATCCCGATTTTCGTGCATTCGAAGGACAATAAACTCTATTTATGAGTTTATATTTTTTTATCTATGTTTTAGAAGATGATTTTGGGAAAACTAAAATCATATTCATGCTCCATACGATCGTAGGAAGCTACAGTTAAATTTTGGGTCGAAAACTCAGACGTACCCCGGTCTACGTTTTCACTGATAGTAGTAGTATACTACTATAAAGACCTCATTTTGACTCGCGGACGAGACCATTAGTCTTAGAATTCGATTCTCTACAAATTTGCTAAAATCAGTTCTTGACGTTAAAAGTGAAAATAATATAAACTATTCGGCCGAATACTCGAACCGGGAGACGATTACGTCTATAGAAGGATTTAATGGGGCCCGCTAATGGATAATCTCAACGTCAAATCAGGTCAAGTCACCTAGGGATTCGTGCCAGTGTCATGATGATTTTCAAAATATCTAGACGCGAAATGAACAAAATGCCCTTGGTCTTTTAACGGAATTGCCAAATTGTCCTATGGTAATTACTAAGTTACCCTTAAGTGAAAAAAAAAATATCTTAACTTCACTTTCTCACAAGGCCATTCGGCCATCTCTCTCTTTTCTCTCTTCTCTCACTTGTTCTTCATTTCTCCTAAGTTCTTCAACCTTTTCTCTTCACTTTGATCTTGAAACTGGAAGGATTTTTGGTGAAACAAGTTGCTTTTCTCTTAAGCTTTAGCATCGAGGAGGTATTACCTCTCTTCTAGCTCTCTTAATCTCTCCATTCATCTCTTAAAATTCTAGATTCATGGAGGTTAGGGTTTTGACCCATAAACTTCTAAAATCCATGAAAAATTGTAGAAAAATCCTTTTAATGTCAAACCAATTTTCTTGCACTAGATTCATGATCATCTTTCATAATCCAAGAGTTGGAAACCAAAGGAACTCTCTAGCTCCAATGGGACAAAGAGGCCGAACCTACCCCCTCCTTGGGTGAGTAGTGTTTTGGTTGATTTTGGTGTTTTAAACTTGAATATAGGTTCATCACACTTAGTAAAGAATCCAAGAGATGAGAATTTTTGGAGCTCCCTAACTATTTTTAATAGCATGAGGCCGAACCCTAGAAGAAGGGGAATAGGAGAAATTTTGTGTTTTGTGTTAATACATTGATTGATTGTATGTGTGTAGTGATTGTCGGGTAATCGAGCCAAAGATCGGACGACGTTCGAGTCAATCAGTTGATTCGTCACTACACTTAGAACTCCGAGAGGTAAGGGGGATAACCTGAGGAATTCCAAATTATGACAGCTATATGTTGTAGTTATGTATTTGAAGTGTAATTATTTATTTGTGCTTGATTGTTTGTGGAGTGGTTTAAATTACCTACTGATAATTGTCTATATCTGAAATTTACCTGTTTATGCCTGATTTGGTTGTTTGGCATTGGATTGTGATGTATGGAATATGCCTATCGTGGTAATTATTATGTTAAAGGACCTAACATCGGTTAAGATCCAAAATCGTGAGATGTAAAAGCTTTAAAATAAATTTGGGACGTTGGAGAAGAAAAATATTAGTATTAAAGTTTTTCAATGAACTTTGGAAGAAAAATGAAATAAATTGGCTTTTGTGAATAAATTAAAATAAACATTTACTTTATTAAAGGTTGAGTTGACATAAAGGGAAAAAGAGAAAGAAATGCTTTAACTGAGAAAAACAAGGTTTTGAGGTGAAAATTGTGTTTTAGAAACATGGGTAGTTTTTGAAGTGATAAAGGGAAGCTTTTCAAAGAAAAGTGTTTTTTTGGAAATGTGGTTACAAAATAAATTGTTTTATCCAAGAGAATGGGTTTTTATGAACCGTATTTCAAAGTATTGCGTTTTGCCGAAATACGACGAAAGAGAATAAAGTGGTTTTCAACCACGATTTTTGTTTTATGGAAAACCGACCCTGAAGGCTTTGTTGTAAGCTTCCGAGATTTGGGTTTAGGGTTTTGAGTTTTTAAAAGAGAAATGTGGTTTTTGGTTTGGAACCTAGAAACCGAGACGTCGGGGTTCTAGGATTCTGCAGAACACGTGGATCAAGGATCCGTGTTAGTGTGTTGGTCCTATAAGTTGGTGGACATTCTTTGTGGTCCAAGGGGCTTTGCGGACGTTTTTGAGCTGTAAAATCCAAGATCCGAAACTGGTGCATCCGTTAGGGATTTTTGGGTTTGAGCTGTGTGGACTGCATGTCCTTTTTGAGTTTTGGACTGTTTGTCCAGTTTTTGAGAAAAATGTTGTAAAGCATTAAAGAGTCCAATATATTATGGTGGTTGATAGCGTTGATGCTTCAACTAGGAAATATTGATGCGACAAAGATAAATAGACGAAAACAAATGCATACATGTTTTTGGCAGACGTGCCGTGAAGTGATGGGACCTTAATGGCAAGGAAACCTGGGGATGACTGATGTCATCATGTAACATTGTGCCTTGATAGACAATGATGTCATACGTGCTGTGTGTTCGTATTGTGCCTGGAATTGGACAATATATTATGACAAGTTCACATTGTAAGTACCTCTGATTTGCGCGCTCGTGTGAGATCTCATGGGATTCATGTACTTACGTTTAGCCAGTTGGGGCTAGTCATTGTTGCCTGCGGGCCAATGAATTTTGAGCCTGATCAGCTCGTTGAAAGATGATGGGATTTTCCGGAAATTAAGAACTGAATGTTAGTTGACATATGTGGAAGTGTCCATGCATACGTTTTGAAAATAACGTTGACAGTTGGGCATGAAGCCCTTGTGATTTACTTTAGTACTATGATATGTTGTACTACGTTATGCGTGATGATGATTATGTGAGGCATGCTTATATGAATCTGCTGTCTGTGTTTGGGTATATAGTTGTCGCTTTTGGATTCATATATTAGCTTCTCACCCTTGCTATTTTTCCTGGACTGTTCTGTTTCCTGTTGGATATATATATATATATATATATATATATATATATATATATATATATATATATATATATATATATATATATATTATATGTACAGATGGACTTGGGGAACAAGGGACTAGCT
The DNA here is from genome assembly GCA_039655645.1 of Ammopiptanthus mongolicus. Classification (NCBI taxonomy): domain Eukaryota; kingdom Viridiplantae; phylum Streptophyta; class Magnoliopsida; order Fabales; family Fabaceae; genus Ammopiptanthus; species Ammopiptanthus mongolicus. The sequence goes on from CM077349.1 coordinate 39,399,182, forward strand.
CACTCGGGAGTCCACTCCTTCACCTTTGAGCACAAAGAGGACCCGGGGTCGTGGGTCATCCACCCAGGAGCCAGGAGTGCGGCGTACACTGGACCTGTTTGCACCCTACGATGGAACACGAAGGTGGGACCTCAGGAGAGAGTGCACACCCTGAATACCATCTAGATCGCGCTGCCACCAATCTGGATGATTCTGCTGTATCTAGTTGATCAGGGGTCGTTGCAGTATGAGATCCCGATAGCCCAGCCCCTGCAGCAACAGCCGCCTTTGACCCCTTCCCCTCCTTTCGTCTTGGTGCCAGTGGGGCCGGGGGAGGAGCACGAGGAGGATCCCGAGGAGGAGGAGCCTCTAGAGACACCTGATTACCATCCTCTAGAGAATGGGGATGCTCCGGCCGGAAGAGCCGGAGGTGCGGGGATGATCGATGGGGATGTAGATTCCCCTTATCACTCTTCTCATGGGAACGTTGGGCCCTCCTTTGGGGGACTGTCCAACGTGTTGCACTAGTCTTTGACCAGCGTAGGATGTTGTGACGCCTGAGGCTGACGAAGGCGGGGAGTGATCGCCGGTGCATGAGGCACGAACAAGGAGCGGCTCCTGGCACGCTTCTAGGCAAAGGGACACATGAATGAATCGAATTCACATCGGAATGAGAGGGATCCTGAGGCTGTGCAAGTATGGGACTGTACAGTTGAAGGAAGGCTTATAAGAATTGATTGGTACTACCTATACCAACAAGATGCATCTTCTTTTCGGGAGCCTAGAATATAAGAACTCCATAGTTATGCGTGCTTGACTTTGAGCACTTGTGGGATGGGTGACCTTCTAGGAATTTTCCCAAAAAGCGTATGAGTGAGCACAAAGCATGCTGAAAAGACTAGTGTTGGTTTGTGGGGACAGTCGACAATCCTGAAAGCAGTCCGGGCATATATATATATATATATATATATATACACATACGAGTCTCCTGTTATTGATCTGAGTCCTTATTGTTTGTTGCTGTAATAAGAAAAAAAATTAATCACGATTTTCGAGACTTAATAAGATATAAGTAAAGTAAAACTGTTTTTCCGAAAGTAAACCAACAAGATTTTATTTAGTGTTTCGTATGTGTTTTGGGTAACAAATGTGATGCCGGATTGAGGGTGTCACATTAGTGGTATCAGAGCTGGTCGAGTCTTTCGGGAATCTTTGGGAATAGGTCTGTTGTGTTGATGTTATGTGATCTCTGAATGAGGTTTGTTTGAATTACTTCTTGGAAGTAATGTGTGTGGATAACAGCTTTCTGCTTTGGTTTCTAGTTATAGTTTGACTTATTTCATTCTTGTAGGTCAGACATGGAACTAGAAACTAAAGCCAGAGCTGGGCGAGGACGTGGATGTGGTCGTGGACGTGGTCGCGAGAGAGGAGCTGGTGTCCAGGCTGAGGACGCTTCTGGAGCAAACGGAATAGACTTCACTGCTCAAGCGAGGGCAAACATGGCTGCGGCAATTGCTGTTCAGACCACAACCATGAATGCTCACAATGCTCAGGAGCAAGTCCGTGCTGAACAGGCCGCTGAGGGCCGAAATCTGACAACTTTCAGACGTCAGAATCCGCTGCAATTTCATGGCGATGTAGATCCGGAAAAAGTTGATCTATGGATTCAAGAGATTGAGAAGATATTCGAGCTAATCCACAGGCCAGAAGAAGTGAAGGTACCCTATGCCACTTTCCTACTGATGGGAGATGTAGAATACTGATGGAGAGGGACCAGACAACTGCTGGAGGCAAATCACCAAGCAATCACTTGGGATCTGATCAAGCATCGATTCTTGGGGAAATATTTTCTGCAGAGTGCAAGAGCTGAGAAAGATCAAGAATTCTTACGGCTGCAACAACAAGATATGACGGTCGGAGAATATGCGGCCAAATTTGAGACATTGGCCAAATATTTCCGTTTCTTCCAGATCAACCCGGAGGAAGATTGGAAATGTGAAGCTTTTTGAGAGAGCGCTGAGATACGAAATAAAAGAGTCCGTACTGCCGCAGGGAATTCGGAATTTCTAGGCTCTGGTGGAAAGGAGGAGACAAATTGAACTGAAGAAACGTGGGAGAGACAACAAGGGAAGCGTTGGAAGACCTTCCTAACTCAAGGGGCCGTACCATGATCATAGGGGGAAGCAGAGTCAGAAGAAACCATATATCCGACCCCCAGGGAATTCTCAGAAACAATAATACCTTCCTGTTACTCAGGCATCAAGAGGCGGAGGCCAAGGAAGTCAATGCCATGAGAGCAAGTGCTTCAAGTGTGGAGATCCATCACATTTGGCAAACAACTGTTCAGTGCAGAATGATGGTTGTTTCCGTTTTTGGCAAACGGGACATATCGCCAAATACTACATAGCACAGAACCCAGTCCAAGCTGCTAACAAAAATGGTGGAGCCAAAAGGCCGACGGCAAAGGCAAGAGTTTATACCCTAAGCGGTGCTGAGGCTTCAAACTCTGAAGATCTCATACAGGGTGTTTGCGACATAGACAGTAACCTCTTATCAGAACATTTTGATTCGAGTATAACCCATTCGTTCATTTCTATGGATTGTGTGAAACGTTTGGAATTATCTGTTTCTTCCTTATCTTTTGACTTATTTGTTTCTACCCCAACTGCAGAACCTGTTACTGTAAATTCATTATGCCTAAACTGTCCTATTGTTCTTCAAGAAAGACATTTTCTTATTGATCTAATATGCTTGCCTTTAATAAAATTAGATGTAATTTTAGGCATGGATTGGTTATCTTTGAACCATATCCTAATAGATTGCGCACATAAAACCCTAGTTTTTCCCAGTACCGAGATTTCTGGATTTTTAGCCGCCAATCACATTAGAACTTCGAAAGAAGGAGATTAGGATTACGTGCTTCTGTCCAACTTAGAAGTCGAGGGGAAGATCGAGCTGAGTAAGATGCCAGTTGCAAGAGAGTTTCTTGAGGTGTTTCTAGGCGATGTTCTGGGTTTGCCACCTATGAGGGACATAGAATTCTCCATCGATTTGATTCCAGGAACTGGACCAATATCAATTGCTCCATATCAGATGTTGTGAACCATATTGCCTTATAGGTTTTGATGTTGACAAATAGAGTATTAATGAGAGAATACATTTTGATGTTGACAAATAGTATATTAAGGGGAGAACACGTTTTATGTTGTCAAATGATATATCATTGTACTAACATTGAATGGATTATATATATGTGTTATATGATTAAAATGATTTATTAGTATATACACATGTAACAAATACTTGTTATACTTGACATATGTATTTGATTAAAAGGCATAAATTAATTATGAAGTAATGTGATTATCAATTTAGCATAAATGAGAAATACATTATTGATATTATTTGATCACATTTAAATAAAGACATAAGAATAATTAATTGGAATATTATTTTACAATATGTCTTTATATAATATATGGCTTTGGGCTTAGAATTAATTAAATGAGAAATATATCTTGAACTGATATATTCCATGAGTAATATTTTTAGAAAAGTTCAGGTGAATGTTATAAAGCCAAATGAAGCAAAGAGCCAAGATTCAAGATCAATCAGGATCACAAAGATTGAGAGAAGAAATGTCCAAGAGCTTGAAGAGCAAAATTTATTAAAGACATTTTTTGAAAGAATCTCAAGAAGATCAAGAATTCAAGACCAAGAGATATGAGCTTCAAAGATAGTTATATAGAAAGGTCTTAGATTTAATGTAAGGTATGAGTAGGTGATAATGGCTCAAGTTTTCTAAAAGATCTTTTTCAAAATTGTTTTATCAAAATGCTTTTGAAAAATTTCTTTGGTTTCCCTTTTGGTTGAAAAAGGTTTTATCACTAGAAAATGTTTTTGGGAATCAATAATCGATTAGGATAATTGATTATGGCCAGTCTATGTTTCAATGTGAAAAATGTTTTTGGCTGACAGCAAAGGTATAATCGATTAGGATAATCGATTATGACCATTTACGAAACTGGGTGGTTTTTACCAAGAAGCCTTAATCGACTATGTATGTTTTATAGAAAATCCCAGTTATGGCAGAAATGTCATAATCGATTATGGACATATGATAATCAATTATGATGCGCTTAAATGAGAAAATTCTATTTCTTTATCTGCTACATTTAATGGCTCCAATGGCTAGTTTTTCAAATTGATTTACCAGAAATGGAATTTGTTTTTAATTAATAAAATATCTTTTATAATTTCTAACGGCCATATTTCAAAAGGCTATAAATTCATTTTGAGGGCCTTTGAAAGAGAATAAGAGAGGTTAAGAGAGAACGCACTATTATTTTGATTAAATCATTTTCTACTCTTTTCTCTTCATTTTGAAAATCACTCGAGTCATTTTTATACTTTGATTATCTTAAGTTCTTGAGTGTATTTTATTGTTCTTCAAATTGTTTATTCGCATTATTATGAGTGCATTATATTGGTAAGAGTCAAATGACTCAATCCATTGAGTATCATCATATTCTAATGTTGCCAGCACCTTTTAAGCTTGATTGAGACTCTATCACTGGGGGAGGTTATATCCCTGGTCTGTGAGGAGTGTTCGGAAGGTTGCCAGCACTTGTTAAGCTTGGTTGAGGCTCTGTCACTGGGGGAGGTTATATCCCTGGTCTGTGAGGAGTGCTCGGAAGGTTACAAGCACCTGTTAAGTGTGTGGTTATTTGAGGCTTTTTCACTGGGGAGGTGATATCCCTGGTCTGCGAGAAGTGCTCTATTATTGTGAAGGTTACAAGCACCTGTTAAGCTTGGTTTTGTAAAACGGTTGCAAGCACCAGTTAAGCTTGTCTTTGTAGTGCAACAAAATCCCACAGGTGGAGTGGGGACTGGATTAGGCCACTGGCGGTGCGTGGCTGAACCAGGATAAAATACTTGTGTCCTGCTATTCTTACCTTATCTCTTTATAATTTTTTATCAAACTATTTTTCGTTGCAAATTTTGTTTAAATTTATCAAAGGGTTTTTGTTTGTGCAAAAAGTTTTCTTTTTTATTTCATAACCCAATTCACCGCCCTCTTGGGTATTAGTTGCCACGGCCAACAGATGTCACCGGCTGAACTCGCTGAGTTGAAAGCTCAAGTTGAGGACCTGTTGTCGAAGCAATTTATTAGACCAGGCGTTTCCCCCTAGGGAGCGCAAGTTCTCTTAGTGAGAAAGAAAGACGGAGGTTCGAGACTTTGCGTGGACTTTCGTCCGCTGAATAAAGTGACGATCAAGAATAAGTATCCTTTAACGCATATCGACGATTTGATGGATCAACTGCGAGGAGCTGCTATATTCTCGAAGATCGACTTAAGGACGGGATACCATCAAATTAGAGTAAAAACTGAGGATATACCTAAGACCGCTTTTAGGACTCGTTACGAACATTACGAATATCTCGTGATGCCTTTCGGAGTAACGAATGAACATGCTATTTTTATGGACTACATGAATCAGATTTTTCGTCCGTTTCTTGATAAGTTCGTCGTGGTGTTCATCGATGATATCCTTATTTATTCTAAGAGTCGTGAGGAACACGAAGAGCATTTACGACAAGTTCTTCAAGTTTTGCGTGAGAAGACGATGTATGCGAAACCCTCTAAGTGTGAGTTTTGGCTGGAGAAATTCGGATTTTTGGGGCATGTCATAACAAAGGAAGGGATTGTTGTTGACCCTGCTAAAGTGGAGGTTGTACTTTCTTAGGAAAAGCCAAAGACCGTAACGGAAATAAGGAGTTTTGTTGGTTTGGCTGGTTACTACCGGAGATTTATTGAAGGATTTTCCAAGTTTGTATCACCGTTGACTCAACTTATGAGGAAGTATCAACCTTTTATTTGGACTGACCAGTGTGAAGAAAGTTTTCAAAAGATAAAGAAACTTTTGACGACTTCACCGGTGTTAATACTTCCAGAACCTAGTGAACCTTACGAAGTGTACTGTGATGCTTTGCATCAGGGATTAGGTTGTGTGCTGATGCAACACCGCAAAGTGGTGGCGTATGCATCAAGGCAATTAAAGACTAGTGAGAGGAACTATGCTACACATGACCTGGAGTTAGCTACAGTGGTTTTTGCACTAAAGATATGGGGACATCATTTGTATGGTGCTAAGTTTGACGTCTTTAATGATCACAAAAGTCTAAAGTATCTGTTTGATCAGAAGGAGCTTAACATGAGGCAAAGGCAATGGATGGAATTTTTAAAGGACTACGATTTCAAGTCATGATACCATCCAGGAAAAGCGAACATAGTAGCGGATGCCTTGAGCCGAAAAGCCATTCATATTTCAACTATGATGGTGAGAGAATTAAAATTGATTGAAGAGTTCCGTGATCTCAACTTAGGAATGGAGATAAGTGCAAAGAAGCTAAGTTTTGGAATGCTCAATATTTCTAGTGGACTGATGGAAGAAATACGTGAACAACAAGCTGCAGACGAATATCTTCAAGAGAAGAAGGAATTGATGGAACAAGGGAAAGCAGATGAGTTTAGTTTGGGAACAGACGGGATTTTAAGGTGCAATGGACGAGTCTGTGTATCCAACAACCCTGAAATGAGAAGGATTATCCTAGAGGAATCCCACAAGAGTAGATTAAGTATTCATCCGGGTACAACTAAGATGTATCCGGACTTGAAGCAGAAATTCTGGTGGCCAGGCATGAAGAAACAAGTTGCAAAATACGTTGCGTCGTGTCTGACTTGCCAGAAGGCAAAGATAAAACATCAGAGACCTGGAGGGATGCTGCAATCCTTGGACATACCGGAATGGAAGTGGGAGAGCATATCAATGGATTTCGTAGTGAGTTTACCCCGAACTCCTAGGAACTTTGATTCCATTTGGGTGATTGTTGATAGGTTAAAGAAATCGGCACGTTTCTTACCTGTCAAGACCAATTACACGGTACCAAAACTAACTGAGGTGTATATTAGAGAAGTGATTAGACTTCATGGAATACCCTCAAGTATCGTATCGGATAGAGACCCAAAGTTCACTTCAAGTTTTTGGGAAAGCTTACACCAAGCTCTAGGAACCAAGTTACGCCTAAGTTCGGCATATCATCTTCAAACGGATGGACAAACAGAGGACGATTAAATCGTTAGAGGATTTACTAAGTTGGGATGAGTTGTTACCTCTGATTGAATTCACATACAACAACAGCTATTACTCAAGCATAAGGATGGCACCCTATGAGGCGCTATATGGGAGGAGATGTCAGATGCCTCTTTATTGGTATCATGATGGAAAGAGTATGATTCTAGGCCTTGAGGTTGTGCAACGGACGACCGATAAAGTCAGGCAAATTCGTGAAAGGATGAGGGCATCTCAGAGCAGGCAGAAGAGTTACTTGGATCGGCGGAGACGACCTCTCGAGTTTCAAGAAGGTGAACATGTGTTTCTGAGAGTCAATCCAACGACTGGGGTAGGTAGGTTGATTAAATCCAGAAAAACTCACTAAATTCATTGGACCATACCAAATTCTTTACCGTATTGGTCCAGCAGCTTACCAGATTCTTTACCACCTTTTTTTTCGAACCTACACAATGTTTTTCACGTTTCACAGTTAAGGAAATATATTCTTGATCCATCTCATATAATCGAACCTGATCAAGTACATTTGAAAGATAACCTGTCTTATGAGACTTCACCTGTACGGATCGAGGATAAGATGATCAGACAGCTCTGGGGAAAACAAATCTCCTTAGTCATGGTTATTTGGGATGATACAACTAGAGAAGCAACTTGGGAAACTGAAGACAAGATCAGAGAGCAGTATCCCTATCTGTTCACAGGTACGTAATTTCGAGGACGAAATTATTTTTAGTGGGGTAGTAATGTAACACCCCGATTTTCGTGCTTTGTAAGGACAATAAAATCTTTTTATGAGTTTATATTTTTTTATCTGTGTTTTAGAAGATGATTTTGGGAAAACTAAAATCATATTCATGCTCTATACGATCGTAGGAAGCTACGGTTAAATTTTGGGTCGAAAACTCAGACGGAGCCCGGTCTATGTTTTAACTGATAGTAGTAGTTTACTACTATATAGACCTCATTTTGACTCACGGACGAGACCGTTAGTCTTGGAATTCGATTCTCTACAAATTTGCTAAAAATCAGTTCTTGACGTTAAAAAGTGAAAATAATATAAACTACTCGGGCGAATACTCGAACCGGGAGACGATTGGGGCTGTAAAAGGATTTAAAGGACCCGCTAACGGATAATCTCGAAGTCACATCAGGTCAAGTCACCTAGGGACTCGTGCCAGTGTCATGATGATTTTCAAAATATCTGGACACGAAATGACCAAAATGTTGTTGATCTTTTAATGGAATTACCAAATTGTCCTATGGTAATTACTAAGTTACCCTTAAGTGAAAAAAAAAAAAAATTTCTTAACTTCACTCTCTCACAAGGCCATTCGACCATCTCTCTCTTCTCTCACTTCTCCTACTTGTTCTTCATTTCTCCTAAGTTCTTTAACCTTTTCTCTTCACTTTGATCTTGAAATTTGAAGGATTTTTGGTGAAACAAGTTGCTTTTCTCTTAAGATTTAGAATCAAGGAGGTATTACCTCTCTTCTAGCTCTCTTAATCTCTATATTAATCTCTTAAAATTCTCGATTCATGGAGGTTAGGGTTTTTACCCATCAACTTCAAAAATCCATGAAAAATTATAGAAAAATCCTTTTAATGTCAAACCAATTTTCTTGCACTAGATTCATGATCATCTATCATAATCCAAGAGTTGGAAACCAAAGGAGCTCTCTAGCTCCAATGGGACATAGAGGCTGAACCTACCCCCTCCTTGGGTGAGTAGAGTTTTGGTTGATTTTGGTGTTTTAAACTTGAATATAGATTCATCACACTTAGTTAGTATAGAATCCAAGATATGAGAATTTTTGGATCTCCCTAACTATTTTTAATAGCATGAGGCCGAACCCTAGAAGAAGGGGAATAGGCGAAATTGTGTTTTGTGTTAATACATTGATTGATTGTATGTGTGTAGTGATTGTCGGGTAATCGAGCGAAAGATCGGATGACGTTCGAGTCAATCGGGAGATTCGTCACTACACTTGGAACTCCGAGAGGTAAGGGGGAATAACCTGAGGAATTCCAAATTCCGATAGCTATATGCTGTAGTTGTGTATTTGAAGTGTAATTATTTATTTGTGCTTGATTGTTTGTGGAGTGGTTTAAATTACCTGCTGATAATTGCCTATATCTGAAATTTACCTCTTTATGCCTGATTTTGTTGTTTGGCATTGGATTGTGATGTAGGGATGTGTAATATGCTTGTCGTGGTGTTTATTATGTTAAAGGACCTAACATCGGTTTGGATCCAAAATCGTGAGATGAAAAAGCTTCAAAAAAAATTTGGGACATTGGATAAGAAAAATATAATAGTATTAAATTTTTTTCAATGAACTTTGGAAGTAAAAGGAAATAAATTGGCTTTTTTGAATAAAGAAAATTAAACATTTACTTTATTAAAGGTTGAGTTGACATAAAGGGAAAAAGAGAAAGAAATCCTTTAATTGAGAAAAACAAGGTTTTGAGGTGAAAAGTGTGTTTTAGAGACATGTGTAGTTTTTGAAGTGATAAAGGGAAGCTTTTCAAACAAAAGTGTTTTTTTGGAAAGGTAGTTTCAAAATAAATTGTTTTATCCAAGAGAAAGGGTTTTTATGAACCGTATTTCAAAGTATTGCGTTTAGCCGAAATACGATTAAAGAGAAAAAAAAGTGGTTTTCAGCCACGAGTTTTGTTTGATGGAAAACCGACCCCGAAGGCTTTGTTGTAAGCTTCGGAGATTTGGGTCTAGGTTTTTGAGTTTTTAAAAGAGAAATGTGGTTTTTGGTTTGGAACCTAGAAACCGAGACGTCGGGGGTTTAGGGTTCTGCAGAACACGTAGATCAAGGATCCGTGTTAGTGTGTTGGTCCTATAAATTGGTGGACATTCTTCGGGGTCCAAGGGGCTTTGCCGACGTTTTTGAGTTGTAAAATCCAAGATCCGAAATTGGTGCATCCGTTAGGGATTTTTGGGTTTGAGCTATGTGGACTGTGTGTCCATTTTGAGTTTTGGACTGTGTCCAGTTTTTGAGAAAAATGTTGTAAAGGCTTAAAGAGTCTAAGACATTATGGTGGTTGATAGCGTTGATGCTTCAACAAGGCAATATTGATGCGACAAAGATAAACAGACGAAAACAAATGTTTTCTCATGCATACATGTTTTTGGAAGACGTGCCATGAAGTGAGGGGACCTTGATGGCAACGAAACCTGGGGATGACTGATATCATCATGTAACATTGTGCCTCGATGGACAATGATGGCATGCGTGCTGTGTGTTCGTATTGTGCCTGGATTTGGACAATATATTATGACAAGTTTACATTGTAAGTACCTCTGATTTGCGCGCTCATGTGAGATCTCTGTTGGAATAGGTGGCTTCGACTCAAGAGGGGAGGGGTGAATTGAGTCTTAAAAAATATTCTTTAATTTTCGAAAATTACCTTTCTCAAATTAAATTGCAGAAGCTAACACCGACGATTATAATAATATGAATAAATAAAGAGTGTAAGGGAAGAAGAGTGTGCAAACCAAAGATTTATCCTAGTTCAGTTCACCATCGTTGGTGACCTACGTCTAGTCCCCAGAATTCGTTTCCGAGTTTTGTCCACTATAGTCAAGCTTCCAAGGCGCTTGAAAAAACTGTTACAACTAGAGCTCTCCTTACTTGGGATACCCTACCCTCGTATAGGAGCCTCAATCAAATAAACGAGGGATACCTCACCCTTTCACATAAAGTGAGAGATACCTCACCCTCAACCTAGGGATACCTCACCCTTTCAGAAGGTTTCAGCAATAAGAATAAGATGACACACTTCACTAGTGTGGATGGATACAAATTGAAGTCCTATGAGATTGATAATAATAAGAACAATAGATGGCTCAAAGTGATTTCAGAAATGGTTTGCAAATGACTCTTGTGTTATGAAAAAGTGTGCTAGTATGATGATACTCGGGTGTAAGTGTGCTGGTATGATGATACTCGGGTGTATTAAGTCTGAAATAAAACAAAAGACCTTTTATAAGGCTTAAGAAAAATTGACCGTTTGATTCCAAGAATGGCAACCACGGAGTGTGCAATGATTTTGATTTTTTTTCATTAAAGGCACAGAAAAATCGATTTTTACATATGCCAATCGATTTTCATAAAGAATAAGACGTGAGAAGCACAACAGAAAATCGATTTGAGCTTGGCGTAAATCGATTTACTAAATCGATTGTGGTTGAAGGAAATCGATTGAATTGAAAGGACAAGGTCTTACCAGTCAGTGAAAATCGATTTTCCAGTGGTTTAAAATCGGTTTCAGGAATCGATTGATGAAATCGATTTTACTTCTAAAATAGAGTGATGAAACATGTTCAATTTGTTTTGAAAATCGATTAGAGTATCTTGAAAATCGGTTTTGGTAATCGATTTGTAAAACAAATTAAATCGATTGGAGATTTAAATAAATTCCATATCCAATAGCTATGTCACTATTTAATTTAAAAGGGATACAGACTTTAACCCAGAATTTTTATTTTGGATTTAATATCAAAGGCTATTTTAAAGATATTATTAAGGAGTGTAGATTTGAAATGCATTTTAAAAATAATCATACTTGATTGAGTAAATATTTTGCTTGCCATCATTAATAACTTGAGCCACATTATTACTAAATAAAATCAATCTCTTACAATAATATCCAAGACCTAATACTTTACCCATTTGATCCTTTGGTCTTGATATCTGAGATTCTGGTACATCACAATAATTTGACTTTATGCACTTGGTACCTGCATACTATAACAACATATCCTTTTGGCTTTTATTAGTGTTTGTCATTCATCAAAATATATATAAGTAAGTAATTACATACTCCCCCTTTTTGATTATGACAAACCTTACCTTCTTACCTGAGTAATGTAGTGTCAGAGTTATATCAGCAGCTTATGAGCGTGGGATGGATCTCCCCCTTTCTGAAATCACATTACTTAATAGATGTATTTATAGATTTTTAGAAGGCACAAGATCAAATTATAAAGCAATGTAGGTGTTATTGATATGCTCCCCCTGAACGATTCAATGTTATGCATCTAGAATGGTGCAATATTTCTCCCCCTTTTGGCATGATAAAAAAATGGAGAACCAAACTCAGTCATTGAAAATACTTAAAAGATAGTAATCATTTATCAAAATATTGAAAAACTTAAGAGGAAATAGGAAACACCAAAATAAGATAGGGAAGTACAAGAGATTGCACGCGTACATAGTGAAAGTCTAGACTATCTAATCATCAGAATGGGGAAGCTCGACGTTAGCAGCATCATCAAGCGCTGCCTGAAGGATGTCAGTGTGAGAGGTGGCAGGCGAGTCGGGAGGTGTAGGAATATGAAGGGAGTGCCTGATAGCAGTAAGCTATCGCTCATGGCGCCGGAGAGTGGTTATCATTTGAGCATTTTGAGCTACAATCTGCTCCAAGAGAGCCTCCGAAGATGGACGGGAGGTGGTCGGGACAGTCGCGGGTGTAGGTGGCGGAGCAGGATGGGGAACCTCGGCCGAGTTGTTGGCAGTAGGATAGTAGGAGTAAATCCAACGGCCCTGGTCTCGCTTGATCCCCATTTGGGATACAGCAGTCTGAGCCTGACAGCACGCTCCGCAAGGCATTCCTCAGAATCAAATGGGACACGAAAGGTGCGGAGGATACGTGTGACTAAAGCGGGATAAGGAAGTCCCCCATGCTGCTGGTAGCGAACCATGTGCTGCACTAAACAGTAGCCCCAGCTGGTCTTTTTCTCATGCATGAGTGCCCAAAGAGGAAGAACATCATCGTGCTGAACAACGAAAAAATTTCCACCCCTGGGAAACAAAATGCGGTAGAGAACATAGTGCACTAGTCGAGTTTCTGGAGGCAAATCAGTGGCGCAGGTGGTGCATTCGCGACGTGCATGAGGAGCAAGCAAGTCCTCCAGGACCTCTGGTTTAAAAGCTGTGAACCAGACAGCTGATTTGACGGAGTCGTCCTCGTCCTCTTCGATGGCATCTTCATTAGCGGCCTCATCGTGATCATCCTCAACTGGAAATTCAACAGGACCATGAAAGGGAACACAGGCAATCTGGCTGAAGCGTGCAAGAGTCATGGAGATGCGAACACCCTTAACCTCAGAGGTGACTCGTTCGCCGTCAAAAGCAATGTTGGAGTAAAAGAGGCGGGTAAGAACAGGGTAGACATCATCACGATAGGTGAGGAAGGTGTTCAAGTCATACCGCTCAAAAATCTGGTGGAAGGAGAAGCGCTTGGTGTGAAAGAAGGTGAAGTCGATGATCCTAGCATCGAGAAGCTTGCGATCCCGAAAGTGTTTATCGAATCTGGACTTGTGAGAGGCAGTACGAAAATAGAGGCATTCGGGATTGGGAGGGCGGTGGGCGGTGCGTTGGGGTTGAGCACTGGTGGCCTCAATGTCGTGAGGAGTGCTCTGGCTGGAAGAGGCAGTGGAGGGACGGCTGGAGGAGGCAGTGGGATGGCAGTGTGGGGGTGAAGAGTTATCGGCATTTTTGGTTCTGGACATGGTGATGGGAGGACAAGGAGGCATGAGGTAGGGAAGAGGAGGAATAGGAGATAGGGTGGAGGTTTTTATAGAAAGGGAAGAAGATAGGCGTGAAGTGGAAGAGTTTTGGTGAAAGATGAAGGGTCCAACGAGGCCCAAATCGATTCTGAGATGGAGCAAATCGATTTGAAGAATGGATTTCAGGAGCGTAGCAATCGATTCGATAAATCGATTCTGGGAAGGTCAATCGATTGTGGACGCGTGTTGTGGTGAGTGATGAAGGGTAGACGGGTGAGCTGTGAATATTCTTGGGCCAAGTGGCTACACTGAGCGCTTTGATGAAGGGAGACGGGTGAGGGATGAAGGGTAGATGGGTGATTTTGGGGAGTGAGGAAGGGTAGACAGGTGGTGTTGAGTGGAGCAATCAATTCGGAAGATCGATTCTGGGGAAGGTCAATCGATTGGGCACGTGGGACAATCGATTGACGACACCCATTTGGGAAACCGGTTTTGCGGTCGAGGTGGGGCTTGACATTGAAGATTAAGTTATAAAATCCATTATGACACAGGGGAATCGATTGATGAAATCGATTTGAAAAATCGATTGGCAAGGTGGTGGAAATCGATTCTGGAAGCCTTTTGAGCGAGAAAGCCCAAAATCAAAGCAAAGAAAGAAAAAAAATGAATTTAGCTTATGCAAGATGAATCCAGAATGCCTAATTCTTGTCGAATGTAGAAGAAGCTTTCCTTGTTAAGAGGTTTAGTAAGAATGTCAGCTAATTGCTTAGTGGTGTCCACATATTCTAAAATACAATCCCCATTTTGCACATGATCCCGAATGAAATGGTGTCTAATCTCAATATGCTTTGTCCTAGAGTGTTGAATGGGGTTCTTAGTCAAGTTTATAGCACTAGTGTTATCACAACGAATCAGAATGTGATCAAGTTGGACACCATAGTCCAACAATTGTTGTTTCATCCAAAGGATTTGGGCACAACAACTGCCTACGGCCACATATTCTGCCTCAGCAATAGACAATGCCACACTGGCTTGTTTTTTGCTAAACCAAGAAACTAGAGCACTACCCAGAAAAAGGCACGTCCCACTAGTACTTTTCCTATCTAACTTACATCCTGCAAAGTCAGAATCGGAATACCCAACTAAGTTACATGTGGCGCCTTTGGGGAACCACAAGCCCATATTTTTGGTTCCTTTTAAGTATCTCATTATGCGTTTAACAGCAGCAAGGTGGGACTCTCTAGGCCTAGCCTGATATCTAGCACACATGCAGACACTAAACATGATGTCAAGCCTACTTGCAGTAAGGTACAAGAGAGAACCTGTAACACCCCAATTTTCAAGTTTTTCTTTTAATCAGTATTTATGAACTTATATTTTTTTTTCGAGGTCTTAGAAAGGGATATAAAATATTCCGAGACCATAATCATGCTCAGCGATATCGTAGGAAGCTATGATTAAGTTTTGAGTCGAAAACTCAAACGGAGTCCGGTCTGCGTTTTTACACTGACAGTATGATTTTACTGCTCAGGAGACCTCAGATGGATCCGTGAACGAGACAGTAAGTCTTCGGATTCGATTCTCTACGTTTTGATTAAATTTCATAAAAATTTCAAAAAAAATCACTTCCTGACCTCCATTCGAGCGAAATCTTCAATCGGGTGGAGAACGGAGCCACTTATGGACTTACCAGGACCCGACAACGGATAATCTTGATATCACATCATGTCAACTCACTTGGGAGAGCATGCCAGAGTCGTCATGACGATCGGGAATTTCGGCACGCGAAATTACCAAAATACCCCTAACTTAAGCCTTTTCACCTTTTACCATTTTACCCTTTGAATCAAATGACCTTTTTACCCTTAATGAACTCTTTAAAAGGCTGGAACAGCCTCCTCCAGCCCCATTTCCACACAGAACAGCCCCCTTTGAGAGCCAAGAACACCATCTTCTTCCTTGAGAGAAACCTCCATTGAATCCTTGAGAAAACCTTGAAAGCTTGTTGAAATCACTTGATTTCTTGACCAATCTTCCTCCATTTTAAGGTAAGATCACTTCTATGGTCTCATATCTTCTTGAATCTCTTTCAATATCAAGATCAAACCTCCATTTTCATGAAACTCATTCTTAGATCCAAAACTTTGAAAATCCATAGGAAATTGTAGGAAAATCCTTTGGAGGTGAAACCAAGTTCTTTGAACTCACCTCATCACCCTCTATCTAAACCCAAGAGCTCATGATCCAAGTCTTGTCCTAGCTTTAAAACCCCAAAATGGCCGAAACCTAAGAATGATGATGAATAGTGTTTTTCATCAAATTTTTTATTTCTAACTCTTGATTCCATTCTTAGCTTTCCTAGTGTCCTTGAATCCAAGTGATGGAAAACCAAATCAATTCCTAGCCTATATTGCCCTATATGGCCGAGAGCTTAATGGGGAAAATCCGTGAGTGTTGTTTCAAATTTTTGAGTCATAGGACTTGAAATGGTGTTAACTAAGTTCATGAACCAACCATCCAAAAGTTTCGAACCAAATGAGATCCCTAACCCTTTTTACCTTTCATGGCCGAACCCTATACCTTTTAGGGGAAAGAAAACTTGTGTTCTTATGTTATAGATTGATGTTGATTTGTTGTTTGAATTGGATTGTGCTTGATTGTTTTAGGCGACGCGAACGGAATCGGAGCCAGAGCCGAGAACTGATCGAGTTTGCATTGAACTTCCTTTGTGAGGTAAAGGGAGGTAGTCATTTAAGCTTGAGTAGCTTCATAGTGCATGTTTGGTATATGTATTATGATGACTTGATTGTTGAATTGGAGATGATTTTGAATGATGTATGGATTTGTTTTACTTAATGAAACATAATTGCACTCTTGTTGATAATTTGTGGCATAGATGCCTTAGTTGATATTATTATTATATATATATACATACCCTGGACGAGGATAGGACTGGCTATGTCTCGATAATTTATTAAAAGACTCGAAATCCTAAATCTGTGTTTTGAAAATCGTGTTTGAAATTAAAAAGTGGTTTTTGGAAAAACGCGTTGCTTTTTCAAGAAAAGTTGTCTTTCTTTTTGAAAAGTATTTTCTTTTGAAAAGTAAAAAGTGGTTTTGTGAAAAGTCGTGCAAATCGTATTTTATTTCGGTAAAGCATTTTAAAAAGACCCCTTAGAAAACGGTTTTTGTTTTCAAGAAAGGTGTTTTTCACAAAAAAACGTTCTCTTGATAAAAAAGGATGTTTTGTTTCAAGAAAACCAAAGTATGTTTTGTTTCCCAAGGTTGTTTTGAGAAATTTTAATCAAAAAGGAAAAATGATGAACCTTTGAGACAAACCCGAACCTAGTGGCCGAGACGTCGGGGCTAGTGTTTTGTGGATTGAGCACTCGGACTTCGTGTCCTGTGCTTTCATTTTGAGTGGGCCTAATGCCTTTTTGAAACGAGTCGTGGGCTTTATGTCTCGACATTTGAAAGAATTTTTCTGTGTACATGCATGAACCTGCAGACGGTCCATTTGAAACCGAACTACAACTCTAGTAGTTGAGAATAAAATCAGTAAAGACCATTAGGTCTATAGGGGCATTCTGTGTTCGAGATCCCACAAGTGGCCAGTGGCGTAGCAATCTCGTGCCGTGGTAAATCGGTTGCCAAACACGAATGAACTCGATCAGAGACTGGCGTATTCAAGATATGGTTATGACGTGGTACCCTGGAACAATTGGAGTTTGTCCCTAAATAGAGAGGCCGACTCATGAGAACAATTGTGTTATAGGTGTTACTACGGCCTATCGCTCGATGTTGGGAAGGTAGCATCTCCGGAGTACATGAATTAGAAAGATTATATTGAAGTCTCATGCATTATTATAACTGATGATAGTGTTTGAGATGTTGTATTGTATTATATAAATAACCATTCATATAACTGTATTTATCTGTGGATGTTTATACTGTTGTTTGTCGCTTGTGCGGCTATCGTGATAACTTTATATGAGTATATCACCTTTGCCTGTACATGTTGGACACTTGTTGTGGTTTTGGAACACATGTACAGATGTTGATCATAGGTCCCCGCGGAGACGTGAGGACTCGGACGATGGAAACTTCTGAAGGAGCCAACGTTGGGTTGTACCCCAATGGCTACTTTTAGCCGACCAGCTTAGGAGTCTTTTGTTTTGAGTAGTCTTATATTATATTACTGCACACATGTTGAATTATTTATAAGTCTGTAATATGTTATACATTAGACCAGGTTTTACGTTATGTTTATGTTTTTATGAACAGTAAATATCAATGTGTGATATGAAATTGATTTCTTTGTCTTGAGTTGTTTGCCTATGCATGCAGAAAATTTTTAGAACCGCGTTTTCGAACGTAGCTACTTAATTAAAGTATTTTCCGAAAGCAACCAGCGTTTTACTTCCTTGTTTTATTTGGCATTAGTGTCCGTGAATGTAGCACCCGCAAGGGGGGTGTTACAGAACCGATCATACCTCGATATTTTGTCAACTCAACAGGCTTACCATTTTTATCTTTGTCTAAGTAGCATGATGTGCCCATTGGAGTAGAAATTTCTTTGGCGCTTTCCATTCCAAATCTCTTTAAGAGTTCACGGCAATACTTCGATTGATTGATAAAAATGCCATGGTTGTTTGTTTGATTTGCAGTCCAAGGAAGAAAGTTAACTCACCCATCATTGACATTTCAAATTCTTCCTTCATATGTTTGGCAAATTCTTTGCAAAGAAGCTCATTAGTAGCACCAAAGATTATATCGTCTACATAAACTTGTACAAGAAGAATGTCATGTGTTTTTCTTTTAATAAATATGGTTGTATCAACTTTCCCTCGAGAAAAACCTTTTTCCAGGAGAAACTTACTGAGGCGATCATACCAAGCTCTAGGAGCTTGTTTTAAGCCATAGAGTGCTTTCTTTAGTCGAAATACATGATGTGGTAATTCAAAGTTTTCAAAACCGGGAGGTTGACTTACATACACCTCTTCTTGTATAAAGCCATTTAAAAACGCACTTTTTAGATCCATTTGGTATAATTTAAAATTCATGATGCAAGCAAATGCAAGTAACATGCGAATTGCCTCAAGTCTAGCTACGGGTGCATACGTCTCCTCATAGTCTATACTTTCTTCTTGATTGTATCCTTTGGCTACAAGTCTAGCCTTGTTTCTAACAATAATTCCATTTTCATCTAGTTTATTTCTAAATACCCATTTGGTACCAATTATCTGATTGTTAGATGGTCTTGGGACTAATTCCCAAACTTGGTTCCTTTCAAATTGATTCAATTCCTCTTGCATGGCCAACAACCAGAATTCATCCCAAATAGCATCATCTAAAATTTTAGGTTCTACTTGAGAAACAAATACCATGTGATTGCAAGCAGTTCTAATTGAGTTTCTAGTAATTACCCCTTTTGAAATATCACCAATAATGTTATCGACGGGATGATCTTTGGAAGCTCTCCACTCTTTTGGAAAATCTTCATGTGCTTCTTCCTCCTCTTTGATCTCATCAATATTGCTGTCTTTGTTTCCTAGATCTCTCTTATCATCCAAGTGGAGATGTTCTAAGGAATCTGCAAGATCATCAAGAGTATCCTTTCCCATCCTTTTGGGGTTAGTCTCATCAAAAGAAACAAGCACTGATTCTTCAACGGTTAAAGTTCTTTTATTATATACCCTATAGGCTTTACTAGATGATGAATAACCTATGAATATCCCTTCATCAGCTTTGGCATCAAATTTTCCTAGATTATTTTTACCATTGTTAAGCACAAAGCATTTGCATCCAAACACACGAAAATGAGAGATATTAGGTTTTCTTCCTTTGTATAACTCATATGGGGTTCTCTTTAAGATTGGTCTAGTTAAGACACGATTGAGAACATAGCAAGCAGTGCTAACTGCATCTGCCCAAAAATATTTTGGGAGACTTACATCACTTAGAAGTGTTCTAGCTAGTTCCTCTAAAGCCCTATTTTTCCTTTTTACTACCCCATTTTGTTGAAGGGTCCTAGGCGCAGAGAAATTATGTTGTATTCCATTTTCTTCACAAAAATTTTCAAACGCTTCATTTTCAAATTCCCCGCCATGATCACTTTTAATTGAGACAAATTTTAAATCCTTTTCGTTTTGAATTACTTTGGCCAATTTATTAAATGCTCTAAAAGTGTCACTTTTGTGTGCAAGAAATAAAGTCCAAGTGAACCTAGCGTAATCATCTACAATGACTAATGCATAAAAGTTCCCCCCAATACTTTTAGTTCTAGAAGGCCCAAAAAGGTCCATATGTAGGAGTTGTAATGGCCTATTTGTTGAAACTATATTGATTGGTTTAAAAGAAACTTTTGTTTGTTTGCCCTTTTGACATGCATCACATAAACCATCCCTTTTAAATTTCATTTTTGGTATTCCAATCACAAGTTCTTTTGAAATAAATTTGTTCAAGTGCTCAGTGTGAATGTGTGCAATCCTACGATGCCAAAGAAAACTGTCTTCTTCTCTAGAGACAAGATAGCATACATCATTTGAAGAGATATCATCTAAATCTATCATATATATATTATTAATCCTATGTCCAATTAATTTCTTATTTCTATCATGCATGTTTTCAATCAAGCAATATTTTGAGTCAAAAATAACTTTGTTACCTTTGTCATATAGTTGACTTATGCTCAGAAGGTTGTGCTTTAGCCCTTCCACAAAAAGTACGTTATCAATTGTCATTTCTGGACTTTTGCCAACACTTCCAATGCCAAGAATTCGACCTTTGTTATTGTCGCCATATGTTACATGTCCACTAACTTTTGGTGTGAAGAAAGTGAATTTGCTAATGTCTCCTGTCATGTGTTTAGAGCAATCGCTGTCTAAGTACCAGTTTGTGATCTTTCCTTTTAAGCACACCTCCAAGAAAGACATTTATGCTTTGTTCTTAAATACCCAAATTTTCTTGGGTCCTTGGTTGTTAGTGCCAGATAATGTTCCCCTGGGAACCCATAGTTTCTTTTCATTTGCCCTTCTCATGTTACAAGTAGATGCAGAACGTCCTTTTCTAGCACAAGAATAACATTTGATAAAAGGGCTGACAGATGTATGAGCAGGCACAAACATTTTCTTTAAAAATGATTTTTCATGATCCTTGGGTTTATATCCTAAGCCAGCTTTATCATACACACCTTTTTGTTTACCTAACAAAACATTTAAGTTGTCTCTACCATTTGTAAACTTATCAAGAGTGTTCTCTAAATCATTTATTTGTTTTTCATACTCACTACAATTTTTGCATACACAATTTGCTTGAAAATGCCAAATGCTATAATTTTCCCTTTTCAGTTCTAATTTTTCTTTGCTTAAGGCGATTACTTGGATTTGCAGATATTCAATTATTTTCTTGGATTTTTCTAATGCTTTGGCCTGTCTCATAGAGTCATTGTGTAATTCAACAAAGGCATCATGCAATTCATCATATGCAGGGACAGAAGTAATAGATGTTACCTCATCGTCACTGTCATGGTCAGCCATAAGACACAAATTATCTTCTTCATTTTCTGAGTTGTCTGATGAGTCCATGTCATTATCATCCCAAGCGATATATGCTTTTCTTGGCCTGCTGTCTTTCTTTTCTTTTCTTTCAAACTTGTCTTTTTTTTTTTTTTTTTTTGCAATTTTGGACATTCGTACTTTATGTGACCGGTCTTACCACATTCATAGCATGTGGGAGTGGAGCTTGGGCCATCTTTGCTAAAGAACCTTTTTGTGGAGGAGAATCCGGGTTTTCTTTGATTGCTTTTCTTCATGAATCGCTTGAATTTTCTAACCAAAGGTCCCATCTCACCTTCTGAATTTTCATCTTCCTCGAGATCCTCTTAACTTTCAATTTCTATTTTAGAAGAGGATGCTTTCAGTGCTAAGCTTTTCTTTTTCTTTTTCTTTTCTTGTTCTTCATGTTCAGGCAGGCAGGCCAATTGTTGTTCATGCTCTTGCAGCTTCCCAAATAATGTGGCCAAGTCCATAGTTTCAAGGTTTCTAGATTCTGCAATTGTTGTTACCTTCGGCTGCCAATCCCTGCTTAGATAGCGTGAGACTTTGTTAATTAAATCCTCATTTTTAAATTCCTTACCTAGACCAGCAAGCTAGTTAACAATGTGCTAGAAACGTTTGGCCATGTCCTGAATTGATTCTCCTTGCTGCATCATGAACAACTCATATTCTCCAATCATCTTGTTCATTCTGGCACGCTTGACGTCGCTTGTCCCTTCATGGGTGACTTGCAATGTATCCCACATCTCCTTAGCAGTCTTGTAGCTTGATACCCGGAAAAACTCTCCTCTACTTAAAGCAGATGTTATTATATTGCGTGCTCGTAAATTGTATTGAGCTTTCTTATAATCATCTTCAGTGTATTCACTTCTAACTTTATATACTAGTTTTCCTTCTACATCTTTCTTAGGAACATAAGGTCCATTTTCCATAGCATCCCAGACATTCCAATCAATAGACTGAATAAAAATAATCATACGTTCTTTCAAATAAGCATATTCTTGTCCACTAAAGGCAGGGGGTCTGCCAAAGGAGGCTCCTTCCGGAAGAAAGTCACTATCTGAAGCCATTTCTCTTGAAGCTGCTAAGCTCTTTGTGCAAGAGTCTAGCTCTGATGCCACTTGTTGGAATAGGTGGCTTCGACTCAAGAGGGGAGGGGTGAATTGAGTCTTAAAAAATCTTCTTTAATTTTCGAAAATTACTTTTCTCAAATTCAATTGCAGAAGCTAACACCGACGATTATAATAATATGAATAAATAAAGAGTGTAAGGGAAGAAGAGCGTGCAAACCAAAGATTTATCCTGGTTTAGTTTACCACCGTTGGTGACCTACGTCCAGTCCCCAGAATACGTTTCCGAGTTTTGTCCACTATAGTCAAGCTTCCAAGGCACCTGAAAAACCGTTACAACCAGAGCTCTCCTTACTTGGGATA
The DNA here is from genome assembly GCA_039655645.1 of Ammopiptanthus mongolicus. Lineage (NCBI taxonomy): Eukaryota > Viridiplantae > Streptophyta > Magnoliopsida > Fabales > Fabaceae > Ammopiptanthus > Ammopiptanthus mongolicus. The sequence continues at coordinate 39,421,806 of CM077349.1, forward strand.
CCCCACCCTCGTATAGGAGCCTCAATCAAATAAACAAGGGATACCTCGCCCTTTCACATAAACTGAGGGATACCTCATCCTCAACCTAGGGATACCTCACCCTTTCATAAGTTTTCAGCAATAAGAATAAGATGACACACTTCACTAGTGTAGATGGATAAAAATTGAAGTCCTATGAGATTGATAATAATAAGAACAATAGATGGCTCAAAGTGATTTCAGAAATGGTTTGCAAATGACTCTTGTGTTATGAAAAAGTGTGCTCGTATGATGATACCCGGGTGTATTAAGTCTGAAATAAAACAAAAGACCTTTTATAAGGCTTAAGAAAAATTGACCGTTTGATTCCAAGAATGGCAACCACGGAGTGTGCAATGATTTTGATTCTTTTCATTAAAGGCACAGAAAATTCGATTTTTACATATGCCAATCGATTTTCATAAAGAATAAGACGTGTGAAGCACAACAGAAAATCGATTTGAGCTTAGTGTAAATCGATTTACTAAATCGATTGTGGTTGAAGGAAATCGATTGAATTGAAAGGGCAAGGTCTTACCAGTCAGTGAAAATCGATTCTCCAGTGGTTTAAAATAGGTTTCAGAAATCGATGGATGAAATCGATTTTACTTCTAAAATAGAGTGATGAAACATGTTCAATTTGTTTTGAAAATCGATTAGAGTATCTTGAAAATCGGTTTTGGTAATCGATTTGTAAAACAAATTAAATCGATTGGAGTTTTAAATAAATTCCATATCCAATAGCTATGTCACTGTTTAATTTAAAAGGGATACGGACTTTACCCCAAAAATTTTATTTTGGATTTAATATCAAAGGCTATTTCAAAGATATTATTAAGGAACGTAGATTTGAAATGCATTTTAAAAATAATCATACTTGATTGAGAAAAGATTATGCTTATCATCATTAATACCTTGAGCCACATTATTACAAAATAAAATCAGTCTCTTACAATAATATCTAAGACCTAATACTTTTCCCATTTGATCCTTTGGTCTTGATATCTGAGATTCTGGTACATCATAATAATTTGACTCACTTGGTACCTACATACTATAACAACATATCCTTTTGGCTTTTATTAGTGTTTGTCATTCATCAAAATATATATAAGTAAGTAATTACAATCTCATGGGATTCATATACTTACGTTTAGCCAGTTGGGGCTAGTCATTGTTGCTTGCGGGCCAATGAATTATGAGCCTGATCAGCTCGTTGAAAGATGATGGGATTTTCTGGAAATTAAGAACTGAACGTTAGTTGACATATGTGGAAGTGTCCTTGCATATGTTTTAAAAATAACGTTGACTGTTGGGCACGAAGCCCTTGTGATTTACTTTAGTACTGTGATATGTTGTACTACGTTATGCGTGATGATGATTATGTGAGGCATGCTTATATGAATCTGCTGTCTGTGTTTGGGTATATAGTTGTCGTTTTTGGATTCATATATTGGCATCTCACCCTTGCTATTTTTCCTGAACTGTTCTGTTTCCTGTTGGAGATATATATATATATATACAGATGGACTTGGGGATCGAGGGACTAGCTCACTCAGGAGTCTGCTCCCTCATCTTTGAGCACAAAGAGGACCCGGGGGCGTGGGTCATCCACCCGGGCACCAGCAGTGTGGTGTACACTGGACCTGTTTGCACCCTACGAGGGAACACGGAGGTGGGACCTCAGGAGAGAGTGCACACCGTGGAGACCATCCTGATCTCGCTGCCACCAATCTGGATGATTCTGCAATATCTAGTTGATCAAGGGTCGTTGCAGTATGAGATCCCGGCAACCCAGCGCTTGCAGCAACGCCGCCTTTGACCCCTTCCCCTCCTTTCATCTTGGCGCCAGTGGGGCCGGCGGAGGAACCAGAGGAGGATCCCGAGGAGGAGGAGCCTCTGGAGACACCTAAGTACCATCCTCTAGAGAATGGGGATGCTCCGACCGGAGGAGCCGAAGGTGCAGGGATGATCGATGGGGATGTAGATTCCCCTGATCACTCTTCTGATGGGAACGTTGGGCCCTCCTTTGGGGGACTGTCCAACTGGTTCCACTAGTCTCTAACCAGCGTAGGATGTAGACTTTCTTTTTGGTGTAGCGATTTTTGGGTAGTCTATTGTCGGCTACTGATGGCAATGCGTTTTAGTGATATGGTGTCCAGACTATCGCTAGCCAGTTTCTAGAGTTGTTAGTAGTTAATTTTACTGCTAGTTCTTTTGAAAGGGACATGTTGTCCACCGTTCTTCTGTATATAACTTGATGTCGATATATATATATATATATATATATATATATATATATATATATATATATATATATATATATATATATATATTTTATATATATATATATATTATTGATCTGAGTCCTTAATGTTTGTTGCTGCAATAAGAAAATATTTTATCACGATTTTCGAGACTTAATAAGATATAAGTAAAGTAAAACTGTTTTTCCAAAAGTAAACCAGCAAGATTTTATTTAGCGTTTCGTATGTGTTTTGGGTAACAAATGTGATGCCGGATTAAGGGTGTTACGGCTGTCATATGGCGTCTAGGTGTAGCCTTTGTAAGTCAAATTATGAAACAACAGAACATTTGTTTCTTCACTGTTATTATGCTCAAAATTTCTGGTGTTGGCTTGGAACTTGTGTGAATATGCATCTTGATACAACATCAATCCAAACTGTTCTTTCATTATGCAGCAGAAATTGGAGTTCTCAAGTAAAAGAGGTTATTTTAGCTGCTATAGTTAATATTGTTTGGGTTATTTAGTTCAGTAGAAACCAATTGAGGTATGAAAATAAATCCATTTCATTGAGATTTGCTATGAATCTTGTTTCTTCTAATGTTCAACTCTCTGGTCGATTTTCATTTGGTCATATGAATAATGATGTTTCTGATTTTACGGTTCTAAAGCATTTTTCAGTAATTGGCAAAGTTTCTAAGGCACCTTCAATTGTTGAAGTGCTTTGGCAGCCTCCTCCTTGTTACTAGATCAAAGTAAATACTGATGGTTCAGCACAGTCTAGTGGTTTGGCAGCTTGTGGTGGTGTTTATCAAGATAGGTCAAGAGCTGTGCTGGGGTGTTTTTCATACCATATTGGAATAGTTTCTGCTCTTTTTGCAGAATTAACGGGAGCAATTATTGCTATAGAAACTGCGAACAGAAAAGGTTGGAAACACATTATGGCTGGAATGTGACTCAATGTTGGTTGTTCAAGCTTTTTCTTCTTTGAAGCTTGTTCCATGGCAATTAAGAAACAGATGGCTAAATTGTTTATCCATAACTAGGAGCATGTCATTTCATTATTCACACATTTATAGGGAAGGTAAATCATGTACAGATAAACTTGCCAATTATGGCATAAATTGTTTCAGGTTTAGTTTGGTGGGATTTGATTCCTTCTTTTGTTACAGAGGATTTTTATAGGAACCGTTTCTTATTACCTTTTTATAGATTTGCTTGATTCTTTCATGGGTTTGATTTATGCCCCACATGCTCTTGTACTTTTTTTCATTCTTTCTAATAAATTGTTATGGTGTTACAAATGATAGATAGGGTTAGAGGTGCCAACCTAGTTGGGATATCTAACTTCTATTGTGATGCGTTTGCACTATAACCTATATGTTTGAAAAAAAAAAAAAAAAAAGGACCTAATATGAAATGGGTAGCAAAAAGTTTCTTTAGTACTTCAAATGTGTAGGAAAAATCCAACGTTGAGAAACAATCTAGCTTGGAAAAGGAAGTAACATCAAGAAGAATGCTTCACAATTCTAAAAGTGCAAACACTACAGATAGAAGCAAAGGTCTCTTGATGAACAACTCAAATAAGAGTAATATCAAACAAAAGTGGGTAAGAAAAGATAGTCTTGTGAATTCTCCAATGAGGTAACTCTACCCTCTAGCTTCTATGCATTCTCAAATGTGAAAATTAATTAATAAAGGTATGTTGATATAATGCTTATGTGAAACTCTTGGATGATATGAAACGACATAGGAATTCTGTGCTAAGAATTAATTATATGTCATATATATGCTTGTGATGCTTATACGGTTAGTTGTTATGTCAAGCTTGTTATGTTTATATGAGTGAATCAAATATCCCTAGAAAAGCTAGGAATTCTCAAAAGAAACTATAGGGTCTCATACAAAAATCATCTCATCTTCCTTGCTGCAAAAACTTGAAAATCCTATGGGATAATCGATTGTATAATCGATTATAGTCCCTCGAGAAAACTGAGTAGAGAAACAGAAGCTTCATAATTGATTATGATAATCGATTAGAGAACAAAATAGAAAATTCCCACAAAACAGTAAGTTCATAATCAATTAGGAAAATTGATTATAGAAATGAGTTGTGTCATGGTAAGAAACCAGAGGCAGTATAATTGATTATTGCAGGGAGCATAATCAATTATTGTTCAAAAAATAATATTCATTGGAAAAGTATGTCTAAAAATATTCATAAATCAAGTCTCAATCAATTCCCTATTTAATGTCTAAAAATATTCTCTTTCTCCTACGAGATACATTTCAAATTTCAAAATATTTCAAATACATAACAAATCAAATTTAAATCTTTGAGAAATCAAAGGAGCATATATTTTGAATAATTCCTCCAATATACACAATGTTGAATTGTCCCAAGTATTCTAAATATTTCATAGGTTACTATCACATTAATATTTCTTGAATATCTTAAAAGATTGAGATTGAAAAGCTTACAAAATAAATGAGACTAATTATAAATGGAATAAAGAAAGAACAAAAGAGAATTATTTTATTGGATCAAACTTTAAAATTCTCTTGTTATAAAAGTTAAAATTAATTCTTGATCTCTCCATAAAAATTAAATATCTTATTTGAAGAATTAATATAAGATTTTAAAATAAATAATATCATGATCATGATATATTGGAAAATTATTTAATAATAATGAATAAATAAACCACATCTTTTCATAATTGGAAAATCTTTATGATTGTGGTAATAAAATCCTTAATGCTAATTGATCTGAAAAATTAATTAAGAGACTGTCATGACCCGAATTTGGTAGCCATGACCGGCCGAAAGGAAAAGCCTTCTCTTTCCCTTTCGCAGCCTCACAAGCATACATAAATTCATTTCATCCAAAGCAAACAATTATATTCATTACCATCATAATGAATATAATACATCAGAGTGGTTAACAACACATAAATTATAATGTCCTGCTTTAAACAAGAAACAACTTTAAAACTAAGGGTACAACTCCTCAAACTGTCCACATGGCATCTAAGGCTTCCGACAGCTTCGTAGATACCTGCAACTGAAGTGTTAAATGTGGGATGAGTCCACTGACTCAGTGAGGGAGTTTCCCCCAAATACATGCAGTAATACATAGTCAAGTATGAAAATAAAGTCACACAATCATGCAAAACTCTAGCTCAAACAATTAAATACTCATTTCAAAGCTACACGTCACAACCATCTATTCATATGCAAATATTCCATAAGTAAACAAAAAAAAACCAAGTGGACATCTTGTCCCTCAATAGAGTACTTATGGAATGGCTTGCAAATAAATCTTATTTTCATAACTCATGTTCCCGCTCATGGGGGGAAACATAGCATAGCATAAATATATTGATATTGAGTCTCTGGGGTTCCAATTGGGGTTGCTCACTAAGGTCCCCCGCCTCGACAGTTTTAATTTTGTATCCCGGAGATACTGCCCCCTCTGGCAAGCACCAACATCCCTCCTAACGCCCGGGGTATCTATCGAGTTCCCCTCGTCCCAGGCGGTGATATTTATATACTGGAGTCTCCCACTCCCCGGTCGGCCTACCCAAAGATTCATAACCCTTCCTTGGCAATCCATTCCATCAAGTACTTTCTCATGATATTCACAAAATAAACATACATATGGATTCACATCCTTCAACTGATATTATCAATTAAATAACTCGAATCACCATATCACTTATAACAATAAGACATAGACAAAATTTCAAGCAACGCCAAAATCGAGCTTGCGCGGAAAATCAATATAAAACCACCAATAATCCCTCACCTTGCTTGATGTTATTGAACCTCCAAAGATAAAAACGAAAAAAAAAAGTGAAGGGAAGAGATGAAAGCACAAGCTTCAAGCTTCTCCAATGGCTCCTTCTCCTCAAGCCCTCTCTCCTTAAAACCTAAGCCCTCTTTTTGATCACATTTGGCAAAAGATGTGGGGAAGTGGTGAGCTCCCCTTTTTAAACAAAAGAATCATAAGATATTGGACCAAAATGTCCTTCACTAAAAAAAAAAAAAAGTATTATGGGCAACACCCAAAAGTTAAGATTAACTTACTAGTTAAATTTTAATTAACTTGTCAAGGGTATGTCAAGTTATGCACTACCCTATCGATGTCATAACATCCTTAATTAGTTATTAATAAATAGAAAAAAATTAACTATTATTTAGTATATTAATGATGGACATAATCATAATCATAATTATAAAAAAAAAATGTACTATCCTGTTAACATCATTTAAATTTTATAAAAAAAAAAAATGCAGGGCATTACAGAGACTATTTCCTATAATATGCTCAAAATTTGAAAAATAAATCAATGGAAATTTTGTCTCATTAATTAAGGGTTGAATTTAAAAGTTTAGATGATCAATAGATTTAATGATAAAACATTAGACCACACCCTTTGAAATTCAAATTTGTCTAATTTATGGAAAACTTTAAATACACCACAAATACTTTGAATGAAAATTTGTAGAGATAGTGATTAACAAGGAAAGATCTTAAATGAATTTTGGCACCTTTATACTTGAGTATCTCTAGCCAAATTAATTCAGGATTTGAAAATTCAAAATTAAAATGTTCTTAAAATTTGAATCAATATGAAGGATCGAGACTAAAAACAAATTTATTAGAAAGATCCTCTAAGTTTAATTCTGAAAAACATATCAATCTTGTAATAAAGTCTTAAATGTTTCCATAAGAAAGGTAGAACCTTTAGAAATATGAAATAAGTGTTTGAAATTTCAAATAGACAAATTCGTGGTGCTTCTATAAAGACAGGGAAAAAATTTGTCACCATCAAAAAGGGGGAGAATGTGAACCATATTGTCATATAGGTTTTGATGTTGACAAATAGAGTATTAAGGAGAGAACATGTCTTAATGTTGTCAAATGATATATCTTTTTATTAAGCTTAAATGGATTATATACATGTGTTTATATGATTAATATAATTTATTCGTAAATACACATGTGAGAAATGCTTAATATATACTTGAGATTAAAAGGCATATAAATTATATATTATTATTACATGCCTAAGGAATATTAAAGCAGTAATGTGATGATCATTTGAGTATAAAAAGACATAAGGAATATTAAATGGAATATCATGTTTAAAATATGTCTTTATGAATGCAACATGGTTTTGTGCATGGAATGAAATGTGAAAATATATTATATCTTGAACTAATATACTTTATGAGAAATATTATAGAAAAGCTCAGGTTAAGCAAAGCTATGAAGTCAAGAGCTTGAAGAGGCAAGACTAAAGATCAATCAAAATCATCAAAATTCATAGATGAATATGTCAAGAACTTGAAGAGCAAATATCTTAAAGACAAAAATGGAAAGTCCAGATCTTGAAGAGTAATTATCTGAAAGACATTTCTTGGAAGAATCTCAAGAAGATCAAAATTCAAGACCAAGAGTTATGGGCTTCAAAGATAGTCAAATTAGAACGGGCTTAGAATTTATGTAAGTTATGAGAAGGTAATAATGACTCAATTTCTTAAAAAGATCTTTTTCATCAAAATGGTTTCTAAGAAATATTTTTGGTTTCCCTTTTGGTTGAAAAAAGGTTTATCTTTGAAAAATGTTTTTGGGAAACAACAATCGATTAGGATAATCGATTATGGCCAGTCTGTGTTTTAATGTGAAAAATGTTTTTGGATGACAATAAAGGTATAATCAATTATAATTGTGAGGTAATCGATTATGATCTATCTACGAAACTGGGCGGTTTTATAGAGAAGCCTTAATCTATCTACGGAAATGTTTATGCTAGTTTTATTCAAAATCCTAGTTGTGGCAGAAAAGCCATAATAGGTTATGGATATATGGTAATCGATTATGACGCGCTTAAATGGATATATTTTATTTCTCTATCTGCTACATTTATGGCTCCAACGGCTAGTTTTTCAAATGGTTTTTGAGAAAAGGAATTTTTTTTTAATTAATAAAATATGTTTTATGATTCTAATGGTTATATCTTAAAAAGTCTATATATATCCTTTGGAGAGCCTTAGAGAGAAGAACGTTTTTTTTAGAGAGAGAACGTGCTAAACCTTGACGCTACATGTTAATGTTCTATGTTACTGTTACTTCCTGTTTATGATGATGCATGTTCTTATCTCCCTACTCTCTTTTCTGTGTGTTTCTGTTGTTCATCAACGAGAACATGACGAGCAGACTGCAGCGGATGGACCCAAGGAGGCATCCGTTATTAAGAGATGGCACCACGGATCCCGTTACTGGGGGATCTGGAGCTTATATACCATGATGATGATGGCTGGCAGGTAGACCCTACAACCTTTCTGACTATGTACATAAGTAGACAGTTCAAGTTTGGATTGCTACCTTTCGGCGATATCATCATACCTTTTCGCGTCATTTAGTTCTTACCGTTCACTCAGATGTGGCACCCGACACGGCCTAGCACATATGTGGGACATACCGGTCTTCACACATGACCAACTGAAGAGGTTTCATCCAACGAGGGCGAAGACAACATAGTGAGCTGTACCTGAGGAACTCCAGGAGATGGAGGATAGTGGTATCCAGCTCCGAGTCAGATTATATGCCCCTGAGGGTTTATCGGTGCACATATGGCAAGGGTGAGGGTAGTTCGAGGTATCCACACCACGGAGGGCGTGATAATACCAGTGGGTCCGTCCTAGGCATACGATGACGAGCTTATTTTGTTGTACATTTGAGAGTGAGTGGGTTGAGTGCTGGAGAGGTGCAAAGTTTTTTGTTGGTGTTTTTTTATGTACCTTTGGTTTATGTCTCATTTTTTATGTACAATGTTTATATATACTACAGTAGCCCTATTGATGGGGCATGTGGACGCATGTGTACGTACATAGTTATCTTTAACAATTGTCCTTTACTCTGATGTATGTATGTATGCTTTAAATCCTTGTTTTCTTTCCGCTTCGCTTTAATAAAGAGTGCTAACAGTTATTATATGGTTTAAGGTTTAGTTCATACTTAGGTTCTTTAATGGGACAACGGGTTGTCTCATTTGGTGGTATCGGAGTAGTTCAGTTCTAACTGGACTGCGAGGTTTAGGAAATTTATTGGCATTGATAGTTGGATCCACATCGGATGCCAATTATGTTTAAAATAGGGTAGTGTCCGATATGCAAGCTATCGTGTGTGATAACGTTTTCATTCATAAGACATATAGTATGTTTACCTGTTAAGTAATATTGTATTCTTATGAATGGGAGCTAATAATTTCTTTTACAGGAAGTTCAATGGCTCGTGGAAATGGAAGAGGACGCGGTAGAGGAAGAGGTGCACGAGCTGAAACAGGAAACTTAAACCAGAATGATGAGACCTCAGGGACTGGAAGTGGTGGAGAAACTTTAGAGGCAATGAAGGTCATGGGGGACTTGGCCGCTACTATGCTCGAACAGACGTAGCAGAGTGCCCAGGTCATGCAAAGACAAGAGGAAAGGGAAGTAAGGCAACAAAAATTACACCCAGTAAGAGAGCATGAGAACGTGGATACAGGTGTAAATGCCTTTATGAAAAGGAATCCTCCACCATTTCATGGGGAGTATAGTCCGGAGGCAGCAGAACTATGGATACAAGAGGTCGAGAAGGTTATTTATGCCTCTTTCATACTAGTGGGAGTAGCCGAAGCTTGGTGGAGGAACAAGGCAAGGTTGCTAGAGACAGAAGGAAGAATCCTCACATGGGAACTAATCAGAGAAAGCTTCTTCGAGAAGTACTTTCCTAGAAGTGCGAGGCAAGAAAAAGAGTAAAAGTTCTTGAACTTGAAGTAGGAACAGATGTCTAATGGAGAGTACGCCATGAGGTTTGACGCATTACTAAAGTTCTCACAGTTCTATCAAGTGCATCCAAATTAGGATTAGGTGTGCAGAAGGTTTGAAGATGGGTTGAGACCCGAGTTGAAGAGAGCCATGCTGCCAAGCATCCAGTCATTTCCGCAACTGGTGGAGAAGTGCACCATGCCGGAAGGACATAATCATACTGGTATGGTGAAGCCACAAACAAGGAGTGGTGGACTAGTTCGCAACAGTGATCAAAGAGGCCGAGGTGGAAAATTTTAGTAGAGGGTGAGACCTTACAATCGGCTAGTTAAACAAACTTCAAGCTTTGGAAGGGGAAGTTCAAATCAAGGACAGACGGGGTTTTCTACGTGTTTCCGATGCGAAGGATCGCATCTAGTCAAAAAAAGCTCCAAACGTCAACGATTTTCGTTGTGGCAAGTGACTGTCGACAAGGAGGTGATAGGAGGAGTCAGTTCCTACATTAAGACGGGAGAAATTAGAATATTGGGACAAGACAACAAGTGGCAAGTCAACAAAGCAAGCCACAAACAAGGTAAGTGCCTAATAGCTGGGATACTCTTATATGTTTTGTTTGATTCGGGGGCTACACACTCTTTCATATCTTTACCATGTATGGATCACTTAGGTTTACCTGTTTCATCGTTATCGTATGATTTGACTGTTTCTAAACCTATGGGTCATTCCTTAACTACCTTGTTTGTTTGCTTGACATGTCCAGTCATCATAGAAAACTGATCTTTCCTTGTAGACCTTGTTTGTTTGCCTATGTACTGTCACTGGCTTTCGAACAACCATGTAGTTTTAGACTGCTTAAACAAAACTCTTCGATTTTCTGAGCAATCTGGATTACTACCTGCCAGTCACGGTATGCCGGGAGATGGACAATCAAGAGGATGCATGGTGCTGTTTTCCTTGGAGGCTAAGGAGAGTCCCAGAATGGATGCTTTTTCGGTGGTGCGCAAGTTCCCAGAAGTTTTTCTGGATAATGTGCCAAGGTTGCCACCCAGGAGACATATAGAGTTTTCGATCAATCTCGTGCCTGGAATCGGACCGATTTCGATAGCACCCTATCGAATGTCCCCAAAAAAGTTGGCAAAGCTGAAAAAACAGTTGAATGACATGTTGAAGAAACAATTTACAAGTCCATGTGTTTCACCGCGAGGAGGGCTGGTGCTGTTTGTTAAGAAGAAGGATAGGAGTTCAAGGTTATGTGTGGATTACCGCCAGCTCAACAAGGTAACTGTCAAGAATAAGTACCCATTGCCAAGGACTGATGATCTTATGGATCAATTGAGGAGAGCAACGGTGTTCTCTAAGATCGATATATGATCCGATTATCATCAGATAAGGGTAAAGGAAGATGGTATACCGAAGACGGCTTTCAGGAGTTGGTATAGGTACTACGAGTATTTAGTTATGCCTTTCAGTGACTAATGCCCCAGTTGTGTTCATGGACTATATGAACAGGATCCTCACACCGTACCTTGATAAGTTTGTTGATGTTTTCATCGATGACATCCTTATCTACTCCTCGAACAAGGAGGAACACCAAGAGCATCTGAGGGTAGTACTTCAAGTGCTTAAAGACAGGCAGCTCTATGATAAGCTGTCTAAGTACGGGTTCTGCTTAGAAAAGGTATAGTTCCTTGGATATGTGATCAATAAGGATGGCATAGCAGTAGATCCAGCGAAGGTAGAAATTGTGGTTAAGTGGGAGAGCTATAAGACGGTAATAGAGATCAGAAGCTTCCTTGGGGTAGCAGGATAATACAAGAGTTTATAAGGATTCTCGAAGATTGCGTTACCTCTGACGCATTTAAAGAGAAAAGAAAAAGCTTTTGAATGGACAGTAGAGTATGAGGCTAGTTTCCAAGAGCTGAAGAGGAGGTTAACAACATCTTCGGTGCTAGTCTTACCATATCCATCAACGTCGTTTGATGTGTACTGTGATGCATCTTACCAAGGCTTGGGTTGTGTACTCATGCAAAAAGGAAAGGTAGTAGCGTATTCCTCGAGGAAGTTAAGAGTGCATGAGCAAAACTACCCAACCCATGATCTGGAGTTGGCTGCGATAGTGTTTGCATTGAAGATATGGAGACACTATCTCTATGGTGCTAAATTCAGTGTGTTTAGCGACCATAAAAGTTTAAAGTATTTGTTCGACCAAAAGGAATTGAACATAAGGCGGAAGAGATTGATCGAATTCATAAAGGGTTATGAATTCGACCTGCAGTACCATCTAGGGAAGGCGAATGTGGTAGTGGATGCACTGAGTCAGAAATCTTTGCGTATGTCCGCCATGATGGTCAAAGAACTGGAGTTGATAGAACAGTTCCGAGATCTGAACCTGAATGTGGAGTTGTCTAGGGACAGGATGAGTTTAGGGATGGTCACTATCACTTGTGATTTCCTGAACTTAGTTTGGAAAAATCAAGGAGAAAATCAGTACCTGCGGGAAGTGAACCACGTGATACAAGAAGGTAAGACTTCAGACCTCAAGAGAGGTACTGACAGAATCCTGATTTGGAGAACGAATTTGTGTGTCAAAGGATAGATAAGTTAAGAAAATGATCTTAGAGGAAGTACACAAGAGCAAGCTAAGTTTTCATCCAAGGGCTACAAAGATGTACCAGGATCTAAAGGGGACGTTCTGGTGGCCAGGGATGAAGAAGGAGGTGGGAGAGGATGTCCAATCCTGTTTGGTGTGTCAAAAGGCAAAGATTGAACACCAGAAGCTAGCAGGGTTATTGCAATCTCTAGACGTCTCAGAATTGAAATGGGATAGTATTGTAATGGACGTCGTCTTAGGTTTACCAAAGACACAGAAGAGGTTCAATGCAATCTGGGTAGTCGTTGACACGTTACGGAATGGGCTCATTTCTTGCCTATCAACCAAAGTTATTCTCTGGAAAGGTTAACCCAGATATACATCTAGGAGGTTGTGAGGTTGCATGGAGTACCTTAAGTATAACTTCCGATCGAGATTCGAGATTTACTTCTAGGTTTTGGCAGAGTTTAAACAGTGCTTTGGGAACTAATCTAAGGATGAGTTCAGCTTATCATCTGCAGACGGATGGTCAGTCTGAAAGGATAATTCAATCTTTGGAGGATCTGTTAAGAGCATGTGTTTTCAAAAACTCATGGAGTTGGGACGATTTCCTTCCACTGATTAAGTTTACATACAACAATAGTTTCCACTCGAGTATTGGCATGGCGCCATATGAGGCACTGTACGGAAGAAAGTGCAGGAAACCTCTCAGTTGGTAAGAGACCGGGAGAATTAGTTGTTGGGACCAGAGGTGGTGCAACAGATGACTGAATAAGTACAAAATATACGAAAAAAGATGAAAGTCGCATGAGATCGGAAAAAAAGCTATAGTGACAAGAGGAGGAAATCCTTAGACTTCCAGGAAGGAAACCATGTGTTTATGAGAGTCACTCCAAGAATTGGACTTGACAGGGGAATCAAATCCAGAATCCTTACCCCTAGATTCATTGGACCATTTCAAATCCTTTGTCGAATTGGTCCAGTTGCCTACCAAATTGCTTTACCTCCAAATATATCCAATATCCATGATGTCTTTTGCAACACCCTTTCCCGAGTGTCACATTTCCGAACGTTTATAAGGCTGAAAATAACATTAATGCAGAAAATATGGTTTTCTTTTCTTTTTTTTTTTCTTTTCAAAGAGGTAATGGGATTTAGTAAAGGTAAGTAATAATAACTGAACTTAGGTTCACCATGCATTTCTAAAAGACATACTGTATTAAAAATACAGAAACGGAAAATAGAAAACAGAAATAATATTGTATACAAACATAGGTCTAATGTATAACTAACATAATAATATAATAAGAACTAGGAGTCACAGCTCCCAAAAAGGTAATGCAGATACCGACGCAGTTTGGCCAAAAAAGAACTAAACAGAAGAAAGAGTCCACCTCCGAACTCAAAGAAACTGATGAACTGAACCGTCGTCACATCCATCTGCTCAAGCAGAAACAATAATACTAGCAGAAAAATATACAAAATATGGGTGAGATTCTCGTTCATAAACACAACAAAGTAGCAGAAGTAAAAACGGGACGACTCACCAGGAAACAGCGTACCCAACATGCTTACTAGAATTCTCAATATAAATCATGTTAAACAATTAACAGTTAACAACATAATATAAGGCATTCTTAAAACAGAACAGTGATGTATAACAGCAAATGTAAACATCAACAGCCATGCAATGTACATGACTCAATGCCAATGCCACTGGGTACTACTATGACCCCTCCTTTGTGGAGCTAACAAAACATCGGAGAGAGTGAATGAGAGGACATGTTCCGGTTACCGCCAGCCATGAGCAAGATGCTACAACATTCATAACGTGCAAGCTTTACGGAAACACTCTGCACCCAACATGAAAAGTATGGCATCTAGTCGAGGGTATCAGTGTATTGGTCGGATTTGCCACGACACAGAAAAGCTATCAACTGGTCACATGTCAGCCCTTCCAACCTTGATACCTCCAAGACCCTTTCCAATCGTCACCGTAAGATTCGCACCCGCATCAAAGTGTAAGCTCAATCCTAGGCTCAGGGCCTTACGACTCATGCAAATGAAATGCCAATGCTTACACAAACCAGATGCGATAAAGCAATGTCTATCCACCGGATAAACCTTAAGGTTCGCTAAGGTTCACTTCCTTAGGAACTACACGTATTTTCGTATTTCAAAACTTTTATCCACTGGATAAATCTCGTGATCCCTCCGGGATCGAGTCATCACAAGACTGAAACAATTGAACGATTGATCGGGATCCGAATCACCGGTCCGTCATCGAACTACTGTTTCAAAAACCCAAAACGTTTCATGTTTGTGTTTATGTCTTATGAGTTATGTCTCAAGTCCTAAGCATTATGAATAAGGATTGAGAATCCTTGTAGATAAGTCTTTAATCCTTTCTAAGATGTTACTCCTTGATTTTCAATTAATGAAATAAGTGTTGCTTCACTTAAGTCTTATGAAGTCATTGACGAATTAAGTCATCAATGGTATAATACATGGCCTTGTTCCACCACATACCATACTTAATTATCTCTTGTCTTCAACTCTAAATTAACTTAACTTAGGTTTTCATGTGTAAAACTTTACGGTTTGAGTTGAAAAACTCTCATTATAAACAAAAACCTTTTCTCGTAGGGCGAATATAGGTTTCGCGACGCGAGGTTAAGAGGCTATTTTTACTTCTTAGACAGTCCTTATGCTTCACGAGACGAGGATGGTCTCACGTCGCGAGGTCGAGAAGCTATATCTTTACTGCTCGGGCTAGCCCTCTGTCTTGTGTGGGGAGACGAGTTTAGCCAGGCGAATGCCTTGTTTTCCCTCTGTCTCGCCTGGCGACAAGGTTAGCCAGGCGAGTGCCTTGTTTTCACTTTTCCTTAACTTCTTCATTAACTCTCTTTTTGAAACACTCAGTTTAATTAACTCTCTTTTTGAAACACTTAGTTTAATTAAATGGCCTATGGCCAATGTAAAAGACATTTTTCACTTTGGTGACACACTTTAAATGTTGAAACTTCATTTGCTCTTTGGATTAAAATTACTTTTTGTTTTTCTTTGAAACATAGGTTACTAAAACACTTTTCTTACTTCAAAACTTTGATAGATCAAGAACAACACATGTTCTTATGCTTCTTCTTACTAAGGCCACAAGCCTACTCCAATGAAAAGTGGAGACTTTGCTTCCCCAACTAAGCAAATTATAGCTCCAAATGCTCACACAATTATGACAAACAACAATTGTAACACCCCCCTCGCGGGTGCTACATACACAGACTCTAATGCGGAATAAATCAAGAAAATAAAACGCTGGTTGCTTTCGAAAAATACTTTAATTAAGTAGCTATGTTCGAAAACGCGGTTCTAAAAATTTTCTGCATGCATAGGCAAACAACTCAAGACGGAGGAATAAATTTCACATCACACATTGATATTCACTGTTCATAAAAACATAAGCATAACGTAAAACCTGGTCTAATGTATAACATATTACAGACTTAGAAATAATTCAACATGTGTGCAGTAATATAATATAAGACTATTCAAAACAAAAGACTCCTAAGCTGGTCGGCTAAAAGTAGCCATTGGGGTACAACCTTACATCGGCTCCTTTAGAAGTTTCCATCGTCCGAGTCCTCACGTCTCCGCGGGGACCTATGATCAACATCTGTACATGTGTTCCAAAAACACAACAAGGTGTCCAACATGTACAGGCAAAGGTGAGATACTCATATAAAGTTATCACGATAGCCGTACAAGCGACAAACAGCAGTATAAACATCCACAGATAAATACAGTTATATGAACAGTTATTTATATAATACAGTACAACATCCCAAACACTATCATCAGTTATAATAATGCATGAGACTTCAATATCATCTTTCTAATTCATGTACTCCGGAGATTCTAACTTCCCAACATCGAGCGATAGGCCGTAGTAACACCCGTAACACAATTGTTCTCATGAGTCGGCCTCTCTATTTAGGTCCGAACTCCAATTGTTCCAGGGTACCACGTCATAACCGTATCCTGAATACGCCAGTCTCTGATCGAGTTTATTCGTGTTTGGCAGCCGATTTACCACGGCACGGGGTTGCTACGCCACCGGCCACTTGTGGGATCTCGAACACAGAATGGCCCTATAGACCTAGTGGTCTTGACTGATTTTATTTTCAACTACTAGAGTTGTAGCTCGGTTTCAAATGGCACGTCTGCCGGTTCATGCATGTACACCGAAAGTTTTCTGTTTTCTTTGCGTTCATTCTTTCAAATGTTGAGATATAAAGTCCACGACTCGTTTCAAAAAGGCATTAAGCCCACTCAAATCAAAAACACAGGACACGAAGTCCAAGTGCTCAATCCACAAAACACTAGCCCCGACGTCTCGGCCACTAGGTTCGGGTTCGTCTCAAATATTCATCATTTTTCTTTTGGTTTCATTTTCTCAAAACACTTTGGAAAACAAAACATACTTTGGTTTTCTTGAAACAAAACATCCTTTTTGATCAAGAGAACATTTTCTCGTGAAAAACACCTTTCTTGAAAACAAAAACCGCTTTATAAGGTTTCACGTCTTTTTAAAACGCTTTTCCGAAATAAAACACGATTTGCACGACTTTTCACAAAACCACTTTTTACTTTTCAAAAGAAAATACTTTTCAACAAGAAAGACAACTTTTCTTGAAAAAGCAACACGTTTTCCCAAAAATCACTTTTTAATTTCAAACACGGTTTTCAAAACATAGATTTAGGATTTCGAGTCTTTTAACAATTATCGAGACATAGCCAGTCCTATGCTCATCCAGGATATATGTATATATATATATATATATATATATAGACATCAACAATCCATATTCATCATCATAATATCAACTAAGGCATCCATGCCACAAATTATCAACAAGAGTGCAATTATGTTTCATTAAGTAAAACAAATCCATACATCATTCAAACTCATCTCCAATTCAACAAACAAGTCATTATAATACATATACCAAACATGCACTATGAAGCTACTCAAACTTAAATGACTACCTCCCTTTACCTCACAAAGGAAGTTCAATGCAAACTCGATCGGTTCTCGGCTCCGGCTCCGGTTCCGTTCGCGTCGCCTAAAACAATCAAACACAATACAATTCAAACAACAGATCAACATCAATCTATAACATAAGAACACAAGTTTTTCCTTCCCCTAAAAGGTATAGGGTTCGGCCATGAAAGGTAAAAAGGGTTAGGGATATCATTTGGTTCCAAACTTTTGGATGGTTGGTTCATGAACTTAGTTAACACCATTTCAAGTCCTGTGACTCAAAAATGTGAAACAAAAATCATGGATTTTCCCCATGAAGCTCTCGGCCATATAGGGCAATCTAGGCTAGGAATTGATTTGGTTTTCCATCACTTGGATTCAAGGACACTAGGAAACCTAAGGATGGAATCAAGAGTTAGAAATCAAAAATTTGATGAAAAATACTATTCATCATCACTCTTAGGTTTCAGCCACTTTGGGGTTTTAGAGCTAGGATGAGACTTGGATCATGAGCTCTTGGGTTTAGATAAAGGGTGATGAGGTGAGTTCAAAGAACTTGGTTTCACCTCCAAAGGATTTTCCTACAATTTCCTATGGATTTTCAAAGTTTTGGATCTAAGAATGAGTTTCATGAAAATGGAGTTTTGATCTTGATATTGAAAGAGATTCAAGAAGATGTGAGACCATAGAAGTGATCTTAACTTAAAATGGATGAAGATTGGTCAAGAAATCAAGTGATTTCAATAAGCTTTCAAGATTTTCTCAAGGATTCAATGGAGGTTTTCATGGAGGAAGAAGATGAAGTGTTCTTGGCTCTTCAAGAGGGGCTGGCTGTGTGATAAAGGGGCTGTGCAAGGACTGGTCAGCCTTCTAAAAGGTTCATTAAGGGTAAAAAGGTCATTTGGTTCAAAGGGTAAAATGGTAAAAGGTGAAAAGGCTTAAGTTAGGGGTATTTTGGTAATTTCGTGTCCCGAAATTCCCAATCGTCATGACGACTCTGGCATGCTCTCCCAAGTGAGTTGACATGATGTGATATCAATATTATCCATTGTCGGGTCCTGGTAAATCCATACGCGGCTCCGTTCTCCACCCGATTGAAGATTTCGCTCGAACGGAGGTCAGGAAATAATATTTTTGAATTTTTTTTTGAAATTTAACCAAAAGGTAGAGAATCGAATTCTAAGACTTACTGCCTCATTCACGGGTCCATCTGAGGTCCCCTGAGCAGTAAAATCATACTATCAGTGTAAAAACGCAGACCGGGCTCCGTTTGAGTTTTCGACTCAAAACTTAATCGTAGCTTCCTATGATATCGCTGAGCATGATTATGGTCTCAGAATATTTTATATCCCTTTCTAAGACCTCGAATAAAATATAAATTCATAAATACTGATTAAAAGAAAAGCTCGAAAATCGGGGTGTTACATTATCACCCCTCTAAAAAAAACATTTCGTCCTTGAAATTACGTACCTTGAAAAAGATTGGGATACTGTAACTTCATCTTGTCCTCGAGCTCCCATGTTGCATCTCCAGTTGCTTCATTCCAAACCACTTTGACTAAGGGAACTTGTTTTCCCCTGAGTTGCTTGATCCTCTTATCAACGATTCGCACAGACGATGTCTCATAAGACAAGTTTTCTCGTAAATGTACTATATCAGGTTCGATTACATGAGACGGTCAGGAATATACTTCCGAAGTTGTGAGACATGAAAAACATTATGAATGTTGGACAGAAAAGGTGGTAAGGCAATCTGGTAAGCTACTGGACCAATACGCCGAAGAATTTGGTAAGGTCCAATGAATTTGGGAGTGAGTTTTTTGGACTTAATCGCTCTACCTACCCCAGTCGTAGATGTGACTCTCAGGAACACGTGTTCACCTTCTTGAAACTCGAGCGGTCGTCTTCTCTTATCTGAGTAGGTCTTTTGTCTGCTCTGTGCCGTTTTCATCTTTTCCCGGATCTGTTTAATCTTTTCCGTTGTTTGCTGCACAAGTTCTGGGCCTACGATCATATTCTCTCCATCCTGATACCAACACAACGGTGTCTGGCACTTTCGTCCATACAAGGCTTCATAGGGTGCCATCCCTATACTAGAATGATAGCTGTTGTTGTAGGTGAATTCTATAAGAGGCAACAGATCATCCTAACTTCCACCATGGTCTAGAACACAAGCTCTTAGCAGATCTTCCAACGACTGTATCGTTCTCTCTGTCTGTCCATCAGTCTGAGGGTGATAGGCTGAACTTAGCCTTAACTTTGTCTCTGAAGCTTGATGCAGACTCTGCCAAAAACGTGACGTGAACTTTGGGTCTCTATCAGAGACTATGCTTGAAGGCACTCCATGTAGTCTGATTACTTCTTTGATATACAGCTCAGTTAACTTCTCCACTGAGTAGTTGATCTTAACAGGTAAGAAGTGTGCTGACTTCGTTAACCTATCAACGATCACCCAAATCGAATCAAAACTCTTGGAAGTTCTCGGTAATCCTACCACAATATCCATTGAGATGCTCTCCCATTTCCATTCGGGTACATCCAAGGATTGAAGCATCCCTCCAGGTCGTTGATGTTCTACCTTCGCTTTCTGACAGGTCAAACATGACGCTACATACTCAGCCACTTGCTTCTTCATTCCTGGCCACCAAAACTTTTGTTTCAGATCTTGGTACATTTTGGTTGATCCAGGGTGAATACTCAGCTTGCTCTTGTGTCCTTCTTCTAGGATCATCTTCCTCATCTCCGGGTTGCTTGGCATACAAACTCGTCTATTGCATCTCAAGATACCATCAGTTCCCATACTGAACTCTGCAGCTTTTTCTTCTCCCAGTAAGTCCTTTTTCTCTTGGAGATATACATCAGTTGCTTGCTGTTCACGAATCGTCTCCATCAGTCCACTAGATACCTTGATCATTCCCAAGCTAATTCTCTCGTGGTTCACTTCCATAGCTAGATTGAGATCACGAAACTGTTCTATCAATTCTAGCTCTTTAACCATCATTGCAGAGATGTGTAGGGTCTTCCGACTCAGAGCATCTGCAACGACATTTGCTTTCCCAGGGTGGTACAGCAAAGTGAAGTCATAGTCTTTAAGAAACTCCATCCAACGTCTCTGCCTCATGTTAAGTTCCTTCTGATCGAACAGGTACTTCAAACTTTTGTGGTCACTGAAGACATCGAACTTAGATCCATATAAGTAGTGTCTCCAGATCTTTAGTGCAAAAACTACCGCAGCTAACTCAAGGTCGTGCGTCGGGTAATTCCTCTCATGAGTCTTCAACTAGCGTGAAGCATACGCTACAACCTTCCGATATTGCATAAGCACACATCCTAAACCTTGATGCGAAGCATCATAATACACTTCGTACGGTTCGTTTGGCTTAGGTAGTACTAACACTGGTGAGGTTGTCAAACGTTCCTTCATCGTCTGAAAACTTTCCTCACACTTGTCAGTCCACATAAACGGTTGGTCCTTCCTCGTAAGTTGAGTCAACGGCACAACAATCTTCGAAAATCCTTCGATGAACCTTCTATAATAACCAGCTAGTCCAACGAAACTGCGTATTTCGATCACAGTCTTGGGTCTCTCCCACAGAAGTACTGCTTCTACTTTCATAGGATCGACGGCATTTCCTTCCTTCGAAATCACATGTCCTAAGAATTTGACTTCATCCAGCCAAAATTCACACTTGGGTAGCTTTGCGTACAACTTCTCCTTGTGAAGGATTTGTAAAACTTGTCGTAGATGCTCCTCATGCTCCTCGGGACTTTTCGAGTAGATGAGAATATCATCGATAAACACGACAACAAACTGATCCAAAAACGGACAGAAAATCCTGTTCATATAGTCCATGAAGATAGCAGGCGCGTTCGTCACTCCGAAAGGCATCACGAGGTACTCATAGTGACCATAACGAGTCCTGAAAGCAGTCTTGGGTACATCCTCGTTCTTCACTCTGATCTAGTGATAACCGGATCTCAGATCTATCTTTGAAAAGACAGCGGCTCCTTGAAGTTGATCCATCAAGTCATCTATGCGGGGTAGAGGATACTTGTTCTTGATCGTTATCTTGTTGAGTTGACGATAATCCACACAGAGCCTTGAACTCCCGTCCTTCTTCTTCACCAACAACACTGGTGCTCCCCACAGGGAAACACTTGGCCTCACAAACCGCTTGGACATTAGATCCTCTAGTTGAGTCTTCAACTCGGCTAACTCCGTAGGTGACATCCTATAAGGAGCTATAGAGATCGGACCGGATCCTGGAACTAAGTCGATCGCAAACTCGATGTCCCTCACAGGTGGCAAACCTGGTACGTCCTCTGGAAAAACTTCCGGAAAATCTTTGACAACCGGCACATCGCTCAAAACAATGTCCCTCTCAATTTCTAAACAGGATAGAAGCATGTATCCCTGATCTCCTTCTTTCAAAGAATCTCTTACTTGGTTGGCAGTTATAAATGCAGAAATCTCAGGGTCAGGAAAAACTAAGGTTCTATGTGCACAGTCTAAAAGGATATGGTTGGAAGATAACCAATCCATGCCTAGGATCACATCCAATTGAGTCAAAGGCAAACATATTAAGTCAACAAGAAAGTTCCTATCATGAACAGTAATAGGACAGTTCAAACATACTGTATTAACAGTAACAGGTTTAGCAGTCGGAGTTGTGACAATCAAATCAAAAGACAGCAAAGAAACAGGCAACTCTAATTGTCTCACACAATTCAAAGAAATAAACGAATGTATCGCACCCGAATCAAATAGTACAGTTAGGAGATTACCAGCTATGATGCAACTACCTTGTATGAGATCATCAGATTTGGAAGCATCAGCACCACTCATGGTATAAACCCTTCCCCTCGCTGTGGGTCTAGCAGTCCGCATGTTGTTGACAGTCGGCTCGGGCTTTGGTGTAGGGCATTCCCTCGCAAAATGTCCTATCTCTCCGCATTGGAAACATAGAACTCCTTTCAACTTGCAGCTATCAGCTGGGTGTCCGGGTTGCCCACACTTGAAACATCTCTGGGCTCGGCCTTGGTTCTGGTCGTTTCTGCTCCCACCACCGTAAGCAGAAGCAACAGGACGATAAGATTGTTGTTTTTGACTATTCCCTTGAGGTCGGGAATATGGCTTCTTCTGGGACTGCTTCCCTTTCTGGTGCTGGTACTGGTTTGGGTTCCTTGACCTAGACGGTCCTCCTGCAATACCCTTGTTCTCCCTTCCACTTCTCATCTTTTCCACTTTTCTGCACTTCTCCACCAGAGCTTGGAAGGTACGGATCTCTAGTGGCAACACCGACTCCTTGATCTCGAAGCGCAGACCGCCTTCGAACCTCTCACATTTTCAGTCCTCGTCAGGCTGAGCTTGGAAAAAGCGAAAATATTTGGCGAGTGATTCAAAATTCGCCGCATATTCTCCGACAGACATATCCCTCTGTTGCAGCTTCAGAAATTTCTGCTCTTTCTCGGTTCTAGCACTTTGGGGAAAGTACTTGTCCAGAAACTTGGTGCGAAATACTCCCCAAGTGATCTCTTGGTTGTTGGCTTCCAACAGTTGTCTGGTTCCTCCCCACCAATACTCTGCATCACCCAGAAACAGGAATGTGGCATAGTCCACCTTCACTTCCTCGGGGCAGTGCAGAATAGCAAAAATCTTCTCTATTTCTTGTAGCCATAGGTCAGCCTTTTCTGGGTCACAGTCCCCGTGAAACTGTGGAGGATCATGACGCCGAAAATCGACCAACCCTCTGGCACCAACAGCAAGATCAGTTCTCTGTTGGTTCTGTTGATTCTGTTGAGCCATCGTTGCTGTCTGTTGAGCAACAGCAGCCGCCATATCAGCCATGGCCTGGATAGCCCGATTCATGTTGTTGTCATCAGCATTGTTGTCAGCAGTGTAGCGACCTCCACCACGACCACCTCTAAGATTCATGTCTCCCTACAAGGCAAACCAAACATACCTTAATAAGGAAACATAAATCAAAACTAGTGTGTCAACACACATTGCTTCAACAGAGAAGCAATTCAAACAAGGTTCACAGAGATCACACAACATAAACATAACAGACTCACTTCCCAAGAATTCCCGAAAGACTCGACCAGCTCTGATACCACTAATGTAACACCCCCCACGCGGGTGCTACATACACAGACTCTAATGCGGAATAAATCAAGAAAATAAAATGCTGGTTGCTTTCGGAAAATACTTTAATTAAGTAGCTATGTTCGAAAACGCGGTTCTAAAAATTTTCTGCATGCATAGGCAAACAACTCAAGACAGAGGAATAAATTTCACATCACACATTGATATTTACTGTTCATAAAAACATAAGCATAACGTAAAACCTGGTCTAATGTATAACATATTACAGACTTAGAAATAATTCAACATGTGTGCAGTAATATAATATAAGACTATTCAAAACAAAAGACTCCTAAGCCGGTCGGCTAAAAGTAGCCATTGGGGTACAACCCAACGTCGGCTCCTTTAGAAGTTTCCATCGTCTGAGTCCTCACGTCTCCGCGGGGACTTATGATCAACATCTGTACATGTGTTCCAAAAACACAACAAGGTGTCCAACATGTACAGGCAAAGGTGAGATACTCATATAAAGTTATCACGATAGCCGCACAAGCGACAAACAGCAGTATAAACATCCACAGATAAATACAGTTATATGAACAATTATTTATATAATACAGTACAACATCCCAAACACTATCATCAGTTATAATAATGCATGAGACTTCAATATCATCTTTCTAATTCATGTACTCCGGAGATTCTAACTTCCCAACATCGAGCGATAGGCCGTAGTAACACTCGTAACACAATTGCTCTCATGAGTCGGCCTCTCTATTTAGGTCCGAACTCCAATTGTTCCAGGGTACTACGTCATAACCGTATCCTGAATATGCCAGTTTCTGATCGAGTTCATTCATGTTTGGCAGCCGATTTACCCCGGCACGGGGTTGCTACGCCACCGGCCACTTGTGGGATCTCGAACACAGAATGGCCCTATAGACCTAGTGGTCTTGACTGATTTTATTCTCAACTACTAGAGTTGTAGCTCGGTTTCAAATGGCACGTCTGCTGGTTCATGCATGTACACCAAAAGTTTTCTGTTTTCTTTGCGTTCATTCTTTCAAATGTCGAGATATAAAGTCCACGACTCGTTTCAAAAAGGCATTAAGCCCACTCAAATCAAAAACACAGGACACGAAGTCCAAGTGCTCAATCCACAAAACACTAGCCCCGACGTCTCGGCCACTAGGTTCGGGTTCGTCTCAAATGTTCATCATTTTTCTTTTGGTTTCATTTTCTCAAAACACTTTGGAAAACAAAACATACTTTGGTTTTCTTGAAACAAAACATCCTTTTTGATCAAGAGAACATTTTTCCGTGAAAAACACCTTTCTTGAAAACAAAAACCGCTTTCTAAGGTTTCACGTCTTTTTAAAACGCTTTTCCGAAATAAAACACGATTTGAACGACTTTTCACAAAACCACTTTTTACTTTTCAAAAGAAAATACTTTTCAACAAGAAAGACAACTTTTCTTGAAAAAGCAACACGTTTTCCCAAAAACCACTTTTTAATTTCAAACACGGTTTTCAAAACATAGATTTAGGATTTCGAGTCTTTTAACAATTATCGAGACATAGCCAGTCCTATGCTCATCCAGGATATATATATATATATATATATATATATATATATATATATATATATATATATATATATATATATATATATATATATAGACATCAACAATCCATATTCATCATCATAATATCAACTAAGGCATCCATGCCACAAATTATCAACAAGAGTGCAATTATGTTTCATTAAGTAAAACAAATCCATACATCATTCAAACTCATCTCCAACTCAACAATCAAGTCATTATAATACATATACCAAACATGCACTATGAAGCTACTCAAACTTAAATGACTACCTCCCTTTACCTCACAAAGGAAGTTCAATGCAAACTCGATCGGTTCTCGGCTCCGGCTCCGGTTCCGTTCGCGTCGCCTAAAACAATCAAACACAATAGAATTCAAACAATAGATCAACATCAATCTATAACATAAGAACACAAGTTTTTCCTTCCCCTAAAAGGTATAGGGTTCGGCCATGAAAGGTAAAAAGGGTTAGGGATCTCATTTGGTTCCAAACTTTTGGATGGTTGGTTCATGAACTTAGTTAACACCATTTCAAGTCCTATGACTCAAAAATGTGAAACAAAACTCATGGATTTTCCCCATGAAGCTCTCGGCCATATAGGGCAATCTAGGCTAGGAATTGATTTGGTTTTCCATCACTTGGATTCAAGGAGACTAGGAAAGCTAAGGATGGAATCAAGAGTTAGAAATCAAAAATTTGATGAAAAACACTATTCATCATCACTCTTAGGTTTCATCCTCTTTGGGTTTTTAGAGCTAGGATGAGACTTGGATCATGAGCTCTTGGGTTTAGATAGAGGGTGATGAGGTGAGTTCAAAGAACTTGGTTTCACCTCTGAAGGATTTTCCTACAATTTCCTATGGATTTTCAAAGTTTTGGATCTAAGAATGAGTTTCATGAAAATGGAGTTTTGATCATGATATTGAAAGAGATTCAAGAAGATATGAGACCATAGAAGTGATCTTACCTTAAAATGGATGAAGATTGGTCAAGAAATCAAGTGATTTCAACAAGCTTTCAAGATTTTCTCAAGGATTCAATGGAGGTTTTCATGGAGGAAGAAGATGAAGTGTTCTTGGCTCTTCAAGAGGGGCTGGCTGCGTGATAAAGGGGCTGTGCAAGGACTGGTCAGCCATCTAAAAGGTTCATTAAGGGTAAAAAGGTCATTTGGTTCAAAGGGTAAAATGGTAAAAGGTGAAAAGGCTTAAGTTAGGAGTATTTTGGTAATTTCGCGTCCCGAAATTCCCGATCGTCATGACGACTTTGGTATGCTCTCCCAAGTGAGTTGACATGATGTGATATCAAGATTATCTGTTGTCGGGTCCTGGTAAGTCCATACGCGGCTCCGTTCTCCACCCGATTGAAGATTTCGCTCGAACGGAGGTCAGGAAATAATTTTTTTGAAATTTTTTTGAAATTTAACCAAAACGTAGAGAATCGAATTCTAAGACTTACTGCCTCGTTCACGGGTCCATCTGAGGTCCCCTGAGCAGTAAAATCATACTGTCAGTGTAAAAACGCAGACCGGGCTCCGTTTGAGTTTTCGACTCAAAACTTAATCGTAGCTTCCTATGATATTGCTGAGCATGATTATGGTCTCAGAATATTTTATATCCCTTTCTAAGACCTCGAATAAAATATAAATTCATAAATACTGATTAAAAGAAAAGTTAAAAAATCGGGGAGTTACAACAATCACATATCATTGCATCATAATCAAGCATAAAAGTCCATACTTGATCTTGTGATCAAAGTAGGTTTTTCAACATACATGAAAATGATTTTCATCCAATCACATCATCATAACATATGCTAGAGCACACTAAAGCATAAACTCATTATTACAACTTTGTTCCCCAAGGGAACTTAACAAATAAAAGTGAACCCAAACCAAAGGGTTTCACCCACACATAAACTTAAACAACCATCTTCACCACCACCAACTTTGGTGTGATGAGGTTCACCCCCCATACCTGCTGATGAAAATCCTTCGGATCAAAGTCGGATGATCGGTTTGTGAATCTCTTGATTACTCATCACCAACTACAAATAACATCATCAAACAAACATTAAACACCAAACAATACAAAAAATTTCCTATCCTCACCCACTTAGGGTTCGGACCCTATATAGGAAAATAAGCTAGAGTTGTTCAAAATTCTAATCTCTTGGATTTAAAGACAATAGGAAAGCTAAGGATGGAATCAAGAGTTAGAAATCAAAAATTTGATCAAAAACACTATTCATCATCCTTGTTAGGGTTCAGCCAATTTGGAGATTAAGAGCTAGGATGAGAATTGGATCATGAGCTCTTGGGTTTAGGTAGATAATGATGAAGTGAGTTCAAAGAAATTGGTTTGCCATTAACAAGATTTTTCTACAATTTCCTATGAATTTTCAAAGTTTTGGATCATAAAATGGATTTTCGTGAAGCAAGATTTTGATCTTGAGATTGAGAGAGATTCAAGAAGCTAGGAGATCATAGAAGTGATCTTACCTAAGAATGGATGAAGATTGATCAAAGATTCAAGGTTTTCTCACAAGGTTTCAAGGATTTCTCAAGAAGAAAATGGTGTTTTGGTTGGAGGAAGAAGATGAGTGTTCTTGGTGTCCTTGGCCAGATTTTGTGCGTGAATGAGGGCTGAGGAGGGGCTGTACAGCCTTCTAAACAAGTCACTTAAGGGCAAAATGGTCATTTGCTTCAAGGGTAAAATGGTAAAAGTGAAAGAAGGCTAAGTTAGGGGTATTTTGGTCATTTCGCATGCCAATATTTCCGAACGTCATGACGACTCTGGCATGCTCTCCCAAGTGATTTGGCATGATACGGTATCAAAATTATCCATTGGCGGGTCCCGGTAAATCCATATGCGGCTCCGTTCGTCACCCGATTGAGGATTTCGCTCGAACGAAGGTCAAGAAATGATTTTTTTTTTATTATTTTTGAAATTTAACCAAAACGTAGAGAATTAAGCCTTGAGACTTACTGTCTCGTTCACGAGTCAAGATTAAGTCTTGATAGTAGAAAAGGACTACTATCCGTGAAAAACGTAGACCGGGCTCCGTTTGAGCTTTCGCCCGAAAATTAACCATGGTTTCCTATGGTTTTGTAGGACTTTCCTATGTTCTCAGAATATTTTATTTCACCCTCTAGACCCTCCAATAAAATACAAACGTTTAAATACTGAAGAATTATAAAGCTCAAAAATTGGGGCGTTACATCTTTCATGTATCCCAACTCAAAAAATACCATCCTGATCCATCACACGTGATAGAGCCCAAATCAATAAAGATAAGAGAGAAATTAGAATATTAGGCATTGCTTGTACAGATTGAGGATCGAAGGACGAAGGAACTCCTCGGAAAGCAAATTCCCTTAGTCAAGAATATATGGGATGCCACAACAGGAGATGCTACCTAGGAAAGAGGGGAAGACATGCGATAGCAGTACCCAAGTTTGTTTTGAGGTACGCAAATTTCGAGGACGAAATTCCTTTTAAGGGGGTAGTAATGTACCACCTCGTTTTCTTGTCTAGTGTGTAGGGCATAAGTTAAGCATGTTTAAAGGCCTAATTATGTTCCTTATGTGTTGAGGAACCCTTGGTCCAAATTTGAGACAATTAGGCCTTGGAACGAGCTTAGAAAGTGCAAAAACGTGGAAGAACGGGTCAAATCAGCATCCGACGTTTGAATGTTCTTGGAGCCCACACTCAAATGTTGATCGTTGACGCTCGAGCGTGCGGTAGGTGGACGTCAAAGCTTGGAAAGATGTACGTGTCGAGGTACACGTGTTAGTTTGCATGTGTGCGTGGCAGAAGACGTGGCGACCAGCACGCCAAGCTCAAGCATGGAGGAGTCCCACGCTCAAGCGTGGGGACGCTTGAGTATCTAGCTTCAGTACGTCAGAGCATGCTCAACTGGGCAGCTTAAGTGAGGGTCTTCACTTCATTTCTCCCATGCAAGAAACGCTTGAGAATTTTGCAGTTTAGAGAAAGTTTAGCGAGAAGGCAGAGGTTCTAGTGAGAGAAAGTTCAAACCGAGGAAGATCGAGGCATCGGATCGTGATTTCAACTCCACCACAGCGATCAAGGCTTCGATATTTTCGAGTTCAGCCGATCAGTTTCTTGCTTTCTCGAAGGTAAGCTCGAATCCCTAACACATTGATACGTCAACTTTCAAGTTCTTTGTGTTCTTCATGTTCATCAAACTTTCCTCGAAAATTTTCTTGGTTTTGAGTTGCCCTAGGGTTAACAATGTTGTTTGCATGTTGCTCCCGTGATTAGGAAAAGTTCAAGGATGTGGTGGTGCTTGTCCTTGGAGAAGGAATCGCAGATGCAAGAGGTGGTGGAGCTGAGGCCGTGAGTGGTGGCACTACAACAAAAAAGGCTTTTAATAGCGTTTATTTTTTGCATTTGATAGCGCTTAAAAGCGCTATTAAATCGAGCGCTATTAAAGGTTGAACAAACAATAGCACTTAAAAACCGCTATCTAAATCAGGAATAGATAGTGCTTCCTTGAGAAAGCGCTATCTAAAACCCTGGAATAGATAGCGCTTTCTATAGGAAGCACTATCTATTCCTGATTTAGATTGCGCTTCCTTGAGGAAGCGTTGTCTATTCCTTGTTTTTTTTTTTTTTTTAAATTATTTACTTTAATTTTCTCCTGCTCCCTGCACTCAGCAAAACCCAGACAGTACAAGCAATATTTGGGACAATAATTGGCACAGTATTTAAATTGATTTCATTCATTACAAATGTTACAACAGTACATAACAATATTAATGTTACAATCAAGACTACTAATTACCAAAAACTATTCTAGTAAATATATAATAATTCAAACATCTAGCTATCTAGCCTATATACCAAAAAGTCATGATGCACCCCAAAACTGCAAACTATCAACCTGCAAAATTGGAGATAAATCAAGCTATTAAATGAACTTGAAGTATAATTCAATCTAATCATCACTACTCACAACTTAAATATAACACTAAAAGGACAAACTTAATTAGCTTGATTCATAATAATATAGTTACACCATTCATCCATAATTTCAAATACTTGATCATCGGTGTATGTGTCATATTTACAATCGGGAAAGTACTGCATATGCATGTGATATAAAAAGTAAATTAAGTTAGAATCAAAGTACATTCAAATGGTACAATGTAAGTGTAATTAAACCGAAATTATGTACCGACGATGAGATTTGAATTTGGTTATGAGCGATGATATCCTTAATGAACCTTAGAACGTAGTATCCATAGTATATGCTGTTGTATTGGTGGGTGCACTATAAAACAAAAATAATAAGTTAATTGGTTTTAAATTTAAATAATTGCATAATTACAATGTGAACTAATTAATACCTCTACAAAGATCTATTTAGTCTTTGATGATTTTGAAGATCGGGACTTAGCTCCCCTTTTGCATCCACGATGAATTGTCAAAGCACTGAAATGCAAAAACAAACAAATTTGTTAAGGTACACATACAATTTGAATCATCACATATATGAGATAAATTTCAAATCATTTTTCTTATGCGTTAAAGATAGTCATAAGCATTTTCCGCTGTGTAAAGGGTACATGCAATAGATCCATGTAGTAGATTGTGTCTTCATTCGAATTGATCGTTAACAATACCCAATGTCCCTACAAAACAAGAATGAGTTAGCAAATCGTAAGCAGATACTTAATCAAAATAAAATATAGTATCATTAACTAAATAACTCACACTATGTTCACAGGTGGCAGAAACAGGGAACCGCCATCTGGACTTGCCAGCTCAAGGCGATCAGCTATGTACTGTTTTTGCCCAAATATAAGTGGATATAAAGTTGTTCTATCTGGGCATAAGAATACAAACCTCCCGGTGTTATTCTCGGGGATCAACATTACTCGGTTTAAGTACCTTGAATTAAAACATGCATAATAAGCGTTAATATTTAACTTTTGAAGAATAAAAGAAGTTATATATTTTAAATTAAAGTTTGATTTATTAGTTGAGATATACGCTAATACCGGTCTACGACATTTCATCACGAGTGATAACATCGTTGATTTCGTCTTTCCCCACTGATAGCGTATGTTGATAACCCAGAATTTCTTCATCCATCTCCAATTCTATTATAGCGCTTAAGCCTTTTTTTACTAGGATCCTCATGTAGGATATACAATCATATGAGCTTGCTGCTACAGGAGGCCGGGAGGACTGCTACTTCTTAGGTGATGTGATGGACCCCTTTGTATGCTCCTTGTTAATTATAGGAGGTCGGGACTCCACAATCTTCTTGCCCTTGTCCATGGATTTGGAATTTTCGGAGATAACCTACATATTGCAATACAGTAGTTAGTGACCACCCAGTTTAATAAATATATACACCATATCATAATGGATAGTAATTATTAACATACCTGCACATTGGCCATGCGACAAATGTACCTATTGCATGATCCACTAAAATGGCATCAGCATGCTCAATTGGTACAGGCAATGGTGCATGCTCCTCCAGTGCAACTTCAATCTTCACTTTCACATGGCCAAGAGGTAATGGTAGGTTATTCAATGTGACACCCTCCTCATTAAAGACGACCTTAGCGACAATGCGATGAGTTGGGTGCCGTAGATACAAGTTGCATAGATTTATGCCCTAAACCAATGATAAACGAAATATTAATTAGGCAAAACTAGTGCTTTGGTCCCTTAAGTTAATTTAATTTTTCAAGTAGGTCCTTTAATTTTTTTTTGAGTCAAACAGGTCCTTTAAGTTTTTTTTTTTGTGACAAACAGGTCCCTTAAGATTTTTTGTGACATCATAATTCACTAATTTAATAGCAAGACCATAAATTGTCATGACAACTTTAGAGACCTGTTTGTCACAAAAAAAACTTATGGGACTTGTTTGACACAAAAAAAAACTTAAAGGACCAATTTAAAAAATTAAATTAACTTAAAGGACCAAAGCACTAGTTTTGCCTATTAATTAGTATGAATTAAACTTTCAATGCAATATATAATATTAAATACATATTATTGATAAGTATTACCTCAGGAAGGGGTATATGTGGTGGCAGAACAATGCAACCATCTCTAACACTATGCAGGGTAGGGTTTGGAGGATCATCAGCTGGCTCATAATCAACACGTCCCTGCTTATCCAACTTGTTAGCCTTTAACTCCTCTACTTCACGAGTTAGCTCGGCTGGCCTCCTTTGCGTCTCCAATTGAGTCAACATATCTTGATGTTTTGCGCGTTGTTGTGCCCCATAAACAATCCTCTGGGAGACGGCAAACCCCACACCCCTTAGGCGACCGGGGTATTCTTCGAGATTCAATACTCGTGCAAGAATGTCTTAACGACCAACACAGCTGTTATCTCCCCCTGTGATACAGACTCTGATAAGGATATCTGTGGCACAAATATTAACGAACAAATTAAGATGTTAAACATAATTATAATAAGCAATGTACAAATGAACTAAGTTAATTAAAGAGGGCATATACTTACAATTCTGTCAGCCATTTCCTTAGTGGTGGGGTACAAAATCTGGCCATCATGGCCCATACGAGCTATCATCCATAAAGTACCCCGCTTAACTGCCTCAATGGTAGGATCCCCTCCTGCACTCTTCAGCTGTACATTTGAACACAAAAATTAAATAAAATTCATCAATGTTAAGGAAGAAATCATAAGTGGGTTAATCAACAAGTTATAAGGATATATTGTACTTAAAATTTGTTCCTCGAGGCCATCATAACCCGTAGGCCCTGCCAAGTAAGGGTATTGAGGGTTTGACGCTCTAATCCGATTTGCTTTACTTGTTTTCTACATAGACACGGAAGTATATGTCAATGCATGATTTAATATATATAAATTAAGTTAACAAATAGGTTATATTGTACATACCTTAAATGCCTCATTTTCTGTGCGTGTCGTTACAAAAGATCTCCAGTCGTCCACCTTTATCATGTCTGCGTACTTTGCTGGAGGCTCATGTCTGACATTCCCACCCTCATCTTTTACATACTTGTTCGTCAACTTTGTTCGGAATGTCTGGTGACATCTTCCGGCAATCTGGAGTACCATTTTCCTCCAAAACTCATCAATGTCAAAAATAGTCTGCAGAAATGATAAAGGTGTAAGTTTAAAAATATACATGTTAATTAAGAAACTAATGTTAATTAATTATTACTTATTTACCGGTATATCACGCCAGATGTGTGATTTGGCCTTGTTCAATGTTTTATCCTTCCATGTCTTGCATGTAATTGGGACCGTTTGCCAGACTACGGCCCCAATCCAAGTTTGATTCAATAGGTCAAGTATAGGCTTGATATCATTTCCTGAAATATTAAGGGACAACATGCATAAGACATTGAACAAATAATCAATGTTATAAGGATATGACCAGATGAATAGCAGAAATATGAAAGAAATAAAAAGATGCAATTTAGTGTGATGGGCACAATATTAAAAAAAGTTACTGCAGAAAGACACCACATCACTTCTAACCCTTCCCTTCAAATTTAATCAAACTTAACTCCATAAAAACATGCACTATTTCTTGACTTTAATGATTTTAAAAATCACAGCTACGATAATTATAAGCTTGACTTATTAGCTAATCACCTTACTCTCACGTATTGACTTTATCATTACAACAATATTAGTAAAATTTAAATTTATTAGCCAAACCACAAAGTAGAACCATTGGATTACCACAATGGATTTCACCAGAAAAGAAAGGTATTGCCATAGCCATTGGAAGTTTACCACAATGGCAAAACCTCCCTCTCTTACAACAATGGCAGAACCAAATAACAAGGTGACAAAGTGAAGGAATGGAATAAGAGAGAAGAGAGGGCAGGAAGAGTACGTTGAAGGAGGAGAGAGTTCGCAGAGCAGAGAGTGACAAACACTAGTTCGCGGATGAGTGCCTAAGAAAAAGAGGGTTTTGAGCAAAAATGCAAATAAAAAATGCAAAACAGAGACTGAGAGCTTGAAGCCCTAATTGTACCTCTTTCTGGCAGCGAGTTGGAGCGATGGAGCGAGAGTTGTAGCGATGGAGCAACACTTGTAGCAATGGAGCGAAAGACTGAGAGAGTGAAGAAGTGAAAGCAAAGGAGCGAAAAGTTAACATTAAAATTAAACATAGAATAAAAAGGGAATAGATAGCGCTTCCTCAAGGAAGGAAGCGCTATCTAAAGTGCACCTATAATAGCGCTTTCTCAAGGAAGCGCTATTAAAGGTTTGAGGAAGCGCTATCTATTCCAGGGCTGAGGAATAGATAGCGCTTCCTTGAGAAAGCGTTATCTAAAGTCAAACTTTTAATAGCGCTTTCTCAAGGAAGCGCTATCTAATGTCCTTTGCCTTTTTTTTAATAGCGTTTCCGTTAAAAACTCTATTAAAGGTGCACCATTTAATCCCTTTTCTGGCGTAGTGTGGTGGTGGTGCTGGACTTGTGGTGGTCGAGAGATCATGATCGTGATCGTGATCACGCAATCTTCTCAGGTGGGGAGAAAGAATCGCTATCGTCGGGAAGGCAAGAGTAGTGTAGAATGTTTGCATGTGTAGGGGAACCTTAAACCCTAATAGAGGTTGAGCCCATGACAAAGTACCTAAACCCTAGGTATAGCTATCTTAGGGCTATCCCGCTAAGTGAATACCCTAGGTTAGGTGATTGCTGTTAAGGATGGATTTCTATGCATACGATGTTGTTTGATTGACTAGTTGACTATCAGTTTATATGCTTACCTGTTTTCTTGACATGCTGGTTTTTTGAGTGACATTATCATATGTTGAATTGCTGGATGTTAATGACTGTGAGGTGAGGCTGTTGAGTTGGTTGGGTTGATACCGTTGAGGTTCTGATGATGCAAGTTATGATCTTGAGGACGCGAGGCCTCGTGGCTGTGGCCGTATGGATGCAAGGCATCGTGTTGGTGGAAGAGATATTAGGTGTTAGGTTTTCGGTATTAGCTCGTTGATGATGGATGCATAGCATATCATGTTATTATTGCCAGGTGGCGAAGTCGTATGATTGTAGTATGGGCTACAATAATAATACAAGGTTAGTGTACCTGAGTGCGGGTAGGGAAAGCAGAATGGGCGGTTTGAGATGGCCCTTGGGGATGTAACTGGAATCAGGATCGATCCACGGTGATGGATGGAGTTGCTCCAATTGTGTTGTGATGCCCGATCAAGTCTAGTTATCCCGACTAATCCCTGAGCTGTTCCAAGTCATAGGTGGACATTTCGAGGCGACCAAGATAGCCCTCTCTGTCTGGGACAGTTGGGTGGTGACACACTCTTATTGGTCAAAGTGAGCGAAAGGGTTACTTGGACGAACTAACTTGTCCAACTGGGGAGGTCCAATTGGGGACGTGAATATATCGTCCAAATGGGGATAGAGAGAATCGGCCAACATGCATAAAGGGATTATTATCCCTCGTAGAGGTTTGATCTGAGGGTCTTATCTCCCTACTCTCTTTTCTATGTGATTCTGTTGTTCATCAAACAGAAGACGACAAGCAGATTGCAGCGGATGAACCTGAGGAGGCATCCGTTATTGGAGATGGCACCACGGATCCCGTTACTAGGGTATCTGGAGCTTATATTTTTGATGTAATCCCTAGTGGCCAGTCTATTTATTAGATTATTTTGTATCATGACATTGATTTATATTATTTATAATTTGAGGCATTTATATTTATTATGCTATTTCTTTTGTACATAATAAAGTCCTTGGAATAGTAAGTTCAGTTCAATAGAACAGCAAGTGTGACTTAATTGTGAGACCCTATTGAACATTAGAATACTATTCTTAAAATAGCCTTAATCAAGTATTATTGTTATTTAGGACAACAATAATACATTGAGACTATTATGTGAGTAGACTGATAACCACATCTCACGAATTATGGATATGAGATATCAAGTCTTCACATAGGTATAAATTTTAGAGTAATATTTATATTGGACTGACCCACTATGAGAACGCTACATAATAGTTATGTAAGTGTCATAAGCGCTTTTCATGACAACCATAGTGAATTAGTCCTTTGACTTGAAGTCGCTATGGTTCCTACATGTGGAGTTTTAGGCTTTAATGCTATCAAACGTTATCTGTAACAGGACAATCATAAAGGTAGTAATTAGGCCTGCAATGAATCATGTTGAGGGATGTGAGTGATGTAGATAGGATTCGTCCCTACTACATAACAGGAGCAATGTCATGGGCCTCTCGATAGAGTGAAATGTGAAAATGCATGGCCATGCTGAAATGGGCCAATATGAGATATTTGACCCGTTTGGGATTACCCATCTACTCGAATATCGAGGAACATATAATTGAACTTAGCAAGGATGGCATATTTATGCCTTGTGTTCAATTACATATGGATGAAGGGACATTTACTGCAAGGTAAATTGGTTGCAGTAAGGTTAAAATCGAATCACCGATTTTCTCATAACTTGGGTAGCAGTGGTGCATTGCTAGATGTCACTCAATGTTTATAATATTTGATATTATACTTAATATGTGATATTATTATAATATTTAATATTATTGCCAATTTAGTGGGAACCTATAGGGTCAAACAGATAGAGCAAATAGTTGGAGAGGAATTAATTAATTTAATTATGGAGAAGAATTAATTAAATAAATATAATTTAATTAATTAATCCCAGTTTGGGCTTGTACTATACAAGCCCATAAGGGTTATGCATGTAGAGTGAAGGAACGCTACTCTTTAAATAGCTAATATGCCTCCCTCACCGCTAATACTAGACATACTTTACATCGTGCCAAACCCTGTAGCCGTCAGCTAGTACAAGACGCATTCCCCCAATGGACGTTTGCTTGCATGGACTAAGTAGAGGTGTTGCCGCTGTCGCGATACTAGTGATTCGGAACGCGCTTCATGTAACATCCCAAAAATCCTATATATGTTTTTTTTACTGTTTGTGTGAATAACTTGACTGAAAACACAATATGATTAATCTTAATCATAAAAATAGTTAATAACTGGAAATTCGTATTTGAATTTCAATTATAAGCTTACTAATCATAAGATGTTGTATTGAGCCTGTTATGTTGTTTTGAGTTGAGACTGGTAAAAATATTATTATTTTAATCGGGACGGCTTTACCTCGGGAAGCATGCTAGGGGCGAGAAGTAATCTAGCCCGGGGCCGAGAAGTTACT
The DNA here is from genome assembly GCA_039655645.1 of Ammopiptanthus mongolicus. Classification (NCBI taxonomy): domain Eukaryota; kingdom Viridiplantae; phylum Streptophyta; class Magnoliopsida; order Fabales; family Fabaceae; genus Ammopiptanthus; species Ammopiptanthus mongolicus. The sequence continues at coordinate 39,459,417 of CM077349.1, forward strand.
CCGGCCTAGGGGAAAAGTTTATGACTGTTTTTCACGTTTCATGAGGCGATATCAGCTTTTTGTCAAAATCATGACAACCTTTGAACTTTGTCAACTTACGTTTTATAGAAAAAGCTAAACTACCTAGTTTTGGTTCACCAACTTTTGTTATGGAAGCAACACATGTGTAATTGCATCCATCTTGGCCATCCAGTTCCTTACACATAGTTCCATCACCAATTAACCAAAATTTTGGTCATTAGCACCCTAGGCCATTTAGCCATATCACTCAAGAAACACTCATCCATTTTCATTTTACTTCTTCTAAAGATCAAAGCTCTCATTTCTTAAGTTTTTGAAAAATTCTCTTTTCTCTCTCTTCACTACATATTCGGCCATACTCCTTAAATCCCTGACCAAATTTCCTTTTTTCAATTCTAAGACCATACACCTTCTAGTCTTAATCTAGGAAACAACTTTGGTGAAGGAAGTTTCTTGTTTTGGTGAAGTGTATCCTTGAATATCAAGAACATTATCCAAACCTTGAAGTTGTTCTTGTGTTGGTGAGCTTCTAAAACCTTTTCCTCTTCATTTCCTTACTTTATACTTTGAGTAATCACCTTCTAGTTCTTCATTTCCATAAAAACAAGCTCAAGATCTTGTATTTTCCTTCCCCTATAGGTTTGGCCTTTTATATTCTAAGGGCTTGAAGTTTTCTTTTGCAACACCCTTTCCCGAGTGTCACATTCCCGAACGTTTATAAGGTCGAAAATATTTATTAATGCGGAAAATACAGTTTTTTTTTTCCTCACAAGATGCAAAGGGATTTAGTAAAGGTAAATAATACTAATAACGAACTTAGGTTCGCCATGCATTTCCAAAACATAAGGCATAATAAATACAGGGACAGAAAACAGAAACAGAAAAACCAACATTACTAGATACAGACATAGGTCTAATGTATAACTGACATAAAAAGATATAATAAGTACTAGGAGTCGTAGCTCCCAAAAGGTACTACAAAACTGACGTAGTCTGGCCGACAACAAAACTAAACCACAAAAAGAAGGTCCGCCTCAGGGCTCAAGGAAACTACTGGGCTGAACCATCGTCACATCCATCTGTTCAAATAGCAACAGCAAGTACCAACAGAAAACGTACAGATATGGGTGAGATTCCCATTCATCAACACAACAAAACAGTAGTAGTAAAAACGGGATGACTCACCGGGTAACAGCGTACCCAACATGCTTACAAGAATTCTCAATGTCAAACATATTAAGCAGTTGACAGCATAATATCATGTTAAGCAGTTAACAGCATAAAATAAGGTAATCTTAAACAGTACAACGATGTATAACAGTAAAGGTAAACACCGATAGCCATGCAATGCAACGCAATGTATATGACTCAATGTCAACGTCACTGGGTACTACTCTGACCCCTACTCCATGGAGCTAACAAAACGTCGGAGAGAGTGAATGGCAGGACATGTTCCGGTTTCTGCCAGCCATGAGCAAGATGCTACAACATTCGTAACGTGCACGTATCTGGCTTTACGGAAAACACTCTCGACCAAACGTGAAAAGTACGGCATCTAGTAGAGGATATCAGTGTATTGCACGGATTCGCCACGACACAGAAGAGCTACCAACTGGTCACATGTCAGCCCTTCCAACCCTGATACCTCCAAAAAGACCATTGAAAATCATCACCGTAAGATTCGCACCCGCATCAAGGTGTAAGCTCAACTCCTAGGCTCAAGGCCTTACGACTATGCAAATGAAATGCCAATGCTTACACAAAGCAGATGCGATCAAGCAATGTCTATCCCCCTGATAAACCTCGAATTCTACTAAGGTTCTCTTCCTTAGGAACTATAGCGTCTTTTGAAAACAAAACCTTTATCCACCGGATAAATCTCGTGATCCCTCCGGGATCGAGTCATCACAAGAATGAAACAATTGAACGACTGATTGGGGTCCAAATCACCGGTCCGTCATCGAACTACTGTTTCAAAACCCAAAACGTTTCATGTTTGTGTTTATGTCTTATGAAGTCATTGATGTACTAAGACATCAATGGTATAGTATATGGTCTTGTTTCACCACATATTACACTTAGTTATCCCTTGTCTTCAACTCTAAGTCAATTACTTAACTTAGGTTTTTAAAGCGTAAAACTTTACAGTTTGAGTTGAAAAACACTCTTTATAAACAAACCATTTCTCGCGAGGCGAAGGTCTATGTTGCGACGCGAGGCTGAGAAGTTATCTTTACTTCTTAGACAGTCTTTCTGCTCCGCGAGGCGAGGATTGTATCGCGACGTGAGGTAGAGAAGCTGCATCTTCACTACATAGGCGGTTCGCGAGGCGAGAACTTCTTCGCTACGCGAGGCCGAGAAGCTGCATCTTTGCTGCTTAGGCGGTTCGCGAGGCGAGAACGACTTCGCGACGCGAGGCCGAGGAGCTGCATCTTTGCTGCTCGGGCTAGTCCACTGTCTCGTGAGGCGAGGCAATGTTACCCTGGCGAATGCCTTATCTTCCCTCTGTCTCGCGAGGCGAGACGGGGTTCGCTTGGCTAGTGCCCTGTTTTTCATCTTCCCTAACTCCTTCATTAATTCTTCTTTTGAAACACTTAGTTTGATTAAAAGACCTATGGCTAAAGAGAAGACATTTTCCCACATTGGTGACATACTTTAAAGGTTAAAACTTCATTTTATCTTTGGATCAAAATCACTTTTGTTTCTCCTTGAAAACATAGGTTAGGAAATCATGTTTTTGTTGCATCAAAACTTTGCCAAAACAAGAACAACACATGTTCTTATATGTTCCTCTTACTAAGGCCACAAGCCTACTCCAATGAAAAAAAAAATGGAGACTTTGCTTCACCAACAAAGTAAATGTAGCTCAAAAGCTCACATAATAATGATAAACCACAATACACATTACTACATCATAATCAAACATATAAGTCCATCACACAGCATGGTCTCATAATCAAACAATAAAAGTCCATACTTGATCTAGTGATCAAAGTAGGTTTTTCAACATACATGGAAATGATTTTCATTCAATCATATCTTCCTCAACATATGCTAAAGCACACTACAACATACTAAAGCATAAACTCATTATGACAATCTTGTTCCCCAAGAGAACTTAACAAAACTTAACACATAAAAGTGAACCCAAACTAAAGGATTTCACCCACACATAAACTTAAACAACCATTCTCACTACTACCATCTTGGTGTGATGAGGTTCTTCTCCCCATACCTGTTGATGAGCAGATTCCCGGATCAAAGTCGGTTGATCGGTTTGTGAACCTCCTGACAATCGTCAACAACTACAACAACACAACAATCCAACATTAAACAACAATCACAGCCAATCTCAACTATTCTAACAAAGAGGATTTCAGCCACCCTAGGTTAAAAAGGTTAAGAATTGGTTTTGGTTTTCCATTTCATAGACTCAAAGGCATTAGGAAAGCTAAGGATTAAATCAAGTGTTAAAAATCAAAAATTGATGAAAACACTATTCATCATCTTCAAGTAGGGTTCGGCCAAAAGTGCTTTTTGAGCTATGATGAGAGTTGAATCATAAGCTTTTGGGTTTAGGTAGAGATTGATCATGTGAGTTCAAAGAACTTGGTCTTACCTCATAAGGATTTTTCTACAATTGCCTATGGATTTTCAAAGTTTTGGATCTAAGAAATTCTTTTCATGAAAATGAAGATTGATCTTGAAATAAAGAAAGATTCAAGAAGCTAAGAGATCATAGAAGTGATCTTACCTTGAAATGAAGGAATATTGCTCAAGGAATCAAGTGATTCCAACAAAAACTCAAGGAGCTTCAAGACCAACAATGGGGTTTTCTCTCAAGAACAACTATGGAACTCTAAAGGGTGAGGGGCGTGCGAAAATGATGGAGTGAGGGGCTGAGTTCAGCCTCTTAAAAGCTCACTTAAGGATAAAAAGGTCATTTGCCAAAAGGGTATAATGGTAAAAGTTTAAAAGACTAAGGTTAGGGGCATTTTGGTCATTTTGAGTCCAGATATTTCCGAACGTCATGACGACTCTGGCATACTCTCCCAAGTGTCCTGGGATGATGCGATATCAACATTATTTGTTGGTGAGTCCCGATAAATCCATATGTGGCTCCGTTCGTCACCCGATTGAGGATTCCGCCCGAACGAAGGTCAGGAAGTGATTTTTCTAAAAATTTTACGAAATTTAACCAAAACGTAGAGAATCGAATTCTAAGAATTACTGTCTCATTCACGGATCCATCTGAGGTCTTATGAGCAATAAAATCATACTGTCAGTGTAAAAACGCAGACCGGACTCCGTTTGAGTATTCGACTCAAAACTTAATCGTAGCTTCCTACGATATCGTGGAGCATGACTATGGTCTCGGAATATTTTATTTCTATTCCTAAGACCTCGAATAAAATAAAGACATTAAAATACTGAAGAAATAGAAAACGTGAAAATCGGGGCGTTACATCTTTCACTAAAACCACTTCACTTAAGGTATGTGGGAGTGAACCTAATCACACCCAAATTAGTTGAATATGAAAATGGTTGTTTTGTGGTTGGTTTGGATGAAACCCTAGCTTGGGTTCACTACTTTGTTGGTGAAGTTCTCTATGAGAACATGTTTGTAATAAGGTTACTATGCTTATGATGTGTTCATGATGATGTATGCTTGTTGGGAAAATTGTTTTTATATATGTTGAAAAACATACTTTGATCTCTACATCAAGTAAGGATTTTTATGCTTGTTTATGGTTGAATGGTATATGATTATTGTTCATCATATTATTGTGAGTGTTTTGAGCAATTAATTAACATGTTGGTGAAGCAAAATCTTCACACCCTTGTTAGTATAAAGTTTGGCCATCAAGAAAAGAAAAGGATGAACATCAACTTGTTCTTGAACTTCAATGTTTTTGGAAGCTAATAAGTGTTTTAGTAACTTGTGTTTCAAAAACAAACAAGAAGTAAATTTGATCCAAAGATCAATTAGGGTTCGGCCAATTGGTGTTTTTAACTAGGGTAAAATTGTGTTTTTACTTTAGTCATAGTTTAATTAATTAAATAAGTGATTTGAAAATAAAAGGGGTAAAAGTAATTTCATGAAAGTAAAATTAAGGTGAAATACCTTAGGTTTAATATGATGTCATATTCATTTCAAAACCAAATCAATTTAATATTCGAACTTCAAAATTTTAATGAGTACTTTATCATAAAGTTTGGATTTAATTGAATCATAGTTTGAAAACTAAATGAAATACAATTTCTTTTACGCTAACTTAGATCACAGTTTTACACTAAGTTAGAGAGGAAAAACCTTTTCAAACTAATTGAATAGCTTTACTTCAAGTAAGTAGTCAAGTTTCTATAAATCAAATGAGTTTTCAATTAGAAAGGTTTTGGTTTACGAAGTCTTTAAATCAAGAGTTTTAAACTCAATCGTAAAGTTTTGCGCACGAAAAACCTAAGTTAAGTGATTAACTTAGAGGAAAAGAAAAGAGATAATTAAGTATAGGATATGGTGGAACAAGACCATACACTTTACCATTGATGACTTAATTCATCAATGACTTCATAAGACTTAAGTGAATCAAGACTCATTTCATTATTTGAAACTCAAGGAACCGCTAACTTAGAAAGGATCAAGGACTTATCTAAGAGGATTCTCAATCCTTCTTCATAACACTTAGGACTTGAGATATCAATTCATAAGGCACCAACGCAAACATAAAACGTTTTGGGTTGAAATAGTAGTTCGATGATAGACCGGTGATTCGGACCCATGGAAGTCATTCTACTGTTTTAGTCTTGTGATGACTCGATCCTGGAGGGATCACAAGATTTATCCGGTGGGTAAAAGTTTTGAAACATTAATAACTCATATAGTTCCTAAGGAAGAGGACCTTAGAGAATCTTGAAGTTTATCTGGTGGATAGACATTGCTTTATCACATTTGCTTTGTGTAAGCATTGGCATCATATGAGTATGTAACGCCTTGAGCCTAGGATTCGAGCTTACACCTTGATGCTGGCGTGAATCTTACAGTGACGTTTTAAATAGTCTTGGAGGTATCAAGGTTGGAAAGGCTGACATGTGACCAATTGGTACCTCTCCTATATCGTGGCGACTCCGATCAATACACTGATATCCTCAACTAGATGTCGTACTTTTCATGTTTGGTGTATAGTGTCTCCGCAAAAGCCAGATACGTGCACGTTACGAATGTTGTAGCATCAGCCCATGGCTGGCCTACAAGGAACATGTCCTCTCATCCACTCTCTCTGACGTATGTTAGCTCCATGGAGTAGGGGTTAGAGTTTTACTCTTATGGCATATGACATTGAGTCATGTACATCATATTACATTGCATGACTCTTGATGGAAACATTTACATGTTATACATTTTTATCCTATCTTGATGATGTCTTATGTTGTTGATTGAATAACATGAGATATTGAAATGTATAATATGCATGATTGTTATGTTGTTATCTTTCCTGTCATACCGTTTTTACTTCTGCTTTTTTGCTATGTTGATGAATGGGAATCTCACCCACATACGTATCTCTTCTTTGCTTGTGTTTCTGCTTCTGCTTGACAAGATCTGTGTGACGTCCCCAAGTCCCACTCGAGGAAGCCCCATTATTTAGAACCCAATATACTTATTAATTATAACTTAACGGTTACCCGCTTGTTAAAAACAACAATAACATATAATCAATTCAAAAGCGCACAATATCAGAGTAAGCACAACACGTTATAAGAAACACATGCAGTACTGATATTTATACATGATGGCCCCATCGGTAGGGCTAAGTAATACTACAGACGAAAGTACATAAAAAGAAATTGAAAGCATAAACAAAGTACATCTCAGGACCTCCAAAAAGAAGCTCTCAAGCTCACCAGCACACTCCCCAGCCCACTCTCAAATACATCAAAAACCTCTCCAGATAATCCTAGGGATGCACTGGCTAGCTCTCACCCTCAATGGTGAGGATGCCCTGAACTACCCTATCCTTCTCCATGAGTGCGCCTATAAACTTGCATAGGCTCATACTCGGACGAGGAACTCGACACTACAATCCTGCGCCTCTGGGCTGCCCGCAAGTACCACTCCGAGTGCCTACGCTGTTCCCGGTGCACAAAGCCTCTCCTGCTAGATACAACGGAAGACTGGGGTGCCGCCCACAAGTAGTCTCGCTCTCTCTGCCTCGAAGGGTGCCACATCCGAGAGAAGGGAAGAAACTGATACACTCGATAAGGTCCGATGATGTCTGCATATGACGGAGTGCCGCCCCGAAAGATCAAGCTTACAGGTCCGGTATACACGGCCAAAAAGGTCGAGGGGTCCACCTGCCATCCCCTCTCGTCGTGGTAGACTATCTCAAGGTCTCCCAGCACCGCCATCCGCGGTGCCCTTGTGATGAATGGGTGAAGCCTCAGGTCCATTTTGATCCTCTACTAACTCGTCGTCTATCGGCAGAACTGAAAGTACACATACAAAGAAATATAGGGAGATAAGATATGCAGCACATCTATAACAAGGATGATGCAATGCAGAACATATAGCAAACACAATCATCTCTCAATATCACGACGCCAAGGTCGCTCCCTAGCTAGATGTACGCATACTCTTGCTATGCATGCTGGCCGGTTCTAAACACCCCACTAAGGGCAACATCTCGTCCGCTTGATGGATCACAAGTTGGTTTGTTCTGGTAATCTGTTCTGGTCACCGTGACCCATAAGAGTGCATCACCACTCAACTGTCCCAGACAAAGAGGGTTAACTGAGCCTCGTCGGAAGATCCACCGGCAACAAGAAAGACTCAGGGTCCAGTCGGGATAGTAGGATGTGTCCAGGACCGCCACGACACGATAGGAGCTACCTCATCGGTCTCTTGTGGGTACACCTGTGTCCAGTATATCCCTGAGGTCACATAAACACTCCCTTCCATTTTCCGCACCCGCACTCGGTGCACCAACCTCGTATGCCTCACAGCATACAGCTCGCCACTTGGCATCAAATGCATATGCTATGCATGTCATCCATCTCTCTTGAGCTGATATCGCAACATATGCAAACTTGCTCTTAGCAACATGAGCTCCAAGCTCCACAGGTACACATACGAGCTCCAAGCTCCAAGATACATACACGAGCTCCAAGCTCCATGAGTACACATATAAGCTCCAAGCTCCCATCATAACCTTATGAGCTCCAAGCTCCACTATACCTCAGCTCTTAACCATTATCAGCTCAAACATCCAACACGGGGTCAAAGCCCTAATCATGCTAAACCTCTGAATCTCATAAATACATGTATTTCCAGATATAGTGCAATATTTCATCAATTATCAACATGCTCAATAAAGCAATAAACAACATAACATACTAATATACCATCGTCAATAATATTTCATGCATCTTTTGCAGTTAACAGTTATCATAGACAACAGGTACACATATATCATCAAATATCACATATATTCATGCCTTACAAATCTGCTAACTTAGGGTATCAAATACAACGGTGATAGCCCAAAGTAGACTAAACCTACGTTTTAGGTACTTTATCAAGGCTCAACCTCACATACGGTTTAGGGTTCCCCTATACACATAAAACACACAATACAACTATATGGACTACTCTTGCCTCCCCGACGTGTGTAACTCTTTCTCCCCACCTGGTAACGAATACGGTGATAACTACGAACACCACGAGCACTCCTTTGCTCCTCTCCGTGCCTCACAACCGCAGCCTTCTTGCTCCCCAAGGGTTCCTTATGCAGCTCCCAACTTGCCCTCATCACGGAAATAACATGTAGACCATAGCATTAACCCTAATACGGAGTTAAAACCGTGAAAAGAAGCTTAAACCAAAAGATAACATTGTATAGGTACAATGTAGGTAGATACAGAACCTCGGCTTACCCTTGACGAATCACAAAAGTAAACCGGTAGAATTGGAGTAAAAGTTGCGCTGATCACGAAAACATGATCGAAATTGCAATCGGATCGACAAACGCAGTCCGAACTTAGGATCAAAGCTTCAACCTCACCTCTGGACCTTCACTCTCGTGCTCTCTGTATCAGCTAAGAATTGTAAAACTCGTGCAAGTTGAAAATGAACAACTATTTATAGAGGTAAAACTCTGCTGAGAATGCTTTAGCGTTCTGGAACTCAACGCTTTAGCGTTGTCCTTATCACCCCTTGAGCCTTGACATTTCCTCATCGCTAAGGCACCGCCCATCACGTGCCAGCTGCGACGTGTAACCGACACGTGTCACTTTACGTCCCATCACTGCCAGTTGCTGGTCAGAGGGTCCACGCTTGAGCGTCCAAAGCCCTCCACGCTAGAGCGTCCTCATGCTTGAGCGTTCTACGGTTCCACACTTGAGCGTTATGCCCCTGTTCCTTTGTTCTTTATCCTTCTCCTATCCTATGTATTTCTAATCTCAGCATATCCTCTAAACATACTTTCAAGCCATAACAATAACTATAAGAAATATATATAATTACCCAATTACAGCTTTTGAAAATTGGGATGTTACAATCTACCTTCAGTCCGGAGGGGGACTCCCATGTGTTGTTTTGTTTGTCCAGTTGTTAGTTGTATCTTTTGAGGAGCTGCATCTCGCAGTATCTACTTATGTATTTGAATTTAGTTAGGCGATCTGTGTCTGTATTCTGCACTCTTTACTGTTTCTGCACTTTACTTATGTTATGACCATTGGAAATGCATGGTGAACCTAAGTTTATTTATTATTACTCATTTTACAAATTTCATTTATCATTATGAAAAGAAAAGAAAAAATTCGTATTTTCCGCATCAATATTATTTTCGGCCTTTTAATTGTTCAAGAATGTGACAGTTGGGAAAGGGTGTTACATTATTTCGTATCAGATCTGGCCGAGTCTTTCGAGTTTGTGGTTTTGGTCTGTCTTGTTTGTGCTATGTGTTCTCTATGTGCTTCTCTGTTATTATCTCGGCAAGGAAGATAATGTTGTTTGTTTTGGTTGTGATGCAGTCTCTTGAGCTTGACAATTCTGGTTTTGTAGGTGGCAATGGCTGTTCAAAACCTGAATGCTGCTGTGAATGCCATACGAGATATGGCTGCTGCGATGGTTCAACGAGATGAGAGGTTTGCTGGAGGAAGAGGACTGGACACATTCCTCCGTAGGTGTAACATCTCAAAAATCCTACGTCTGTCTTTTTTACTGTTTGTGTGAATAACTTGATTGAGAACACAATTTGATTAATCATAATCATAATAATAGTTAATAATTGGATATTCATATTTGAATTTCAATTATGAGCTTAATAATCATACAATGTTGTTTTGAGCCTATTATGCCGTTTTGTGTCGGAACCGGTAAAAATATTATTATTTTAATCGGGACCGCTTTACCGTAGGATGCGTGCTAGGGCTAGGGAAGTAATCTAGCCCGGAGTCGGGGAAAGTTTATGACTGTTTTTCACGCTTCACGAGATGTTGTCACCTTTATGTCAATCATCCATCACCTTTTTGTCAAATCACCTATGCTTTCCTTTTAACCAATGGATTTATTCATGCCTTAATCCATTGCACAAAGAAGCTTGTACTTTACTTTAAATGGATAAAGCAACATTTCCATTTAAGGAAAATCCTACTACTTTCACTCACCATTAGACAACATCCTACACTTTAAATCCTCAACATCCAATGTCCTACACTTAATTTCCTAGCATTTTGAATTATTTTGGGTGCCTTATTACATGGAGAATTCGGTCATCTAGTGTCACGGCCAAGCAAGGTGAGGCTACTCATCCATTTTATTTCTTCATTACAACTACATTTTCCATAATCCACTTCATCATCTAAACAACTTTTATCTTTGGAATTTCTTCATTTGAAGTTGTTTTCACTAAGGTATTCAAGATTTTTCAAGAACATCTTCAAGCTTCTTGAACTTCTTTTGGACCTTTCTTTCAAGAGTAAGTTTCTAACTTTATTTCCTCTACATTTATAATCTTGAAGAAACCTTTGTTCTACCTTATTCATGAAGTTGAAAAATCAAGTTTTTGAACTTGTTCTTGTCCATATAGGTCACAGTTTTCTTGCTCTTTGGTGACCAAGTTTTTCTTCTCATGCTCTTCAAGGAGGCTTCATAAAAGGTAATGGCGAAGTGAATCACATCACACCACATTGGTGGTTGTGAAAATGGTTAATGGGTTTGGTTTGAGAAAACCCTAAACCAAGGGTTTTCTCTACTTTGTCTATTTGGTTCTCTATGAGAACAATGTTGTCATATTTATTTGTGGTTTGATTTGTGTTCATTGATGTCTTTTAATAGTTGAAAATAACTTTTGTGTGGGAAATGTGACGTCCCCAAGTTTTACACGAGGAAATCCCATTAACCTTAATGCTCCTCTGTAGTATTAGCTATGACTTAACGATTATGTGTAACACCCCGCTTTTCATTGTTTTTTAAAATCGATAATTTATATAAATGAGTTTATATTTTATCCAAGGTTTAGAAAATGATTTTGAATAAACCAAGATCATGTTTATACTCTACATTATCGTAGAGAGTTACGGTTAAATTTTGGGTTGAAAATTCAAACGGAACCTGCTCTGCGTTTTCACTGACAGTAAGATTTTACTGATCAGAAAACCTAATTTTGACTCGTCAACGAAACGGTTAGGTTTTAAATTAAATTCTCAACAATATTGATTATTTTGGAAATTTTCAAAATAAATAAGTTATTATTCTTTATTCGGGCATAAAACATAAATCGGGTGAACAACGGAGCTGAATACGGGATTACCGAAACCCGCTAATGGATAAACATCAAGTCCCTTTCAAGGACAACTCACCTAGGTGAGTCATGTATGTGACTCACCAAGGTAATGATGAGTAGTTGGTAATAGGACAATTATGTCCTTAAGCCTTTGGTAAAATTCCAATTTTGTCCCTAAGGGAAAAGACAGTTTCGCCCTTAGGAATTGATGGAATTACATTGTGACCACATGACTCATCACCCATCATCATTACTTCAACAAAATATCAAAGATATTTTGTGACTTTAAGGGTGGTGGGACAATTATGTCCCTAGTCTTTTGTTAAAATGCCAATTTTGTCCCTTTTCTTTTCCTTCTCACAACTACATCCAATCTCTCATTTTCTCTCAAAGTGAAACATAGGCCAAATTGTGAAGGAAGAACTTGATTCCTTGCAAATCTTCATCATCCAAGAGGTGAACTTTACTATCCTTGATCCATAATCTCTATGCTCTTCATTTATTTTCTTGATTCAAGGCCATAATCATTATGTTTCAATTCTAGGTTTTATGTTCAAAAAATGTCTAGAAAAGTGTAGAAAAATCCTATGATCATGAAACCAATTTCTATGAACTCATCATGATGCATATATTGATCATCTAGAAGCATGAACCCAAAATAATTTCCTCCCTTTTTCCCTAAGGGTGGCCGAGCCCTGCCTATTTGGCTGAATGGGTTTTGGTTCAAATTTTTGACAAATGAGTATTGGTTATGTCTTTATCATACTTAAGGATCATTGATCCAAGAGTTAGTAAAATTTTAACATCCTTAACCTAATTAGTTAGTGAAGGGGCCGAACCATTGCCCACATGCGCTAGATGAGTTTTGTTGGATTTTATTAATTTATGGTTGTGATTTGTTGTGAAGGATCAGACGATGTTTGATTGATTCTAAGCGTGTACTGCAAAACCCTTTCCCGAGTGTCACATTCCCGAACGTTTATAAGGCCGAAAATATTTCTTAATGTGAAAAATACGGTTTTCTTTTTTTTTCTTTTCACAAGATGCAATGGGATTTAGCAAAGGTAAATAATACTAATAACGAACTTAGGTTCGCCATACATTTCTGGAACAATATGCATAATAAATACAGGGACATAAACAGAAAAAGGAATAATACTATATACAGACATAAGTCTAATGTATAATGTATAACTGATACAATAAGTACTAGGAGTCGTAGCTCCCAAAAGGTACTACAAAAACTAACATAGTCTGGCCGACAACAAAACTAAACCACAAAAAGAGTCCTCCTCCGGCTCAAAGGAACTACTGAACTGAACCATTGTCACGTCCATCTGTTCAAACAGCAACAGCAAGTACCAACAGAAAACATACAGATATGGGTGAGATTCCCGTTCATCAACACAGCAACACAGCAATAGTAAAAACGGGACGACTCACAGAGTAATAGCGTACCCAACATGCTTACAAGAATTCTCAATGTCAAACATATTAAGCAGTTGACAGCATAATATCATGTTAAGCAGTTAACAGCATAAAATAAGGTATTCTTAAACAGTACAGCGATGTATAACAGAAAATGTAAACATCAATAGCCATGCAATGCAATGCAATGTATATGACTCAATGTCAATGTCACTGGGTACTACTCTGACCCCTACTCCATGGAGCTAACAAAACATTCAGAGAGAGTGAATGGGAGGACATGTTCCGTGCGTGCCAGCCTTGGGCAAGATGCTACAACATTCGTAACGTGCACGTTTCTGGCTTTTACGGAAACACTCTCGACCAAACATGAAAAGTACGGCATCTAGTAGAGGATATCAGTGTATTGCACGGATTCTCCACGACACAGAAGAGCTACCAACTGGTCACATGTCAGCCCTTCCAACCCTGATACCTCCAAAAAGACCATTGAAGATCGTCACCGTAAGATTCGCACCCGCATCAAGGTGTAAGCTCAACTCCTAGGCTCAAGGCCTTACAACTATGCAAATGAAATGCCAATGCTTACACAAAGCAGATGCGATCAAGCAATGTCTATCCCTCGGATAAACCTCGAAGTCTACTAAGGTTCTCTTCCTTAGGAACTATACGCGTCTTTTGAAAAACAAAACCCTTATCCACTGGATAAATCTCGTGATTCCTCCGGGATCGAGTCATCACAAGACTGAAACAATTGAACAACTGATCGGGATCCGAATCACCGGTCCGTCATCGGACTACTGTTTCAAAACCCAAAACGTTTGTAAAGCAGAACAACTTCTCAATTGAATACTCATTTGATTTGAAACAATTTTTGAAACATTTACTCACTCTATTTTTAGCATTTTCTGAACATGGAATTCGCTTAGCGAAATTACATTCGCTTAGCGAAATTGAAACAATAATGCCTCTTTTGGAACTCCTCTGGATCGCTCGGCGAGACATAAATCGCGTAGCGAAATGTATTGTATTCGCTTAGCGAATATGTATTGTATTCGCTTAGCGCAAGTTCAGACGGTTACACCTCTTTGGAAACACCTCTGGATCGCTTGGCGAAACAGAATTCGTGTAGCGAAATTTCACTTTCTTCGCTTAGCGAGTATAATTTCGCTTAGCGAAATGGAGGCGGTTATACCTCCTTTGGAGACTTCTCTAGATCGCTCAGCGAGACGTAATTCGCGTAGCGAAACTCGTTTGGTTAGCTTAGCGAATATGAATTCGCTTAGCAAAAGTGAGGCAGTGATGCCCAACTTAGACTTTCCCTGTTTTCGCTTAGCGAAAGTAAATTCGCTTAGCGAATAGTTGCCTTAAAACAAGACATCAACCTTAGGGAACCATTTTGATTCTCTTCATGAAACCACTTCTTTTCTCATTTTGAGTCCCTTGATTAACTATATGGACTAAGGATAAGGTATAAAACATGTTTCACTTTGGTGAAAGCACTTTGAGATTTAATTCCATTTAAAGTCACTTAGGGTTTTTCTTTGAAAAACACAAGTTATTGAAAACACTTTCTTTACATCAAAACTTGACTTGTCCAAGAACTATTCATATCCTTCCTTTCCTCAAGGTCATGGCTAATAGCCAACTAGGAATCAATGTGAAGTTTTACTTCATCAACCAATCAAAGTATGGCTCACAATACTTACACAATCATGATAACCATAATACACATTACTACATCATAATCAAACATCCAAGCCATCACACATTATGGTCTCATAATCAACAATAAAAGTCCATACTTGATCTAGTGATCAAAGTAGGTTTTTCAACATACATGGAAATGATTTTCATTCAATCATATCTTCATCAACATATGCTAAAGCACACTACAACATACTCAAGCATAAACTCATCATGACAATCTTGTTCTCCAAGAGAACTTAACAAAACTTAACACATAAAAGTGAACCCAAAATAAAGGGTTTCACCCACACAAAATATTAAACAACCATTCTCACTACCACCATCTTGGTGTGATGAGGTTCTTCTCCCCATACCTGTTGATGAGCAGATTCCCGGATCAAAGTCGGTTGATCGGTTTGTGAACCTCCTGATAATCGTCAACAACTACAACAACACAACAATCCAACATCAAACAACAATCAAAACCAATCTCAACTATCCTAACAAAGAGGATTTCGGCCACCCTAGGTTAAAAAGGTTAGTAATTGGTTTTGGTTTTCCATTTCATGGATTCAAAGGCATTAGGAAAGCTAAGGATGAAATCAAGTGTTAAAAATCAAAAATTGATGAAAACACTATTCATCATCATCCAAAAGGGTTTGGCCAAAAATGCTTTTTGAGCTATGATGAGAGTTGAATCATAAGCTCTTAGGTTTAGGTAGAGATTGATGATGTGGGTTCAAAGAACTTGGTCTTACCTCAAAAGGATTTTTCTACAATTTCCTATGGATTTTCAAAGTTTTGGATCTAAGAAATTATTTTCATGAAAATGAAGATTGATCTTGAAATAAAGAAAGATTCAAGAAGCTAAGAGATCATAGAAGTTATCTTACCTTGAAATGAAGAAAGATTGCTCAAGGAATCAAGTGATTCCAACAAAAACTCAAGCTTTTCTAGGTGAAAATGGAGTTTTCTCTCAAGAACAACTATGGAGCTTCTAAGGATGAGGGGCTCTGCGAAAATGATGAAGTGAGGGGCTGAGTTCAGCCTCTTAAAAGTTCACTTAAGGGTAAAAATGTCATTTGCCAAAAGGGTATAATGGTAAAAGTGTAAAAGACTAAGGTTAGGGGCATTTTGGTCATTTTGCGTCCAGATATTCCCGAACGTCATGACAACTCTGGCATACTCTCCCAAGTGTCCTGGGATGATGTGATATCAAGATTATCTGTTGGCGAGTCCCGGTAAATCCATATGTGGCTCTGTTCGTCACCCGATTGAGGATTCCGCCCGAACGATGGTCAGGAAGTGATTTTTCTGAAATTTTTACGAAATTTAACCAAAACGTAGATAATCGAATTCTAAGACTTATTGTCTCGTTCATGGGTCCATCTAAGGTCTTCTGAGCAGTAAAATCATACTGTCAGTGTAAAAACGCAGACCGGACTCCGTTTGAGTTTTCGACTCAAAACTTAATCGTAGCTTCCTACGATATCGTCGAGCATGACTATGGTCTCGAAATATTTTATTTCCATTCCAAAGACGTCGAATAAAATAAGGACATTAAAATACTAAAGAAATAGAAAACGTGAAAATCGGGGCGTTACATGTACAGTTGCCGGTTGCGGAGCCGCAGTCAGTGTCGCACAGGAAAGCACGCAGGAAATTGTTCAGGTGGGGGAAAGAACCACAATATCGTCGGGGAGGCAAGAATAAAATAATTTATATTGATATGCATAGGGAGACCTAAACCCTACTAGTGGTCGAGTGACCGATAGGTTGATTTTATGATATGTCGAGGTTGTATATTTGTGTGTTAGTATGGTTAACATGGTACATGTTGATATGTATGTTGTGCCTGGAAATATGCGTAGGGTTACATGAATACTTACCTATGAGTTGATGAGTTGATATGCTTACATGAGTATTTAGTATGATGAACATGATTATGGTTGCCTATGATATGATGTTGTGATTACTGTTGTATGAGTAGATATAGGCAGTAATTTCTGATAAATTAGGAGATGAACATGTGGTGAGGAATTTGAGGATATATATGTTGTAGTACTCAACCTAGAGATCCTGTTGATATATTTATGTTGATATATAAATTTGATAGCCGATTATACTGGAGAAAGCTGGTCGTAGTT
Organism: Ammopiptanthus mongolicus; assembly: GCA_039655645.1. Classification (NCBI taxonomy): domain Eukaryota; kingdom Viridiplantae; phylum Streptophyta; class Magnoliopsida; order Fabales; family Fabaceae; genus Ammopiptanthus; species Ammopiptanthus mongolicus. The sequence goes on from CM077349.1 coordinate 39,476,485, forward strand.
GCGTACAAGTTGGGGTTGAGACACTAAGTTGTTGATCCCGAGATGAGTCTGTAACACCCCACTTTATGGATCACGATTATTTAACACAAGACGAAAGCAAATATGGAAATATATTAAAAATATGAAGAGCTTACCAAAAATATGGGTTTTCTTTTTTTTTTTCTTCTTTATACTCAAGTTTCGAAAACATATAAATATACTAGTACTCATAAGAATAAATATCCATAATCATAAACAACATTGGAATAATAAAAACTCCCCACAAAGCATATGTATAAATATATAGTTCTCAGCATCAGACTACAAAAGAAAGTAACCAACATAACGACAACTCAACCTACACTATTGGAGACACAGCTCCACAACCTAAAGGGGAAGGGGGTACATCACAAAAATACAGACGCTTGGGAGACACTAGAGACTGGAGCAAAACAGACACTACACTACTCATCGGAGTAGTACTCCTCCGGGTCCTCCTCCTCCTCCTCCATGGCCTCCTCCTCCTCATCCTCGTCCTCCAAGGCCTACATGTCATACCCGCTCATGATCTTTACTGCATATTGGAACATCTCCTCATCAATCTTCATCCACCACACATCCTAACTCGCGTTGGCCGGGGCTTCCTCAGGTACATCCTCCGGCACATATTCGGGTACTTCTTCTTCCTCCTACTCCTCCTCCTCCTCTATCATCAGACGAGAGGATAACGAGGGGAGTAGAGAAGGATACCCTGGTATAAGCCGGTGTGCTCTTGCGAGCAGTTATTCTCAAATTTGCCCGCTGGCTAGGAATCTGAGGGTGTAGGTTCGAAGGCACATAGGTAGGCCCTGGGGGCGGGACAACAGGGATAGAAGGACCGGCAGCAGGTACAGGTACGACAGAAATAGATGATGCAGTAGGTGGGGGTAGCATGGAAGCAGGGTCGACATACACGTTCCTGGGCTCCTCTCGGTTAACTGCAGGCTGGGTACTAGGTAGGCGTTAAGAAACAGCAGGTAGTGGTAGCCGCTGGGTGATCCCCACACTACTCGCACCACTGGCACATAGGGTGCAGACTCTCGCCGACAAGCTCGTCATGTGAAAGGGTGACTCCCTCCTACTCGTGAGACTCACATATAACAATTAAACATATAGCATCACAGGTAATATATCCAGAATAAATAATAGGGGTCAGACATCAATAGAATACGCAATGACACAACATGCAACAAGACTCAGACCCATACTCCATGGAGCTAAACATAACAAGAGTGAGTGATTAGGAGAACATTGTCTGCGTTATCTCAGCCCACAGTGCCACATCCAAAGATTGCAATCATTATAACGGCTCACGCTAGACGTTCTTTACCCAAATCATGATTTGTCTAGTGTCCAGTCAGGACATCAGCGTTTTTCAACAGGTCACCCACGACACAGAGGAGCTACTCTCTGGCCACATGTGGTCTCCCTAACCCCAACGTCCTCAAGATCTCCACGATCGTCACCTCCAACAATCGCACCCGCACAAAGGTGTAAGCTCAAATCTCGGGCACAACGCCCAACTCATGTACAGATGCGTATGCATGTCAAAAAAAAAAAAAATGCCACAACACAGCACATACTACTCTATCACTGTAGTACCACCTTTATCTCTTGATAAACCACAGGACACCCCTACGGGACCCACTTTCACACGACTTGCCATCAGTCGCCCGTTCTTGGTTTCGTTCCTTGCAATCATGTACCTCCTCGTCGTTCGTAACACGATGTTCACGTCTTATGTTATATTTTCCCATAACCTAAATTCATTATGGAAAACAAGATCCCCTACATCATATCGTCTCACTTGTCTATCAAGGAATGTTACATATTCTATATATGTAACTCTTTGTGATTAAACATTATGGATTCCTTAGATGACCTAAATCATCAAGGGTATGGGACATGATTTTGTCATGACCACCAGATATTAGCGTATGTCTTTTACTTAATCTTTGTGATTTCTTTGTGGAACTCATGCAATTTCTCTTAGGAGATAACACGCATTAATGCTATTATAGTAAAAAGTTTCGAAGTACTATCTTTATAGTAAAGTAGTTTGATGAAATCTCCTTTATTAAGTATAGTTTGAAACTCTATTCAATTGCCCATAAGGCATCTTATTTAGTGTAAAACTCTTTTGAATTGGTTTCTTAGTTTGTATTACTTAGGGTAAAAGAAATATACTTCTTACTTGAAATCACCATTTTCTCAAAGAAGACTTACTAATCAAAATCCTTGAAAACAACCAAGACTAGCTATAAAACTCTTGGTTCTTGAAAATCTTTTCTTCAAAAAAACTCATTGAAATTAGTGGTTGATCAACATCAAACCAACCTATTCTTTAAATAATTTTCACGTGAAGTCAAAACACTTATTTCACAGCACATGGTTCTTTGGAACCAAAACTTGATTTCTTTGGAAACCTCTTCAATTTATATGACTCTTATACTTTAGTATGAACTCATTAGACCCCTTAACATCAACATTTTAAGATCCTAACCCTACTATCTGTGACAAGGCTGAATGCCCTATAGAAGTAGGATAGGTTTCATTGTTTTGTTTTGTCTTCTTGGAACCATTTTAAGTTCATTGAACCATTACTTGAACATAGAAGCTTTGGCTTCCCTTATCAACATTATATGGCCGAACCTTGCATGTTCATTTTCAACCAAAATGAAGCCATTCAACAATAATCAAGTGCCTAGAAAAACCATGCTAACACATAAACATATTATCAAGGCAACTTAGAACACAACCTAGTTCTCCATTCCAAAAATCCTACCCTTAGGTCTTTGGATTTAAAAATAGTTTTTCACCATGCCAAAATGATTTTCTGCAAACACAATCAACATCACAACATAAAACAAAATGACCACAAAGTAATGAACTTTTATAAGGAAACCCTAGATCGAGGGTTTTCTTGTCACCCCATTAAGGTGTGATATGGTTCACTCACCCATTACCTTTGTGAAGCCTCCTTGAAGAGTAGGAGAAGAAAACATGGTCACCAACACTACTAGGAAATCCGTGACCTAGAGGAAGAACAAACAAGGTCAAAACATGATTCTTCAACATCATAAACATGGTAACACAAAGATGTTCTCAAGAGTACCAAAGCAAAGGAACTAAGTTAGAAACTTACTCTTCAGTAAGGGGTTCAAGGAGCTTGGGTGTTCTTGAGGATCCTTGAAGAACTTAGTGTAAACAACTTCAAATGAAGAAATAGATCATGAAGATGAACAAGGAAATGACGTCAAAATGATGAAATGACATGAGTAAACATTTTTACTCACCTTGGCCGAACCGTAGAGAGAAAGGAGAGAAGAGAGAAAACTTGAACTTTTGGTTTTTAGAGTGATAAGTTGGAAAATGAAAGGAATAGTGCACATTAGGGTGTTTACCCCTAAATGGCCGAATCCATGTGGACTTCAAAATTCTATTCAAATTTGGTCATAGAGAATGGAAGGCCAAGATGTAAAGAGATGGGTGTGTTGTTGCTTATGGAGAGCTTAAGGACAAGATTAACCAAAAATGGCTAAAACACTTTTTCCATTAAGAGTAAGTGTCATAAACTTTTCCTGGATGATGATAAAGTGGGATTTTGGATCTTTCCAAGTAACTTGGCCCAATGGCCTATCCAATGGAACTAGAATAGTTACATTTTCCATTTGGTTAGGATTAAGGTGATTAGGGTTTTTACCAAAAATGGATAATCGATTTTTACTACTTTTGGTAAATCTTTGCATTTTAAGAAAACTAATCCTCTTCATTAGGAATAATCAACAAGGTAATGGAAAATGCAATTCAACATTACATTCCACTCAATTCCCCGTTTCCCGGCCTCCGGCACATAAAATGAGAAATTACCCGATACCTATCAAAACAGAACTTTTACAGGTTTTCGTCTCAAAACGACAAAAGAAAACTTCACCACCACATAACCGTGGATAAAAAACCATCATATAAAACATCCACATATATATATATATATATATATATATATATATATATAACAAATTCATACCAGACATAAGGTAGCAATCACAATGTAATGGTGATTATAACCGGTTACAGAAAACGGGGGTGTTACAACACTCCCTAACAAAAAAAAAAAATTTTTTTCCTCGAAACTTAAGGACGTCAAAACAACTGCAGATACTGCTCCTTCATCTTCTCTTCTAGCTCCCACGTCACCTCTCCTGACGCTTCATTCCAGATGACCTTCACCATAGCAATATCCTTTCCTCTAAGCTGTATCTCTTCGGTCCCCGATCCTGACAGGAAAAGTTTCAAAAGTTACGTTATCCTTTAAGTGTACGGTATCAGGCTCTATAACATGCGTCGGATCAGGGATATATTTTCGCAATTGCGAAAGATGAAACACATTATGAAGGTTTGAAAGAAAAGAGGGTAAGGCGATTTGATACGCCACAGGGCCAACTCTACAAAGAATTTGATAGGATCCAATGAATTTTGTGTGAGTTTCCTGGATTTAATTAATCTACCTATCCCAGTCATGGGAGTGACTCTCAAGAATACGTGGTCCCCTTCCTGGAACTCGAGCGATCGATGCCTCTTGTCCGCATATCCCTTTTGTCTACTCTGAGTCGTCCTCATCTTATCTTGAATCAACTTCACCTTCTCTGTAGTCTGACGTACGAACTCGGGTCCTAAAGTAAAGTGTTCTCTGTCCTGGTATTAACATAACAATGTTCTACAACACCTCCCATACAGAGCTTCGTAGGGTGCCTTCCCTATGCTTGAATGAAAATTGTTGTTGTAGGTGAACTCTATCAACCGCAAGAACCCTTCCCAGCTCCCTGAGTATTCCAGCACACAAGCTCTCAACAGATCTTCTAAAGGCTGAATCATTCTCTCCGACTGACCATCTGTTTGCGGATGGTATGCAGAACTCAAACACAGCTTCGTCCCTAGAGCCTCTTGTAAGCTTTGCCAGAAACGAGACGTGAACCTCGGGTCTCTGTCTGAAACTATACTGGATGGTACACTGTGTAACCTGACGGTCTCCGCGATATAAAGCTGAGTCAACTTCTCCATCGAGTACTTGATGTTTATGGGTAAAAAGTGTACTGACTTCGTGAGTCGATCCACGATCACCCAAATAGTATCATAACCCTTCGGCACCCTAGGTAAACTAGTCACAAAATCCACGGAGATGCCATCCCATTTCCATTCGAGAATATCTAAAGGTTGCCGGATTCTCGTGGGACTTTGGTGCTCCACTTTCGCTTTCTGACACACTAAGCACGATGATACAAAACTGGCAACATCTCTCTTCATCCCATGCCACCAATACATACGCTTCATATCTTGGTACATCTTGGTTGATCCTGGATGCATACTCAGTTGCCTATGTGAGCTTCCTCAAGTATCAGCCTCCTTAGATCTGCATCACTGGGTACACGGATTCTGCCCTTGAACCTCAGAATCCCATCTGGCCCTTCTACAAACTCTGACGTGGTCTCCTACTATCCGGCTTCTCTCTCTTTCATGAGATACTGATCCTCACTCTGTTTCTTTTTTATCTGATTCAACAGATCACTCTCCACAGTGATCATAACCACACTGAGCTTCCCTGGAGATGCCTCTACAGCCAACTTCAGATCTCTAAACTGCTCGATGAGCTCCTTCTCTTTGACCATCATGGCAGACGCATGAAGTACCTTCCAACTTAAGGCATCCGCCACAACATTTGCTTTTCCAGGATGATAGTGCAACTTGAGGTCATAGTCTTTCAAAAATTCTAACAATCTTCGTTGCCTCATGTTGAGCTCCTTCTGGTCAAACAAGTAATTCAAACTCTTGTGATCACTGAAAATGCTGAACTTCTCCCTGTACAAGAAATGCCTCCAAATCTTCAGAGTGAAAACCACTGCAGCTAACTCCAAGTCTTAAATCGGATAGTTCTTCTCATGGTTCTTCAACTGCCTTGAAGCGTAAGCTACCACTTTTCGGTTCTGCATCATGACGCATCCCAAACCTTGGTACGAAGCATCACAAAAAACCTCAGAAGGTTCGTTGGGGTCCGGAAGTACTAACACTGGTGAACTGGTCAGACGCTTCTTCAACTCCTAAAAACTAGCCTCACAAGCCTCAGTCCATGCAAACGCTTGATCCTTTCGTGTTAACTTGGCCAACGGTGCCACAATCTTAGCAAATCCTTCAATGAACCTCTAATAGTAGCCTGCTAATCTAACGAAATTACGAATCTCTGTTGCCATCTTTGATTGTTCCCACTGTAACACAGCTTCCACTTTCGCCGGATCTATGGGGATTCCCTCCTTTGAGATAACGTGACCTGAAAATGGAACCTCTTTAAGCTAAAACTCGCACTTCGAAAACTTGGCATACAACTGTTTATCTTTGAGTATCTGCAGTACCACTCGTAAATGTCCCGCATGCTCTTCTTTATCCCTAGATTAGATAAGGATGTCGTCCATAAATACCACAACAAACTTATCTAATTAAGGGCGAAAGATCCTATTCATGTAATCCATGAATATGGCAGGTGCATTTGTCACTCTGAATGGCATTATCAAATACTCATGTTGACAGGTGACTCCAAACACAAGAAGGGGGTGAATTGTGTGTAATGTGTATTTTTGAAAACTTTTTGCGTAACAGAGCACTTTAGAAATAAATAACTTGTATTTAAAGTGCGTTGAATAAATTGCAATAAAATAAAGATAGCAGAAAGTAAATTACGTGAAGTAAATTGCAATAATGTAAAAGTTGCAGAAAGTAAATGGCGTAAAATAAATTGCAATAATTAAGAGTAAGGAGAAAAAGAAAGACTCGTAGTTTTATCCTAGTTCGGCTACCTAATACCCCAGTAGCCTACGTCCAGTCCCCAAGGTCAACCACCAAGGGTTTTCAATCAGGTTCAGCTAGAAACATTCACAAATAAGAGCACTCTTCACAGACTAGGGACATCACCTCCCCCAGTGATAGGGTCTCAAGAGAAAAACCTTCTCTTTAAAAAACTATGGGACTCACACCCAAATAAGAACAATATAAAGGAGAAATGTAGCACTCAAAAGTGCAGATAAGAAATTACAACTTGAAGCACAATTACAATCTCACTTATATGGAGTATAAAGCTCTCTCTCAGTGTAAGTGTAATCAAAGTGTAATATTAGTTAGACTGATAAAAAGAATTTTTGACAGAGTGTTAGCGCAATAAGAAATAGGGAAGCAAGTGTTGTTTTTGAAACGGTTCGCAAGGCATCCTATTTATAGGAAAAGAATTAGTCCCATAGGACATAGGTTAAGCCCACTTTCAGCATTAGTCCCATAGGAATTAGGTTAATTCAATAATCGATTATTCCCTTTTTAGCCAAAATGCATTAAGAGATAGTAGCATCATAATCGATTATGGGTTCTCTGTTTTAGAGGTCATTTTTAAGCATAGGAGCATAATCGATTATGGTAATCAATTACATCTTCACTGTTTCGAGAAATTTCTTTTCAGATATATGCTAATCGATTATGATAATTATATAATCGATTATTTTCATTTAGAAACCATCTAAACTTTAAACTTAACGGCTGTTAATTGATTTTACCAATTAAAGATCTTACGGCCAATTAAGTTTTATTTTTACCCTTTATATTATGTGTGTGTGTGATTGATTTTGAGAGCTTTATCTACCATGAACAACATGATCTAAAACACACAATACAAATATTAAAATTCCCTTCACCCCTTCTGAAAGACTTGATCGTCTGAGATAACTTTTTCCACTTTTTGCAATCTAGTCCTTCTGGGATGTTTTCTTTTTGTCATCCATCAAAACTTTAAGTAATCCTGTCAAGCCATATATTCACAACTCATAGTGTCCATAACGTGTTCTGAATGCCGTCTTTGGAACATCCTCCGTCTTGACTCAGATCTGATAGTAACCCAACTGTAGATCTATCTTAGGAAACACCACTGCTCCTCTAAGCTGATCCATCAGGTCATCAATCCTCGAAAGTGGGTACTTGTTCTTGATAGTGAATGTAACACCCCAAGTTTTACTGCTTTCTGAATTTCAATGGCAAAATTGTAATTCTATGGACTCTCCTTCATGAAATATCAAGATATTTTGGGAAGAGTAATCATCACAAGGATGACTCATGATGGTGAGTCATGGTGAGTAATCATGATGGTGATGAGTCATGGTGATGACTCATCCACTGACTCATCACATTCAGGAACCACGTTTCTCATCCGGAGTTTGATTTTTCCCTATGTATCCACTTTTTGGATACAACACAGATATTGTTTTGCTCTACATTACTGGTAGAGAATTATGGTTAAGGTTTGGGTTGAAGACTCAGACGAAACCCGGTCCGCGTACGAGGTCACTAGGACCGGTAACGGATAAGCTTCACGTCGCTTTCAAAAGGAGACACCTCAACATCTATCCACTAAGCAATCATTACATGAGTGACTCACCTAGGTGAGTCACCATAGTAATGATGACAAAGGGTGAGTCACATGGGTGACTCACCATAGTAATGATGACTAGTGTAAAATTACAATTTTGCCCCTAAGAGGAAATGACCTTTTTACCCTTAAGTAATTTATATACAATCCTTACCCTTCCTTCACATAACCCCACGCCATTCATAGATATATATTCTATCTCATATTCCTTTCTCCTTCACTTTATTCTTCAAGTTCAAGTGTTGGAGTTTCTGGTACAACTTTTGATACAATTCCAATTTTGTTCCTAGGTGAAGTTACTTTTCTCCCGTTAAGTGATAATTATCATGTCTTTACCCTTTCTTTTATATGGGCCACGAAATTTACTCCTCCATTCTCCTTCTCACATTTCATTTTTAACCTTTAAGTATTCAAGTTAATGTTTGATAGCATTCCACTTTTGTTCTTAAGGAAAATTATCTTTTCTAACCTTAAGCCTATCTTATCCTTATTTTTCCTTTCCTTCTTATCTTTTTATCCTTATCCTTATCCTTTTTCTTCTATCTCACCTCACGGCTTCTCCCTTTTCTTTTCACTCTCACATTTTCTTTTCTCCATCTCCTTCACTTCAAGAACACCTCCAAGCTTTCACCTCCATTTTCTCTCCATTCTTCAAGGATTTTCCACAAGCTTTGAGAAGCAAAGTTGTTCATCTTGATCTTATCTATCATCTAAGAGGTAGAAATATCTTCTTTGAGCTCTTAATCTCTACTTCCATTCATTGAAACTCTATGTGTTCATAGTTGTTCTTGAACTTCTAAAATTCATGAAAATTAGTAGAAAAATCATTTTGATGTCAAACCAATTCTCATGATCTAGATTCAATGTCTTCTTTCATAATCTAAAAGCTTATGATCATCATAGCTCTCTAACCCATTTAGGGTAGAGATGGCCGAATGCCCCTTGTGTAGAAATAATGAACTTTTGTTCCAAATTTGGTTAAAGAAGTGTTGATTTGAGTTCTATCACACTTAAATGTCCTTGAATTCAATTGATTATGATCAAGAACCTTTCTTACCCTAAATTCCTAAGACATGGCTGAAACCTACTCTTGGGGAAACCTTGAGTTTTGTTTCAAATTCTTGAATCAAATGACTTACACTAGCTTCATCTATGCTTAAGGATCATTAATCCAAAAATTTGTCAAATTCTAACATTTCTAGCATTTTCCCTACCAAAGGGCCGTACCTTAGTTCCTATGAACTAGATGGATGTTGTTTGAGTTTACTAATCTTGATGATGAATTGTTGTGAAGGTTAAGAGGATGTCCAAATGGGGACGTGAATTATTGATCCCGACGGGGATGTCCAATTGGGGACGTTATCGGCCGATCATGCATACATGCATATAAGGATTAGTATCCTTCCTTAGAGGTTTGATCTGAGAGAAATATCTTGGACATGGATGTGATGTACGCCTAGGGAGATGACTGTTTATTGTGAGCCTTAAACCCTACTAAGTCTATACCCTAAGCTAGAAGACAAATACTAAATGGATGATTGATATACTTGATGGGATTGTGAATATGTGTTCCATATGATTTATATGATGATCTACGAGGGTTAATTATGATTATGTGCTCTATGTGATCTATATGATTACTTGCCTAATTGATTATATTGACATGCTCATTGTTATGATATGTTATTAGTGTGATTGATTAGATGTTTACGAATGAGCATGTGACATGATTAGATTGATGGGCACACTATGAGCTTGATAAGCATATGATGAAATTGATGAACATATGATGAGATTATGACATTGAGCAGGTTGATATCGATGTGATTCTAAATGCTTCATCTTGATAAAACACGCTAACGGTTATAATGCGACTAAGGGTAGTTAATATATTAGGTTCTTTAATGGGATTATCCTACGTGAGTGGGGTCGCCTCAGTGAACTTGTTCAACTGACGGTAGTCCACACACAAACAAGACGTCCCATCCTTCTTTTTTACAAGCAAAACTGGGGCTCCCCACGGCGACACACTGGGTCTAACAAACTGATTGGACATCAGCTCCGCCAACTATTTCTTTAACTCTTCTAGCTCTGCGGGCGCCATCCGGTATGGTGCCATAGATATTGGTCCAGATCCCAGCACTAGGTCTATCGCAAACTCGATGTCTCTGACTGGTGGAAGTCCAGGTATATCTTCGGGAAAGACTTCTGGGAACTCGTCGACAATCGGAATCGGATGCGCATCTCTTTCGCTACTGAGCTCCTGAAAGGACAACAACATGTATCCTTGGGATCCTACTCTCAAAGAAGCTTTCCCTTGATTGGCAGAGATAAAACTAGAAATCTCACTTTTTGGAAAGATTAGGGTTTGGTTGGCACAGTCCAAAAGAATGTGGTTAGAGGACAGCCAATCCATCCCCAAGATAACATCTATTTGTGATAATTGCAAACAGATCAGGTTGACTATAAACTTCCTACCCTCAACAAGAATAGGGCAGTTTAGACAAGCCTCAGCCGTAACAACAGGTTTCGCAGTAGGCGTGGAAATAACCAAATCGAAGGGTAGTGAAGAAACAGGTAATCCCAAAAGTTTAACACAACTATATGCAATAAAGGAATGTGTTGCTCCTGAATCAAACAGTACAGTTAAAGTTTTACCTCCAATGTTACCCTCCCTTAGATCAGGTCTTGGTTCTGAGAAGCTTCAGCACCGCTCACAGAGAAAACTCTCCCCATTACCTAGGGCCTCGCTGCTCGAACTAGGTTAACAACAGGTTCTGCTTTGGGTTGTCTTCACTCCCTTGCCATATGACCAGGCTTCCTATAGTTGATGCAGATGACCCCTGTTGTTGATCACTCCCTGGCATAGTGGTCCCCTCCACACTTGAAGCACTTGACACCAGCAGCTCCCAAAATCGCATGGTTTCTGTTGTCCTTCCCTTGGAATTGCTGGTAATGTTGTCCCCCAGACAACTTTGAGTAAGGCTTCTTGTGATGGAAATCGCTACTACCACCCTTCTTGAACCTTGATGGCCCAAAGCTTCCTTGTGACTTGCTCCGACTTCCTTTCAATTCTTCAATCAGCCGACACATGTCCATGAGTTGGGGAAAGGTAGTGATCTCGAACGGCATGACTATCTCCTTGAGCTCGTGCCTCAAACCCTCCTCAAACTTTTTGCACTTCCATGCTTCATTGGGATTGTCTTGGAAGTAGTTGGAGAACTTTGCTAGACCCTCAAACTTGGTAGCATACTCGCAGACCGTCATGCTCCCTTGACGTAGCTGGAGAAACTCCATCTCCTTGGCATGCCTGGCGCTCGCGAGAAAGTACTTCTCAAAGAACTTCATACAAAAGAGCTCCCAGGTGACGGCTTGACCAGCATGTTCAGCCACTTGGCGGGCTCCTGTCCACCAGTACTCAACATGCCCTACCAGCATGTAGGCAGGATAGGTCACTTTGTCCGCATCCGAGCACCTCATTGCTTCAAAGATCTTTTCCATCTCCTGCTCCTATAGCTCAGCCTTCTCTGGGTCGTATTCTCCCTTGTATTGCGGTGGGTTGTTCCTGCGAAACTCCCTCAGGCCTCGACCACTAGCGGTTATCTGCTCTCGGAGCACAAAGGCAGCGGTCATCTCCCGCATACACTACGCCAGAAAAGGGATTAAATATCGCACCTTTAATAGCGTTTTTAAATGAAACGCTATTAAAAAAAAGGCGGTGAACTTATAATAGCGCTTCCTTGAGGAAGCGCTATCTAAAGGTTGAGTTTAGATAGCGCTTCCTTGAGGAAGCGCTATCTATTCCACATTCTAGGAACAGATAGCGCTTCCTTGAGGAAGCGCTATCTAAAGGTTGAGTTTAGATAGGAAGCGCTATTATAAGTTCACTTTAGATAGCGCTTCCTTGAGGAAGCGCTATCTATTACCATTTTCAAATTTTTTTAATTTATCATCAGTTTTAATTCATTAACGTACACTTCCCCTCCTCACACTCTGTCTTTCTTTCGAACCTTTCCCTAACCCCTCCCTGCCTTCTCCACGTGCGAACACCACCACCACCACCATTTTGGTTCTCTGGCTACCACCACTACGCGAATGCCACCGCACGAGCTTCTCCATCTTTCTCATTCCCTCCCTCACACGAGCTTCTCTCCCCTCCCTGCCTCAGGTTACGTCCCTCCCTTGCACGAGCTTCTCTTTAGGTAAGCTTTCTCATTCAGCCTATCTCTCAGTTAAGCTCTCTCGTTTCCCTCTCTGTTATTAGGGTTTCTCTCATTCCACCGTTACTCCATTTGTGAAGGTGTGCATAGGCAAAGGCGAAATGCATTTGTGAAGTTGAGCGTGTGAGCTGCAAGTTGTTACTGTTCTATTACTGCACTAGTCATTGGTATTTTTTCTTCTATGTTACTGTTTTGTATTGGAGTTTTGATCAATGAAATTCTATTTTGTATTGTGACTGAGCTTGAGTGCCTTACATAGCCCCAGGTTTTGTAATTGCAAACTTCAGGTTTTCAAGTTTGTTTCTTTATATCACATGGAGGAGTATTTTTTGACATTATTTCGACTTACTCTCGTAATCATAATTCATAATAGTAATAGACTAATAGTGTGGAGCAATTTTACTCTGACCCATGTTGAGCTCTTAGCATTATTGTTATATGCAGCATTGTCTTTGGGAAGATCTCCTTTTCATTGCAATAGCTTCTCTGTTTATCATTTTTTTTCTTTGTATTTTCGCAAACATTTTCAAAACAGCCAGAAAGGAAATGAACGTTTCCAAGAATGGGATGATTTTCTTATTCCTTTCATTTCTTCTCATTTTTTGCCTCTAAAAATAGCATTGCAAAATTTGGCTTTCTTGCCCAATATTGTAGCAATAATTAATTCTTCATTAACAGACACAAAATGTAATTGTCTTCAGAATTTTTACCTACTGATCCATGAATTTGGTTGTTCTTATCCTTTCTAGAAACTTGCTTGTATTGTTCTATGAACTATTTTAATATATGAAACTGCAAGCAAAATATGTATTACCTATGACATGATATGTTGGCTATGGACATTGAGGAGTTCATTTGATTCATTTGATACCTTTGCTGAAGCATAAAAGTTTGCTTACACGATATGGCCATAATTCTTGCTTTATGTTATGTGGCACTTCTTTAACAATGTTATCAATAGAGAAAATGCTCCTCCAATCAATTGCATCTGACTTAACATTAAGTAAGATTCTTCTCTATTTTTGTATTTAGCAAATCATTATCTTACATAACCACGTGAACTGGGTGGGAGTACTGCTGACTACTAACTCTTTTGGATACAATGGGGTTTTCACTTTTTAACTCTGACCCTTGAAACTCTCACTGCACATAAGGTTAATGGCCTGCTTGGAGTGCCTTGTGTGATTAGATACCTAGGTTTTAAATGCAGATATATATGACCCTATCTTATTTTTACTTTTGAATTGATTATTTGTTCAATGTCATATGCGTGTTGTCCCTTAATATTTCAGGAAATGATATAAAGTACTTGACCTTGTGAATCAAACTTGGATTTTGGATTCTCTCAGGCACGTCTGTCTGTGACACTCGCTACCCCGCATACGATAAAATTAAATAAAGCATGCAAGTTAAATAAAAACTTTAACATAAAAGGTAGCAAGTACCACATGATCCAAAACATTTAAAACATAATTTAGCAACTGTGGAAAATCATAAAGAAAACAAAACCCAAAACCCGATGTCACATATCAGAGTTGGTATACAAAAATACCGATAACACATCGGATAACAACTGAAACATAAACTGACAATCTACCTACGAGCAAGCGATCTCCTCAGGATCACTCCTCAACAGCTGGCTCACCCTCCTCTGCAAAAACAAGGTACATGCTTAGAACAACCAAAAGCAAGGGGTAAGAAGTCATACACATATGAATATCAACGGTAACATAATAGTTAATAAGATGAGGATACAACACACAATCATCCAAACATATCATATCATGCTAAAGAATGCGTGCAATGCTATGCGACATCACTACTCCATGCACATGTGGATCCATCAACACTAACTATGGAAAGACGATTAGGAGTACATGTTCGGTTATCAACGTGGATGATACGCCAGACCATGGGCCAACCCCGAACACTCTCACTAATCCTGATAACGTATAATGGCTAGTCAGGGTACTCAAGCTTATTCATTAGGTCACTTTGACAATAGGTAGCTAGCCTATGTCACCTGGAACTTCCATACCTAATGTACCCGCAAGGTCGGGTTAACACCCATCGTGACCTCCACTATTGCGATTTATCGTTTGCTTTCTGCCCAAACTATCATCTCTATGAAATGATGCATACAATGTTCAACCAACATGCAAACACATGCCCAACCATCCATCATCAACACCATTACATGGCTATCAACTTTGACCAACAAGCATCAAAGATGATTTATCAACATCAAACTTGACCAATAAGCATCAAGAATGATTTAACGAACAATATTGGTAACAGTACGTCGTTACCAATAACATCATCATCTTATTAATTGTTCTCTTTGTTAAGTCTTAACTTAACATTATCTTTATTAAGTATTATACTTAATCTTATTATCTAATCCACAATTCATATCTTATCAAGACTATAACTTAATCTTAATATTTAAATCTCAAGTCATATATTTATTAAGATTATAACTTAATCTTAATATCTAAACCTCAATTCATATCTTATTAAGATTATAACTTAATTTTAATATTTAAATCTCAAGTCATATATTTATTAAGATTATAACTTAATCTTAATATCTAAACCTCAATTCATATCTTATTAAGATTATAACTTAATCTTAATATTTAAACCGCAAGTCATATATTTATTAAGATTATAACTTAATCTTAATATCTAAACCTCAATTCATATTTTCATATTTTATGAACATCAGTTAACCAATTCTAGTTTTAGGTTCAACACTAATATCCTTATGTCTTTGATTAATATAGCCAATTAACAACACATCATCGTCATAACATATACTATTTTATCATCAACATATATCATCACAATATATCATGGTGCATCAAAACAGATTATCATATATAACCAACAATCAATCATTCAACATCTCATGTTCATACAACAAGATATAAACATATAGATGAACATACGAATATGCCAATCAGGATTCAAACATCAATACATCATGTGACAATATACAAACATGCCAATCAGGATTTTAACGTTAAATACATCATATAACAACATACAACTAGGGTTATGGGTTAACCCTTCATCTTATGCTACCCCAAAACCTATATATTCATAATGACCTCTTCCCCCCATACCTGATGTGACGATCTCAAAGAGAAAAGGAAGAAGAAAGGTCCACAGGGTCGCGTCTCACGAACGCTCTATGTCACGAGCGCTCAACCTCACGATCATAGCCTCAAGAGATCATGAATGAAGGCGAGAACCAACAACGAAAAGCAGGCGTGACAGCAGCGACGTCCCTCACGCGGAGAACAACGAAGGACAACAAAGAACGATGATCAACATGGTTGATATCCAAGAATCCTTGGAAAGGGGTTTACGAATCCTTGTTGGAGAGAGAGAGAGAGAGAGAGAGAGAGAGAGAAGGCAAATTTTATGAGTCTGAGGGGTTTGTGACTAGTCTAGGTCGAAAGCTTAGGTATATAAAAGGATTGTGTCGGGACGTCGGGCACCCTATGCTACTGTTTTGTCTGTAACGTGAGCTGCGAGTGTCCGATTTATGTGTTCTTGGTGGTGTTGGAAAGCTAAGAGAATTTCCTACAAACTCATATTTCACAATCTATTCCTAATTCGGACTCTAACAGGGTCAAAAAGGCAATATACGTTCAGAATTAAAAGGATAGTTATTTCTAGATAAGATTTTTAGGAGATTCAGATAGGATAATCTTATCTATTCAACGATTGAATCTCTATGACAACTAATTGATCTTATATCAGCACAACTACAATTACCATAAATATAGATATCTTATAATAATATAAACATGATCTAAATATGAATACAAATAATCGTATATTATTATAATTCTATTGCGCATTTATACCAGTGATTCGGTATTAATATAAACATATATATAATCGATGACATATAAATAAATATATGATCACACATTAATTACACACATCATATTAGTCCATACAAGATCATATATAAGCAGACGAGATCACACACTTACATACTAATATAATCAATTATATATTCATATAGATAAGATCACATATTAATACATGCAGTATAATTAATAATTAATAATATAAATATAATTATGCACAATTATCTATTAATACAGCCAATCGTATATTAATATAAGAATAATTAATATAAATCATTTACATATAAATAATAATCAATTGCATATTTTATATATATATATATATATATATATATATATATATATATATATATATATACATACATACATACATACAAAATATATAATAACATTTTAATATATAAAATGTAATCACACTTATAATCATACAAACATAAGCGTGCATGTTATCACTTAAAATATACATACATAAATATACATTCATACAGATACTTATAAAATGCAGTGACGATGTAAACAAACATATTGTCAAATTTTATACTACTAATAATGGTAATAATAATAATAATACCTATAATTACAGCAACACATATACACCTATACGAAAAACGGGGTGTTACACTGTCCATCACCTCTTTGTTCTTCACCTCTCTGGTACACATATATGTTATTCCCCTGTGTTTTATAGCAGTAGGCATGCTTATTTTTTAGTGGTATGCACATGCATTAAGCTTAGTTTCCTGTTCAAGAACGATTTGTATATTGTGCCACGGCACAGTATACAACTTGTTCTTGAATTGTCCAAAGTGGACAGTCTAAGATTGTAAACTTCGCATTTAATACATATTATTGTATGCCTTAAATATTACTTCTAATCTAAGAAAATTTCATTGGTTTGTATTTTCTCATTGTTCTTTGGGTACACGTACACTTAATTTGGGTTGTAATATCACCTGAATCAAGTTGTGTGCTTGGAGAACTAAGGGGAAATGCTGCCGAAATTTTCTTAGAACAAGAAATAATTAGACATAATATAATGTGGAGTTTACAATCTTTGACAGGATAGGACCCTCACCCTGTAGTATGAAGTAAGCGTGCGTCATGCATTCTTGTAGTTCTCATCAAAGGTAGACGTCAACCTCTCTAAACTCAATAATTGTCGTAGATCGGGAAAATATGGATCGGAAGTGGATGTCTGCCAATCATTTGTCGAATGAATATAGAGACGGAGTGCAAGATTTTATTAGATTTGCGGTTCGTCATGCCGAAGACTCTAGTAGAATCATATGTCCCTGTTTAAGTTGTTGTTATACAAGACTAATTAGTGTAGCTCAATTGGAAGGACATTTAGTGTGCTATGGAATTGATCAAAGTTATACCTGTTGGAGAAAGAATGGTGAGACAAGAGTTGAATCTAGTGATATGGGGAATAGTAGTGAAAGATATGCGGCGGATGATACCGGTACAGATATATATGAGGGCGACCGTTTTGAAGAGATGACACACGCAGTTGAAGAAGATCTTCTTGATTATCCTAAAATGTTTGAGAAGTTGACAAGTGATGCAGAGAAACCGTTGTATGAGGGTTGTACTAAATGCACAATATTGTGGGCGATGTTAAGGTTGTATAACTTGAAATCGGGGACAGATAAGAGCTTTACGGAATTACTCGCATTATTGAAAGAAATGTTGCCGGAGGATAATGTGCTTCCTAGTAGGACATATGAGGCTAAACAAATGTTACGCTCTATTGACATGAGCCATGAGAGGATACACGCTTATCCTAACGATTGCATTTTATTCCGGAAGGATTATGCAAATTTACAGATGTGTCCTAAGTGTAATGCCTCACGGTATCAGAAGAAAGAATCGGCTCCGGAGAAGGTTCTGTGGTATTTTCCCATAATGATATGATCCAAGTTAGAATCATCAAATCTGAAGGATCTATCCAAGAGCTTGTTCTTAGTTCTTACGTTAAAATGATGAAAAGAATTGGGGAAAAAGAAGGTGCGGTTGTCACCTGAATATGATTAACCAAAGGAAACAACTAAAGAATGGAAATAACTAAACAAGAAACTTAACCAAACAAAGAATTAAAGTGCAACAACTAAAAACAGAATGTAAATGGCGCAAATGTAAAGAAGAACATAAAATAAATTAAGCAAATGGAAGAGGAAGAAGATGAAGGGGAAGGCGCCACAATCATCCATAGAATTGGAAGATTGATAAGCCAAGGAGGATTCGCCACAAAGAGATAGAACTCTTTGATAAGAATCAAGCAAGTTCTAAACCAATAACTTGAAGAGGAGGAGCCAATGCTCAACTCACAAAAATAACCAAATAGGATAAATTCTAATTTCATTCAAAGTTATCTAAATGAGGTCATACATTTCCTATTTATAGAAAAGGAAAATGCTACCCACACCAGCCCCCTAATTCCGCTCATAGCTGCCAAACCCTAATCCAAGGAGGCTGTGTAAATTCGTGGCCCATGCAACCCATTATACAATTAAAACCAAAACCCAATTACAAGCCTAAAAATTGCTAAATGAGACCATATCCGTCCAGAACAGCGTCCCTAACTTCTATCCCGGTTTTGATCATGATAGAGTACGAATCAGGTCTTTAGCTTCAAATAAAAATTGTAGATAATTCTCGTATCTTTCCAACGAATCAAGAATCAGTTCAATCGGACATCTATAACTCAATATATAGCGAAAATAAGAACACTGGTCACTTGGACTTGAATGGTTTTTCTTGTACATGAATGGATTGATCTTCTTTTGTTGCAAAATTGACTTGCCCCTCCTTTGCCTCCATCATTCCCCCCTTCTTAGAGAAAATTCGACCCCGAATTTATTATCTCCATACCTACATCAAGTGAAAGAACTAAGTTTATGGAAATTGAAAGTAAATCAAACATTGGATTTCCTTGAGTAGGAATCCTTTTATTTTTCTTATGTGCAACACCCAATCCTTTAGGATCAAACACAAATTTAAAGAACTCACCACATGTGGCAAAGATGTTAGGAAATTTTTCATTATGCTCAGACAACACCTTAAGATTGGTGAAGTCTAGAAATTGAAGTTCAAGGCGAGTAGGAAAGTTATACCTTTGAAAATGTGCATTGACGACCATATTTACCTCTCTATGCTTGGGCATGATGACATTTGAGAGTATTGCATCCTTTTTGGAATGCATCAAGTTATTCACATAGGTGGAATACTCAAGTTTGGACCCATTGTACTTTTCACCTAAATAAACAATCGGTGGTCCTTTTTGAAGTAAAACAGACCCCATGATCACATTAGATGCATCACATTCAATTCGAAAGGACTTTGCAAGAATAGGTAAAGCAAGAATGAATGCATTAGTGAGCCTATCAAACGAGTCCACATGCAATTCTTGAGAAATTACATTAAACCCAAGAAGGCTAACATGATTTGTGCAAGATGAATTTTTATCAAAATTAGCATAAAAATTCCATACCCTAATATCATGATACCCACTTTTCAAATCAAACTTAGAAAGATGGCAATAGTCATGCAATTCATTAAGCAAGTAATCAAACCTATTTAATGTAGGAAACTAGCAAGACCCATGCAATTTACCATGCATGTTATCAAATATAGGGGCAGAATGTTCATGATTTTGGGGAGCCATGCAAGTAAGCAAACCGTGGGGTATTTCCTTTGGACACACTTCTTCAAGTGCATTGGTTGTCCTGTAAGCTTCCTTTGAAGGCCCATACTCAATTCTCTCACTTTCTTTTGCCTCTTTTTCTTTAGCATCACTCTCTTTTGCTTTCACCTCCCTCTCAAGTTTTCTCTCAACATGGACCTCACTCTCTTGTTCTAATTTCTCTCCCTCTTTCTTTTCTTCATCTCTTTTCAATCTCAAATTTGTCTCTTGAATTTTGTCTTGAGACATTTTCTTCCAATATGCTTCAAAATTATCAATCTTTCTTTTCAATCTCTCCTCTTTTCTCTCAATATTTTTTTCACTCTTTTCCTTCCCATTTGGGCATTGATAATCCAAATGCCGCCATCCAAAACACACTAGGCACCTCATATCTCTACTTCTAAGTTTAAGAGTTGGAGTAGAAGGAACATTGCAATATCTTTTGTGCCTCTTTCTTTTGAGTTGTTGATCGACCTTCATGGATTGGTGTACTAAGTCATCAAGTTCCACATAGTGTTGAAGCCCAACAATGTCTTGGATGTCTTGGTTTAGGCCATGGAGAAACCGAGCCATTGTTGCCTTTCTTCCTTCAACAATATTGGCTCTAATCAAGGTCATCTCCATTTCTTTGTAATACTCATCCGCACTCTTAGTGCCTTGGGTTAACCTTTGCAATTGGTTGCGAAGATCCCTTTGATAGTGGGATGAAACATGTCTCTTCCTCATCATGGCTTTCATCTCACTCCAAGTATCAATAGGTTGCTCCCCAAACCACCTTCTATCTTTTTGCACTCGGTCCCACCAATTTCGTGCAGAATAGCCAAACTCTTGGGCTGCCACCTTCATCTTCTTTTGTTCACTATAGTGGTGACAAGAGAAGATTTGTTCTATTTTTATCTCCCAATCTAAATACAACTCCGGATCATTCTTTCCTTGGAAGCTTGGCACTTTGATCATTTTTCTCACTAAGTGTTTCACTCAAATTGGCTTTTTCCACACAATTAGCTTGTTTTTCACTCTTGCCTTTTTCCACTCAAAGTCCTCTTTCAATATTCTTGGAAAATAACTATACCAATTCAAGTAATGAGAAAAAGTATCTAAACTTTGTGAAAAATCCACACAAGCTATCAATCAAGAGGTTCAAGGAAGAAAACTACTAAGACAAACTTAGAAATTTAATGACAAGCAAGAAAAGCTAAAAAGAGAAAGCACACTCTAAAAGGAAAATTAAGAATACAAAGACTCTAAGATAATATTTAGGAATAGAATTTGAGCCATATGTCCAAAACATCAAGTAATACCAATTTTAAGGCTAGAAACACTTAGAAAAGGGTTTTGTGGCCTAATTTGAATTCTGCAATTTTTTTTGTACTTTTTATAATTGCAGATTGGTCCCCTTGTATTTTTCTAATTCCATTTTTTTTAACTTTTTGGGATCCTTAATTTTGTAAAATAATTTCGGCCACAAAATTTTTCTGAAGATTACAGAAAAGAACGCCCCAAACATATTTTAAGTGAATCACAAAGATCAAATAGCCTTTTGAAGCATGAACATGATGAACAAGGGGATGTTCTTGGGAAGTGTGCCCAGAAATTAAATTCCCCCAAATTGATGTCTAGTTCATGCTTTAAGCTTAAAATTAATTGGTATACTTGATTCCACTTGTAAAGACCTTTCAATCAAGGTGTAGATTAACACTCAAACACCAATTCTTGAAATTCATAAAGATCAAAGTGGCTCAAATCCCAAGAAAATGAAGAAGATTGTATGAAGGTTCAAGAACATGAAAACATGGATGATGAAGAATTTGGACAAAGTGAGTTTCCAAACATCAAATTGATGCTAGATTTTTCAATTTCCAAGGCCTAACAACCCCATAAAACACCAAAATTGATCAAAAATTGAAGATCAAGAATGGGTAGATAGGGCGCAAAAACCAATGGACTTCTCACTATTGATTTTCCAAAAATTTCAAACAACACCCACTAGAAATTACATAAACCAAAAGAAAAATAAGCTCTAGGAAGCTAGCTCTAGATACCATTTGATATGATCCAAGTTGGAATCATCAAATTTGAAGGATCTATCCAAGAGCTTGTTCTTAGTTCTTACGTTAAAAAGATGAAAAGAATTGGGGAAGAAGAAGGTGCAGTTGTCACCCGATTATGATTAACCAAAGGAAACAACTAAGGAATGGAAATAACTAAACACGAAACTTAACCAAACAAAGAATTAAAGTGCAACAACTAAAAATAGAATGTAAATGGCGCAAATGTAAAGAAGAACATAACAGAAATTAACCAAATGGAAGAGGAAGAAGATGAAAGGGAAGGCGCCACAATCATCCATAGAATTGGAAGATTGATAAGCCAAGGAGGATTCGCCACAAAGAGATAGAATTCTTTGATAAGAATCAAGCAAGTTCTAATCCAAGAACTTGAAGAGGAGGAGCCAATGCTCAACCCACAAAAATACCCAAATAGGATAAATTCTAATTTCATTCAAAGTTATCTAAATGAGGTCATACATTTCCTATTTATAGAAAAGGAAAATGCTACTCACACCAACCCCCTAATTTGGCTCATAGCCGCCAAACCCTAATCCAAGTAGGCTGTGTAATTTCGTGGCCCATGCAGCCCATTATACAATTAAAACCAAAACCCAATTACAAGCCTAAAAATTGCTAAATGAGACCATATCCGTCCAGAACAGCGTCCCTAACTTCTATCCAGGTTTTGATCATGACAGAGTACGAATCTTCAAATAAAAATTGTAGATAATTCTCTTATATTTCCAACGAATCAAGAATCACTTCAATCGGACATCTATAACTCAAGATATAGCGAAAATAAGAACGCTGGTCACTTGGACTTGAATGGTTTTTCTTGGACATGAATGGATTGATCTTCTTTTGTTGCAAAATTGACATGTCCCTCCTTTGCCTCATCACATAATTTCCAGATTTAGGCGCATGTATCGTAGCTCGGAAGATGCAAAGCACTTGACATGGCATGAGGATGAAAGGATTAAAGATGGCAAGTTATGGCACCCGGCAGATTCTCCTCAATGGAAAAGAATTGATCATGATTATCCTCATTTCGGACAAGAACCAAGAAACCTAAGGCTTGCATTGTCCACTGACGGATTTAACCCACATGGTATTTAGAGTAGCTCTCACAGTTCATGGCCTGTGATCTTGGTGATCTACAACCTACCCCCATGGGTATGCATGAATCTGGGCCCAAACAACCAGGAAATGATATTGACATATACTTGGCTCCTTTAATTGAATACTTGAAGCAAATGTGGGATAGGGGTGTAGAGGTGTATGACGGGTATAAAGAAGAAAGTTTCACCTTGAGAGCTATGATATTCGGCATAATTAATGACTTTTCGGCATACGGTAATCTGTCAAGATACAGTACCAAAGGTCAGTGTGCATGTCCTATTTGTGAAGATGATACAGATTGGATACAATTGGAACATGGTAAGAAGAATGTCTTCCTTGGGCACCATAGATTTTTGCAATCAAATCATCAGTATCGGTTCTGGCGAAAGGCATTCAATGGGAATACAAAAAACCGTAGAAGTCCTTCTCCTTTGATGGGTGCGCAAATGTTTGAAAAGGTACAAGATTTGAACATTGAATTCGGGAAACCTTTTGCACGACAGCTTGCCACAAGAGGGTGGAAGAAAAGGTCGATCTTCTATGAGCTGCCATATTGGAAATCCTTATACGTAAGGCGCTTCATTGATGTTATGCATGTTTAAAAAAATGTCTTTGATAGTGTCATTGGTACCTTACTTAATGTTCCAAGCAAGCCTAAAGATGGCATCAATGCAAGGCTTGACTTGGTTAGTATGGGATTGAGACAAGAGTTGGGACCAGTAAAGAAGGGGAAACATATATATCTACCTCCGGCTGCTCATACTCTAGCTAGAAAAGAGAAAATTGCTCTTTGTAAGTTTCTTCATGGAGTTAAGGTTCCAGAGGGGTACTCTTCAAACATTAGGAAACTCGTGGATATGAAAGATCTAAAGTTA
Organism: Ammopiptanthus mongolicus; assembly: GCA_039655645.1. Taxonomy (NCBI): domain Eukaryota; kingdom Viridiplantae; phylum Streptophyta; class Magnoliopsida; order Fabales; family Fabaceae; genus Ammopiptanthus; species Ammopiptanthus mongolicus. The sequence continues at coordinate 39,500,792 of CM077349.1, forward strand.
AAGGAACTAAAGTCCCATGATTGCCATATCCTAATGGAGAATTTGCTACCTATCGGTATACAGTCAATTTTGCCTAACAAAGTGCGGGAGACCTAGACTAAACTTTGTTTCTTCTTCAAGGCAATTTGCAGTAAGGTGATTGACCCTAGGAAGTTGCTGACATTTTAGAAAGAGATTGTTTGAATTTGTGTGAACTTGAAATGTATTTCCCGCCTTCATTCTTTGATATAATGGTTCATTTAACCGTTCACCTAGTTAGAGAGACACAATTGTGTGGGCCTGCTTATATGAGATGGATGTACCCTTTTGAGCATTACATGAAGATATTGATAGGGCATGTGAAAAATCGATCACGACCTGAGGGTTATATTATTGAACGTTACATAGTCGAAGAAGCTGTTGAGTTTTGTACCGAGTACCTCACTGATGTTGATTCCATAGGGTTGACAAAGTCTCGTCATCACATAGAGAGAACGATGGGTCAAGGTATCACTGGAACTAAAGTAGTGACCATACAGCGGACAAAATGGGAGCAAGCACACTTGTATGTTCTGCACAATGTCGATGAGGTTGAGTCATATGTTGAAAAACACAAGCACATAATTCAAGGTTTGTATCCCAATAAGAGTCAGAATTTGTTGACAAGAGAACACAATCGGTGCTTCATACCGTGGCTAAAAGAATACATTTCTACAGAGTTTGCTGTAATACCTGGCTCTGATACCACATGATATGATCCGAGTTAGAATCACCGAAATTTAGGATCTATCCAAGAGCTTGTTCTTAGTTCTTATGTTAAAAAGATGAAAAGAATTGGGGGAAGAAGAAGGTGCGGTTGTCACCCGAATATGATTAACAAAAGGAAACAACTAAAGAAAGGAAATAACTAAACAAGATACTTAACCAAACAAAGAATTAAAGTGCAACAACTAAAAACAGAATGTAAATGGCGCAAATGTAAAGAAGAACATAAAATAAATTAAGAAAATGGAAGAGGAAGAAGATGAAAGGGAAGGCGCCACAATATTCCAATGGATTTGGAAGATTGATAAGCCAAGGAGGATTCACCACAAAGAGATAGAACTCTTTGATAAGAATCAAGCAAGTTCTAATCCAAGAACTTGAAGAGGAGGAGCCAATGCTCAACTCACAAAAATACCCAAATAGGATAAATTCTAATTTCATTCAAAAGTTATGTAAATGAGGTCATACAAGTCCTATTTATAGAAGCTAAGGAACATTTTAGGTTAAGGTGGATGAATAATTTCGTGACCCATATAGCCCAAAATATAATTAAAGACCAAAACCAATTACAAGCCTAAAAATGCCTAATTAAGTCAAATCCGTCCAGAACAGCGTTCCCAACTTCTAGTCCAGTTTTCATCATGATAGAGTCCGAATCAGGTTTTGAACTTCGAATGAAACTTGTAGATAGTTCTCTTATCGTTCCAAAGCATCAAGAATCACATCAATCGGATATCTAGAACGCAAGATATAACTAAAACCGTGAAGAAGGTTTTCTTTGGACTTGAATGGATTAAGTCAAACTCATCCAGAACAGCGTTCCCAACTTCTAGTCTGGTTTTCATCATGATAGAGGTCGAATGAGGTCTTTATACTTGAGATAACATTTATATATAATTAAGTGATATTTCCAACGCATTAAATATCACTGCATTCGAATATCCATAACTCAAGATATACCCAAAACATTAAAGAGGATCACTTGGACTTAAAGAGTTTGAATTGGACTTGAATGGATTGACCTCCTCTTGTTACAAAGTTCACTTGCCCCTCCTTTGCCTCCATCAAACCACAAACCCAAAAAGACTCGATCAGCTCTGATACCAAATAATGTAACACCCCACTTTAAGGGTCACGATTATTTAACACAAGACGATAGAAAATGCGGTAATATATTAAAATATAAAGAGCTTACCGAAAATATGAATTTTCTTTTTTTTTTTTCTTCTTTATACTCAAGTTTCGAAAACATATAAATATACTTGTACTCATAAGAATAAATATACATAATCATAAACAACATTCCCCACAAAGCATATGTATAAATATATATAGTTCTCAGCATCAGACTACAAAAGAAAGTAACCAACATAAGGGAAACTCAACCTACACTACTGGAGACGTAGCTCCACAACATAAAGGGGAAGGGGGTACATCACAAAAATACAGATGCTGGGGAAACACTAGAGACTGGCCCAAAATAGACACTACACTGCTCGTCGGAGTAGTAGTCCTGCGGGTCCTCCTCCTCCTCCATGGCCTACTCCTCCTCATCCTAGTCCTCCAAGGCTTGCATGTCATACCCGCTCATGATCTATTTTGCATACTGGAGCATCTTCTCATTAGTCCTCATCCACCACACATCCTGACTCGCGCTAGCAGGGGCTACCTCAGGTACGTCCTCCAGCACATATTCGGATACTTCCTCTTCCTCCTCCTCCTCCTCCATCTCCTCATCGTCAGACGAGAGGATAACGAGGGGAGTAGAGAAGGATACCCTAGTATGAGCCGGTGTGCTCTTGCAAGCAGTCTACCTCAAATTTGCCCGCTGGCGAGGAATCTAAGGGTGTAGCTCCAAAAGCATATAGGTAGGCACTGGGGGCGGGACAATAGGAACAGATGGGCCGGCAGCAGGTACAGGAACTACGGAAGTAGATGATGCGGTAGGTGAAGGTGGCATGGAAGCAGGGTCGACGAACACATCATTGGGCTCCTCCCAGTGAACTGCGGGCTGGGTACTAGGTAGGCGTTGACAAACATCAGGTGGTGGTGGTGGCTGGGTGATCCCCGCACTACCCGCACCACTGACACATAGAGTGCAGACTCTCTCCGACAAGCTCGTCATGTGAAAGGGTGACTCCCTCCTACTCGTGAGACTCACAGCACCAGTATAGGTGCGACGTCCGTCAGGATGGATCGTCCAGGCATCCTCTCTGTAACACCCCTTCTCGGTGTCATAGTTCTTAACCCAAATTCTCTGTTTCGGTTAATTAAAACCTTTTCAAAAATACTCATTAGACTAGTTGTGGAAATCTGATACCAATTTAAACCTTTAACAACAACTGAGAAACGAATTCAAACTCATCAACTATAAAACTTATTCAATTTCGCCTTAAGGCATACATCACTACAATTTCTTAATACACATCATACTGAGTCACGGTCAAAGGACTTGACTTTAAATATCCAAATCCTAAGAACTGGTCTAACAAAACTCTAAGAACAATAAAGCATACTACCTAGCATGCATCGCCCCAATGATACTGGGCCTCGTCATCAATAGTCCACCCGTCTTCATCATCAACACCAAGGAACTCAGCTACAGGTTCCCGCAACGACCCAGAGGACCGTTGGAAAATATCTGTACATGTGTTCAAAAAACACAACAGGGTGTCCATCATGTACAGGCAAGGGTGAGATACTCGTTCACAAGTTTGTCGTAATAGCCACACAAGCAAAGCAACATACAGACAAGACATAAACACATTCATGCGATAGAGTATCAATAATCAACATAATATCATAATGGGATAATTTCACTTTCAAAATATCACACTCATTCATCAAGATAAGTCAAAAGAATGCATGAGACTTCAATTCGACTCTCTAAATCATGTACTCGGGAGATTCCTACTTCCCTTCATCGAACGATAGGCCGCGAATACTTCCATAACACAATTGTTCTCATGAGTCAGCCTCTTAATTTAGGTCCGAGCTCCAATTATTCCAGGGTACCACGTCCAACCATATCATGAATAGTGTAACGCCCTTCGTTACATTAGTAACCCGAATAAAATGTTTAAATAAAACTTCGTGAAATAAATTTTTTCATAATATAGTATTTAATTTAATAATAATTTCAAATTAGTCTTTACTTCATAAAATTCTCAAATCTGAAAACATAATTAATCCAAAAACTCTTGAAACAAGGCGCCAACTAAAAACCCAAACATACAAAAAATAAAATAACTAAGGTCTGGCCACATAAGGCACCAGTACATTATAATACTAACCAAAGCTATAAGAAAACTACTAAGAATCTCTAGTCTTCAAGCCTCCTCGGTCACAAGAATAACGTCTTCGTCCTCTGAAAATAACACTACTAATGAGATGAGAATCCCAATGAATAAAATCAGATATAAATTATTTTTCACAAACAGTATTATTCTCAGCCGGCGCATTAACCGGAAAAACAACCATGGCACCTGCTACTTTCGAAAATAATATAATTTTCTATAATATCAATAATACAAAATATTCAAACCAACACACCACATAATTTAAATAGCATCATTTAACATTTAATTTATACACTTATTTTACCAATCATAAACACACAACACAAGATAATGGCGTCCCATTGCCCAACTCTCTCCATAAGAAGTGTTTCGACATCCCATTCTTTGGTGATTTAACTAGCTTTCGATACCCCTTTCATAGGTGGTATAACTCATTTTCCAACATCTCATTTCCTGGCGATGTAACTATTTTCAATACCCCTTTCTTAGGCCGTATAACTCATATTTCCGACCAAATAATTGGCGATGTAACTATTTTCAATACCCCTTTCTTAGCCGGTATAACTCATATTTCCGACATCCCAAATAATTGCCGATGTAACTAATTACAATACCCCTTTCTTAGGCGGTATAACTCATATTCCGACATCCCAATTAATTGATAATGTAACTAATTTTCGATACCCCATTCATAGGCGGTATAACTCAATCAACAAAGAACATCATATATATAGCAATTAATTAATCATGCCAATACCACATATATCATCATACAATCCATTTATAGCATGTCAATCAACCAAATCATATACAAACATACATATCATAGAATCATTCTCAATATTAATCTATATCACGGTAAGAAAGCTTTAAAGGAAAAACACCTAATTTAGAAAATCAGGATTTGACCAAAATATGTATTTTCCATTGCAATCTCGCTATAAAATCATTAGATAAAATAATCCCATTTTCCCAAATTTGTTTGCACCATGGAAGGGTAAGAAAATATTTTTACTCACCTCTCGTAGACCTGTAAAAGATCCAAAAATTATCTTAGACAAATCTAAGAATTCTTCTTTCCTTCTCCTCGATATCCTCTACACATTTAATTTTTTTAACGTTGTTGTGACTGTTGTGCGGTGCTGCATTTCTCCTTCTCGCTCAAGCTTTAAGCCGAAACTTCTTGCTGCGAACCCAATTTCGAGCACGCGACCGTGAAATATGAGAGCATATTTTTTATTCTCTTCAATTAGGAGATATGCGTGCCTTAATTCTTTGCTCAGAAAAAAGAACGGCTCCAGGGAGGAATATGCACCTTTGAGATAGGGGACTAGGGCTTATCTCACCTATAAAAGTATTTTTTTTAATAACCATGTCGGGCCCATTTTTGTTTTTATCAAAAGAAAGGCTCCCCCTACACGTGAATAGCTTTTCACGTTAATCATAATTTTGTTTTTTTTTTTCTTTTCAATTCTTTCAAATCAATATAGCTGGCTCACTTACTTTTTCTAATAATTCTAATTTTGTACTCTTTTAATTATTAAACATTTCTAATAAATTCTTATACTAACCATTTTCTACAATAAGTCTCATAATAGTTTAATCTTTTTATTTTAAATAAATATATTTAAATTTTAGGATGTTACATTTTCTCCCTTTCTTTAAGAATTTCGTCCCCGAAATTAACTTTACTCTCCGATACGAAACAAATATAGGTAATGTACCTTCAACAAAGAGGTCTGGGGACGGCGCGCCAAGTCTTCTTCCGGTTCCCAATTAATCTCTTCTGGAGTTAAATCCTTCCCAAACCACCTTTACCAAAGGGATTGTCTTGTTCCGCAGGGTCTTAGTGCTTTTGTCGATGATTTGACTAGGCCTGGGCTTTTAGATTAAGTTATCCTTCAATTGTATTGACTTTGGAGCTATTCAATGAACACATCTAACACAGATTTTCGGAGTGGAGAAACAGGAAATGCATCACGAAGGTTTGACGACCATGTTGGAAAAGCCAATTGGTAATCAACAGGCCTGACTCTCTCTTGAGTATTTGAAAAGAATCCACAAAAACAAGGAATTAATTTTCTGACTGACATTGACTTCTACATCCTAATCTTAGGAATGACTCTCAAGAATATTTGTTCCCCTACCTAAAATTCGAAAGTCTACTTTTCCTTGTCGGCATAATACTCTTTACCTAATTTGGATTAAATCCTAACTGTGGTCTCTTGGATTAAATCTGATCCTAACAAGATCATTTCACCTTCCTTGCTCTATCATAAGGGAACCTACATCCTTGATACTCTCTAAGCATACATCAGACCACTAGGCTGAAGCTTCGATTAATAATTGCGCAATTCATAACCTCTTAACTATAAGAATATATATATATATATATATATATATATATATATATATATATATATATATATATATATAAAGTCAATAATAACATGTATAATAAAATCACGCACTTAAGCATTTATTTTTCTCCATCCCCTTAAAATCATATGACCTTCACTTGCATTTCATCATTACAAGCATTCTCAAAAAGTAGATTTATAACAAACAATTCACAAAGAAATTGAAGTAAAGTTTTATACCATCCATACATAGATTTTACACTCCCTTATATATATTCCACACCAAATTTATTATATTATTTACAGCACAGAGAAATTTCTATAAATAAATAAACAAATAAATAAAGCAAAGAAAGAAAAGAGAAACAGTAACGATAAATCTTATCTAGCCCAAAATGATAATTTCCCTAGAAAAGAAATAGTTTCACTTTCTGTTGATAAGATGATCTTACGTAAAAGAAATGTGATAACAAAATGGAGAATAAGGTTTCGTAAACTTGTAATTAAACTGTGCAGACATTATGCAGAAACAACCATAAAAACTCCACTAATAGACACAATAGCAATACTAAGAAATCAGTTCCATTTTGATCTTTGAGTAGACACATACAAATAAGAAATAACATTTTTTTTTTGTTTTTGAAAATAAATATATGTTTGTTAAGATTAAACATGTCAATCTACATGGATAATAAATCCAAGAGGTATATTAATCGCAAATATAGTTTGGTCACTTGAGAACAATATTAAATATTCAAGCAAAACGATCTTCAAAAAAAATGTTATATAACAAAATTACAACATAAATTAACATTTAAGCATACAGATATATATATATATATATATATATATATACACACCTTCTTTAATACAACATCCATTTTTATTCATAACCCTCAATACATCATCTTTAAATCTTGATACATCATAGTTATTCGTGGATGTGTGGGTAACTTTCCTTTGTATGCCTCTTCTAACATTTTTTTTTCTCTAAGAGTCCCCTTCTTAGAAACAACGATCCTATTCTTAAACAACAATAGACCATCATCACATAATTCTCTTGATCCTAAAGAGATTGCAATTCCTAGTCTAAAAACTGCTCTCGGTTAATCTGTTTTCTAAGGTCATTACAAATTCCAACCTATTCAATTTCAAGCTTAAAGCATTTAAGGTTACATTGATATTTATGTCCATAAACTCTTCTAAGATATTCATCTCTAGAACTAATATGCAAGTATTTTCTATTTAGAGCCTCTACCACTACATTGATTTTTCCTAAACTGTACTTCAACTTAAATTCATAGTCCTTATGAAATTTCATCCACCTTCCTTTCCTTATTTTTAATTCTATATTTTTTTTTTCTAACAATTAGTTAAGGCTCTTATGATTATTAAAACTTTGATTTTATTCCATGTAAGATTCTTTCCTTTCCTAGTCAACTTGATCAGAAATAAGGCTAACCCAAAGAACTCGTTTATAACTTCATATAATACGCTTCCAATTCCAGGAACTTCTTACACTTATCACTTCTTAGGTTTCTCTCATTCTATCTCTGCATCCGCTTTACTAAAGTCAACAACCACTCCACCTAACTGATCTAAGGTCATCTACCCTAGGCAAAAATACCTATCATTAATGGTAACTTTGTTCAATTATCTAAGGTCATCACCAAGGTTCATACTCCCATCATTCTTTTTTTTTTTTTTTTTTCATTATAAGCACTCAAAACTTATCACAAAATCAAACATATTTCTTACCGATAATTAAAGTAGGATTTGGTGTAAACTATAATCAAATAATAATAAATTAGATTATAAATAATAACAATAAAATCAATAGCAACTTCGAATAAATTGTGAAAAGATACATCAGGGTAAGAAAGTTTTAATTCTAAATCGATATGATTTTACTAAAAAAAACATGCACTGACGCAAGAAGATATTCCCATTTATAAATGAAAAATTCTTTAAAGCAAAAGGAATTTAGAAATGTGAATTCAAATCAAGTGAGGCTTCCTTTGGAAATTTTGCTACCAAGAAGAATATGCACAAAAAAACGATAAAAGTAAAACAATTTATTTTATTTTATTAAAATACAAAGAATATACATCTATCAAACAAATTCATCAAACGACATAATAATATATTTTAAGAATATAATGTTAAGAATTAACAACCTTAAAATTCCAACTCTTTTTTTTTTTTTCAATAATAGACAAATTCACAGATAAAAACTCATTTTCTAGCAACTCCTTTAATTGTTTCTTAGGCTCATTTAACTCTAAGTGTGTCATTCTATAAGACGCTACTGACACTGGTCCCCTTCTAGGTACTAAATCTATGTTAAACTCAACTCCCATATTTGATGTAAGATAGAGAGCTCCTTATAGAACACATCTAGAAACTAACAGATAACAGAAAGTGTTGCTATATCACTTTCAGTCTCTATCTTAACGGAAAACAACAATATGGATCATTGAACTTTCTCAACTAAGAACTTTTGACATGAAAATGAATACGATGTGGTTTAACATAAAAGATTCATCAAACATAGGTTGTGAAGTACATAAATATTTCTACTTGGACAACATTATTAGACGATAGCGAAACCATACTAAGAGTGACATCCAACCCAATATATGAAAACATATCAAATCATAAGATAAATTTTGGTGTATCAAGGAACTTTTCAAACAGGAAAAAGATGTAACCAATTTATCTTTGACAGGGGTAGAAACACATAAGTGAAAAAGTAATTTAGAAATAGGCAACTCTGAATTTTTGACACAACTAAAAGTTATGGAAGAATGAGTTGCTCCTGAATCAAACAATATGATAACCTCTTGTTATGAGAACAATTCCTCTTTGGTTTCTCAACCTTCTGCAGAATCTGAGCTGTCTCGAATAGATGGCAGATCATCCTCTGAAAAACGGTAACCCCACGTACTGAGGTTCTTGGGGTACTACTACCCCATATCCCCTCATATGACAGAGAGTCTCCATCTACTCTTGCACATCTATGGTCACACGATCCATAGTTGCTGCAAGCGCATCATTCGTCCTTCGCCTATTAGTTGCCATAAATCTGCTCACTACCAATGAAACACTGAGTTGGCCAGGTTCAATATCCTAAAGCATAGTATGCAGCATCTACAACTCTAACAAGCATCCTATGCGCCCAAGTTTTGATTTTTGAAAAACCCAATAACCTCAGTCCAAATTAGGATTGAACTGCTCTGATACCAAAAATGTAACACCCTTCGTTACATTAGTAACCCGAATAAAATGTTTAAATAAAACTTCGTGAAATAAATTTTTTCATAATCTAGTCTTCAAGCCTCCTCGGTCTCAAGAATAACGTCCTTGTCCTCTGAAAATAACACTACTAATGAGATGAGAATCCCAATGAATAAAAACAGATATAAATTATTTTTCACAAACAGTGTTATTCTCAGCCGGCGCAGTAACCGGAAAAACAACCATGGCACCTGCTACTTTCGAAAATAATATAATTTTCTATAATATCAATAATACAAAATATTCAAACCAACACACCACATAATTTAAATAGCATCATTTAACATTTAATTTATGCACTTATTTTACCAATCATAAACACACAACACAAGACAATGGCGTCCCATTGCCCACCTCTCTTCATAAGAAGTGTTTCGACATCCCATTCTTTGATGATGTAACTAGCTTTCGATACCCCTTTCATAGGTGGTATAACTCATTTTCCGACATCCCATTTCCTGGCGATGTAACTATTTTCAATACCCCTTTCTTAGACGGTATAACTCATATTTCCGACATCCCAAATAATTGGCGATGTAACTAATTTCAATACCCCTTTCTTAGGCGGTATAACTCATATTCCGACATCCCAATTAATTGGTAATGTAACTAATTTTCGATACCCCATTCATAGGCGGTCTAACTCAATCAACAAAGAATATCATATATATAGCAATTAATTAATCATGCCAATACCACATATATCATCATACAATCCATTTATAGCATGTCAATCAACCAAATCATATACAAACATACATATCATAGAATCATTCTCAATATTAATCTATATCACGGTAAGAAAGCTTTAAAGGAAAAACTCCCAATTTAGAAAATCAGGATTTGACCAAAATATGTATTTTCCATTGCAATCTCGCTATAAAATCATTAGATAAATAATCCCCTTTTCCTAAATTCGTTTGCATCATGGAAGGGCAAGAAAATGTTTTTACTCATCTCTCGTAGACCTCTAAAAGCTCCAAAAATTATCTTAGACAAATCTAAGAATTCTTCTTTCCTTCTCCTCGATATCCTCTACATATTTAATTTTTTTAACGTTGTTGTGACTGTTGTGCGGCACTGCATTTCTCCTTCTCGCTCAAGCTTTAAGCCGAAACTTCTTGCTGCGAACCCAGTTTCGAGCACGCGACCGTGAAATATGAGAGCATATTTTTTATTCTCTTCAATTAGGAGATATGCGTGCCTTAATTCTTTGCTCAGAAAAAAGAACGGCTCCAGGGAGGAATATGCACCTTTGAGATAGGGGAGTAGGGCTTATCTCACGTATAAAAGTATTTTTTTAATAACCATGTGGGGCCCATTTTTTTTTTTTTATCAAAAGAAAGGCTCCCCCTACACGTGAATAGCTTTTCACGTTAATCATAATTTTCTTTTTTTTTCTTTTTAATTCTTTCAAATCAATATAGTTGGCTCACTTACTTTTTCTAAGAATTCTAATTTTGTACTCTTTTAATTATTAAACATTTCTAATAAATTCTTATACTAACCATTTTCTACAATAAGTCTCATAATAGTTTAATCTTTTTATTTTAAATAAATATATTTAAATTTTAGGATGTTACAAATATTCTAGTCTCTGATTGAGTTCATTCGTGTTGGGCAGCTGATTTACCATGGCACGAGATCACGATGCCTCCAGCCACTTGTGGAGTTTCGAACACAGGATGCCCCTATAGACCTAGTGGTCTTAACTGGCTCATATTCTCAACCACTTGGATTGTAGCTCGGTTCGTATGGCACGTCGGCCGACTCATGCATGTATGCAGGAGGTTTTCTATTCTTTCTTTTTGTTCATTCATTCTTTGCATTCATTCATTCATTCATTCTTTTCATGTCAAGGCACGTGGCTCATGACTTATTTAAAGGACATATAGCCCGTTCAATTCAAATTTCAGGACACGCAGTCTAAGTTCTTAATTCACGGAGTACTAGGCCCACGTCGTGGACACTAGACTCGCATGTAGGACACTATGTCCGTTCTTTTCCAAAACACAGAACACGTAGTCCGAGTGCTCAATCCACGATGTACTAGGCCGACGTCTCGGTCACTAGGTTCATATGCTTCACATGCGCGAAGGGGTAATCACCAGTTTTATTAAATTTCATTTTCGTAGTTCAAATCTTGAAAACAAAACTCAGATTCTCTTTGGTATAAACCAGAACTCGTTTTCGCTCTAAAACGCATTTTCCACAAAAATGTTTCTTTACAAATCATTCTCAATAGTTGAAGCTCTAAAGATTCATTTTCAAAGGATTTTGGCTTTAAAAGCCTTTTCTAAAGGTTCTCTCGTTTTAAAACATTTTTCTAAAGATTGTTATCGGAGCAAACTTTCATGAAGAAACTTTTTCGTTTGGAAAATCAAATACTTTCAGAACATTCTTTCTTTGACAACTAGATTTTTCTCAAGGTTTTATTTCTTTGTACAACATGCTTAGAAAATAAAGATAAAGCAACTTTTCACGATTTTCCTCACCAACTCTCGACTTCCTAAGTCTTATTCGAAATCGTTTTGGGTTCTTAACTTAGTGCCTTTTTTTTTTGTAAAATTGGCCATTATAACATTTAGTTTAGAAGCTTTTCATTCCTCAAATCAAAACATTTCAAAATTGTTGATTTAGACTTTTAGTTAGCTCAATCTTCATTGTTCGAGCCATAGCCAGTACTATGCTCTTAACCAGTTGTCGCGACCGGAATCGCGAAGGAAAGGCGAAAAAAAAAAAAGATCTTTAAAAAAAACATGGAGCCGCCACCAATTTTATTTAATTCAGGAGAAAATTGGAAAACCCTTAAAAAATGGTCTTTGGAACCAAGTCGAGTTCGGAAGTCGATTGTGCATAGAGAAGGATGGAGACTAAACCCCACAACACCCCTAATACACCCGTTAAAAAACGGTTACCCAAATTAATTGTGCAAATAATTAATAAACTTAATATTTATTTTACCTAAACAAAAAAACAAAAAAGAGTTAAAAATAAACATGAACACCAACTGCTATCAGTGACTGCTAAGATAAATACTATTTATATACCAAACTTCACGTGCAAAACAGTTGTCATAGAAAGAGGGACTTACCAAAACATTCACAACACCACCAGGATGCCGTACAGAGAAAGCTTACTAAGAGAAATCAAACATTTAGAGTCTATCTTTCATATGTTCGTGAGTCCATCAATTTTTCACATTAATGCCCTCAATGAACAACTAACATTTGGCATTCCACAATCCTGGGCAACATCAGAATGGCATGTCCACGTACAATCTCATAAGGAATATCTCAAACATTTTATGAGGACTTTACCGAAAATTATTTGACAATTCTAAGCAACCATCACAGAGACATTCATCAACACTAAACCATTTTATAACATGAATCAACAACCATAATACAATTTATCCTTGAATTTTGTATCAAATACCTGGTATACAGAATGAGAAATCAAAGAACACCACTGTGGCATGACTCAAAAGTCACTAAACAAAGAATAATAGACATCCCACTGCAATGTTTCAAGAAACACTTTTCTGAACCAATTCTTCGTAGCTCAGTATCTGTTGTATGCTGCTCCTTCCCTCAATGGCTTGTTGCTGCGTTTTCTTCTTTCTTCCAGGTGTTCTCTATTCTTCTCTTCCCTAGTTGTTGACTGCACAGCTTTCTCCTCAGGTACTCAGTTCATCTACTCCTTGTATGCTTCGTGATTCTCTGTTCAAGTTCGTGCTCTGTGTGTTTGTTTATCATTGGGTCTGTTCAACACAGTATATCAGTTGGGCTCCCCCCTCTGTTTTTCGAATTTTTTCGGCTGTCTCTCTTTCCCCTTCCCTTCTTGTTGCTGGCCCCAATTTTCTGTCCCCCCCTCTTCATGTCTGCCTCTAGGTTTTTATGGGTAGAATTTGCGTCCTCCTCTGCATTCAATCCCCTGTAAATCAGCAAAACCCAATTCATTTCATGATTGAGAAGCAAAATGGAAAGGGACGATATTTACCTCATAAATTCTTGTGCTGCAATGCGTTAACCATCCAAGGAAGGAAAGAAATCGCGCCTTCCCCTTTTCACATCTTAATCACGCCCTCCTTGATCTTTTCGAGCACAACTGCTTGAGATATTTTCGGAGATTAGAAAAGATGCATGTCCAGCCAGGGGAGGAGAGTCTTCCGGATTCGGGAGGATTCGTGTTCAGCCAGTAAAGAGAAGAAGGGTTCTGCTGGCGTGATTGAAGGGGAAGTTGTCGCATGGAGGAGGCTGTTGTGCGGCTAGGGCTTCAAGGGAAGGAATGGGATGTGTCTCTGGGGAATCCGGGTCATGGAGCAAAGCTAATGGGGTCTGGAGCAAGGGTGTGGGCTGAAACTTGGTTATTTGGCCCAATGACTTTCTTTTCTTCTTCTTTTTCTTTTTTCTTTATTAATAGAACAGACAGGACCTGACTAAATGAATAAATAAAATGTCTCTATTTTACTTTTCTAAGGCAAGTTGCAATAATAAATCATTTTTTTTTATTTATTATTATTTTTTTTATTTCCTAAGACTAAGAAAGTTCCACTATTTCTTATTTTTATTTTTTTCAAAGAAAAAGACATGGAGATGATTGTGACTCTTTTTTCATTTTTTTTTTGGATTTTTTTGTAAATTTAAGTGAAAATCAAAAGGGATTCGGTCAAAATGGGGTGTTCACACCAGTCCAGAATATATATATATATATATATATATATATATATATATATATATATATATATATATATATATATATATATTACACACACACACACACATCAAATCTCAATTCAACATCGTCTCATCCAAGTATATACTTCATCAAGCAAATCAAGTACATACATCACATATTTCCATTCCAAACTCAAATCGACATCATACATATGTTCAATCCAAGGCAAAAATGCCACAATTCATATTTCCATATCAAATATTTCATTCAAGGCAACAACGTCACAATTCACATCTTAATATTCAATCACACACTTACCAACAAATTTTCACATATATATCATCACAATCATACCACAAACAACCTTATGCGGCTATCAAACTTATTGGAGCTAATCTCCCCTTACCTCTTGAAGTTTCCCGGTTAGCGGAAAGTCGCCCGGTTTCTCGTTCGATTACCTGACAACAACTACAAATATACAACCAATCCAAACATCAATAACTAACAACACAAATTTCCCTAATCCGTTAGGAGCTAGGTTCGGCCATAGGGTGCCAAAAATATCTAGGGATGTCTAAAAATTCCTATCTCTTGGAGTAAGGATCCTTAAGTATCCTCAACACCAAGTCAAGTCTCAATTTTGAAACTTGAATCAAAATCTCATATTTTCCCCAAAATTGGGGTTCGGCCATGTGTTAGGGAATATGGCTAGGGAGCTCCAAAAATTCTTATCTCTTGGATTCTTGTAGTTAAGTTTAAGACGTTTTGGTAATTTTGTTAAAAGACCAAGGGTATTTTGGTCATTTCGCGTCCAGATATTTTGAAAACCATCATGACTCTGGCACGCATCCCAAGGTGATGTGACCTGATGTGATTTCATGATTATCCGTTAGCAGGTCCCGATAAATCTATATGCAGCTCCGTTCTTCACCCGATTGAAGATTTCACTCGAACAAAGGTCAGGAAGTGATTTTTTTCAAATTTAACATAAACGTAGGACATTCAATTCTAATATTTACTGTCTCATTCACGAGTCAAACTAGGCTCTCTGGAGCAGTAAAATCTTATTGTCAGTGGAAAACGCAGACCAGGCTCCGTTTGAGTTTTCAACTCAAAATTTAATCGTAGCTTCGTATGATAGCGTTGAGCATGAATATGGTCTCGGTTTATTTTATTTCATTTTCTAAAACCTCGAATAAAATACAAACTTAAATATTCAACTTACTGGTTTATAAAGGCTGTGAAAATCGGGGTGTTACACTCTCCATCGTGAAGTGTCAAGTCCAAGGTCAAACGGGAAGGTGGATCGCTCGCCATGCCTGCTCACCATAGCAAGATGAAAACCACGCGAGCAGCGTAACAACAAAAATAATGAGGTGAGATTCCGTACACCGCACAACCAGAACAGTAGTGATAAAAGTCATGCACACACGCAGCCAATCGGCATACAGCGCATGGGCTTTCACAACATAACAATTAAACATATAGCATCACAGTTAATATATCCAGAATAAATAATATGGGTCAGACATCAATAGAGTATGCAATGACACAACATGCAACATGACTCAGACCCATACACAATGGAGCTAAACCTAACAAGAGTGAGTGATTGAGAGAATATTGTCTGCGTTATCTCAGCCCACAGTGCCACATCCAAAGATTGCAATCATTATAACAGCTCACGCCAGACGTTCTTTACCCAAATCATGATTTGTCTGTTGTCCAGTTAGGACGTCAGCATTTTTCGATAGGTCACCCATGACACAGAGGAGCTACTCTCTGGCCACATGTGGTCTCCCCAACCCCAACGTCCTCAAGATCTTCATGATCGTCACCTCCGACAATCGCACCCGCACAAAGGTGTAAGCTCAACTCTTGGGCACAATGCCCAACTCATGTACAGATGCGTATGCATGTCAGAAAAAAAATGCCACAACGCAGAACGTATTACTCTATCACTGTAGTACCACGTTTATCTCTTGATAAACCACAGGGCACCCCTACGGGACCCACTTTTACTCGACTTGCCATCAGTCGCCCATTCTTGGTTCCGTTCCTTGCAATCATGTACCACCTTGTCATTCGTAACACGATGTTCATGTCTTATGTTATATTATCCCATAACCTAAATTCATTATGGAAAACAAGACCCATAAGAATACCCTTCATCATATCTTCTCACTTGTCCATCAAGGAACATTACATATTCTACATACCTAACTCTTTGTAATTAAACATTATGGATTCCTTAGATGACCTAAATCATCAAAGGTGTGGGACATGATTTTGTCATGACCACAAGATATTAGTGTATGTCTTTTGTAACACCCCGATTTTCATGCTTCTAGGATCGGTAAATTATATAAATGAGTTTATATTTTATCTGAGGGTTAGAAAGTGAATTTAAATTAACTAAGACCACATCCATACTCTACGCTATCATAGGGAGTTACGGTTAAATTTTAGGTTGAAAATTCAGACGGAGCACAGTCTATGTTTTCACTGACAGTAAGATTTTACTGATCAGAAGACCTAATTTTGACCCGTGAATGAAACAGTTAAGTTTAGAATCCAATTTCCAACAATTTTGATAAAATTGGTTTTTCGCACTAAAAAGTGAAAGAATATAAGTCATGCGGGCGAAATCTTAAGTCGGATGAAGAACGGAGTTGAATATGGATTTACTGGGACCTGCTAACGGATAAACTTGAAGTCACATCAAGCCAAATCACATGGGAAGGCATGCCAGTGTCATGATGACGTTCTAAAATATCTGAACGCTTTCACATTGCGAAAAGACCAAAATACCCTTGGTCTTTCTCCTAAAAGACATTTTTGTCCCGGAAGGAAAAGACTGTTTTGCCCCTTGGAACTTGTGAAAACTCATCCTTGTCCTCAACATCATCATTAAATCTAGAAAATATCTAGATATTTATGAAGATTAGAGGTGAAAATACCATTATACCCTTAACCTTTATTCTAATTCCAATTTTGCCCTTAGGTGAAATGTCCATTTTGTCCCGTAAGTGAAAATCTTCGGACCACCTTACCCCTTCCTTTTACACGCCTAAACCACCCCCCTCCATGGCCATCCATCACTTTTCTTTCAACTTCATTTTTACTTATAAAGATCAAAGCTTTCATTTCTTAAGTTTTCGAAAAATCCTTTCTTTTCTCTCTTCTTCATCCATTTGGCCATACCTATTAGATCATCAACCAAACTTCTTTCTTCCATTCTAAAATCATATTTCATCTTGTCTTGATCCAAAGATCATCTTTGGTGAGGGAAATTTCTTGTTTTGGTCAAGTGTGTTATTGAGCACCAAGAACTCCATCCAAAACCTTGAACTTGTTCTTGAGTTGGTGAGCTTCTAAATCCCTTTTCTCTTCATTTCCTTACTCATTACCTTGAGTAATCATCTTCTAGTTCTTACCAAAAATTCTTATCTCTTGGATTCATGTGAGTGAGATATTTATTTTGTCTCAATGGTAAACTTGTAGTTAAGTTTAAGATGTTTTGGTAATTTTGTTAAAAGACCAAGGGCATTTTAGTCATTTCGCATCCAGATATTTTGAAAACCATCATGACTCTGGCACGCATCCCAAGGTGATATGACCTGATGTGACTTCATGATTATCCATTAGCGGGTCCCGATAAATCTATATGCAGCTCCGTTCTTCACCCGATTGAAGATTTCGCTCGAACAAAGGTTAGGAAGTGATTTTTATTCAAATTTAACGTAAATGTAGGAAATTCAATTCTAATATTTACTGTCTCGTTCACGAGTCAAACTGGGGTCTCCTAAGCAATAAAATCTTACTGTCAGTGGAAAAACGCGTTGAGCATGAATATGGTCTCGGTTTATTTTATTTCATTTTATAAAACCTTGAATAAAATACAAACTTAAATATCCAACTTACTGGTTTATAAAGGCTGTGGAAATCGGGGTGTTACACTCTCCATCATGAAGTGTCAAGTCCAAGGTCAAATGGGAAGGTGGATCGCTCGCCATGTCTACTCACCATAGCAAGATGAAAACCACGCAAGCAGCGTAACAACAAAAATAATGAGGTGAGATTCCGCACACCGCATAACCAGAACAGTAGTGATAAAAGTCATGCACACACGCAGCCAATCGGCATACAGCGCATGGGCTTTCACAACATAACAATTAAACATATAGCATCACAGGTAATATATCCAGAATAAATAATATGGGTCAAACATCAATAGAGTATGCAATGACACAACATGCAACATGACTCAGACCCTTACACAATGGAGCTAAACATAACAAGAGTGAGTGATTGAGAGAACATTGTCTGCGTTATCTCAGCCCACAGTTCCACATCCAAAGATTGCAATCATTATAACATCTCACGCCGATTTTTTCTTCTTATACCGTGAGGCATTACACTTAGGACACATCTGTAAATTTGCATAATCCTTCCGGAATAAAATGCAATCGTTAGGACAAGCGTGTATCCTCTCATAGCTCATGCCAATAGAGCGTAATATTTGTTTAGCCTCATATGTCCTACTAGAAAGCACATTATCCTCCGGCAACATTTCTTTCAATAATGCGAGTAATTTCGTAGAGCTCTTATCTGTCCATCCATTACCCGATTTCAAGTTATACAACCTTAACATCGCCGACAATCTTGTGAATTTAGAACAACCCTCATACAACGGTTTCTCTGCATCACTTATCAACTTCTCAAACATTTTAGGACAATCACGAAGATCTTCTTTAACCGCGTGTATCATCTCTTCAAAACGGTCGCTCTCATATGTATATGAACCGGTATCATCCGCCGCAAATCTGTCACTGATATTCCCCATATCACTAGATTCAACTCTTGTCTCACCATCATTTGTCTAACAGGTATAACTTTGATCGTTTCCATAGCACACTAAATGTCCTTCCAACTGAGCTACAGTAATTCGTCTTGAATAACAACAACTTAAACAGGGACATATGATTCTAGTAGAGTCTTCGGCATGCCGAACCGCAAATCTAATAAAATCTTGCACTCCGTCTCTATATTCATTGGACAAACGATTGGCCGACATCCACTTCTGATCCATATATTCCCGTTCTACAGTAATTATTTTGAGTTTAGAGAGGTTGACGTCTACCTTTGATGAGAACTACAAGAATGCATGACACACGCTTACTTCATACTACAGGGAAAGGGTCCAATCCTATCCAAGATTGTAAACTCGACATTATATTATTATAGTATGTCCTAATTACTTCTTGTTCTAAGAAAATTTCGACAGCATTTCCCCTTAGTTCTCCAAGCACACAACTTAATTCAGGTGATATTATGACCGAAATTAAGTGTACGTGTACCCAAAGAACAATGAGAAAATACAAACCAATGAAATTTTCTTAGATTATAAGTAATATTTAAGGCATACAATAATATGTATTGACAGTGAAGTTTACAATCTTAGACTGTCCACTTTGGACAATTCAAGAACAAGTTATATACTGTGCCATGGCACAATATACAAATCGTTCTTGAACAGGAAACTAATCTTAATGCATGTGCATACCAATAAAAAATAAACATGCCTACTACTATAAAACACAGGGGAATAACATATATGTGTACCAGAGAGGTGATGGACAAAGAGGTGACAGATGCGCCTGAGAGAATCCAAAATCCAAGTTTGATTCACAAGATCAAGTACTTGATATCATTTCCTGAAATATTAAGGGACAACACGCATATGACATTGAACAAATAATCAATTCAAAAGTAAAAATAAGATAGGGTCATATATATTTGCATTTAAAACCTAGGTATCTAATCACACAAGGCACTCCATGCAGGCCATTAACCTTATGTGCAGTGAGAGTTTCAAGGGTCAGAGTTAAAAAGTGAAAACCCCATTGTATCCAAAAGAGTTAGTAGCCAGCAGTACTCCCACCCAGTTCACGTGGTTATGTAAGATAGTGATGTGCTAAATACAAAAATAGAGAAGAATCTTACTTGATGTTAAGTCAGATGCAATTGATCGGAGGAGCATTTTCCCTGTTGATAACATTGTTAAAGAAGTGCCTTATAACATAAAGCAAGAAACCTTATCAAGGAACAACACGCATATGACATTGAACAAATAATCAATTCAAAAGTAAAAATAAGATAGGTATGTAAGGATGTACACTTCCTTAAATTCCAAAACTTTTCATGAACCTTATTCAAGTGGACAGAGTATTATCATTCTTCTCAAACTATATACACTTCATCAACTTCTAATACCCTTTATAATGTAATATTTCAATCAATAAAGTACCAAAGTAAAGATTCTCAATTTTGCCTAAGAAACTAGGTATGTAAGGATGTACACTTCCTTAAATTCGAATAACATTAGTAATGTAGATTCTCATAAATTAAACTACCAAAGACTCTCATCATTTCTGCATTTAAAACCTAGGTATCTAATCACACAAGGCACTCCAAGCAGGCCATTAACCTTATGTGCAGTGAGAGTTTCAAGGGTCAGAGTTAAAAAGTGAAAACCCCATTGTATCCAAAAGGGTTAGTAACCAGCAGTGTACTCCCACCCAGTTCACGTGGTTGTGTAAGATAGCCACCATTATTGGAAGCTTTTCACTTTGAGAATAGAGGTTGTGCATCGGATAGCATTGTATCTCATAAGAAAAAAAACAGACCATTAAGGAACTAATATCCCATCTCATACTATTAGTAACAGAATCGCACATGAAAACATTGTCCACCAATGTTATGCTTAAAACTGCTTTGGCCAAAGAATGTACTGAACCATCAAGATCCCACTTTTAAGTATTAAGGCACAGCTTAACCAAATTTCAAGTTGAAACACTACACACAGATCAAATTAGAAAGTAAGTTCCTTCCTCAAAGCATACACTCACCCATAAAGGTCCTGACTCAACTCCAACGGCACCAAAAAGCCATCTTAAACAAATTTAGATAGATGGGATTCACACATGCTTTATCATTTTAAAAAAACATGGAAGCTGTCAATAAAAACAAATAAAGAACGCACAACAGTACCACACACTCAACCCCATAGAACCATAAGCATAATCACTATGATTTGAATGTTCAGTTGTAGAACAAACTAAACCGATACAGGAAAAAAATAGAAAATTTGTTTGATACAGAGAAGAAAACAGTAACAGAGAAGAAAAAATACCAATGACTAGTGCAGTAATAGAACAGTAACAGCTTGCAGCTCACACGCTCAACTTCACAAATGCATTGTGTCTTTGGGGACCTTCACAAATGGAGAACGGTGGAATGAGAGAAACCAAACAACATAGAGGGAAACGAGAGAGCTTACCTGAGAGATAGGCCGAATAAGAAAGCTTACCTGAGGGAAGGAGGAAGAGAAGCTCGTGCGAGGGAGGGGCGTGACCTGAGGGAGGGAGGGAGGGAGGGAGGGAGAGAAGCTCGTGCGACGGAGGGAAGGAGAAAGATGGAGAAGCTCGTGCGGTCGCGTTCACGCAGTGGTGGTGGCTAGAGAACCAAAATGGTGGTGGTGGTGGTGTTCGCGCGCAGAGGAGGCAGGGAGGGGTTAGGGAAAGTTTCGAAAAGAAAGACTGAGAGTGAGGTGGGGGAAGTGTACGTTAAGGAATTAGTAACTCACCATAAATTAAAAAATTTGAAAATGGTAATAGATAGCGCTTCCTTGAGGAAGCGTTATTATAAGTTCACCGCCCTTTTTTTAATAGCGTTTCATTTATAAACGCTATTAAAGGTGCGATATTTAATCCCTTTTCTGGTGTAGTGGAGTTTTTAGAAATCTTTCCTGAAGATATACCAAGTTTACCGCTAGTTCGGGACATCGAGTTTTCGATTGATCTTGTGCCAGGAACAAGACTCATGTCTATGGCACCATATCGTATGGCATCTACAGATTTGGAAACCTTGAAGGAACAATTGGAGGACTTATTGGGGAAGCAATTTGTTAGACCTAGTGTGTCGCCGTGGGGAGCACCTCTGCCGTTAGTGAAAAAGAAAGATGGAACTTCTCGCTTATGTGTGGATTGTCGCCAGTTGAACAAGGTTACCATTAAGAACAAGTATCCTCTTCCGAGGATAGATGAGTTGATGGATCAGTTGAGGGGAGCGACAGTTCTCTCCAAGATTGATCTGCGATTGGGTTATCACCAGATTCATGTGAAGGCAGAGGATGTACCAATGATAGCGTTTCGAACACGCTATGGACACTATGAATACCTTGTAATGCCTTTTGGGGTGACAAATGCTCCAGCCATATTCATGGATTATATGAATAGGATCTTTCGTCCATACCTAGATAAGTTTGTCGTTGTCTTCATAGACGACATACTCATCTATTCGCGAGACCGGCAAGAACACGCTGAACATCTTAGTGTGGTTCTTCGGGTTCTGAAGGAGAAACAGTTGTACCCGAAGCTGTCTAAGTGTGAGTTTTGGCTCGAAGAAGTGTAGTTTTTGGGTCACATGATTTCAAAGGAAGGAATTGCTGTAGATCCGTAAAAGGTTGAAGCAGTTCTTGAATGGGAGAAACCAACCATAGTGACTGAGATACGCAGTTTTTTGGGCTTGCTGGGTATTATCGGAGGTTCATATAGGGATTTTCTAAGATTGTAGGACCCCTTACCCAATTGACGAGGAAGGATAAAGCTTTTGAGTGGACTGAAGCCTATGAGCAGAGTTTCCAGAAGTTGAAGAAGAGGCTGACTACTTCGCCAGTGTTGGTGTTATCAGATCCAAGTGAACCTTTTGAAGTATACTGTGACGCTTCATACCAGGGGTTAGGCTGTGTTCTGATGTAGAATCGAAAAGTGATAGTGTATGCCTCGAGATAGTTGATGTTGTATTATTAGTGTAGTATTTCAAAAGTTTAGAATTTTATTTGGTTGTGCTGTTACCACACAACAAGTGATAAAAAAAAAAATGTGGTTAGTTTTTATTAATTTATCCAATCAATTTTGAGTGCTAATATTTTATCTTTGTTGACTTGGTCTTGGTTTAATTTTAAACCATTAAACAACCTTGCTTTTATATGATTAAAACGTTTCGTGGCTTGCTGGAAGTGGTCTATCATTTCCTTATATTTCTAACAATAATTGTTGACTTCTTCAAATGTTTTTCGGAACTGTTGATGCTTCCCTTTTTTGTACTTATCTGATAAAACTGAATTTCTATCTTCTCTTTTTGGTCCAACGTGTTTTGCACACGTTCTCAGCATCTAGTGTTAACATTCTTCATTAGTTGGTTTAAAATAAAATCAACCTGATCCTACTATTTTATAAATGCAGTGCGATAACTGTTCTTATATTTTTTTTTTTAAAATATAGAACGATGTGTTTTTGAAAATGGCTTTCGACATTAAAATACTCTCTTCTCCTTATTTATTACTGGGTTATACTTTTTCTTAAAAATTCTGCTATTCTGATACTTCAATTACGGTTGGGAAGGACCTGTTGAATCCTGGGGGATTACGTATTTAGCGAATAAAACTCTTAAGGACAGTGTGATTTCACCCACCTCAGATTTTTGTAACCTCAGATTTTTGTAGACATTCCTTCATGGTTCCAGGTTCATATATAGTTTGTGTTTGACATAGAAGTTCAAGTATCGTGCAGAGTACTTGATCAATATTTGACAAGAATCTTAAGGGTTTTATGTTGGTCGACAACGCTGGAGAAGATTCGTTCAACCAGGACAACAAGTCTATGATCCTACTTTGTTGCTTCAGGGTTACTCTGCATCTGAATTTGCAAGGGCTTGCCCTAGCGTACACGTCTGCCATATTGGGTGCTGCAATTGATAATTGCCTCGCTGATTCTACGTTCTTCTATATGCTGTGTTGCTCAGAATGGAAAAGGGGAATGGAAAACAGGCCTTTCACTTTGGAGAAGGACGAATGGTGGGAGTGCAACACCCTTTCCCGAGTGTTACATTCCCGAACGTTTATAAGGCCGAAAATATTTATTAATGCGGAAAATACCGTTTTCTTTTTCTTTTCTTTTCACAAGATGCAATGGGATTTAGTAGCGATAAATAATACTAATAATGAACTTAGGTTCACCATGCATTTCTAGAACAATATGCATAATAAATACAGGGACATAAACAGAAAGAGGAATAATACTATATACAGACATAATTCTAATGTATAACTGATACAATAAGTACTAGGAGTCGTAGCTCCCAAAAAGTACTACAAAAACTGACATAGTCTGGCCGACAACAAAACTAAACCACAAAAAAGAAGGTCCGCCTCAGGGCTCAAGGAAACTACTGGGCTGAACCATCGTCACGTCCATCTGTTCAAACAGCAACAGCAAGTACCAACAGAAAACATACAGATATGGGTGAGATTCTCGTTCATCAACACAACAAAACAGCAGTAGCAAAAACGGGACGACTTACCGGGTAACAGCGTACCCAACATGCTTACAAGAATTCTCAATGTCAAACATATTAAGCAGTTGACAGCGTAATATCATGTTAAGCAGTTAACAGCATAAAATAAGGTACTCTTAAACAGTACAACGATGTATAACAGTAAATGTAAACATCAATAGCCATGCAATGCAATGCAATGCAATGTATATGACTCAATGTCAATTTCACTGGGTACTACTCTGACCCCTACTCCATGGAGCTAACAAAACGTCGAAGAGAGTGAATGGGAGGACATGTTCCGGTTTCTGCCAGCCATGAGCAAGATGCTACAACATTCGTAACGTGCATGTATCTGGCTTTACGGAAACACTCTCGACCAAACATGAAAAGTACGGCATCTAGTAGAGGATATCAGTGTATTGCACGGATTCGCCACGACAAAGAGGAGCTACCAACTGGTCACATGTAAGCCCTTCCAACAGTGATACCTCCAAAAAGACCATTGAAGATCGTCACCGTAAGATTCACACCCGCATCAAGGTGTAAGCTCAACTCCTAGGCTCAAGGCCTTACGACTATGCAAATGAAATGCCAATGCTTACACAAAGCAGATGCGATCAAGCAATGTCTATCCTCCGGATAAACCTCGAAGTCTACTAAGGTTCTCTTCCTTAGGAACTATACGTGTCTTTGGAAAAACAAAACCTTTATCCACCGGATAAATCTCGTGATCGCTCCGGGATCGAGTCATTACAAGACTGAAACAATTGAACGACTAATCGGGGTCTGAATCACTGGTCCGTCATCGAACTACTGTTTCAAAACCCAAAACGTTTCATGTTTGTGGTTATGTCTTATGAAATCATTGATGTACTAAGTCATCAATGGTATAGTATATGGTCTTGTTTCACCACATATTACACTTAATTATCCCTTTTCTTCAACTCTAAGTCAATTACTTAACTTCGGTTTTTAAAGCGTAAAAATTTACAGTTTGAGTTGAAAAACACTCTTTATAAGCAAACCATTTCTCGCGAGGCGAAGGTTTATGTTGCGACGCGAGGTTGAGAAGTTATCTTTACTGTTTGGACAGTCTTTCTGCTTCGTGAGGCGAGGATTGTATCGCGATGCGAGGCAGAGAAGCTGCATCCTCGCTACTTAGGCGGTTCGCGAGGCGATAAAGACTTCGCGACGCGAGGCCGAGAAGCTGCATCTTTGCTGCTCGGGCTAGTCCACTATCTCGCGAGGCGAGGCAGTGTTAGCCTGGCGAATGCCTTACCTTCCCTCTGTCTTGCGAGGCGAGACGGGGTTCGTTGGGCGAGTGCCCTGTTTTTCATCTTCCCTAATTCCTTCACTATTTCTTCTTTTGAAACACTTAGTTTGATTAAAAGACTTATGGCTAAAGAAAAGACATTTTCCCACTTTGGTGACACACTTTAAAGGTTAAAACTTCATTTGATCTTTGGATCAAAATCACTTTTGTTTCTCTTTGAAAACATAGGTTAGGAAATCATGTTTTTGTTGCATCAAAACTTTGCCAAAACAAGAACAACATATGTTCTTATATTTTCCTCTTACTAAGGCCACAAGCCTACTCCAATGAAAAATGGAGACTTTGCTTCACCAACAAAGCACATGTAGCTCAAAAGCTCACACAATTATGATAAACCACAATACACATTACTACATCATAATCAAACATCCAAATCCATCACACATCATGGTCTCATAATCAAGCATAAAAGTCCATACTTGATCTAGTGATCAAAGTAGGTTTTTCAACATACATGGAAATGATTTTCATTCAATCATATCTTCATCAACATATGCTAAAGCACACTACAACATACTAAAGCATAAACTCATCATGACAATCTTGTTCTCCAAGAGAACTTAACAAAACTTAACACATAAAAGTGAACCCAAACTAAAGGGTTTTACCCACACATAAACTTAAACAACCATCTTCACTACCATCATCTTGGTGTGATGAGGTTCTTCTCCCCATACCTGTTGAGGAGCAGACTCCCGGATCAAAGTCGGTTGATCGGTTTGTGAACGTCCTGATAATCGTCAACAACTACAACAACACAACAATCCAACATTAAATAACAATCAAAGCCAAACTCAACAATTCTAACAAAGAGGATTTCGGCCACCCTAGGTTAAAAAGGTTAGGAATTGGTTTTGGTTTTCCATTTCATGGACTCTAAGGCATTAGGAAAGCTAAGGATGAAATCAAGTGTTAAAAATCAAAAATTGATGAAAACACTATTCATCATCTTCAAGTAGGGTTCGGCCAAAAGTGCTTTTTGAGCTATGATGAGAGTTGAATCATAAGCTCTTGGGTCTAGGTAGAGATTGATGATGTGAGTTCAAAGAACTTGGTCTTACCTCAAAAGGATTTTTCTACAATTTCCTATGGATTTTCAAAGTTTTGGATCTAAGAAATTCTTTTCATGAAAATGAAGATTGATCTTGAAATAAAGAAATATTCAAGAGGCTAAGAGATCATAGAAGTGATCTTACCTTGAAATGAAGGAAGATTGCTCAAGGAATCAAGTGATTCCAACAAAAACTCAAGGAGCTTCAAGACCAACAATGGTGTTTTCTCTCAAGAACAACTATGGAACTCTAAAGGAAAAGGGGCTGTGCGAAAATGAGAGAGTGAGGGGCTGAGTTCAGCCTCTTAAAAGCTCACTTAAGGGTAAAAAGTTCATTTGCCAAAAGGGTATAATGGTAAAAGTGTAAAAGACTAAGGTTAGGGGCATTTTGGTCATTTTGCGTCCAGATATTTCCGAACGTCATGACAACTCTGGCATACTCTCCCAAGTGTCCTGGGATGATGTGATATCAAGATTATCTGTTGGCGAGTCCCGGTAAATCCATATGTGGCTCCGTTTGTCACCCGATTGAGGA
Organism: Ammopiptanthus mongolicus; assembly: GCA_039655645.1. Lineage (NCBI taxonomy): Eukaryota > Viridiplantae > Streptophyta > Magnoliopsida > Fabales > Fabaceae > Ammopiptanthus > Ammopiptanthus mongolicus. The sequence goes on from CM077349.1 coordinate 39,528,492, forward strand.
TTCCGCCCGAACGAAGGTCAGGAAGTGATTTTTCTGAAATTTTTAGGAAATTTAATCAAAATGTAGATAATCGAATTCTAAGACTTAGTGTCTCGTTCACGGGTCCATCTGAGGTCTTCTGAGCAGTAAAATCATACTGTCAGTGTAAAAACGCAGACCGGACTCCGTTTGAGTTTTCGACTCAAAACTTAATCGTAGCTTCCTACGATATCTTCGAGCATGATCATGGTCTCAGAATATTTTATTTCTATTCCTAAGACCTCGAATAAAATAAAGACATTAAAATACTAAAGAAATAGAAAACGTGAAAATCGGGGCGTTACAGGGAGAACACGAGTGGACGGTGTTCATCCGGCGGCTGGGACGCATTCGGCGGATACGACGGCTGGGACGCAATGTCTGAGATGTTGGAGCAATTGGTGTTGAACGGAAGGATATGACTGGTGTGACGGTGATGGGATGTAGGTCTTGGTTCACATGGAGCTTCCGTCGTTCGATTATCTCCATCCAGGGAAAAGGAGTTTGATATTACTTGGCAAAAGATGGTTCCTTTCTTCATCTATGGTTCAGCAGCAACCATTCGGTGACCAACAAAGATCCCGTACTGAAGAAGAAGAAAAAAAGGATAATTGTCTTTTTGGGGTAAAACCTGAAAAATGGATTGGGAGGAGATAGCTTTTAATATTTAGCATTTCTTCTACTACTTTGCCACCAAGAGCATGCCTTATGCTATTTTGAAGGTAATATATACATTATGAGAATGAACTTGTGTGTGAAGGATATTAACTCATGTAATTGATGAAGGGTAAAAAGCACTACAACAGAAAAGGTTATTAGTAACGTTTATTTTTGGTATTTAATAACGCTTTTAAGCGCTATTAAATAGAGCACTATTAAAGGTTGACACAAATAGTGGCATTTAAAAAAGCGTTATCTAAAGAAGAATAGACAGCGCTTCCTCAAGAAAGCGCTATCTAAAACTCAGGATTAGATAGCGCTTTTTTGAGGAAGCACTGTCTATTCTTGGTTTTAGACAGCGCTTCCTCGATCTAAAAAGGAAGCGCTATCTATCATGATTTAGATAGCGCTTCCTCTATCTTTTCCCTATATTTTTTTTAATACTGTACTCTATTTCTCTCCTACTCTTCCCTGCACTCAGCAAAACCCAAACAACAATACAGTATACATAATTGGCACAATATAAATAAATTCATTTCATTCATTAATGTTACAATATACACAGTATACACAATTCAAACTATAATTCAAAAATACAATATATACAATCCCAGACATTACAGTATATAGTACACTACACTATAGCTAGCTATACTAATTCAAAATTTCGTCATCCCAAAGCATCAATCTGCAAAATTGGAGACAAATCATCCAACTATTACATGAACTTGAAGTATTCAATATACACAAAGCACAACTTAAATATAACACTAAAAAGACAATTATTTACCTTGATTCATAATAATATAGTTACACCACTCATCCAAAATTTCAAATACTTGATCATCGGTGTATGTGTCATATTTATTATCGGGATGCGATAGAAAAAGTAAATTAAGTTAGAATCAAAGATATTCAAATAGTCCAAATGTAAGTGTGTAATTAAACTGAAATTACGTACCGATGATGAGATTTGAATTTGGTTATGAGCGATGATATCCTTAAGAAACCTTAGAACGTAGTATCCACAGTCTATGCTATTGTATTGGCGGGCGCACTACAAAACAAAAATAATAAGTTAATTGGTTTTAAATTTAAATAATTGCATAATTACAATGTGAACAAATTAATACCTCTACAAAGATCCATTTAGTCTTTGATGATTTTGAAGATCGAGACTTGGCTCCCCTTTTGCATCCACGATGAATTGTCAAAGCACTGAAATGCAAAAACAAACATTCGTTAGCTATAGTGTACAATTTGAATCACAACATATATGAGATAAATTTCAAATCATTTTTCTTACTCGTTAAAGATAGTCATAAGCATTTTTTGCTGTATAAATGGTACATGCAATGGATCCAGGTTGTAGATTGTGTCTTCATTGGGATTGATCGGTAACAATACCCAATGTCTCCTACAAAACAAGAAAATGAGTTAGCAAATCATAAACAGATAATTAATCACAATAAAATACAGTATCATGTCATTAATTAACTAAATGACTCACACTACGTTCACAGGTGCCAGAAACAGGGAATTGCCATCTGGACTTGCTAGCTCAAGCCACTCAGCTATGTACTGTTTTTGCATATATATATATATGGATGTAAAGCTGTTTTATCTGGGCATAAGAGTACAAACCTCCCTGTGTTATTCACGGGGATCAACATCTCTCGGTATAAGTACCTTAAAACATGTATAATAAGCATTAATATATATATATATATATATATATATATTTAAATTATGAAGAATAAAAGAAATTATATACTTTAAAATTTGATGTATTACCTGAGATATACGCTAATACCAGTCTGACTGATTACATCCCGAGTGATAATCTCCTGGATTTCGTCTTTACCCTCAGATAGCATATGTTGAAAACCCAAAATTTCTTCATCCATCTCCAATTCTATTACGCGGCTCAAGCCTTTTTTTACCAGGATCCTCATGTAGGAAATACAATCATATGAGCTTGCTGTGATAGGAGGCCAGGAGGAGGACTGGTGCTTCTTAGGGGATGTAATGGACCACTTTGTATGCTCCTTGTTAATTATAGGAGGTTGAGACTCCACAATCTTCTTGCCCTTGCCCTTCTCCTTGTCCTTGGATTTGGATTTTTCAAAGATAACCTACATATTGCAATAAAGTAGTTAGTGACCACCCAATTTAATAAATATATAAAACATATCATAAGGGATAGTAATTATTAACATACCTGCACGAGGTTGATTGGCCATGCGACAAAGGTCCCTATTGCATGATACACTACCATGACATCAGCATGCTCAACTGGTACAAGCAATGGTGCATGCCCCTCCAGTTCAACTTTAATGTTCACTTTCACATGGCCAGGAGGTAATGGTAGGTTATGCAATGTGGCACCCTCCTCATTAAAGACCATAGCCCTAGCGACAATGCGATGAGTTGGGTGCCGTAGATACAAGTTGCACAGTTTTATGCCCTAAACAAATGTTAAATGAAATATCAATTAATTAGTATGAATTAAACCTTCAATGCAATACATAAAATTATAAAATTATCATTGATAAGTATTACCTCGGGAAGAGGTATATGCGGTTGCACAACAGTGCAACTATCTCTGACACTGTGTGGGATTGGGGTAGGAGGATCACCAGTTGGCTCAGAATCGGCCTGCTTATCCTGCTTGCTAGCCTTTAACTCCTCTACTTCACCAGTTAGCTCGGCTAGCCTCCTTTGCATCTCTAATTGAGATAACATATCTTGATGTTTTGCGCGTTGTTGTGCGCCAAAAACAATCGTTTGGGAGACGGCAAACCCCACACCCCATAGGCGACCAGGGTATTCATCGAGATTCAATGCTCGTGCAAGAATGGCTTGACGGCCAACACAGTCTGTTATCTCCTCCTGTGATACAGACTCTTATAAGGACATCTGTGACACAAATATTAACGAACATTCACATAAGATGTTAAACATAATTATAATAAGAAATATACAAATGAACTAAGTTAATTAATGAGGGTGTATACTTACAATTCTGTCAGCCACTTCCTTAGTGGCGGGAAGCAAAATTTGGCAATCATGGCCCATGCGAGCTGTCATCCACAACGTACCCCGCTCAACTGCCTCGGTGGTAGGATCCCCTCCTGCCCTCTTCAGCTATACATTTGAACATACAAAATAAATAAAATTCATCAATGTTAAGGAAGAAATCATAAGTGGGTTAATCAACAAGTTATAAGGATATATTGTACTTACAATTTGTTCCTTGAGGCCATCATAACCCGTTGGCCCTGCCAAGTAAGGGTACGGAGGGTTTGACGCTCTAATTCGATTTGCTTTACTTGTTTTCTACATATACACGAAAGTATATGTCAATGCATGATTTAATATATATAAATTAAGTTAACAAACAAAGTTAAATTGTATATACCTTAAATGTCTCGTTTTCTGTGCGCATCGCTACAAAAGCTCTCCAGTCGTCCACCTTTATCATGTCTGCGTACTTTGGTGGAGGCTCATGTCTGACATTCCCACCTTTATCTTTTAAATACTTGGTCGTCAACCTCGTTCGGAATGACCGATGACATTTTCCGGCAATTTGGAGACATATTTTCCTCCGAGCCTCATCATTGTCAAAAATAGTCTGCAGAAATGATAAAGGTGTAAGTTTAAAAATATACATGTTAATTAAGAACCTGATGTTAATTAAATATTACTTATTTGCCTGTATATCACACCATATGTGTGATTTGGCCTCGTTCAATGCTTTGTCCTTCCACGTCTTGCATGTAATTGGGATCGCTTGCCGGACTACGGCCCCAATGTAACTCTTTAGCTCCTTCCCATTATCACCAATGGGTTTGCCTTTTGTATTCCAGGCAACCTGATAAAATGAAACACTTGATTAATAAAATAACGAAACACTTAATTAAAAAATGAAAAACTTAATTAATAATGATCTTATATACCTGTAATCTCACGCCTCTGCTCCTCTTTAGGATAAAATTCTTCTTGAACGTCGGTCCACGGCGCCTCATTTGTGTCTCGGGCGCCTCTAGGCTAGAATCCGAACTATCATCATGATCACTAGATGAAGACAAGATCTGCAACACAAGTAAAAATGTCAGATCACAATATAAATTAGAAAACATGTTTAAGTAAATTTAATTGACCAAGAAATTAAAAAAACAAAATCATGATGCTACATGTTTAAGTAAAAACGATGAATATTTTTTTAATTGATGAATAAATTAAAAAAAAAAATGTGCTTACATGTTTAAGTAAATCTTTTCCTCTTCCTCATTGGATTTAGACTTGTGTGTCCCTTATTGGTACAAAACAATGGATTGGTCCAAAGACCCTCGTCATGATCATTTCTAATGTACAAATCCTCATCTATAGTTGTATTGTACGGAAGTGATTGTGATGCCCCGAAGAAAGGATCATCCTCAATATTAGCATCTTCATGTGCTTGATCATCAATCCCATTAACAATCATTTTGTTAGTCAATAGAACGATGGACCACTTCGTATCAGCTGGATCGATGACATAGTACACTTGTTGAGCTTGCGATGCTAAAATAAAGGGCTCGTCTTTATACCCCACCTTACTGAAATCCACACGCATGAACCCCAACTCATCCATTTGTACACCGTTATTATTGTCAACCCACTTACATTGGAACACAGGCACCCGAAACATCGTATATTCCAACTCCAGTATACGTTCAATTACCCCAAAATATGACATATTCGCGTATATGGGGTTTCTGTCTTTGGCACTGGAGATATGCATGGCTTGAGCTACAAGAGTGACCCCGCTATTTTGCATTTTACTCTGATCATCTTGTTTTTTTGTATAAAATGTGAACCCTTTCATTAGATAACCACTGTAAGAGAAGACATGTATTGTTGGACCTCTCGCTAACCATCTCAACCTTTCTGAAATCGATGTAGGATTTACAGCAAACTCTGCAGAAATGTGTTCCTTTAGCCATGGTATGAAACACCGATTGTGTTCTCTTGTCAACCAATTTGGACTCTTATTGGGATACAAACCCTGAATTATGTGCTTGTGTTGTTCAACATATGACTCAACCTCATCGGCATTGTGCAGAACATACAAGTGTGCTTGCTCCCATTCTGTCCGCTGTATAGTCACTACTTCAGTTCCATTAATACCTTGACCCATCGTTCTCCCTGTGTGACGAGACTTTGTCAACCCTATGGAATCAACATCAGTGAGGTACTCGGTACAAAACTCAACAGCTTCTTCGACTATGTAACGTTCAACAATACAACCCTCTGGTCGTGATCGGTTTTTCACATACCTTTTCAATATCTTCATGTAACGCTCAAAAGGGTACATCCATCTCATATAAGCAGGCCCATACAATTGTGTCTCTCTGACTAGGTGAACGGTTAAATGAACCATTATATCAAAGAATGAAGGCGGGAAATACATTTCAAGTTCACATAAAGTCACAACAATCTCTTTCTGCAATGTCGGCAACTTCCCAGAGTCAATCGCTTTACTACAAATTGCCTTGAAGAAGAAACAGAGTTTAGTCAAGGTCTCCTGCACTTTGTTAGCCAAATTTACCGTATACCGATAGGTAGCAAATTCTCCATGAGGACATGGCAGTCATGGGACTTTAGTCCCTTTAACTTCAGATCTTTCATATCCACGAGGTTCCTAATGTTTGAAGAGTACCCCTCTGGAACCATAACTCCATGAAGAAACTTACAAAGAGCAATTTTCTCTTTTCTAGCTAGAGTATGAGCAGCCGGAGGTAGATATGTAGGTTTCCCCTTCTTTACTAGTCCCAATTCTTGTCTCAATCCCATACTAACCAAGTCAAGCCTTGCATTGATGCCATCTTTAGTCTTGCCTGGCACATTAAGTAAGGTACCAATGACACTATCAAAGACATTTTTTTCAACATGCATAACATCAATGAAATGTCTTACGTATAAGGATTTCCAATATGGCAGCTCAAAGAAGATCGACCTTTTCTTCCACCCTCTTGTGGCAAGCTATCCTGCAAAAGGTTTCCTGAATTCAATGTTCAAATCTTGTACCTTTTCAAACATTTGCGCACCCATCAACGGAGAAAGACTTCTACGGTTTTCTGTATTCCCATTGAATGCCTATCGCCAGAACTGATACTGATGATTTGATTGCAAAAATCTACGGTGCCCAACGAAGACATTCTTCTTACCATGTTCCAATCGTATCCAATCTGTATCATCTTCACAAATAGGACATGCACACTGACCTTTGGTACTGTATCCTGATAGATTACCGTATGCCAGAAAGTCATTAATTGTGCCGAATATCATAGCTCTCAAGGTGAAATTTTCTTCTTTATACCCATCGTACACCTCTACACCCCTATCCCACATTTGCTTCAAATCTTCAATTAAAGGAGCCATGTATATGTCAATATCATTTCCTGGTTGTTTGGGCCCAGAAATTAATAAACACAACATCATATATTTACGTTTCATGCATACCCATGGGGGTAGGTTGTAGATCACGAAAATCACCGGCCATGAATTGTGAGAGCTAATCTGAATACCATGCGGGTTAAATCCGTTAGTGCACAATACAAGCCTTAGGTTTCTTGGTTCTTGTCCGAAATGAGGATAATCATGATCAATTCTTTTCCATTAAGGAGTATCTGCCGGGTGCCATAACTTGCCATCTTTAATCCTTTCATCCTCATGCCATGTCAAGTGTTTTGCATCTTCCGAGCTACGATACATGCGCCTAAATCTGGGAATTATGGGAAAATACCATAGAACCTTCTCCGAAGCCGAGTCTTTCTTCTTATACCGTGAGGCATTACACTTAGGACACATCTGTAAATTTGCATAATCCTTCCGGAATAAAATGCAATCGTTAGGACAAGCATGTATCCTCTCATAGCTCATGCCAATAGAGCGTAACATTTTTTTAGCCTCATATGTCCTACTAGGAAGCACATTATCCTCCAGCAACATTTCTTTCAATAATGCAAGTAATTCCATAAAGCTCTTATCTGTCCATCCATTACCCGATTTCAAGTTATACAACCTTAACATCGCCGACAATCTTGTGATTTAGTACAACCCTCATACAACGGTTTCTCTGCATCACTTATCAACTTCTAAAACATTTTAGGACAATCACGAAGATCTTCTTCAACCGCATGTGTCATCTCTTCAAAACGGTCGCCCTCATATGTATCTGTACCGGTATCATCCGCCGCATATCTTTCACTAATATTCCCCATATCACTAGATTCAACTCTTGTGTCACCATGCTTTGTCCAACAGGTATAACTTTGATCAATTCCACAGCACACTAAATGTCCTTCCAACTGAGCTACAGTAATTCGTCTTGTATAACAACAACTTAAACAGGGACATATGATTCTATTAGAGTCTTTGGCATGCTGAACCGCAAATCTAATAAAATCTTGCAATCCGTCTCTATATTCATTCGACAAACGATTGGCAGACATCCACTTCCGATGCATATATTCCTGTTCTACGGCAATTATTTTGAGTTTAGAGAGGTTGACGTCTACCTTTGATGAGAACTACAAGAATGCATGACGCACGCTTACTTCATACTACAGGGTGAGGGTCCTATCCTATCCAAGATTGTAAACTCGACATTATATTATTATAGTATGTCCTAATTACTTCTTGTTCTAAGAAAATTTTGGCAGCATTTCCCCTTTGTTCTCCAAGCACACAACTTAATTCAGGTGATATTATGACCAAAATTAAGTGTATGTGTACCCAAAGAACAATGAGAAAATACAAAGGAATGAAATTTTCTTCGATCAGAAGTAATATTTAAGGCATACAATAATATGTATTGATAGTGAAGTTTACAATCTTAGACTGTCCACTTTGGACAATTCAAGAACAGGTTTTATACAGTGCCATGCCACAATATACAAATCGTTCTTGAACAGGAAACTAAGCTTATGCATGTGCGTACTAACAAAAAATAAACATGCCTACTGCTATAAAACACAGGGGAATAACATATATGTGTACCAGAGAGGTGATGAACAAAGAGGTGACAGATGTGCCTGAGAGAATCCGAAATCCAAGTTTGATTCACAAGGTCAAGTACTTGATATCATTTCCTGAAATATTAAGGGACAACACGCATGACATTGAACAAATAATCAATTCAAAAGTACAAATAAGATAGGTATGTAAGGATGTACACTTCCTTAAATTGCAAAACTTTTCATGAACCTTATCCAAGTGGACAGAGTATTATCATTCTTCTCAAACTATGTACAGTTCATCAAATTCCAATACCCTTTATAATGTAATATTTCAATCAATAAAGTACCAAAGTAAAGATTCTCAATTCTGCCTTAGAAACTAGGTATGTAAGGATGTACACTTCCTTAAATTCGAATAATATTAGTAATGTAGATTCTCATAAATTAAACTACCAAAGATTCTCATCATTTCTGCATTTAAAACCTAGGTATCTAATCACACAAGGCACTCCAAGCAGGCCATTAATCTTATGTGCAGTGATAGTTTCAAGGTTCAGAGTTAAAAAGTGAAAACCCCATTGTATCCAAAAAGTTTAGTAGCCAGCAGTGTACTCCCACCCAGTTCACGTGGATGTGTAAGATAGCCACCATTATTGGAAGCTTTTCACTTTGAGAATAGAGGTTGTGCATCGGATAGCATTGTATCTCATAAGAAAAAAAACAGACCATTAAGGAACTAATATCCCATCTCATACTATTAGTAACAGAATCACACATGAAAACATTGTCCACCAAAGTTATGCTTAAAAATGCTTTGGCCTATGAATGTACTGAACCATCAACATCCCACTTTTAAGTGTTAAGGCACAACTTAACCAAATTTCAAGTTGAAACACTGAACAACATCAAATTAGCAAGTAAGTTCCCTCCTCAAAGCATACACTCACCCATTAAGGTCCTGACTCAACTCCAACGGCACCAAAAGGCCATCTTAAACAAATTTAGATAGATGGGATTCACACATGCTTTATCATTTAAAAAAACATGGAAGCTATCAACAAAAACAAATAAAGAACGCACAACAGTACCACACACTCAACCCCATAGAACCATAAGCATAATCACTATGATTTGAATGTTCAGTTGTAGAACAAACTAAACTGATACAGGAAAAAAATAGAAAATTTGTTTGATACAGAGAACAGTAACAGAGAAGAAAAAATACCAATGACTAGTGCAGTAATTTAACAGTAACAGCTTGCAGCTCACACGCTCAACTTCACAAATGCATTGTGTCTTTGGACACCTTCACAAATGGAGAACGGTGGAATGAGAGAAACCCAAACAACAGAGAGGGAAACGAGAGAGCTTACCTGAGAGATAGGCCGAATGAGAGAGCTTACTTGAGGGAAGGAGGAAGAGAAGCTCGTGCGAGGGAGGGACGTGACCTGAGGGAGGGAGGGAAGGAGAAAGATGGAGAAGCGCGTGCTGTTGCATTCGCGTAGTGGTGGTAGCCAGAGAACCAAAATGGTGGTGGTGGTGGTGTTCGCGCGCGGAGGAGGCAGGGAGGGGTTAGGGAAAGGTTCGAAAATTAAGACTGAGAGTGAGGAGGGGGAAGTGTACGTGAAGGAATTAGTAACTCAGCATAAATTAAAAAATTTGAAAGTGGTAATAGATAGTGCTTCCTCAAGGAAGCGCTATCTAAACTGAACTTATAATAGCGCTTCCTCAAGGAATCGCTAGCTAAAGTTTGATTTTAGATGGCGCTTCCTCAAGGAAGCGCTATCTATACCAATAGTTAGCGCTTCCTTGGGGAAGCGCTATCTAAACTCAAACTTTAGATAGCACTTCCTTGAGGAAGCGCTATCATACGTTCACTGCCTTTTTGTTAATAGCGTTTCATTTACAAACGCTATTAAAGGTGAGATATTTAATCCCTTTTCTGGCATAGCGAAGTAAGAAAGATGACAATGTTAGATCGATGAAAATGCCTATTTTGATTTAGAGATCATTGAGATATTATCAATGTATAAAATCTTAAATGCGTTATAGATTATTCTTATATAAAGTGTATGATATGAGCATCACATCTAAGGGTACATATTATGCTAAAATTACTATGATGTGTACATGAAAAAGCTAAGATGCTTGTGAGTGATGTACTCATGATTCATTTTATTGATGATATTTTGATCTGTGGGGGTTATAATTATAAGTGTAAGGTAATTTGATTGTGCATTTCAATGTATTTATCATAGTCACAAGTGAACCAAGTGTAATTTTGGGTGTTAAATTATAAGAAAGGGTAATGGTATAATGCTATTACAAAATTATTATTTTGAGAAACTTCTTAGGAAGTTTTAATACTTTAAAACGAAAGTTTTGAGAACCCTTTATAATGTTAACACTCAATTAAATATTTTGTGGCGCTTGTTAGACTCATGAAATATTTGAGAGATATCATGAATTATGATATTATATATAATTGATTTCCCACTGTACAAGAATAATACACTTATGTTAATTGGAGTTGATTCACATGTGAGAATAAATCTAAAGTGGATTTACTTTATCCTCAGTAGAGGTGTTGTTGCTTAGAAATCGTCTAAGCAGACCTGTAGCCCAATCTATTTTAGAGGTTGAGTTTATTACTCTCGATTGGGTAAGATATGTGGCTAATGGACTAAGAATTTTCTTAGCCAATTTTCATTGATGGAAGAGACTTGTGTCTTCCTTATCTATACACTGTGATTGTTAAACGACAATAGTGAATATATTTTATAATTGAAAATAGAGACATACGTATGTGTTACAATCGTCGAAAGTAGCTACTGCATGATGAGGTCTAATTATTGTAAGGTCAAAAATGAATTTGACCGATTTTCTCACAAAGCAAAAATAGCTAGTGAGCAAAACATCAAGGGCGATGGGACTTATTAAGCCAATGGAAATTAACAGTGATGGTAACCCAACCTTTGTGATTGGAGATCCCATGAAAAAGGTTCATATGGGTAAAAACAAGTCACTTGTTAGTTATGCTTGCACAAATAAATTTTGTCCTTGTCTATAGTGTGAGAAAGTGCTACACTGCATTATTGAGAGGATAATCTTATAAAGTTTCTAATGATTTTCATATCCCTTATGGGTGGTGTATGATTTGCAGCATGCACTTGATGAAATCACCTATATGAGTGTCAAGTGGGGCCGCTTGCATGAGATCGTGGCGATATCTCTAGAGCATTCATGAATTACCAGGCACGCGCACGGCCTATTAGCGCAACACAGCGTCAACAGTAAGAATTGTGGGGGTGTAGTGTGATTGGTAGGTCTCTAACATACATAAAGTGTCTTTGGTTCATATAGCTTGCTACACCAATTCATTGTATGTTAAGTTTTATCAGTCTATGTTTCGTTCATAGTCCAAAAGACACCAGATTCGACGCATTTATACCCATGGTGTTAACCTAGAAAATTTTATCTTGTTTTTCAAAATTTTTATTATGTGTTTAAACTTTTGAAATATGTGGGGGATTGTTGTATTATTAATGTAGTATTTCATAAGTTTAGAATTTTATTTGGTTGTGCTGTTACCACACAACAAGTGATAAAAAAAAAGTGGTTAGTTTTTATTAATTTATCCAATAAATTTTGAGTGCTAATATTTTATCTTTGTTGACTTGGTCTTGGTTTAATTTTAAACCATTAAACAACCTTGCTTTTATATGCTTAAAACGTTTTGTGGCTTGCTGGAAGTGGTCTATCATTTCCTGATATTTCTAACAATAATTGTTGACTTCTTCCAATGTTTTTCGGAACTGTTGATTCTTCCCTTTTTTGTACTTATCTGATAAAACTGAATTGCCATCTTCTCTTTTTGGTCCATCGTGTTTTGCACACGTTCTCAGCATCTAGAGTTAACATTCTTCATTAGTTGGTTTAAAATAAAATCAACCTGATCCTACTATTTTATAAATGCAGTGCGATAACTGCTCTTATATTTTTTTTTAAAATGTAGAACAACGTGTTTTTGAAAATGGCTTTCGACATTAAAATACTCTCTTCTCCTCACTTATTATTGGGTTACACTTTTTCTTAAAAAATCTGTTGTTCTGATATCTCAATTATGGTTGGGAAGGACCTGTTGAATCCTGGAGGGTTACGCATTTAGTGGATAAAACCCTTAAGGACAGTGTGATTTCACACGCCTCAGGTTTTTGTAGACATTCCTTCCTGGTTCCAGGTTCATTGTTTGTGTTTGACGTAGAAATTCAAGTATCGTGCAGAGTACTTGGTCAATATTTGACCACAGTTGAAAGTACATGAGAAGAACTACCCTACTCATGATTTGGAGTTAGAAGCGGTGGTCTTTGCTTTAAAGATTTGGAGGCACAACTTGTATGGTTCGACGTTCGATGTTTTCAGCGATCATAAGAGTTTGAAGTAACTGTTCGATTAAAAAGAGCTCAACATGAGGCAGAGACAGTGGCTGGAATTTCTGAAGGACTATGACTTCTAGTTACAGTACCATCCGGGGAAAGCTAATGTGGTAGCAGATGCTCTGAGTAGGAAAGTGTTACATGTGTTTGCCATGGTGGTTAAGGAACATGAGCTGTTAGAACAGTTCAGAGATATGCATCTGTCAGTGGTCAGTATGCCAAGGAGACTTTGTGTGGTCATGGTTACAGTGTCATGTGATCTGATGGATCAGATTCGGGAGAAATAAATGTACGACCAGTATCTAGAGAAAGAGCGAGGAAATCTCAAGAAAGGGATGACGTCTGAGTACAAGGAAGGAGCGGATGGAACTAAGACGAGGAGAATGGGTTTGTGTTCCAAACAACCTAGAGATAAGGAGGTTAATTCTGGACGAAGCTCATAGAAGCAAGTTGAGTATGCATTCAGGATCAACCAAGATGTACCAAGACCTAAAGTGGTTGTTTTGGTGGCAAGGCATGAAAAGAGATGTGGCTGATTATGTGGCGTCTTGCTTGGTGTGTCAAAAAGAAAAAGTTGAACATCAAAGGCCAGTGGAAATGTTACTTCCGTTGGATATCCCAGAGTGGAAATGGGACGGCACAGCAACGGATTTTGTGACATGTTTGCCAAGGACACCTAAAGGGTGCGATTCCATTTTGGTAGTAGTTGATAGGCTTACAAAATCAGCTCATTTTCTACCTATCAATATCAAGTATTCCATGGAGAAGCTAACTCAGATTTATATCAGTGAGATTGTGAGACTGCATAGGGTACCTTCAAGTATCATATCAGATAGAGACCCACGTTTTACTCGCGGTTTTGGCAGAGTTTACATGAAGCCTTAGGAACGAAGTTACGGCTGAGTTCGGGTTATCATCCTCAGACTGACGGACAATCAGAACGGACGATTCAATCTTTAGAGGACCTGTTGAGGGTGTGTGTGTTGGAACATGCCAGAAGTTGGGAGAGTTTTCTACCATTGACAGATTTCACCTACAACAACAGTTATCATTGGAGCATAGGGATAGTGCCCTATGAAGCTTTATATGGACGACGATGCAGAACACCTTTATTTTGGTATCAAGATGGAGAAAGTGCTACGTTAGGACCAGAACTAGTGCAACGAATGATTGAAAAGGTGAAACTGATTCAAGAAAAGATGACGACAACTCAGAGCCGACAGAAAAGTTTTGCCGATAAAAGACGTAGGCCCCTTGAGTTCGAAGAAGGTGATCATGTGTTTTTGAGAGTCACTCCAACGACTGGGGTTGGCAGGGTCCATAAGTCCAGAAAACTCACTCCAAAATTCATTGGATAGGTCCAATAGCTTACTAAATAGCTTTACTGCCTTTTCTATCCAACCTTCATAATGTTTTTCATGTTTCGCAATTGCGAAAATATATTCCGGATCCCAGTCATGTCATAAAGTCTGATTCAGTACAGCTAAAGGATAACCTGACCTATGAAACACTGCCTGTTAAGATCGAGGACAGAAGAATAAAGCAACTGCAAGGGAAGGAGATATCCTTGGTCAAGGTTATCTAGAACAAGACTTCATGAGGCAACCCCTTCCTCGAAGGTCCCATTGGTAACCACACTTATAATTATTAGCATTATAGCGTAGCGTGATAGTACAAAATTGCGGAAATATTTAAAACATACAACACATTAATACCATGATAGTTTATACAGACAAAAGGGTACTGGCTCCTTCAGTAGAGCCTACAACAACTGATACAAAATATAAAAGATTTCAGAGTACGCGGCACATAATAAAAACTAAAAGCATAGAAGCGGAAATAAAAATACTGATGAATCAGTCTCCTAGAGATGGACATCCTTTGCATAGAGCAGCTCAAGGTCCCCCAGCATTGGGATCTGAGTCTCTCCCGCCAGCATCAGGTTCAACCGGGATGCCATCAATCTCCTCTGGAAATTCCTAGTCCGGGTCTTCTCGTACAGTTGAGAATAAAGAAAATACGACATAGAAAATATAGGGGATAAAAAACAATAATATGTCATAACTGAGAAAAATAGCTATATAAAATAATGTATATAGATAGCAACACTCAGAATGACAACAATGACAACCATACAACTCCCGAATAATTTTCTCTTAATTATTGTCTCTCACACTCATGCAACTAACGACTATATGGACGTGATCATGATGCGACATCCCTAACAGATCAAGGGGTCTCAGTCATCACTATGCCACCCCCCATAAGGGAGGGTTCGATCAAAAGCCCACCGGCTCAACTCATCTCATGGATACGACATATTCCCCTGCCCGCAGGCCAGGTCGGAATATTTGCCCATCAAGAACGCAACTTAAGGTAACGACATGTTCCCCCGCTCGCAGGCTAGGTCGAAACATTCGCCCGTTCGTTAACAACTCAACTTTCGGTAACGACATATCCCCCGCTTGCAGGCTAGGTCGGGACATTCGCCCGTCCATCTACAAATCAACTAATGGGTACGATCATCTCCCCGCAGGCAAGATCGTAATCGCCCCTATGCCAAAACAGTGATGAACAACAACTATGCAACATGAATCTCACCGACTCATCTCAGGATCAACACTTAGTGCCTCATCGACGACTTATAAACAACCACAACCAACTTTCCTCCGGCTAAACCGGGTATCAACTTTATATCACAACATCAACAGATCAACTGTATCTTTAGGTTGAGCACTACGACATATACATATCCTCGACTTTCTCACTACACATTCGTCTCCCAACTCATCAGAATTTACTGCCTCTCTCTACTCAGGCATCAACAATCATAACAGCACATCAATAACAACCAGAAATAGATTCAATAGTAATATCAACTCACAAATAAATATATTTAATTAATCATAAACATATAATAGGCAAAATAAACATATCACATATATCATATTAAACATCCAACCACAAATCATACATCCTCAATATACAGCAATTATCAACCTATCGGCCAAACGACCTCTAGTAGGGTTTAGGTCGCTATTTTAAATCTTGCCTCCCCGACGATGTTGTGGTTCTTTCCGCCACCTTAGTGATGTTCTCGGGTGACTCCAGATGCGGCTCCACAACAGTCAATCTGGTGCGCAGTCGAACGTTCGAGTCCTGTCCGATTCTACACCACAAAACACAACCAGAAATTAAAACAGTTAAATCACAAACCCCCTAATCCTTAGGATTAGCTACTGCCCCTATTTAATTAAATAGGCTAGGGATGTCGAAATTCTACCAACTCTTGGATCAATGATCCTTAAGCATATCTAAGACATAATCCATGATCAATTATCAAAGATTTGAACCAAAACCCCTTAAAACAACAAAATAGGGTTTCGGCCATCATCTCTAAAAATAAGTGAGAGTTTGATTTGGCTTCCTAATGATTTGGATTACATGATTAAGGAATGAAATAGGTGAAATCAAGAATCATTTCACAAATTGAACAAAAAACCCATTTTCCCCAATTTTAGACCTTGGTTTGGTTCCCCCTAGAAAAATAGGCTAGGAAGATTATTTGATTTCATGCTCTTAGATAGTGATATTAGGGGATAAAACTAGATCATAGAAATCGGTTTGACATTAAAAGGATTTTTCTACAATTTGCTAGAGATTTTTGAAGTTTGGATCTTAAAACTTGAACTCATGAATTTTAATGGAGAAAATGAAGATTGAGAGCTCAAGAGTGAAATCTATACCTCTTAGGTGATAGAGGAGGATGAGAGGATCAACTTTTGCTTCACAAATTTGCTTGAAAATCCTTGTGAAAGTTGAGTAAAAATGGTGGTTATGTAGGAAGAAAAATGGAGGAAAAGAGAAATGGAGAGAAAGAAGGAAGAAGAAGATAGAGGTGAGAAGAAGAGAGAGAGAACTCGAAAATGAGGAGAGAGAATGAGTGGGTGAGGTTGCTTTGAAGATATTTTAGGGACAAAATTGTCCTTTAGGAAAAAGATCAGGGGCATTTCGGTCTTTTCGCGTCTAGATATTTTCGTTTGTCATTATGACAGTATCGAGTCATGGCACGCTTACCGAGGTGATGTGCCTTGATGTGACATCAACTTTATCCGTTAGCAGGTCCCGATAAATCCTTACGTAGCTCTGTTTGTCTCCCGGTTCGAGTTATCGCCCGAATATTTTATATTATTTTCATTTTCGAACGTCAGGACACATTTTTCGAAAATGTAGGAAACGTGATTCTAAGACTAACTGTCTCGTTCACGAGTCCAAATTAGGTCTCGATAGTAGTAAAACACTACTGTCAATGAAAAACGCAGATCGGGCTCCATGTGAGTTTTCGACCCAAACTTTAACTATAGCCTTCTAGGATATCGTAGAGCTTGACTATGGTCTTAGTTTATTTTATTTCGCTTTCTAGACCATCCAATAAAATACAAATACGTAAATACTGATTAATTAAAAGAAACTAGAAAATCGAAGTGTTATATTACTACTCCCTTAAAAGAATTTCGTCCCGAAATTCGATGTACCTTTTTAAAATAGGCTTGGATATTGTTGCTGCATGTCCTCTTCGCGTTCCTAGGTAGCATCTCCGGTAACTTCATCCCATATGATCTTGACCAACGGAATGTTTACCTCGGAGTTCTTTTATCCTTCTATCCGCGATCCTTACAGGTAAAGCTTCATACACAAGGTTATCTCTCAATTGTATTGACTCTGGTTCTAGGATGTGTGATGGATCAGGGTAATATTTTCTCAACTGAGAAACATGAAAGACCTCATGAAGGTTGGACAGGTTTGGGGGTAAAGCGAAGTGATAGGCTACAGGGCCAATTCGGTGAAGAATTTGAAATGGTCCAATGAACCTAGGAGGAAGCTTTCTAGATTTTATTGCTCTACCGATTCCAGTTCTCGGAGTCACTCTCAGAAAAACATGGTCTCCTTCTTGAAATTCTAACGGTCTTCTCCTCTTATCGCTGTAACTCTTCTTTTTATCCTGTGTGATCTTCATCTTTTCCCTTATCCTCTTGATTTGTTCTGTCATCTGTTGCACTACCTCCGGTCCTAACACTGGACTTTCTCCGGTTTCATACCAACACAATGGTGTTCTACACTTTCTGCCGTACAACGCTTCGTAAGGTGCCATACCTATACTTGAATGAAAACTATTGTTATAGGTGAACTCGATCAATGGTAAGAACTCCTCCCAACTTCCTGTGTGTTCCAAAACACAAGCTCTTAAGAGGTCTTCCAATGACTGAATTGTCCGTTCTAAATGACCATCCGTATGAGGATGATAAGCAGAACTCAACCTTAACTTAGTTCCCAAAGCCTCATGTAACTGCTTCCAAAATCTGGATGTAAATCTAGGATCTCTATCGAAAACAATACTAGAAGGCACTCCATGCAACCTTACTACCTCCAGGATGTAGATTTGGGTTAACCTTTCCAACGTATAACTTTCGCCAATAGGTAAGAAGTGAGCACACTTCGTCAACCTATCAATGATTACCCAAATTGCATCATGCCTCTTGTTAGTTCTTGGCAGACCAACCACGAAATCCATAGATATACCATCCCACTTCCATTCTGGGATATCTAAAGATTGTAGCAGTCCCGCTGGCTTTTGGTGTTCTATCTTCGACTTCTGACACACCAAGCAAGCTAATACATACTCAGCTACCTCCTTCTTCATTCCAGGCCACCAAAACATTTTCTTTAGGTCCTGGTACATCTTGGTAGCTCTTGGATGAAAACTCAACCTACTCTTATGCGCTTCTTCCAAGATCATCCTTCTTAGCTCTATATCCATTGGCACACAAATTTTGTCAACATACCTCAAGACTCCATCTTGATTCATCCTAAACTCAGAAGTTCTGCCTTTCGTTACTTGCTCTATTACTTTCTGAAGATACTGATCAACCTCCTGCTTTTCCTTGAGCGTCTTCAAAAAGTTGCTCGTTATTGTGACCATTCCTAGGTGCATCTTATCCCTAGATAATTCCATATCTAGATTCAAATCTCTAAACTGTTCAACTAGTTCTAGCTCTTTCACCATCATAGCAGATACGTGTAAGGATTTTCTACTTAACGCATCCGCTACTACGTTCGCCTTTCCTGGATGGTATTGTAGATCGAATTCATAATCCTTTATGAATTCCATCAACCTCCTTTGCCTCATATTTAACTCCTTCTGATGAAAGAGATACCATAAGCTCTTATGGTCACTATACACTATAAACTGAGCTCCATATAAATACTGTCGCCATATCTTTAAAGCAAACACTATAGCTGCTAGCTCCAAATCATGAGTCAGATAATTCCTCTCATGAATTCTTAGCTGCTGCGAAGCATATGCTACCACTCTCCTTTCTTGAATTAGGACACAGCCCAATCCTTGGTATGACGCATCACAGTACACGTCAAACTGTCCGAAAGAATCCGGTAACGTCAGCACTGGTGATGTAGTCAACCTCCTCTTCGGCACTTGAAAACTTTTCTCACATTCATCCGTTCAATCAAAGGATATTCCCTTCCTTGTTAGTTGCATCATTGGCAACGCGATCTTCAAGAATCCTTCGATGAACCTTCGATAATATCCAGCTAAGCCCAGGAAACTCTGTATTTCACTCACCGACTTAGGGCTTTCCCATTGTACTACAGCTTCAACCTTTGCTGGATCTACTACTATCCCATCACGATTAATCACATGACCTAAGAATTGTACTTCTTCTAACCAGAATTCACACTTGGACAACTTTGCATAAAGTTGTCGTCCTTTAACACTTGAAGTACAATCCTAAGATGTTCCTGATGTTCTTCCCGATTAAGGGAATAAATAAGAATGTTGTCGATAGACACAACAACAAACTTATCTAAGAACGATCGAAAAATCCGGTTCATGTAATCCATGAACACTGTTGGAGCATCAGTTACACCAAAGGGCATAACCAGATACTCGTAGCGTCCATACCGACTCCTAAACGCCGTCTTCGGTATATCCTCCCTCTTGACTCGAATCTGATGATAACCAGATCTTAAGTCAATCTTCAAAAACACTACCGCTCCTTTCAATTGGTCCATCAATCGTCAATCCTAAGTAGTGGATTCTTATGCTTGATTGTCGCCTTGTTCAGTTGTCGACAATCCATGCACAGCCTTGAACTTTCGTCTTTCTTTTTGACGAACAGCACCGGCGCTCCCAAAGGTGAAGCACCCGTCCTTATAAACTCCTTATCCAACATATCGTCCAACTGCTTTTTCAGCTCTACTAACTTCGCTGGAGACATTCGATAAGGTACTATTGAAATGGGTCCAGTTCCTGGTACGAGATCTATAGCGAACCCTATCTCTCTTCTCATCATTCTGGGGAAATAGTTCTCCATGCTACTAAAAAAAACGCTTTTAATAGCGTTTCCATGCGCCTTTTAATAGTGCGTTTAAGCGCTATCTATGTCTCTGTGATTAAATGTTATCAATAAAGATAGCGTTTAAGAGGCGCTATCACAGGTGTGACTTTAGATAGCGTTTGCTTAATACATGCTATTGAAAGGTCGTTTTAAAGTTTTCTTGGGAGGTCTTAAGATAGAGTTTGTTGCCACCAACGCTATCTAAAGTCATACCTATATCTAAAGTCATACCTAAGATAGCATTTGTTTTCGCAAACGCTATCTAAGGTCATACCCTAAGATAGCGTTTGCAGAAACAAATGCTATCTTAGGTATGACTTTAGATAGCGTTTATTTCTACAAACGCTATCTATTTGCTATTTTCTTTTTTTTTTTTTAAAGCTTAATTTATTTCTTATCTTTACTACCTCCCTGCATGTTCAGCAAAAACCTATTCTGAGGCTACAATCTCCAACAGGTGCAGCAATCACATACTTTAGACCATATATGACAGTATGTGCAGCAATCACTACACATAACAAAAAATGTCCATATCATCATACATTTATGCAACAATTTCCAACAGTATGTGCAGCAAAACTCAGGCACCTAAGTTAGTTGAACCAAACCATACATAACAAAGTACATACTTTAGACCATATATATATGACAAGGGTAATCAAATAAAATTATCAACAATATAGCGAGACCAATCTCCCTTGACTTCAGATAGTTGAGCACTGGAGTATGTGAAGCATTTGTAGTCAGGGAAGTACTGCAATATCAAAATTTAATAAATTAAGTTACAATTGCAATAAGACGATAACATTTGAATGGTCACATTTAAGAGTAAATAACCAGTATTGAAACTACATACCGTCACTGGTATTTTAACTTGGTTTTGTAAGATAATTTCCTTCATGAAGCGCATGACATAATATCCACAATCTATATTGTTGGTTTGTCTGGGGCACTATAAAACAGAAATAATAAATTAATAGTTTTTTTTGAAAATTATTGCTCATTAGGTTTTGTAAATACATATACCACTATCTGGATCCATTTAATGTTGTTTGCTTTTGAACGAGGCACCTTAGCTCCGCTACATGCGCAGTAAATTTTCAAAGCACTAATCACAAAATCAATCAAACTTCATTAAGAAACATTTTCAATCATCACAAAAACACACACACACACACATGGACTTTCCAACAAAAGTTCTCAGTGGTAACATCTAAATACAAAAACATGGTTCTGTGGTTGCCTTATACCACAACAGCCATACATGGCAATTCAGCATGATTATTCTAATGTCAAAGATCAAAAGCACATTGGGACCAAGACAACTTGCAACATGTATCTACCATGGAAGGCATTCGACAACCAAAGAAGAGTTCTTTGAATATTACAATAGTTTCTCATTTTTCCTCTCTTCTAAGAATTTGAAAACGCTGCCTAGAAATTCTGTGTTTAATTCTATAAATTTGATCAAAATCATAGAAAAAAAAAAAAAAAACAAATGCTTACCTATTGACCAAATTCTTTAATGTCGGGCAATTCTTAGGATCAGAATGCAAGGGATCCAGATAATAAACAATCTCTTCAACGGGATTGATCCCTAACAACACCCAATGCTCCCTACGAAAATGTTAAGACAAAAAATCCTATGCAACTCAATTTTTATGTAATTCATTAACGTAAATTAAGTTCTAAAGGATAAGTGACTCACCTACATTGCACGGTGCCAGAAACAAGGACTGGTATTCTTTGTCTGTAATAGCCAAGCGGTTTGCTATATTGTCTGCAAACCTAATAAACTCTTTCACTCCATCCTCATACTCCTTCGTTAAACGATTAGCAAACATCCATTTCCGATCCATGCTTTCTTGATCTACCAAAATATTTATGAACCACAATTACCTTGAGTATGACACTTAGGTAAATGCATGTATACTGAATAAAATAAACATGCCTAATGCTACAACTAAAGGATTAAATAAAATATCAATACCTGGTATTAATAGCCCAATATGCTAATCTCAATCTAATATCATGGTATCCGAAAAGGAAAATGATAAAATCTCAGTCCAGCAAAGAGGGAAAAGAAGAGCTCTCTCTAATGGGAAAGCTAAAAACTTTTAAAATTATAATATATTAAATATACCATTTTCAATTCAAACTTTTAATTCACTTGCAGGGTTAATATCTAGTTGATGCTCTTAAGTAAAGCACTGTGTGGTTGTTAATAGTATATAGCCAATTATCTCATAGAAACCCATATAAGCTATAATCATAACAAAACATATTCTCAAGCTCAACATGAACTCATCCCCCAGTATTCCCAAGTAACACATTTGGCCAAAAAAGAATAAAATTTTAGTCTACATATCACGGGCTTGTTCCCAATAACACATGAAAATTGCAATATAAAAGTGAGAATCATGAAGGCCTAAAAATAGAAGAAACCCAGCATAAATAAAAACAAAAGAGTAATTGATGATGGGGGGTCAAATGAAGGGTGTTGAATACTGATGGTGGTTTCTGACCCAATCCAAATCATCATTGCAAATCATCGTTTTAGAAAACCCTATAGGGAAGCCCCAGTATGGTCCCTCTCATGTCCATTATGCTTAAATTCTATTATCATTCCCTCTATGCCCTTTCTTTTGCTTACTGCACACAGAAGAGAAATTGAAGCAGTAGCAGAAACAAACCAATTATCATTCACATGACACCAATTATCAAAATTCTAAAAACAAGAAAAATTGCAATCAGAGGCGTAAGCTTAGTCCCACTCTATAAACTTTTTCCTTAGTCCCACTAAAGGAAACCCGATTCCAAAAAACACTCTTGCACTAAACAAACAATCCAAAACAAAAAAAATTACATCACAGAGCATACAAACTTCACCAAAAAACACTTAAGCTCAAACCAACAAAACTGCATATTTTCTGCACCCCATGTGAGGCCCACTATTTTGCTTAGCTTCAACCCACATTAGGTGCAGCCACTAACAACTCAAAACTACCTCTAGCATAAAGATGACAGTGGGCACAAAAGAATTTGTATTGGAATTCCAGGCATTACTGCAGGATGGGTTCTATATCTGAGAAAAGTAAGATCTCATGAATTGTTGCGGCAACACATCTGTGTTTCAGTCTAGGATTCACTCACCAATTTGGTGCTAAAAGTAATTTATTAGGCCAATGAGATGGAGACTGCGAAATTTTATGAAATGGTTAGCTGTAAATCTCCTTATTGAAATCTGCAAATGACAGAGTCTCAAGTTTATTCGTCAAGTATGGAGCTTTTCTTTTTTAAAGGCAAACAAAATTTCATTAATCAAAACAAGTGGCAACTACTCAAGAGTACAAGACATACTCAAGTAAACACCCACTACATGAGAATTACAAATACTAGAAGTGAGATAAGTCCCTAATTGATCCGCATTGACCCTAATTGATCAAATAAGAAAACTCCCTTCAACCAAGTAACTGTTATGCCTAATGCCTGATCGCCTTGTACATCAGCAATAAAAAGAACCCCCTCCCAACAATCAGAATTTGAAAAATATCCCAACACCAACAACCAACATTAATATACTTGCTAGAAAATGATAAGAACGCATTGCAATAACATTCATGTTTAAATTAATCATGTAATATTATTTTTAAATAAATAAAAACATCAGAATACAACTAAAAAATGTATTATTACACCAAATTGGCCTCGTTCTATATCAAAGATCAGTGATTTGTAGAAGAAAGAAAATGCACGCTTTAAAGATCAGTTCTTACGAGTCTGAGCGAGACGAGGCTGAGCGATTGGTTGCGCGATTGGGTACACAGCGGCGACACGAGGCTGAGCGAGACGAGGCTGAGAGGAGTTTTGTGAGTTTCACTAACAGAGGAGTTTTGTGGCACTTCCTTAACAGAGTTGTGGGCACTTAGACAGTTATTCCACTCAGAGGTGCTAAGAGAGAGGGGGAGAGAGAGGCAGCGAAGAGGCTAAAAGCTTTCTCTGTCGGCATTCACCGCCGTAACATTCACTCTGTGGCTGAGGTATTAGGGTAGGATGCGCGCGGGGGTGAGAGAGAGAAAAGATATTAGGGTAGGAGGAATGCACGCGGGGGTGACGAATTGTGCGGGAAGTTATGAAAATGAACCTAAGATAGTGTTTGTAAAAGAAACGCTATCTTAAATTAGCCTAAGATAGCATTTGTTAAAGAAACGCTATCTTAGTGTTACATTTTAATAGCGTTTTTCTGAATAAACGCTATCTTAGGTGACATAAACATTTTATCATTTTTTTGAAATAGAAAAGATAGCGCTTCTGGAAACAAACGCTATCTTAGGATCATTCTTTAATAGCACTTCTTCTAACAAACGCTATTAAAAGGATATAAACATTTTTAATAACGTTTCCGCTTTACAAACGCTATTAAATGAGCTTTATTGTAGAAGCATTCTGGCATAGTGCCAGAAAGTATTCCCGAAACAGTCCCTGATTGATAACTCTTCCTTCGGCTTCAAGCATCCTCTGCTTGCCTTTCCACCATAGCTCGACACCTCCCATCAGCATGAAGGATGCATAGGTAACCTTCCTGTCCTCACGACAATGCATTGCCATGAAGATTTTCTCAAGTTCCTATATGCAGAGCTCAGCTCCCTCTGGATTAAAGTCACCATTAAACTGCGGCGGCTTCCCTTTCAGAAAAGTATACAGTCCAGCGTCTTCCACCTCGTCCTCTACATCGTCCACGAGCCATTTAATTTCCCGTAGAAGAAATTATCAACACACATTTGTAAGACATACAAGACCATATTATTATATGCAAGCATCATATGTCTCACAAATGTTCGAATAGTCACCTCTTACGATAATTCGTGTATCGGACACTCTACCCAACTCCTAAGCATAGTCAATACCCAATGCAGGTTTAACTAGACACGGCCAAAAATTACAACCTAACCCCAGCAGTCCTTGATTAGATTTCAACTAAAAAAAACCCCCGTTATTTGGTATAGGTTGCATTAAAGGCAAATCAAGAAAGGAATCAAAGTTTGCCAAATTCGCTTAAGCCGGGAAAATTCGCTTAAGCGAATTTCCATCAGAAACATATGTTTTGATTGGCAACTGATTCGCTTAAGCTAAAATTCTGAGCTAAGCGCCCTTCGCTTAAGCTTGGAAAATTAGCTTAAGTGAATTTCCAACGAAACACATGTGTTGATTCGCAACTGATTTGCTTAAGCTAAAATGCTGCGCTAAGCGAATTCAGTTTCTTTAACATGAAGAATTCTGCTTTAGCTAAGCGATATTCTTGGAGCGAAGCGAGTATAACTGTCAATCCTAGTATACCTCCTAAACCACGCAGTCCGATATTAGAATCGAACGGCTCTGATACCACAAAATGAGACAACCCCTTCCTCGGAGGTCCCATTATTAACCCCACTTATAATTATTAGCGTTACAGCGTAGCGTGATAGTACAAAATTGCAAAAATATTAAAAACATACAACACACTAGTACCATGATAGTTTATACAGACATAAGGGTACTGGCTCCTTCAGTAGAGACTACAATAACTGATACCAAAGATAAAAGATTTCAGAGTACACGGCAAATAAAAAAAAAAACTAAAAGCATAGCAGCGAAAATAGAAATACAGACGACTCAATCTCCCAGAGATGGTTGTCCTCTGCATAGAGCAGCCCAAGGACCCCAACATTGGGATCCGATGCTCTCCCGCCAGCATCAGGTTCAACCGGGATGCCATCAATCTCCTCTGGAAATTCCTCATCCGGGTCTTCTCGTACAGTCAAGAATAAAGAAAATACGACATAGAAAATATAGGGGATAAGAAACAGTAATATGTCATAACTGGGAAACACTGCTATATAAAATAATGTATATAGATAGCAACACTCAGAATCACAACAGTGACAACCGTACAACACCGGAATAATTTTCTCGTAACTACTGTCTCTCACACTCATGCAACTAACAACTATATGGACGCGATCACGGCGCGACATCCCCAACAGATCAAGGTGTCTCAGTCATCACTATGCCACCCCCCATAAGGCAGTGTTCGGTCAAAAGTCCGCAGGCTCAACTCGTCTCATGGGTACGACATATTCCCCCGCCCGCAGGCCAGGTCAGAATATTCGCCCGTCAATAACGCAACTTACGGTAACGACATATCCCCCCGCTCGCAGTTTAGGTCAGGACATTCGCCCGTCCGGCTACAAATCAACTAATAGGTATGATCATCTCCCCGCAGGCAAGATCGAAATTGCCCCTATGCCAACACAGTGATGAAAAACAACTATGCAACCTGAATCTCACCGACTCATCTTAGGATCAACACTTAGTGCCTCAACCACGACTTTTAAACCACCACGACCAACTTTCCTCCGGCTAAACCGGGTATCAACTTTCTATCACAACATCAACAGATCAACTATATCTCTAGGTTGAGCACTACGACATATATATCCTTGACTTTCTCACCACACATTCATCTCCCAACTCATCAGAATTTACTGCCTATCTCTACTCAGGCATTAGCAGTCACAACAGCACATCAATAACAACCAGAAATAGATTCAATAGTAATATCAACTCACAGATAAATAATATTTAATTAATCATAAACATATAAAAGGCATAATACAGATATCACAAATATCATATTATACATCCAATCACAGATCATACATCCTCAATATACAGCAATTATCAACTTATCGGCCAAACGACCTCTAGTAGGGTTTGGGTCGCCCATGCATATCAATATATACTATTTTAAATCTTGCCTCCCCGACAATATTGTGGTTCTTTCCCCCACCTTAGTGATGTTCTCGGGTGACTCCGGATGCGGCACCGCAACAGTCAATCAGGTGCGCGGTCGAACGTCCGAGTCATGTCCAATTCTATACCACAAAACAGAACTAGAAATTAAAACTTTTAAATCACAAACCCCCTAATCCATAGGATTAGCTACTACCCATATTTAATTAAACAGGCTAGGGATATTGAAATTCTACTAACTCTTGGATCAATGATCCTTAAGCATACCTAAGATATAATCCATGATCAATTATCAAAGATTTGAACCAAAACCCCTTAAACCAACAAAATAGGGATTCATCCATCACCTCTAAAAATAGGTGAGAGTTTGATTTGGCTTCCTAATCATTTGGATTACACGATTAAGGAATGAAATAGGTGAAATCAAGAATCATTTCACAAATTGAACAAAAAACCCATTTTCCCCAATTTTGGACCTAGGTTCGGTTCCCCCTAGAAAAAAATCTAGGAAGAATATTTGATTTCATGCTCTTAGATAGTGATATTAAGGGATGAAGCTAGATCATAGAAATTGGTTTGACATTAAAAGGATTTTTCTACAATTTTCTAGAGATTTTTGAAGTTTGGAGCTTAAAACTTGAACTCATGAATTTTAATGGAGAAAATGAAGATTGAGAGCTCAAGAGTGAAATCAATGCCTCTTAGGTGATTCAGGAGGATGAGAGGATCAACTTTGCTTCACAAATTTGCTTGAAAATCCTTGTGAAAGTTGAGTAAAAATGGAGGTGAAGTAGGAAGAAAAATGGAGGAAAAGAGAAATGGAGAGAAAGAAGGAAGAAGAAGAAGAAGAAGAAGATCGAGATGAGAAGGAGAGAGAGAGAGAGAGAGAGAGAGTGAGTGGGTGAGGTTGCTTTGAAGATATTTTAGGGACAAAATTGTCCTTTAGGAAAAAGACCAGGGGCATTTCGGTCTTTTCGCGTCCAGATATTTTCATTTGTCATTATGACAGTGTCTAGTCATGGCACGCTTCCCGAGGTGATGTGACTTGAAATGACATCAAGTTTATCCATTAGCGGGTCCCGGTAAATCCCTACACAGCTCCGTTTGTCTCCCAGTTCGAGTTATTGCCCTAATATTTTATATTATTTTCATTTTCGAACGTCAGGACACATTTTTTCGAAAATGTAGGAAACGTGATTCTAAGACCAACTGTCTCGTTCACAAGTCCAAATTAGGTATCGAGACTGGGCTCCGTCTGATTTTTCGACCGAAACTTTAACTATAGCCTCCTATGATATCGTAGAGCTTGACTATGGTCTTATTTTATTTTTTTTTCGCTTTCTAGACCCTCCAATAAAATACAAA